>CM061137.1:35018583-35618583 GCA_030789695.1 Scilla litardierei
TATCGTGGTGGCCTGCATGTAACGACCCTCTCCCAGGAGCCATTACTTATTTGATTTCATTTGCAGGTCTGCAGATCACCAGTGAAAACAATATAGTCACGATGCAGAGATATACAAAAATAATCAAATAGTCCAATTTATTACAATCCATATTGTACAATACGCTCCAATAAAGATACATGAAAGAAAGGAAGTACACATGTAAATATAACTCTAAAAGCTGCGGTCTTAGGGTCGAACTCTGGCTCCTCATACTCAGGAACATCTACATCAACATGAGTGTCGTCTATGGTGCCACGAAGATGGAACCATATGTAAGTCACAACAATTCTAAAAATAGAAATAAAAGCAGTGTACATGTATAAAGCAGGCTAAGTAAGGAAACATGCTAAAAAAGTAGCTATAGACAAGCACGACAAGTAAAGTAAATGCAGTCATGCATACAAGAGTGATAAGTAAAATACTAGTGGCTGGGCGACGTCAACGGTGACTGCGACGGCGGGAGACGACTGCAGCAGGTGGCTGCAGAACTAGGGGAGGTAGCGGTAGGCTTCGTCGGTGCTCCGGGGGCGACGTCGGATCACGGAGGAGAGCGGTGGTGTGTTGGATGGCAGAGTGGTGGCTCCAGCAAGGCAAGGTGGCAATGGCAGGGGCGGAGCCATAGGTTGCAGCATTGAGGGCGGTCAGAGGAGGGCAAAGTAGGGGGCTCAAGGGTTCGCCGTGGGGCTGGGTGCCTCGTCGGAGGTAGGGTCGTGCGGTGGTGGAAGCAGTGAGAGGGGAGACGGGCATCGCCTGGCAGCAGGGCTGGCTACTGGCAGCGATGATGAGCTCGCGAGGGTAGCTTCTTGGATGAGTAGCAATTGAGAGAAGTTAGGGGGTTGGGTTCTTGGCGGAGACGAGGGAAGGGATCGTCGGCGCACAGCGGGGCAGCACCTGTGGGCGTACTCCGGAGGAGTGAGAGTAGAGTAAAGGGGAGGAGCACGGCCTCTGCCTACGGCGGTGAGGGGTAGGGGTTGTAGTGGTCAGAGCAGAGGGGGGATTCGTTGAGTTCACCGGGGCCTCAGTCGGGGGCTGGGCCTCACGACTGAGATGGAGGAAGGGGAGCGGGCAACTGCGGCGAGGTGGGCTCGGAGGTGGTTAAGGCGAGCAGGAGGGCGACCGGAGGGGTTGTGTGGCAGAGTTGGGGAATAGCTCCAGTGGTCTGCTTGGAGTGGGTAGGTGGAGGGGGAGCGACGGTGGAGGAGCAGCCAGCGGCGGTGCTCGTGGCCAGCAGCGACGGCGTCGAGCGAGGGGAGGGGCAAAACAGCATGGGGGCTGCCTGGGTTTGTTAAAGAGAGAGTTGATGGGGTGTTTAAGTGAGAGAGATAATGAAGCTAGGGGTTTAATTTATAATCAAGTATGATAATAAAATATTAATGGCTATTAACAAGCAATTAAGAGTTGGGTAGATGTTTTGACTAAATTTTAAGAAATTATAAACGTGATACCACGTTTTAGTTGGGTGAGGGTGCTCCGACACAAAGAGGTAATTATGGAAAGTTAAATAGTAATTAATAAATGTAAAACTTAATTAAGTTATTAATTAGTAGAAATAATAATAATAATATATTTGAAATTACGGTTTTGCCCTTGACATTAAACGTGTCCGAATAATTACGAAAACAGTACCACGGGTCCGTATCGTCACGGGGATCATGAAAATGAAGTCAAATTTAAGGTTTGAATGATGAAAAAAAATAGAAAAAAATAATTTACTCATTTTTGAAATCGTTTGAAATTGTCTTGTTACAGAAATACGTGCACGACAAAAACAGGCAGTTACATTCTACCCTCCTTACAAAAATTCCGTCTTCTGAATTTAAAAGACCGATCATTGCCTAAGAAATTAAACGATCAACTGGGAGGCTTGATGAATGATAATGATATAGGAAAATAAGTTGTTAATAGCATGAAATATAATGTGATATCATAGCATCAAGAAAACAAGAGATGTTATATGTGAATACTTGCTATTAACATCACCATAGCTTCCGTAACTAGTCCATAATCCAGTCTCATCACAATAGGTCCCTAAACAAATTATATATGAATCCTTACTATTAAAATGAGAGTTATTATGATGATAAACATATGTTCGAACTTGGAACTTGAGGTGATAATTTAGTAGCAAGCTAAACAAATCTCATCAAAAGGGAGATCATAGGGTTTAAAGTTTCTACTCGTGCTAATGGTGACTAACGGGCCTAGCCAAGGATGTCATTCCTAATATAGCGTACAAAGGGGAGGTATCGACTAATCCATATGCATTCGTGCTGTTACACTTAACTAGCCAAGCACCAATGCCATCAACTCCCGGGATTCCCAACAACAAGCCAATATCCAGGACAACACCAAAAAACAAATACAAGGCCAACTTTCAAGGTCAATACTTATCGCTGTCACTCCTTCCAGCAATTTCCATAACAGCCAACAACAAGCCAACACCAAAACTGTCTTCCAAATCCAAGTGCAAGGCCGACATCCAACCTTGACACCTAAGGCCAATAGCATGCCAATACTCATCCCCAACGATACCCCTTGCCAATACCATTGGTTGACATCCACAGTTTCATCATTAACCCTAAGCAAGTCAACGGCCAAGAATCCACAGTCCAAAAAACACGAAGGAGTGGGCCCAAGAAGAAACCGAAGCAGGACACCAATAGGAGCAAGACCCAGGGCAAGGAGCTCTAAAGAAGCCCAAGAATCGCAACTTTCCAAGATCTCAACCACACGACAACAGCGAGGGTGGCAGTGAGGGTTGTCGCTAAGCCCAACAATCCCCAAAATCCTAAAGCATATCGTTGGTGGGCCATTGGTGGCTGTCAATCCATGTCGTGCGACGACTGCGACTGCTCGACGTGGCGAGTGTCATCGGAATAGGATGGGGTGTCAGAGTTCCAGGCGTGATGAGATGGGTTGGGGTAGCAGGGGGAGAGAGTGTGTGAAGGGGTGGGTGTTGACACGGCATAGGGGAAACCACGGGATGGGTTTGGTGAGGGAAGAGCTGAGGGGATTAAATGGTGCGCTGAAGTCGTCGATAAGGTAAGGTAGGGTAGGCTGGGTCGGGGTTTGAGGAGAGGATGCAGACAAAAAGGAAATAAAGAGGGGGAGATGATGGGCGGAAAAAGGATTCAACCCATGGAAAAAAAATCGGGTATAAGATGAAAGCTGTGGATAGAAGAAGAGTACGAGTTAAAGAAAGACGAAGAAGAAGTAGCTACCTATGCTTGCATGTCTCAGTTTGGTTCGTCTCAATCATCAAGTATTCGTAATGAATATACTTGGTCTTGGAAGTAATATTTGAGACGCTAACTTTCAACTGGTGATATCCTCTTCTCAGATCCAACTTTACTTGATCCTCCAAGTTGAATGAAGTATAACCAATGCAACATAGACGTCGATCACTCTTCACAATCATCTTCTTCAACGAACATTAGCTGATACTCTTATGCCAGTATCCATTCTTCTAGAAGCATTCCAAGTTTAGGTCGTATTCATTCATCTCGCAACAAATCATTCAACCGAGCCTGAAGCTCAGGCGGTGTTGTGCATAAAGCACCTTTGATATTGGTTGAGTGTCTGACACCAGATCAAATGAAAACTTGAGGACATGATCCAAAATAATCCTAGGAGATTATTCAGAAATATGTCCATGAGTTCTCGAATCACTTCAGGTTTCTCTTGGCTCAACTTCCATCACAGTTGTCACTGCCTCTGTAAGTCTGGCCTGATCTTCACTGGTCCTTCCGATCTACTCCTGTTGTCGGACTCGGACTTCAGATGATCAAAAATTCGAACGCTACCATCCTTACAAAAGGATGTAGCCAGAGTTCAGGCAAACTAAACGTCATAATGAATATTCTAAGAATAAGAAGGTCGATCGAAAGGCAATGACATACAAAAAGAAGGGCGATGAAGATGAATGGTCCCACCTATGGAAGATCACTTTAAGTTGATAAGGGAGATTACTAGTAGAAGGGTGTATAAAGATACGCTCAGAGGATGGAACAAAAGTCCAAGGGTTCAAAGAAGGGAATGAGGGCCAAAGAAGATGGGCAATAAGGACGCTTTACCTGTACATCTTATACAGGTTAGAACTCTAGACATCCTGTACTCAATGCCAATTTGAGTATTTCATACTGTACATCCTGATCTTACTATATTGTTCACGAGGTAATTAGCATAGACTTGCATGTGCCACCAAACTTGTAACGACACACTTCCAGGTGACCATTACTTATTTGATTTCATTTGCAGGTCTGCAGATCACCAGTGAAAACAATATAGCCACGATGCAGAGATGTACAAAAATACTCAAATAGTGTCCAATTTATTACAATTCATACTGTACAGTATGCTCCAACAAAGATACATGAAAGAAAGAAAGTACAAAGTGAATATAACTCTAAAAGCATCAATTTCAAGGTCGAACTCTGGCTCCTCATACTCAGGAACATCTACATCAACATGTGCGTCGTCTGCGATGCCACGAAGATGGAACCGTATGTAAGTCACAACAATTCTAAAAATAGAAATAAAAGTAGTGCACAAGTATAAAGCAGGCTAAGTAAGAAAACATGCTAAAGAAGTCTGACAAGTAAAGTAAATGCAGTCATGCATACAAGAGCGATAAGTAAAGTACTGGTGGCTGCTCAGGTGTGGTAAGTAAAGTGCATGTAATGCATAAAGTAATGGTGATTGTGCAAGTAGTAACTACACTAGAACTACATGACTCAAGTAGGAGAGTATGATATGCAACCATTGAGTTCATCTCTTGCCTATGTGCGCTTACCCAGACGAATGTTGGAACACAGGCAGCGATACATGTATTTGTCGAAATGCAGGCAGCAGGACGGGATCCTGAAACACATGCAGCAGTACGGGAAGATGAACTCCGGTCACTCCCACACTCTCTCAAACTATGAGTTGCCCCAAACCCAGTGAAGTGTCAAGTGTTCAATGTATATGTTTCTTATAAGATGTTCCATAAGATTTTCCACAAGATGTAGCACATGATATTACATATGATCATTCGTTAGTATCCACTAGGTCATAGATGGCATGTGACTGTTTAGACGTTAGCAATTGTGCATAAGTGTATCAAAGTTTCATGCGAAGTTTCATGCGACAAGTATCAGAACATGGTAGACAAGGGTGAACGAGACAAAATAGTGATAACGATGATGAAAAAGTTGAAGTAACTCTTTTGAAGGTATGTACAAACTGATGATAGTTGGAATTATAACATTGGTCTATGCATACACGACCAGTCTGGTTTGGCCAAGCAGGTCACTATCCCCGCAAGCATGGTGATCCAAACTTTGGCACAAACGATCCTAGACACCGGGTGGTACCAATGTTAAGAATAGGAATTATCACATCTACTCTATTCATGATATTATAAAATAGTAGATTAGTTCCCTATTTACTATGATAGTTGAACCAGAACTACTGATTAACTTTCTTATTGAAAACCAGAAAGTTAGGAACCCATTTCAAAGCAGACTGGGCCAAAGCAAAGTAGATGCTAAGAAATTTGAGGATAAAGACAAGTCCAATAATTGTGCGGTTGATCCCATGCTTCGAGCATGTGGTATTTTCATTAGCACACAATTTACCCAAGTAGATGGTCGTGTGTTACAACCACCAAAGTTAAAAGTTGGCAATGTTGTATGCTTAATTAGATAGTCGTTCTTTGTAACGCACTGCTCCCCAGGATACCCGGGAAGTACAAATCCATCCCAGGTAATCCCAGTTGGAGCGAGTGTTACGAAGGAGATACAAAAATACAAGCAGCCCACTGCGCACTGCTGGGGTAGCACTTGTAATGTTTTCAATCACAGACAACAAATAACCAAAGAACAGCACAAAATAACAACAACACCAACCAGAGTACAACACAAAAAGTACATCGTCCAAATGTACATACTACAGTAACTGATATACCATCTCTGTTCTACCCCACAAGTAAAACCCCAATACAACCACTCTCTATCTCATCTCCTCACCCTACTCCACACTCTCAACTCTGCCATTGGACTCCTTTGCACCACCTGCTACCAACTCCAAGAGTCAACACCTGTAAAGTCAACGGAGGAACGTCAACGCGTGTCCCAGTAGGATATCCCAACTCCACATAGTATACTATCTACAAGCAAGAGCTACTATGCATGGAATATGAAGTGCAGTTACATAGCATGCTGACCGGCGCCCCGCTTGCGTCGCGGCGGCGCAGTGTCGTTTACCGCAAGTTTCACGGTTAGTGTAGGGTGTGGGAATATCGAACTCAGGGAGGCGAGGTTGTGCTTGGGTCAGGTAGGACCTAAATCACCCCGAGGGGCGAGCTAGCCCGAATCGATGGTTGGTTGTCACGAAAGGAAATGAAAGCGTATGAACAAAAAGAAAGTAAACCCGGGACTTTGGTTTCCGACCCGACGAGAGGCTCTCGCCGCTACAGCCTACGGGTATGGATAGCGATCGGGATTAGGGTCTAATGGTGAGACGTTGCCTCTGAAAGTGGTACAGGCGTCCCATGGGCCCGATATTCCGGTCGGTGCCCAGGATGATACACCGGACTTCCCGGATTCGATCAGTGGGCACTCCCGTGTCCATAAACACTGATCGATCCCGGGAGCACTAAGTCCGCAACGATATCTCCCGACGTCTCATCCTGCCGCTCCCGCGTGCTAGGATTCGGCGTCTACGCTAAAGGCGTGAGCTTTGGCTAGGGAGTCAACCGCCAAGTTTATTCCCCCTTGGCCCGACGGTCAAAGGCGGTCTTTTTCCCGCCGATGACAATGAAACGCCCCGCGTAACCGTTAGATTCCTACTCCCTATCGATTTCCTAACCCTATGGACGCATCGGGAAGAGCCCCCGAAGGGGCTTCCACCAAAATCCCAGATTTGGGAACTACTCACAAAAATTCATGAAAAAGCAATCTAAATGAAATTTAACCGTTAGAATCATAATCAGACAATTGCAATGTGGAAGTAAAGGAGTAGTAAAGACAATACTAAAAATTAGAAAGATCTGAGAACTTACTTAAGAGTAACAATTACAGCCGTCACAAGGAAATAAAACAGTAAAAAAATACAACTCTCTCGTTTCTGGAACCCTAGGGGTCCTATATATAGATTTTCGGATCAACCGATCGGGTGACAAGTCAACCGATCGGTTGATCCGTTACAGATAAATTACAGAAAACGGCGAGTTTTCACCCGATCTCACGAACCGATCGGGTGAGTTCTTAAGCGACCGGTTGGATCTTGGAGCAGTCGGGTGAACCGGTCGGTTCGACGCCCGTGTCTTCAGCTCTTTTTCTCAGCTACAGATGAACCGATCGTGTGAGAGTCACCCGATCGGTTGGAATTCTGCTCGAAAAGACAGAGAACAGCCGCCCGCAGAACCGGTCTGTGAACCGGTCGGGTGACTTCTTCGTGAGCTGCGGTAGCGACCGGTTGGTGCACGCGTGCATCACCCGATCGGTTGGAGATGACCAACCGACCGGGTGAGGGGCAGAAAGATGAATACTTCGCCGTTTGACCCCCTGGATCACGCGTGACTTCTCCCGTTGCTCCGGGGACTTGGGATATCATCGTAAAAGGTCCCCTACGTGGTCGAACTCCTGCAATCATGGACAAACAAAGAAAAGTGAAAGAAAACGAGAAAACATACGAAAACGAATAAGAGACGGCGGAAAACACGGAGAAACACAAAAGAAAACGTGCGTGAATATATGAAATATAGACGCACGTCAAAATCCCCCAAGCTGAACTCTTCCTCGTCCTCGAGGAAGACGAGTGAGAGTAGGAGCTCGGAAGGGAAAAATAGAGAGGAAGAAAGAAAAAGAAAACTCTAAGCCCTAGATCGTCCATCAGAGCCATCAAAATCAAAAACGACACACCCAGCAAGCAAACGCCAAATCACACCACTAAACCTAGGAAAGCGAGTCCAAATAAGTGTCGTGGGTCCACGCAGTGAAGCGCGAGTGAGCGTGGTCGTGTGCTAGCAAATGGTGATGCTTTCTACGATGTGCTACGAGGCTCGATATACACAAATCCAAGATATGACCCAAATATCGAATCGAATTGAATTAAGCGGCGAATATAAGTTCGAGCATGCATGAGAATAGAGAGAATAGGAGCGTATCATGCATCGGGGACTCCACAACTAGGGTTAAGGAAATCACGCCACTATAGCCTAGATACTAGCTAAATAGCTCCTAAGCCAAGCGTTTTTGATAACGACGGGGGTTGAGATGATGTGGAGAAGAACACTCGGTGCAAATTCTCGCCTTCCCTTTATTCTTGGCAAGTATGAAAATATTCACACGAGAATTTTTTTTGGGTTTTGGGTATTTGCATATTTTTTTGGCTTTTTTGGCTATACAATCTTTTTCTTTTCTTTTCTTTTTTTTTTGGATTTTTGGGATATTGGCTATACACATGTGTACTCTCCCAAGTGGGAGAACGGTACACGACGAGGGGATTTGCACCAAGTAAAACAAAAAAAAGAAGTCGAAATCTAAACGCTCGGGCAAAGGAGACTATTGTTGCTAAATAGAGCTTAGGCTAAATGGGGTATCCTAGTCCTTAGTTGTGGAATCCCGACGCATGCGAATTGAAGTATACGATATAAATAGCATGCATATAGAAGCAGACATTAGAAGCAAATACCGCGTATTCAATATCGAAGCATGATAATCTAGGGGTCATTCCTGGACAGGTATATAAAGTAAAATCACAAAGCAGAAGCACACCAAATGCTAGTCACGACACACGACTCACAAAAAGCTAAGTGGACCCACGATGCGTGAAATGCAAGAGGACTCGAAATCCTAGGGTTAGTGAGTGTGATTATCGATGCAATGCTAGGTGTGTGTGACTTTGTGGCGATTCATCATAGGATTCATTTCTAGGAGAAAGAGCTAAAGAAAGAAGGAAAAAGAAAAAAGAAAAACACGATGGAAAATGACTCAAATAACGTAGAAAAACAACACAAATGACGCACGAAGTGCGACTCCCCCAAGCTGAAACTTGCATTGCCCTCAATGCAATAAGAGTGAGTACGGGAGGGCAATGAAAATGGGGGGGGAATACGCACAGACACGAAAAGAAATGAAAACGAGGAAAACACATAGATAAAACTGAAAAAGAAATAAAAAAACAAGATCAAAATCAAACAATACGAAAATAAAAATAAAATAAAATCACACGACACGACACTCAAAAAGTGAAAAACAAACACACACACAAAAATGAGAAAAACAAACAAAACACGACAGCACACCGAAATAGACTTCCCCCAAGCTAGACCAGAAAGTGCTAGCGAAATGATATGATCAATGAAATCTAGATATATGCAAGGGGTAATCAGTCAGATTCACTGGTACTGGAATGGTAGGGGGAGGGGGAGGAGGGAGGGGAATAGTGAATGAAAGACTCCTCAGAGGAAGAGGAGGGTGTGCCTATGGGTGAAGGAGGGGCGACAGGCTGAAGCATGGGAGGATCGATGTGCACCGGAGGGCTGTGGTGGAAGAAGACCGTACTAGGTGGGCCGACAATTGGGTGCCAATCGGGAGGATCCAGGGGTGGTAGATGCACTAGTGGAGAATACCAAGGATCGGGGTAAAACTCCCAAGGAAGGTGAGACGGGGTATAGGGTACCCGCAAAGGGGCCAAAGGTGGCAGGATTGCGAAAGGCTCGCAGGCGGGGCTGTAAAGGTAGACAGCACGGTCTTCACCGAAGGGAGTGAGCAAATTGATGTCGATCAAGTAATCGCGATCAATACGGCTACGACCAGGTAGAATAGGGAGGTCGGGGGGTACCCTCAAAACTCAGCTGACAATAAGAGTGACCATCCCGCCACAACAGATGGAACCAGAAGTGGCGCGGCTAACAGCGAAAATTTCGTGGATGATCCAATGAGCGGTGTTTATGGGCATAGGGACATGCCCGAGGATTCTGTCATCGGACATGGCATAGAGAAAGAAGAGCTCGTCCCTAGATACAGTGGACACATCCACGCGAGCGAAAATAGTGTTGGCAAGGATGCAATGGGCGAGGCGGTAACACGGGTGGATAATGTAAGAGGCAGGAGCCTCAGGTGGAAAGGTGGTGTGCCGTGTAAATCGTTGCCAAACACCATCAGCCCGAAATCGAGAGTAAATGTCAGTTCGATCGTGGGTGGAATGTTCAGCGTTAAGATCTGGGTGACGTAGATTAAGGATATTGTTCAGCTCGATGAAACCCAGAGAAAAGTCATAATTGAAAGCTCGGAAGGAGAAACCTCCATCACACAACTCGAGGGAACTGAGGAATTCAAGCGTGAGATTTCTGTGCGTGTGAGCGTGGATGTGAGAGAGGGTATGGCACCCGATACAGTCGAAAATCCTGCCGACGCCGTTCGAAAGCCCTAGAGCTTCGAGTGTGGGGCGATCGGCGAAGAGTGTAGGTCTCATCGGACGATGAAGCAGTGCTCGCAACCGGTCAGACTACTCATCCGTGGAAGGGTTAATGCCAAGGAAAGAGGGGGAAAAGGGGCCGTGGATTGGATCACGGCGCGAAGATGATGCAATGTCCTTCCCTTTCTTAGACATGGCCGCTAATAGGGTGGCGAACTTGAGATGAATAAAGGGCAAGTGAAACAGTTATCACACCAACTTACGATATTACAGGTAAAGTTGAAGATGTGCAGAGTGGAAGAATGTTACCCTTCGATGTAGCAAGATCAAGCGCCTGGGGGTCTTGCGTAGCAGGAGGGAACAACTCGGGAAGCCGCAGCCCGCTGATCCGACGAGAACAGAATTTTGAGAATTTTGGGGCTAGGGTTAGGGTTTGGGGGTTTTGATGATGGAATGTCCTTGATGGCGAGGTGGCGGAGGTGGGGAAGTATGGGAGTGATTGGGGATGAGGGTTTAGGCACAGTATGTAGGGTCGAGAAGATCGATTCTACAGCTGGAGATGTGAAATCGCATGAAGGGGGTTTTCTGGGGTCGGGTGGCGGTCGCCGTGTGCCAAGGCTTATTTATAGGGTCGAAAATGAACCGATCGTGTGGAAACCCACCCGATCGGGTAGCCAAAATTCGAAAGTTCTCGTCAGTCAATCAGCTACAGGCGAACCGGTCGGGTGGTAAGTCAACCGATCGGTTGGCCGCTTACCAAGTTTTTCCCGAGAACTTAGGGCTGCTCACCCGGTCGTGTAAACCGACCGTGCATGAACTCAACCGATCGGTTGATATTCCCCAAAAGTTTCCGAAAGTTCTCCCCAGCTCACCCGGTCTTCCACCAGGTCTCTTCATCACTCAACCGATCGGTTCATTCTGGGACAGATCTCGGCATGTATCTGATACATCCCAACCGATTGGGTGAGCTATCACCCGATCGGTTGAAGCTTGTTTCCTGCAAAAACCAAGAGATTTGATTAAGTCCCCGAACGGATGTCCTCGCGGCTGATTTTATTTATAAAAATAGAGAAAATAGAGTAAAAAATAACGCTAAAAATTTGAGAAAAAGTTTAGAACATGGGTTGCCTCCCATGAAGCGCACTTGTTTAACGTCGTTGGCTCGACGCCCGCAAGAGATGGTCAAGTTACATCCGGAGGGTTGGAAGAAGAGTTATCGCTCGTGGGGGGTCCGACCGGAGAGAATCCAGGTTCTCCTACTGCGTAGTGTTTCAGACGCTGCCCGTTTACTTTAAACGGCTCATCCCTTCCCATTATCTCGATGGCCCCGTGCGGGAAAACCTTGGTGATGCGGAACGGTCCTGACCATCTTGACTTGAGTTTCCCAGGAAAGAGCTTCAGCCGTGAGTTGAACAGGAGAACTAAGTCCCCTTCTTTGAATTCCCTCCTTAAGATTCGCTTATCGTGCCACCGCTTCAGTTTCTCCTTGTAGATCTTGGCGTTCTCATAAGCATTGAGCCGGATTTGGTCAAGTTCGTTGAGTTGAAGATGCCGGTGCACTCCCACCTTCTCGGTGTCGAAATTCAGATTCTTAACCGCCCAATATGCCTTATGTTCCAATTCCACAGGAAGATGGCAAGCTTTCCCGTAGACGAGCCGGTAGGGAGTTGTGCCGATGGGAGTTTTAAATGCCGTCCTGTAGGCCCAAAGCGCGTCAGGGAGCTTTGATGACCAGTCCTTCCTGGAGTTGGCCACAGTCTTTTCTAGTATGCTTTTAATCTCCCGGTTAGAGACTTCCGCCTGACCGCTGGTCTGCGGGTGGTAGGCACGCCCCACCCGGTGTTGTACCCCGTATTTTCTTAGGAGGGCCTCAAATTTCTTTTCTACAAAGTGGCTTCCTCCGTCACTGATCAGGACCCGAGGCACACCAAACCGCGGGAAGATGTTGTTTTTAAAAGAACTTAGCCACCACTTTAGAGTCATTGGTTGGACTGGCCACCGCTTCAACCCATTTCGACACGTAGTCAACGGCCACCAAGATGTACTGGTTCCCCGAGGAAGAAGGGAACGGCCCCATGAAGTCCACTCCCCACACATCGAAGATTTCTATCTCTAGGATGTAGTGTTGAGGCATCTCATTTCTTTTGGAGATATTCCCGGCTCTTTGGCATCTATCGCAGGCTTGTACATAAACATGTGTGTCTTTGAAGAGCGTAGGCCAGTAAAATCCGCTTTGGAGGATTTTTGCAGTGGTCTTGTAGGTGCTCGCATGCCCTCCACATTGCTGTCCGTGGCAGTGGGAAATGATGGAAGTCGCTTCAGTTTCAGGGATGCATCTTCGTATCACCCCATCATTGCAGGTTTTGTATAGGTGGGGGTCATCCCAATAGAATTTGCGGACCTCATGGAAAAATTTCTTCTTCTGCTGTAAGCTCACATTGTGAGGAACGATGGCACACGCCAGATAATTTGCGATGTCGGCGTACCAGGGGGTCCAGGAGGAAGATACAGAGAAGAGATGCTCGTCAGGGAGTGAATCATCGATTGGTGTAGCATTCAAATCGAGAGTGGGCATCCTGGACAGGTGATCGGCAACGACATTCTCCGCCCCCTTTTTGTCTCTGATTTCCAGGTCAAACTCCTGGAGGAGGAGGATCCATCTGATGAGTCGCGGCTTGGCTTCCTTCGTGTTCAATAGATATTTAAGGGCCGCGTGATCCGTGTGTACGATCACCTTGGTGCCAACAAGATATTGTCGGAACTTATCCATGGCGTAGATTACCGCGAGCAATTTCTTTTCCGTGGTAGTATAATTTCTTTGGGCGGCATCAAGGGTTTTGCTCGTATAATATATGACATGGAGGTTTTTATCTTTTCTCTGCCCTAGGACGGCACCAACCGCATAATCACTAGCGTCACACATCAGCTCAAAGGGGAGTTCCCAGTCTGGTGGTTGTATTATGGGTGCGGAAATCAAGGCTAGCTTCAAAGTGCGGAAGGCCTCCACACACTCCTCGCCGAAGACGAAAGGTGCGTCCTTCACGAGGAGTTGGGTCAGAGGCCTGGAAATCTTCGAGAAGTCTTTGATAAAGCGGCGATAAAATCCCGCATGTCCTAAGAAACCACGGACTCCTCGAAGATTGTGCGGTGGTGGAAGCTTTTCAATCACTTCGATTTTAGCCTTATCAACTTCGATTCCCCTCGAAGAGATGATGTGTCCCAGCACAACTCCCTCTTGGACCATGAAGTGACACTTCTCCCAGTTTAGGACTAGTCCCGTTTCCTGACATCTCTCCAGGACCTTAGTGAGATTACTGAGGCACGAGTCAAATTCAGTTCCGTAGACTGAGAAGTCGTCCATGAAAACTTCCATGATGTCTTGGGAGTAGTCGGAGAAGACAGTGGACATGAGTCTCTGGAACGTAGCAGGGGCGTTACAAAGCCCGAACGACATTCTTCTGTAGGCGTACGTCCCGAACGGGCAGGTGAAAGTCGTTTTCTCCTGGTCATCATTATGAATAGGGATTTGAAGAAATCCAGAATACCCGTCCATAAAACAGAAATAATTATGCTTCGCCAGCCTCTCGAGCATCTGGTCAATAAAGGGGAGGGGGTAATGATCCTTCCTTGTAGCCTTGTTCAGCTTCCTATAGTCAATGCACATCCTGTACCCTGTAACGGTCCTCGTTGGTATAAGCTCGTTCTTTTCATTGCGAACCACCGTCATTCCTCCCTTCTTGGGTACAACGTGTACCGGGCTAACCCAGCGACTATCGGAGATAGGGTATATAATACCGGCATGTAGAAGCCTTACAATCTCTTTCTTCACAACTTCCATCATTACGGGATTCAACCTCCGCTACGGCTCAATCGAGGAGGCTTGCTCATCTTCAAGAAGAATTCTATGTGAGCAGAGGCCCAAGCTAACCCCTTTTAAATCCTCAATTGCATATCCGAAAACTCCTTTAAACCTTTTTAGAACTCCAAGAAGTTTGGTCATTTGGTCCTCAGGTAGCGAAGAGTTAATTATAACCGGAAGGGTCGACCCTGCTCCCAAATATTCATACTTAAGTCCCGGTGGTAATTCTTTCATCTCTACTTCTTGGGGCCCTGACGCATACTTTTCGAGCTGAGCATCCTCAAGGGAACAGATTTCTTCGTGGATTTCACTGAAGCCAGAATCCGGAATCTCCACCTCGGCCGTGGCTCCTAGCGGTGAAATTTCACAGGGTACAGTGGGGACGGTCGAGAGATGCACCGGGTCTCTTCCGAGCTCACCATAATTATCCGGGAAGAAAGCTTGTAGGTGAAAACAGGTTTCAGTCATCGATGATTCTCCACAACCGTTTCCAGCTTCTCCATCGTTCAAAGACCGGGGACACTCAATAGAAGTCTGCAAGGGGTAGATTGGTTCCTGTTCAGCGTCGCCTCCAAATCTGGTCGGGTGGTTCTCCTGACACAACTCTGCGGCTGACTCTTCTTCACTACATTCGAGACCATGGTTGTCGATACACGCCATTTCTCCGTGGGGAGAGGGAGCTGCCATGGCAAGGTACTCCTGCGCATCTCGATATCTTTGGCATTCCACAGCGGCAGTCAGGAGGGATAGTATATTTGAAGTATTCAGTGATTCTGCTAAGCTCCGCGCCAAGCAGCGGACATGGTGAGAGTGATCCCAGATGTCTCCTAAAACTGCGTGCAGCATCTTCTTCACTTCGCTTCTCGGCGGCCAAACGCCTAAGGGTGGCGTTAATCTCTGGATCGGGGGGAATCAAGTCGTCAAGACTCCTTGAACTCCTGCGCATGAAAAACAACAAACACCCGTGAAGCGACAAGTGGGAAGGAAACATATAAAATAAGAAAAACAAATAAGAAAAACAAATAAGAAAAAGAAAAAGGAGAATGCGAAAATTATCGCGAGGTAGGGATATGAGCTAGACACGAGGGTTCAAGAGATCCTAAAATATCAAGCACGTTGCCTCCCCGGCAACGGCGCCATAAACTTGACCGGCGCCCCGCTTGCGTCGCGGCGGCGCGGTGTCGTTTACCGCAAGTTTCACGGTTAGTGTAGGGTGCGGGAATATTGAACTCAGGGAGGCGAGGTTGTGCTTGGGTCAGGTAGGACCTAAATCACCCCGAGGGGCGAGCTAGCCCGAATCGGTGGTTGGTTGTCACGAAAGGAAATGAAAGCGTATGAACAAAAAGAAAGTAAACCCGGGACTTTGGTTTCCGACCCGACGAGAGGCTCTCGCCGCTACGGCCTACGGGTATGGATAGCGATCGGGATTAGGGTCTAATGGTGAGACGTTGCCTCTGAAAGTGGTACAGGCGTCCCATGGGCCCGATATTCCGGTCGGTGCCCAGGATAATACACCGGACTTCCCGGATTCGATCAGTGGGCACTCCCGTGTCCATAAACACTGATCGATCCCGGGAGCACTAAGTCCGCAACGATATCTCCCGACGTCTCATCCTGCCGCTCCCGCGTGCTAGGATTCGGCGTCTACGCTAAAGGCGTGAGCTTTGGCTAGGGAGTCAACCGCCAAGTTTATTCCCCCTTGGCCCGACGGTCAAAGGCGGTCTTTTTCCCGCCGATGACAATGAAACGCCCCGCGTAACCGTTAGATTCCTACTCCCTATCGATTTCCTAACCCTATGGACGCATCGGGAAGAGCCCCCGAAGGGGCTTCCACCAAAATCCCAGATTTGGGAACTACTCACAAAAATTCATGAAAAAGCAATCTAAATGAAATTTAACCGTTAGAATCATAATCAGACAATTGCAATGCGGAAGTAAAGGAGTAGTAAAGACAATACTAAAAAATTAGAAAGATCTGAAAACTTACTTAAGAGTAACAATTACAGCCATCACAAGGAAATAAAACAGTAAAAAAATACAACTCTCTCGTTTCTGGAACCCTAGGGGTCCTATATATAGATTTTCGGATCAACCGATCGGGTGACAAGTCAACCGATCGGTTGATCCATTACAGATAAATTACAGAAAACGGCGAGTTTTCACCCGATCTCACAAACCGATCGGGTGAGTTCTTGAGCGACCGGTTGGATCTTGGAGCAGTCGGGTGAACCGGTCGGTTCGACGCCCGTGTCTTCAGCTCTTTTTCTCAGCTACAGATGAACCGATCGGGTGAGAGTCACCCGATCGGTTGGAATTCTGCTCGAAAAGACAGAGAACAGCCGCCCGCAGAACCGGTCTGTGAACCGGTCGGGTGACTTCTTCGTGAGCTGCGGTAGCGACCGGTTGGTGCACGCGTGCATCACCCGATCGGTTGGAGATGACCAACCGACCGGGTGAGGGGCAGAAAGATGAATACTTCGCTGTTTGACCCCCTGGATCACGCGTGACTTCTCCCGTTGCTCCGGGGACTTGGGATATCATCGTAAAAGGTCCCCTACGTGGTCGAACTCCTGCAATCATGGACAAACAAAGAAAAGTGAGAAAACGGGAAAACATACGAAAACGAATAAGAGACGGCGGAAAACACGGAGAAACACAAAAGAAAACGTGCGTGAATATATGAAATATAGACGAACGTCACATGCAGAGAAAGACATATGTACATAATGTTAAGGTATAAGTAGGAAGACGTACCTGCCGCACTGATGTGTTGATGCAAAAGAGAGTTAGTACTACAAATCATATATAAAGTGAAGGAATCAAAAGTGAATAACGATAAGTCATATGCCAAGAAGGAAATACATAAGGAACCAAGAGTCAAGTCACACGTATCATAACCAGTTGTGACTATCAAGGGACTACGAGAGTTTCAAGCCAGGCTAGTGCCACAAGCTTATTGGTAAGCTTATTCAATCATTTAGAAGCTCATTTATCCACTTTTTATTGGAAAACCTGGGTAAACTTTGGATATAAGGATCTGGACTTCACCCCAATGGTTGGGGTGAAAATGCACATTGCGCAGTGGACACGGGCACTGTACGACACCAGGCCTCTCAGCTCCCCCGTCACTGGCAGGAGTGAGGATCTTCACATAATAACACAACCTCCGTATGTCCCCTCCACTCCCGGTAAAGGCGACTGGAAATAAGTATCACATATCACATTATCTTTTCCCCCAACTTATCAGTACAGGCCTCATATCCACAGTTTACTCAAATTTCTCCTAAAACCCGGGTTTTGCTAATTCACCCTCATTAGAGAGGATTGAGACTTATTCAATTTTATAAGTTAACATCATAAGTGACACGTTAGGGGTCATGATGGCATGGGTATGCACATATCACCTCAGCTGTCCATCATTAGACATAAGGTCATGCACTCACATGACATGCCCTCTATCACAACACATCTTCCATTCACAATTACAATGTATCCATGCCATTCAAGCCTCTAACTTCACCAATCATCAATGTAGCTCAAGGCCAACACCAACACATGCACGTTTCTCAAATTACCGGATATTGCCTTCATTTAGGCATTTCATGAACACATGATGGAGTCATTAACATAACCATTATAACATGAGCAAATCCAAGGGAAATTATCACAATGAACCCCTACTTCAAGTAACAACAATGCACATGCATAATAGAGGAAATTTCAACATCAAGTCATAGTTATAGCATCTCTTAAACATTTCAGTTTGCTGGAAATTGCAAAGAGTGACCACAATTGACCGTATATCATCAGTATTCGTTGAAATTTAACAAAATTTACAAAATGAAAATTGTATATCTGTTAGTGATTGATTCCCATATAAAATTTCATGAAAAAATATTAAGTAGGTGATTTACGGTGAATTGTTTAGTGAAACATGTTCAGTCTGTTTTTCAGACAGCTTTTAGGGTCTGTATTAAAAGCAAATTTTGGGCATGTTGCAGCCAGAATTTCGAAAAATATGCACTAAGATGAAATTGTATAAAAACTTGTTAACTTTACAACAAGACCAAGAACAGAAAATTCCAAAGAGTGTGCAGGTACTGAGCTTTATTTTTCTAAACTATGTCCAGTTTGACAGAATTTCAGACATGTTGTAAATATCGAATTTTTACTCCTACTTATTGAATTGAACCTATGTCAAATTTTATATTATTTTGGGGTAGGATTTCGTGAACTACATGAATATTTTTTTTCAACTTCAATTTTGATCTAGGTTAAGAGATATGCACATTTTAACATAGGTTTAAGCTGCTGGAAATTCCAGGACAGATCGATGAACACAAAAGCTAAGTTAATTCACAAGAAACATGTAACGCCCCACTCCTCAGGATACCCGATAAGTACGAATCCGTATCAGGTATTCCCAAAGAGACGGGTGCTACGAAGAAAATACAAAATCACAAACACAAGCAGGTCCACTGCGCACTGCTGGGATAGTACATATAGCATTCCAGACAACCCAAAACGCAAGAGAACCAACAATCACTGATGTATATAAATAAAACTGTTCATATACAACTTCCTTATACAAATCCATATACAATATTACCCACATCTCAATAAGGTACAAAAACTCACATCTCACCCAAGTACAACACCACTCCCAAGTCATCCACACTTCTCACAACCCGCACATCCAACCAACTCAGTCAAGTGCCTCCAACTCAAAGAACCAACCTGAAAAGTCAACGGTGGGACACGTCAACGCGTGACCCAGTAGGAATTCCATATCTCAACTAGTCCTTACATGAAGTGTAGAAAGGGTGCACGTGAACAGGCAGTGTGTATGTCATGGCATAAACATCTACTATAATAAAGGAAGTAACAACTATACTTATGAACATGTGAAAGCGTGCATGTGCAACAGGTAAGGTGTACAACAATGATATAGAACATAAAAGAACCATAGTAAAGAAACACAAGTAAACAACACATACATTTACCATTGCTACAAGAGTAATAAGGATTAACAATTAATTCATTGGTTAGCATTTTGAAACCCGGATAAATCTTAGGACCTTAAGGAGTCGGACTTCACCCAGGGTGGGTGAAAAGTGGTACCCCAACCAGCAACACGGGCACCGGAGGGGGCCTCTCACAACTCTATGCCCGAACGGGGCAAGGCACTAGAGCGAGACCTGCTCGGTTTTTCTGTCGGACAAACGGAGTAAACCATCAATTACCGTCATGGTGCATCACGGGTACACCAGCGGCCTCTCCAACCCTTTCAACTCGCCCTTTCGGGAGTGATACAGCGGGTGAGAATTCATATCATCTGTCCGCTCCTTAACTCCTTTAATTTAACCGTGTTTCCCCCAAACCCCATGTCACCCTCCTTTAAGAGGACTTATTCATTTTCATGAAACATAACATCTTCCATTCTTTTCTTTCCACAGTTCATCACATATTTGGGACATGCATCGCCTTGTGCATTCCCTTTCTCATTTCTCATAATATACATGAAACATATAACCATATTCGCATCATCATTTTGCATGTGCCGAGAACATAAACCACATATCACCATGTAACAGAAATAATCAAGAACATTGATGGCAAGTTTAACCTCAAAAGGAACTTAAAACAACATTCAAATCTTTCAGCTTGCTGGAAAAGCAGAACAGTTAGATTAAGAAGCACATTTCTCCATAATTTTGTATCAAACATGCATATACAATACAAATGAAAGTTGTAGATATAGTTGTGTTGGATTCACCTATAAATTTTCATGCAGAAATATGAACTGAGTGATTTATGGTGAATTGTTTGGTAAGACCTGACGAATCTGTTTTCCAGACAGATTCTAAGAGCTGTAAAGATTGCTATTTTAAGACATGTTACACTTAGAATCTCAAAAATGTGCACTCACAAAAAGTTGTAGAAAAAGTTGTTATCTTTCCAACGAGACTAAGATCATCAATTTCTATGGAGTATGCAGGGACTGATCTACGTTTTGCCAAACTGTGTCCAGACTAGATGAAATTCCGACATGTTGTAAAGATGGAATTATTAATCCTAATTAAAGTCCGAATTAGTAAAAGTTCACAACATGAAAGTTATAGATAACAGCCCAATCTTTAAGCCATAAAAATTTCAGAGAGAATGCAATTCTAGATTGGAAGGACTAAGCAGAACAATCAGCATGTAAATCTGTCCAGAATTGCTCACCGCACAAAACCACATAAACCCCAGGATTGCTCACCGCGCACAACCATACAAACTCAGGATTGCTCACCGCACACAACCATACAAAACTCAGGATTGCTCACCGTGCACAACCATACAAACTCAGGATTGCTCACCGCACACAACCATACAAAACTCAGGATTAACATAAGAAAAGGTAAAACCACAACAACAACCATGAAACTAAGCATGCAACTCTAATACTAGTTGGAGATGGAATCCTACCTCAGGGGTGATGAGAGACAAGGGGATAGCCCAAATCCCTATGGCTCCTTCTTCAAACCCTTCTCCTTCTCTAATTCCTCCTTCTCCTCCATAGGTTCCCAGAATGAGCAACAGCGCCCAAACAACGACAGGGATGCTACAGGAGTGTGCAGAGTGAGTGTGGCATAGCCCTATGGGTGCTCAGTCTCCCTAATGTCTAAGAAAGAGCAACGGGAAGGAATGAATTCGGTCTGATCTTTGAGAAGAGATTGAGTGAATAAAACATTCTCTAATTCCTAGAGTAGCCACCTCATCTCCCTAAAATCCTCTTAGCTTGCCACCAAGCCTAGGGTTAGGTAAGGATCCAGGATAACTTGACACATCAAAGAGTGAGGTGTCGCTTAGGTAAAATTAGGATTTGTCTTTTAGAAAAATAATTATACACACTTAATACACATGCAATACTTACTCATCAAGACATTAGTATTCCACCCATTTAATAGAATCATGTCATACAAATTATTTAAAAATAATTTTTAGCTTGAAAAAATTAAATAAAATACATAAGCACTCCCAAAAATTTATACGCACATATATACGTCCAAGAATGTGTATTAATACACGTATATGAATTTTGGGGTCATTACATCCTACCCACCTTAAAATAAAGTCCGTCCTCGGACTTTCCAACTCAGGACATAGCTAAGGGTGAATAGAGATATATATGGTCAATCTACCCCAATCTTATATATATAACATTCATATATCAACACTTATATCATTTCACAGTACACGCATTCATGGTTTTGTACAAACATACACACGTATATCTATATATAGATATAGACATACGACCTTGTATGTCTCCTAGCATATATCCAAGCACACATATACATGTCATCACATAAAGTCTCATACAACAATATCAATACACACAAATACTCACCTAATGATATATCTATCCAAACACCGGTGTAAGCGTATCCACTTACAGCCAGACATGCAACCATATACATCTTCAAGATATATATATATATATATATCAAACACTTACACTAATACACATAGGGCATGCCCACTCATACCTGAGCGGAACACAAAGATTCGCACATGGATCTTCACAATCAGCATGTACACATACACCACATATAACAAACACAGACAGCATGCCATATCTATACATCGCCTAGAGCTCAATTAACTATGTAGGTCCATAATACACACTCCTCATAGGTCACCATATATTAACATATATACGCATGCACCTCTATACTCTGACATACAATCAGTATGTCTCCTAGTACCGATCCAACATTCACAGATGTACCATCACACAAGTTTTATCATATCAATATCAATACACATAGATAACCATACAAAACTATATTCATCCATATACAGGTGTAAGTGTACCAGCTTACAGCCATACATGTATCATATACTCATCACATATATCAACACATAGAACTAATACTCTTAAGACATAGCCACACATACATGTGTGGAACTCAAGGATCCACACATGCATCTGCACACTCTACATTTGCATACATTACATATAGTATATAGCTATTACACAGTACATCTATATACTACATGCACCTCAATCAAGAATATAACTCAATTATACACAATACTCATAAGTCAACCATATATTGACACATATACTTCAAATACAATCACATAGCCATATAATCATTCGTACATATATCATAGTCATATGTACATGAGTATATCATCTCAATATGCTCGACAAGTCATATTTAACACTTATAGAGCTATAGACGTATAGGTACACATACATACACACATAGATATAAACACACATTCTTATTCAGTCAACACTCTAGTGTCTATCCTCAGGGCTCTATACCTCAAACTTCTGATATCAGTGCTCTATCTCAAGGTAGAACTCCTACCACCTTAAGACTAACTACCTCTGGAACACTACATGTACTACCCTTACACAGCCGCAGTGCGGAGACCTGCATGGGCCGCCACCTGTAACGCCCCACTCCTCAGGATACCCGATAAGTACGAATCCGTATCAAGTATTCCCAAAGAGACGGGTGCTACGAAGAAAATACAAAATCACAAACACAAGCAGGTCCACTGCACACTGCTGGGATAGTACATATAGCATTCCAGACAACCCAAAACGCAAGAGAACCAACAATCACTGATGTATATAAATAAAACTGTTCATATACAACTTCCTTATACAAATCCATATACAATATTACCCACATCTCAATAAGGTACAAAAACTCACATCTCACCCAAGTACAACACCACTCCCAAGTCATCCACACTTCTCACAACCCGCACATCCAACCAACTCAGTCAAGTGCCTCCAACTCAAAGAACCAACCTGAAAAGTCAACGGTGGGACACGTCAACACGTGACCCAGTAGGAATCCCATATCTCAACTAGTCCTTACATGAAGTGTAGAAAGGGTGCACGTGAACAGGCAGTGTGTATGTCATGGCATAAACATCTACTATAATAAAGGAAGTAACAACTATACTTATGAACATGTGAAAGCGTGCACGTGCAACAGGTAAGGTGTACAACAATGATATAGAACATAAAAGAACCATAGTAAAGAAACACAAGTAAACAACACATACATTTACCATTGCTACAAGAGTAATAAGGATTAACAATTAATTCATTGGTTAGCATTTTGAAACCCGGATAAATCTTAGGACCTTAAGGAGTCGGACTTCACCCAGGGTGGGTGAAAAGTGGTACCCCAACCAGCAACACGGGCACCGGAGGGGGCCTCTCACAACTCTATGCCCGAACGGGGCAAGGCACTAGAGCGAGACCTGCTCGGTTTTTCTGTCGGACAAACGGAGTAAACCATCAATTACCGTCATGGTGCATCACGGGTACACCAGCGGCCTCTCCAACCCTTTCAACTCGCCCTTTCGGGAGTGATACAGCGGGTGAGAATTCATATCATCTGTCCGCTCCTTAACTCCTTTAATTTAACCGTGTTTCCCCCAAACCCCATGTCACCCTCCTTTAAGAGGACTTATTCATTTTCATGAAACATAACATCTTCCATTCTTTTCTTTCCACAGTTCATCACATATTTGGGACATGCATCGCCTTGTGCATTCCCTTTCTCATTTCTCATAATATACATGAAACATATAACCATATTCGCATCATCATTTTGCATGTGCCGAGAACATAAACCACATATCACCATGTAACAGAAATAATCAAGAACATTGATGGCAAGTTTAACCTCAAAAGGAACTTAAAACAACATTCAAATCTTTCAGCTTGCTGGAAAAGCAGAACAGTTAGATTAAGAAGCACATTTCTCCATAATTTTGTATCAAACATGCATATACAATACAAATGAAAGTTGTATATATAGTTGTGTTGGATTCACCTATAAATTTTCATGCAGAAATATGAACTGAGTGATTTATGGTGAATTGTTTGGTAAGACCTGACGAATCTGTTTTCCAGACAGATTCTAAGAGCTGTAAAGATTGCTATTTTAAGACATGTTACACTTAGAATCTCAAAAATGTGCACTCACGAAAAGTTGTAGAAAAAGTTGTTATCTTTCCAACGAGACTAAGATCATCAATTTCTATGGAGTATGCAGGGACTGATCTACGTTTTGCCAAACTGTGTCCAGACTAGATGAAATTCCGACATGTTGTAAAGATGGAATTATTAATCCTAATTAAAGTCCGAATTAGTAAAAGTTCACAACATGAAAGTTATAGATAACAGCCCAATCTTTAAGCCATAAAAATTTCAGAGAGAATGCAATTCTAGATTGGAAGGACTAAGCAGAACAATCAGCATGTAAATCTGTCCAGAATTGCTCACCGCACAAAACCACATAAACCCCAGGATTGCTCACCGCGCACAACCATACAAACTCAGGATTGCTCACCGCACACAACCATACAAAACTCAGGATTGCTCACCGTGCACAACCATACAAACTCAGGATTGCTCACCGCACACAACCATACAAAACTCAGGATTAACATAAGAAAAGGTAAAACCACAACAACAACCATGAAACTAAGCATGCAACTCTAATACTGGTTGGAGATGGAATCCTACCTCAGGGGTGATGAGAGACAAGGGGATAGCCCAAATCCCTATGGCTCCTTCTTCAAACCCTTCTCCTTCTCTAATTCCTCCTTCTCCTCCATAGGTTCCCAGAATGAGCAACAGCGCCCAAACAACGACAGGGATGCTACAGGAGTGTGCAGAGTGAGTGTGGCATAGCCCTATGGGTGCTCAGTCCCCCTAATGTCTAAGAAAGAGCAACGGGAAGGAATGAATTCGGTCTGATCTTTGAGAAGAGAGTGAGTGAATAAAACATTCTCTAATTCCTAGAGTAGCCACCTCATCTCCCTAAAATCCTCTTAGCTTGCCACCAAGCCTAGGGTTAGGTAAGGATCAAGGATAACTTGACACATCAAAGAGTGAGGTGTCGCTTAGGTAAAATTAGGATTTGTCTTTTAGAAAAATAATTATACACACTTAATACACATGCAATACTTACTCATCAAGACATTAGTATTCCACCCATTTAATAGAATCATGTCATACAAATTATTTAAAAATAATTTTTAGCTTGAAAAAATTAAATAAAATACATAAGCACTCCCAAAAATTTATACGCACATATATACGTCCAAGAATGTGTATTAATACACGTATATGAATTTTGGGGTCATTACATCCTACCCACCTTAAAATAAAGTCCGTCCTCGGACTTTCCAACTCAGGACATAGCTAAGGGTGAATAGAGATATATATGGTCAATCTACCCCAAACTTATATATAAAACATTCATATATCAACACTTATATCATTTCACAGTACACGCATTCATGGTTTTGTACAAACATACACACGTATATCTATATATAGATATAGACATACGACCTTGTATGTCTCCTAGCATATATCCAAGCACACATATACATGTCATCACATAAAGTCTCATACAACAATATCAATACACACAAATACTCACCTAATGATATATCTATCCAAACACCGGTGTAAGCGTATCCACTTACAGCCAGACATGCAACCATATACATCTTCAAGATATATATATATATATATATATATATATATATATATATATATATATATATATATATATATATATATATCAAACACTTACACTAATACACATAGGGCATGCCTACTCATACCTGAGCGGAACACAAAGATTCGCACATGGATCTTCACAATCAGCATGTACACATACACCACATATAACAAACACAGACAGCATGCCATATCTATACATCGCCTAGAGCTCAATTAACTATATTAACTATGTAGGTCCATAATACACACTCCTCATAGGTCACCATATATTAACATATATACGCATGCACCTCTATACTCTGACATACAATCAGTATGTCTCCTAGTACCGATCCAACATTCACAGATGTACCATCACACAAGTTTTATCATATCAATATCAATACACATAGATAACCATACAAAACTATATTCATCCATATACAGGTGTAAGTGTACCAGCTTACAGCCATACATGTATCATATACTCATCACATATATCAACACATAGAACTAATACTCTTAAGACATAGCCACACATATATGTGTGGAACTCAAGGATCCACACATGCATCTGCACACTCTACATTTGCATACATTACATATAGTATATAGCTATTACACAGTACATCTATATACTACATGCACCTCAATCAAGAATATAACTCAATTATACACAATACTCATAAGTCAACCATATATTGACACATATACTTCAAATACAATCACATAGCCATATAATCATTCGTACATATATCATAGTCATATGTACATGAGTATATCATCTCAATATGCTCGACAAGTCATATTTAACACTTATAGAGCTATAGACGTATAGGTACACATACATACACACATAGATATAAACACACATTCTTATTCAGTCAACACTCTAGTGTCTATCCTCAGGGCTCTATACCTCAAACTTCTGATATCAGTGCTCTATCTCAAGGTAAAACTCCTACCACCTTAAGACTAACTACCTCTGGAACACTACATGTACTACCCTTACACAGCCGCAGTGCGGAGACCTGCATGGGCCGCCACCTGTAACGCCCCACTCCTCAGGATACCCGATAAGTACGAATCCGTATCAGGTATTCCCAAAGAGACGGGTGCTACGAAGAAAATACAAAATCACAAACACAAGCAGGTCCACTACGCACTGCTGGGATAGTACATATAGCATTCCAGACAACCCAAAACGCAAGAGAACCAACAATCACTGATGTATATAAATAAAACTGTTCATATACAACTTCCTTATACAAATCCATATACAATATTACCCACATCTCAATAAGGTACAAAAACTCACATCTCACCCAAGTACAACACCACTCCCAAGTCATCCACACTTCTCACAACCCGCACATCCAACCAACTCAGTCAAGTGCCTCCAACTCAAAGAACCAACCTGAAAAGTCAACGGTGGGACACGTCAACGCGTGACCCAGTAGGAATCCCATATCTCAACTAGTCCTTACATGAAGTGTAGAAAGGGTGCACGTGAACAGGCAGTGTGTATGTCATGGCATAAACATCTACTATAATAAAGGAAGTAACAACTATACTTATGAACATGTGAAAGCGTGCACGTGCAACAGGTAAGGTGTACAACAATGATATAGAACATAAAAGAACCATAGTAAAGAAACACAAGTAAACAACACATACATTTACCATTGCTACAAGAGTAATAAGGATTAACAATTAATTCATTGGTTAGCATTTTGAAACCCGGATAAATCTTAGGACCTTAAGGAGTCGGACTTCACCCAGGGTGGGTGAAAAGTGGTACCCCAACCAGCAACACGGGCACCGGAGGGGGCCTCTCATAACTCTATGCCCGAACGGGGCAAGGCACTAGAGCGAGACCTGCTCGGTTTTTCTGTCGGACAAACGGAGTAAACCATCAATTACCGTCATGGTGCATCACGGGTACACCAGCGGCCTCTCCAACCTTTTCAACTCGCCCTTTCGGGAGTGATACAGCGGGTGAGAATTCATATCATCTGTCCGCTCCTTAACTCCTTTAATTTAACCGTGTTTCCCCCAAACCCCATGTCACCCTCCTTTAAGAGGACTTATTCATTTTCATGAAACATAACATCTTCCATTCTTTTCTTTCCACAGTTCATCACATATTTGGGACATGCATCGCCTTGTGCATTCCCTTTCTCATTTCTCATAATATACATGAAACATATAACCATATTCGCATCATCATTTTGCATGTGCCGAGAACATAAACCACATATCACCATGTAACAGAAATAATCAAGAACATTGATGGCAAGTTTAACCTCAAAAGGAACTTAAAACAACATTCAAATCTTTCAGCTTGCTGGAAAAGCAGAACAGTTAGATTAAGAAGCACATTTCTCCATAATTTTGTATCAAACATGCATATACAATACAAATGAAAGTTGTAGATATAGTTGTGTTGGATTCACCTATAAATATTCATGCAGAAATATGAACTGAGTGATTTATGGTGAATTGTTTGGTAAGACCTGACGAATCTGTTTTCCAGACAGATTCTAAGAGCTGTAAAGATTGCTATTTTAAGACATGTTACACTTAGAATCTCAAAAATGTGCACTCACGAAAAGTTGTAGAAAAAGTTGTTATCTTTCCAACGAGACTAAGATCATCAATTTCTATGGAGTATGCAGGGACTGATCTACGTTTTGCCAAACTGTGTCCAGACTAGATGAAATTCCGACATGTTGTAAAGATGGAATTATTAATCCTAATTAAAGTCCGAATTAGTAAAGGTTCACAACATGAAAGTTATAGATAACAGCCCAATCTTTAAGCCATAAAAATTTCAGAGAGAATGCAATTCTAGATTGGAAGGACTAAGCAGAACAATCAGCATGTAAATCTGTCCAGAATTGCTCACCGCACAAAACCACATAAACCCCAGAATTGCTCACCGTGCACAACCATACAAACTCAGGATTGCTCACCGCACACAACCATACAAAACTCAGGATTGCTCACCGTGCACAACCATACAAACTCAAGATTGCTCACCGCACACAACCATACAAAACTCAGGATTAACATAAGAAAAGGTAAAACCACAACAACAACCATGAAACTAAGCATGCAACTCTAATACTAGTTGGAGATGGAATCCTACCTCAGGGGTGATGAGAGACAAGGGGGTAGCCCAAATCCCTATGGCTCCTTCTTCAAACCCTTCTCCTTCTCTAATTCCTCCTTCTCCTCCATAGGTTCCCAGAATGAGCAACAGCGCCCAAACAACGACAGGGATGCTACAGGAGTGTGCAGAGTGAGTGTGGCATAGCCCTATGGGTGCTCAGTCCCCCTAATGTCTAAGAAAGAGCAACGGGAAGGAATGAATTCGGTCTGATCTTTGAGAAGAGAGTGAGTGAATAAAACATTCTCTAATTCCTAGAGTAGCCACCTCATCTCCCTAAAATCCTCTTAGCTTGCCACCAAGCCTAGGGTTAGGTAAGGATCAAGGATAACTTGACACATCAAAGAGTGAGGTGTCGCTTAGGTAAAATTAGGATTTGTCTTTTAGAAAAATAATTATACACACTTAATACACATGCAATACTTACTCATCAAGACATTAGTATTCCACCCATTTAATAGAATCATGTCATACAAATTATTTAAAAATAATTTTTAGCTTGAAAAAATTAAATAAAATACATAAGCACTCCCAAAAATTTATACGCACATATATACGTCCAAGAATGTGTATTAATACACGTATATGAATTTTGTGGTCATTACAAAACATGCATGTAAATGAAATACAAGGTGGAATTGAGAAACCTACCTTATGAAATTGATGAAGGCTTCTCTTGCTTTCCTCCTTCCCTTTCTCCTTCCTCCTCTTCATCTTCTTTCCTTTCTCTTTCTCTTCTCCTTAGGTTTTCCTCTTCCTCATCTTTCTTTCTCTTCTTTCTGTCTTTCTTTTTCTCTCTCTTCCTTTTTTGTGCCATAGAATTTCGGCCATGTCATGGGGGATAGGAGAGGCATGGCTAATGAGGGGGAGAAGATGAGAAGAGTGTAGAAGAAAATGAAAAGAAAGGGAAGGAAAAGATAAGAATGAGTAAAAACTAGAAAACCTAGAATTCTCTTAAGAAAAATCTCCACATCCTCATCCTAGATCATCATGACACACATAAAATGACCAAAGTGCCCTTGCATAAATGCCCTCAACTTTCAAGTAATTACAAGTCTGCCATTACTAAAGACACTACACTTTTTCTTTACACACAACGCTCCAAATGACCAATCTACCCCACACCTTTCTCAGAATTTACGAACATGCCATGACACTAACCCCTTTCACACTAAACCCTTCTACACAACTCGTGTCTAAGAAATTACAAGAATGCTCATCTTCCCTTATACACACCACACACTACCATGCATACTGACACCTACACACGTGCACCACACGTGCATCACACGTGCATACGGACAATACATAATCCATACCATACATATATCGGTTCATATCCGTATAATCACAACAGGTCATGACATTCTTCAGTTGATTAGTTTCCTATTAGATTAGGTCTCTAGTATTTGGTTCAAGTCAATAGCCGTTCTAAGGCTATATATGATGTCCTAAGTTCATACAAGTACATTGTCTAACATCTAAAATTAGAATTAGAGTGACTTACTGTTTTTGAGGTTACAAAGACGAGTCTTGAGCTAGAGCTTCCATGGGTGCTCGTGCATGAGAAACGGTACCTGCAATCACAAAAAGTCATTGGTTCACTTCTATGACATTTTCTATCTATTTTCTTAACGCGTTCGTATTTTTATAAAGGCTTAAAACACGTCAAAATATGTACTAAATATTTTTAGATAGGCTAGATGTGAGGTAAATAATTTTATATAATAAGAAAGTAATTTTATGAAGCTCATAGGTATTTTTAATGATTTTTAAAAAGCTCAAAAACAATTTTTTGAATTAAAACTTCATTAAAAATTAACGATCATAAATGTTCCACGATTTATTCAAGAAAATATACACGTTAGAAATCTTCAAATAAGATGTCAAAACGAGCGTCTCGTCTAGTACTGCAACATATAAATTTTCATATATCAGTTTATGTGTAGTATGAAAGATACATATTTTAAAAGCAAATTGGAATTAATGATGTATATCTTTGAAAAATATTTTTTTAAAATAGAAGCATCAGATTGGGATGATATCAGTGTCTACGCGTTCTACGCGACAAGCTGGATTTTCTGGCCCTTCCCGTGTATTTTTCTGACTTGTATATTATTTATTACAAATTTTAGTCTAATAAACCCATATAATATAATATAATAAATACTCGTATAAATACATACGTTTCCCTGTATCTTCCCTTCTTTCTTACTCTTCGTTTCTTCTCACTAGCAGCGTGAGCTGGCGCTAGCAACGTGGAGCTCTAGCCGTCGGCGGTGGCTCAAGGCGGTGCCTCAAGGCGGTGGTGGAGACCAGCGGCGAGCGGCGGTGGCTGGGCGACGTCGACGGTGACTGAGGCAGCGAGCGACGACGGCAACGGGTGGCTGCAAAACTAGGGGAGGCAGCGATAGGCTTTGCCGGTGCTCCGGGGCAGCGGCAGGCTTTGCCGGTGCTCCGGGGCAGCGACGGCGCTGGATCACAGAGGAGAGCGGTGGTGTGTTGGAGGGCATAGTGGTGGATACGGCAAGGCAAGGCGGCAACGGCAGGGGCGGAGCCATGGGTTGCGGTGTTGAGGGCAGTCGGAGGAGGGCAGGGCGGGGGGACTCAAGGGTTCGTCGTGGTGCTGAGTGCCTCGTCGAAAGCGGGGCCGTGCAGTAGTGGAAGCAAAGAGAGGGGAGAGGGGCATCGCCTGGCAGCGGGGCTGGCTACTGGCAGCAACGATGAGCTAGCGAGGGGAGCTTTGTGGAGGAGTAGCAGCTGAGAGATGTTTGCGGGTTGGGTTCTTGGTGGAGACGAGGGAAGGGCTCGTCGGCGCACAGCGGGGCAGCAACTGCGGGCGTACTCCGGTGGAGTGAGGGTAGAGCAGAGTGGAGGAGCACGGGCTCTGTCCACGGTGACGAAGGGTGGGGGTCGTATTGGTCGGAGCAGAAGGGGGCTTCGTTGAGTTCATCGAGGCCTCAGTCGGGGGCTGGGCCTCGGGGCTGAGTTGGAGGAAGGGGAGCGGGCAACTACGGCGAGGTTGGCTTGGAGGTGGTTGAGGCGAGCGGGAGGGCGCTCGGCGGGGTCGTGTGGAAGAGTTGAGGCGGAGCTTCGGTGGTCTTCTTGGAGTGGGTGGGGGAGGGGAAGCGATGGTGGAGGAGCAGCGAGCGACGGCGTCGAGCGAGGGGAGGGGCAAAACAGCGTGGGGGCTGCCTCGGTTTGTTAAGAGAGAGTTGAGGGGGTGTTTAAGTGAGAGAGATAATGAACCTGGGGGTTTAATTTATAATCAAGTATGATAATAAAATATTAATGGCTATAAATACAAGCAATTAAGAGTTAGGTAGATGTTTTGACTAAATTTTAAGAAATTATAAGCGTGATACTAGGCTTTAGTTGGGTGAGGGTGCTGCCGACACAAAGAGGTAATTAGGAAAATTTAAATGGTAATTAATAAATGTAAAACTTAATTAAGTTAGTAATTTGTAGAAATAATAATAATAATAGATTTGAAATTATGGTTTTGCACCTGACACTAAACGTGTCCGAAAAATTACGAAAACAGTACCCCGTCACAGGGAGCATGAAAATAAAGTCAAACTTAAGGTTTGAATGACGGAAAAAAATAAAAAAATCATTTACTCATTTTTGAAATCGTTTGAATTGTCTTGTTACGGAAATACGTGCACGACAAAAACAGGCTGTTACACTGCATGTATAGTAGTAATTAAATCACAATTAATACCTAGTTGTATTTGGAATTTAAGTGCTCGAAGCCCAATGTCTGAATACTACGGTGGCCTAGTCAGTTATGCGTCTTCTGTATTTGAGAGACCGAGGTGTGACATTCTACTAAGACAAACACATTAAGACAAACCATTGGAATATGATTTGCCACTTTGGAATGGTGGGACCCACTTGGGGGTGGGTGGGAGAGTGGGCTTGCTTTGGGGTGTGGCTTTGGGTAGTTGGATTTAATGCTGTCACGACCCGCTTCCCTAAAATGGAGGCGAGACGTGAAAAGGTCCGCACGGGAGTGGAGCGGTGAAGCCCCAAACCCGATAAGCGTCAATTTAGTATAAGCAGGTCCCTGTAATTGCAATCGAAACAACAATAATAATAATAATATGAGACAGATAAGAAACACCAATCCCAAAGTTTGTCCACAAAATATTCAACATCACAGAAAAGCCACCAGGCTAAAAGGAAGAGTCTAAGGGCCCAGAACAAGGCCAAACAAAAGCTACAACATAGATAAGTATAGGTGCCACGCACCGATTACAAAACAACTGTTTAACAAAAATTAAAACACAATGGGGACACTAGGACTGGTCCCCAGTGTCCACGTACTCCCCGTCCAACACGGGCTCAAGCTCGGCATCCGCAAACACCTCACCCTCAGCAAGCAACTCAGGCTCAGTGTCTAACATGCGTCACCCAAAAGAGAAAGGGGCACATGTCAGCAAGTCTAAAAGACTTGAGCAAGGAAACTGAAAGTGACTAACAACCTAGCATTTAAACGTTAAACAATGGCATGGCAGTTGATTATGATGCAATAGTTTAAAAGAGAGACAAGCATGCACAATGTAGCCAAAGCTACCAACTCACTAGTTCACGAATCACTTATCACTGTTTTCACTTATCACTGTTAATCACTTAAACACTAGAGATTTTGCCTGCAGGCTGGAGTGGCGGATCAGGCCATCTCGTGCTCTGGTGACGCATATCTCTTACTCACTTAAACACTAGAGATTTCGCCTGCAGGCTGGAGTGGCGGATCAGGCCATCTCGTGCTCTGGTGACGCATATCTCTTACCCCACCCCTACGTGTATCGAGCATTTGCTCGCGTCTGGATCACGGGCCAGGAAGTGTAGTTGGCATAGGGTTGTGCCCACGAAAAGTGGGTGCCTAGCCGGTATCCGAGCGTTGGGGTTTCCAACTACAGGGCTCGCTTCTGGAACACGAGCCAGGATATAATGTTGTAGCGTGTGCTATACAATCACAATAATTTATCACTATGCATGACATGAACAAATGATTGCGTACCGTTAATTGAATTTAAACGTGACATACAAGCATGATGAGGGTAACGGACCAAGCTTCGTTGTCAAGCTGGGTCAATGGCGTCTAAACGGCTATCCTTTCACCGTTTAGTCTCTTTTACGCTAAAACAAGGTAATGGCCTAAGACATGGCCCAAATCAAGAGATGCAAGTTTCACTTGCCTATCACCGGGGAGAACGGTTATGAAAGTTCGTTTCCGCGGATGCTAGCCTACGGGGAATCGCTGTTATGGGGAACAATCATCAAAACACAAGTATTTTATTAGGGTTTCATAAAAATTACAATAAGATAAGAAAACAACGGTAGATCGATTTCTTACCGTGAGGAGACGGAAGAAACACTCCGGGGAACCCTAGGACCAGATCTGGAAATGATTGGGGAAGTTTGGAGAAACTAGGGTTTTGGGGATTTTGATGGGTTGGATGGATTTTTGATGGAGATTTGGGGAATATGAGAAGTAGATAGGGTGAATGGTTGGATTGGATGATGATTCTAGGGCTTGGAATGAAGAAATGGAGCTTGGAGGAAGATGGGGGCTCAAAGGGGAAGTTTCTAGGGTTTTGGTTCGAGTGGGAGGAAGAAGAAACGTTTGGGAGGGGTATTTATAGGTTGGGCTGGCGGCTGCCCAGAAATTAGGGTTTTAACACAGACTAGTCGGTCAAAGAACAACCACTGACCGACTAATTTGGCAACTAGTCGGTCGGTCGACCAACGCTGATCGACTAAGTGTAAACAGTAACTCCTGAACGAAAATAGGATTTAGAGTTAGTCGGTCCATGAACAAATACTGACCGACTAGTTTATCATCTAGTCGATCGATGAACGTTCTTAGACCGACTAAGAGTAAACAGTAACTTGACTGTACAGTAGAACCAAGAATTAGTCGGTCTGAGTACAAAACTTAACCGACTAGTTTAGCAACTAGTCGGTCGAAAGATGAACTTAGACCGACTAAGAAATGAACAGTATTGATACTAAAATTTAGATGATGAGTTAGTCGGTTAAAGAAGCATTGCCCACCGACTAGTTTGCAACCTAGTCGGTCAACAACTCTTCTTAGACCGACTAACGATAAACAGTAGCTTCCTCAGAAATTTAGAAAGCTCACCAGTCGGACCAAGAAGGATTGCCGACCGACTGGATCGTCATCTAGTCGGTCGGTGGCCCTTCTTATACCGGCTAATGAGCACAGAAAGTTCCGATACGGAGCACGAGGCCCCGTGATCGAATCCTAAGACTCCTAGGCTTGATCTAACAGTTAGATACGACCGTTATGAAGCCCGTCACAAACGACGTACTTCGAAATCGACGATCCTAAGGAAGAAACGAGAAAATACGACGAATCGATCAAAAACGAAAGTTACGGAGACGAAAACCACACTAGAGGAGAAAATCCACCAAAACATATATTATATTATAATAAATCCAGATACACAAAAGCAGTCGTTACATCCTCCCCAACTTAGGAAAAATTCCGTCCTCGGAATTTTCGAATACTCACGAGTCCGGAAACAAAAGTGGGTAGCGCTCTCGCATCTCATCTTCTCTCTCCCAAGTAGACTCTCCCGGCGAACCGTGCCGCCACATCACTCTAACAAGATCGACGACCTTGTTTCGAAGCGACTTCTGACGCCTGTCCAGAATCTGCACTGGATGCTGGTCATACGTCAAATCTGAGCGAACGGCGATCTCCGAGAAATCCACGGCATGAGATGGATCGCTAATGTATCGACGAAGCTGCGACACATGGAAAACATTGTGAACTCCTTCCAAAGATGGCGGCAAGGCCAAGCGATAAGCTACCTCGCCAACCCTCTCCAAAACATCAAATGGTCCAATGTATCGCGGGCTCAACTTCCCACGCTTCCCGAAACGAATCACGCCACGATTCGGGGAAATCTTCAAGAACACATGGTCGCCTGGCTGAAACTCCAAAGGACGACGTTTAGCATCAGCCCAATGCTTAAAACGGTCCTGAGCAATCCTCAACCTCTCCCGAATATTCCTGACAATATCCACGGCCTCCACGATCATCTCAGGTCCCAACAACTCCCGATCACCAACGTCATCCCAACTCAATGGCGATCGACATTTCCTCCCATAAAGAGCGGCGAAAGGCGCCATGCCAATACTCGCCTGGAAGCTGTTGTTGTAGGAAAACTCCACCAAATGCAGATGGTCCTCCCACGAACCCTTGAAATCCAATATGCACGCCCTCAGCATGTCTTCCAAAATCTGAATCGTCCTCTCGGACTGGCCATCCGTCTGCGGATGGTACGCCGTGCTGAAACTCAGACGCGTACCCAAACTCTTCTGCAAACTCTGCCAAAACTGAGATGTGAACCTCGTGTCTCTGTCAGACACGATACTCACGGGGACTCCATGAAGTCGCACGACTTCCTCCATATATCTCCTCGCTAGCACCTCCGTGGACTGTCCCACTCGGAACGGAATAAAGTGCGCAGATTTGGTCAACCGATCTACGATCACCCAAATCGCGTCATTCTGCTTCGGACTCCGAGGTAGTCCAGTCACGAAATCCATAGTGATGTGCTGCCACTTCCACTCCGGAATCGGAAGCGGTTGTAGCAACCCGGCCGAACGCTGATGCTCCGCCTTCACTTGCTGGCAAACCAAGCACTTGGCTACACTTCGAGCCACACTCCTCTTCATACCATGCCACCAATAATTCAGGCGAAGATCCTGGTACATCTTGGTGACACCAGGATGCACAGAATACGGCGAACTGTGTGCCTCCACCATCAACTCCTCTCTGATATCCCCAGCCGGCACACACAACCTGGCTCCAAACCTCAGCGAGCCATCCTCATGAATCAAAAAGTCAGTCCGCAGACCGGCTTTCACCATCTCCCGAATCCTTACCAACTTCGGATCCCCGGCCTGGCCAGCCTTAATCCGATCCACGATCGTCGACTGTACCTGCATGTACATCAACGAAGAAGCCTCCCCAGGAAGAACAATTTCCACGCCAGACTCGCAAAAATCCTGCTGCAATCTCCACTGCGAGGTCAAGATCATCACCGCTGGAAGCCTACTCAAAGCATCAGGAACCACATTCACCTTGCCAGGGTGATACTGCAAATCAATCTCATAATCCGCCATAAGCTCCAACCATCGACGATGTCGCATGTTGAGCTCCTTCTGAGTAAAAATATACTTCAAGCTTTTGTGATCGGTGAAAATTTTCACTTTCTCACTCAACAAGAAGTGCCTCCAAATCTTAAGAGCAAACACAACGGCAGCCAACTCCAAATCATGCGTCGGATAATTCTTCTCATGAACCTTAAGCTGACGTGACGCATACGCCACAACATGCCCGTGCTGATGAAGCACGCAACCGAGACCCTTGCCAGAAGCATCGCAAAAGATCTCAAATCCACCGCTGCGATCAGGCACAACAAGAATAGGGGCACTCGTCAACCTCTCCTTCAGAACACCAAAAGCACTCTCACAATCACCCGACCAAACATAAGCAACATCCTTCCGCGTCAACCTGGTCATCGGCTCAGCAATACGAGAAAAGTCCTTAATGAACCGACGATAATATCCCGCCAAACCAAGGAAACTCCGAATCTCAGATGCAGACGACGGAACAGTCCACTCCCTGATGGCCCGAATCTTCTCGGGATCCACAGAAATACCATCTCCGGTCACCACATGCCCAAGAAAAGCAACTCGATCTAGCCAAAACTCACACTTCGAGAACTTAGCATACAAACGATGCTTCCTCAAAATTTCCAACACCGTCCTCAAGTGCGATGCATGCTCTTCCTCCGACTTCGAATATACCAGAATGTCGTCAATGAAGATAACGACAAACTTATCCAGAAAGTCGTAGAAAATCAAGTTCATCAGATTCATGAAAACTGCGGGTGCGTTAGTTACGCCGAAAGGCATAACCACAAACTCATAGTGTCCATACTTCGTCCTGAACGCTGTCTTCGGAACATCATCCCTCTTCACCTTCAACTGGTGATAACCACTCCTCAAATCCAGCTTAGAAAACACCCTCGAACCTCCAAGCTGATCAAAAATATCATCAATGCGAGGCAACGGGTATTTATTCTTAATGGTCACCGCATTCAATCCCCGATAGTCCACGCACATGCGACGCGAACCATCCTTCTTCTTAACCAGCAACACCGGTGCTCCCCACGGAGACACACTAGGATTAATATAACCCTTCAGCAACAGCTCATCCAACTGCTTCCGCAACTCTTCCAATTCAGCAGGTGCCATACGATACGGCGCCTTCGAAATCGGCTGCGCACCTGGAACTAGATCAATAGAAAATTCCAAAGCTCGATCAGGTGGCAAGCCAGACATTTCCTCGGGGAAGACGTCGCCAAAATCTCGCACCACAGCTGGCCACTCCAGCTCCATCTGCATAGCTACAGCCTCCACCGGCCTGGCCCGAAATCTGACAGGACCAAGCGAACTGCTACCACGACTGAACTCAAATACTGGATGTCCGGGAATCTCGAACACCACCTTCTTCCGACGACAGTCGATCGTAGCATAGAAGCTCGCAAGCCAATCCATCCCAAAGACCGCATCGTAGTTGGTGATGTTGTGGACAATAAAATCAGCATAAAGCTCATGTCCACAAACCACCACAGAGCAAGGACTGCACCCATGGTGCACCGTGACCACTCCATTCCCTGTGACGATATTCCAACTCTTGGAGAGAGGGGACGTCGACAAGGAATGCTTCTCCACGAAGCTCTGGGCCAAAATGCACATCGATGCACCAGAGTCAAAGAGGACTCGGGCAGGGAACGTGCAAACCAAAACCACACCTAACAAACAGTCTAATCGATCAAATCTTACTCTAGCAACACCAAACACATGCATTCACATAATTTAACAATCAATTAATTAAGGAAGGAACAATCTAAATCGAAAATTACCTGCAATGACCTCATCCATGGCCAAGACCTCCTCCTCGGTCATCAGGAATGCCTGCCTCCTTGGCGGAGCAGCCCGCTCAAAAGCCTGCCTCTGCGGGACGAGGGGCGCTCCACGACCAGCGGGCACCGGGGCTCTCTGCTGCAATGGCGGGGCAGCAATAGGTGTCCCCCAAGGTCGCTTCAACTTCGGGCACTCCCTGATAGCATGGTCGGGATCTCCACAAGCAATACATTGCCCCAAGAACTTCCTACACGATTCCTTGATATGACCCTCCTTGCCACAGAAATGGCAAACCCTCCGAACAGGCCCTCCTGGCCTCTTGAACTGAACAGGCTGGTTCGGCCTGAATCCAGAACTAACCACAGCTCTCGCCTGCTCCACAGGCCTCCTCACAGCACCAACAACAGACCCCTTCCTCTGGTTCACAAGCAGCTCCTGCCTCTTGGCAGCGACCAAAACCTTCTGATAAGATTCCCGGTCGGAAGAGGTCACAAAGCTCTGGAGCTCTGAAGCAAGCCCCTGAAGAAACCTCTGAGCTCGCTCCTCAGCGTCCTGCACCATCTTTGGTGCAAACCGACTTAGCCTCATGAACTCCTGGTGATAATGGTCCACCGACGAGTTCCCCTGCTTCAAATCGATAAAACGCTGCAGCATCTCTTCCCTGGCAGCCTTCGGGAAGAACTCACCATCAAATCTGGCCTTGAAGGTAGCCCAGACGATCGGCTCTACCAACATCCTTTCCTCAGCATCCCACCAATTCCTGGCGTTATCCTTCAGCTGGCGCTTCGCCAAGTCAACCCAACTCACTTCGTTGACCTTGGACATCTTCAGATTGTCCTCGATATTCCTCATCCATTCATCAGCAGCTAGGGGACCTTCGGTTCCATCAAAATACGCAGGACCCAGTTCTCTGAACTGCTTCGCCCCGGGCTCAGGGCGAGGGGTCTCCACCACCCGAGCAGCTCGAGTCACCGGAGCATTCTGCACCTGCAGAATCACACCCTGCTGAACCTGCATCATCTGCAACATCATCCTCATCATCTCCCCATTAGTGGGCTCCCGCTCAGGCTCCTCGTCGTGAGGGGGCGCACCACTACCACCACCTCGGGTGATCCGCCTTCCTGCCATCTAATGACGCAAAAAACGAAACAATTAGACTCATAGCTTAGGGCTCTGATGTCGAAATTATTTGTTGGACAATCTTATATCATTATCGTTATCCCGATAGTCGCAGTTACAGAGGACCTGCATGGGCCACCACTAAAACCTGTCACGACCCGCTTCCCTAAAATGGAGGCGAGACGTGAAAAGGTCCGCACGGGAGTGGATCGGTGAAGCCCCAAACCCGATAAGCGTCAATTTAGTATAAGCAGGTCCCTGTAATTGCAATCGAAACAACAACAATAATAATAATATGAGACAGATAAGAAACACCAATCCCAAAGTTTGTCCACAAAATATTCAACATCACAGAAAAGCCACCAGGCTAAAAGGAAGAGTCTAAGGGCCCAGAACAAGGCCAAACAAAAGCTACAACATAGATAAGTATAGGTGCCACGCACCGATTACAAAACAACTGTTTAACAAAAATTAAAACACAATGGGGACACTAGGACTGGTCCCCAGTGTCCACGTACTCCCCGTCCAACACGGGCTCAAGCTCGGCATCCGCAAACACCTCACCCTCAGCAAGCAACTCAGGCTCAGTGTCTAACATGCGTCACCCAAAAGAGAAAGGGGCACATGTCAGCAAGTCTAAAAGACTTGAGCAAGGAAACTGAAAGTGACTAACAACCTAGCATTTAAACGTTAAACAATGGCATGGCAGTTGATTATGATGCAACAGTTTAAAAGAGAGACAAGCATGCACAATGTAGCCAAAGCTACCAACTCACTAGTTCACGAATCACTTATCACTGTTTTCACTTATCACTGTTAATCACTTAAACACTAGAGATTTCGCCTGCAGGCTGGAGTGGCGGATCAGGCCATCTCGTGCTCTGGTGACGCATATCTCTTACTCACTTAAACACTAGAGATTTCGCCTGCAGGCTGGAGTGGCGGATCAGGCCTTCTCGTGCTCTGGTGACGCATATCTCTTACCCCACCCCTACGTGTATCGAGCATTTGCTCGCGTCTGGATCACGGGCCAGGAAGTGTAGTTGGCATAGGGTTGTGCCCACGAAAAGTGGGTGCCTAGCCGGTATCCGAGCGTTGGGGTTTCCAACTACAGGGCTCGCTTCTGGAACACGAGCCAGGATATAATGTTGTAGCGTGTGCTACACAATCACAATAATTTATCACTATGCAATGACATGAACAAATGATTGCGTACCGTTAATTGAATTTAAACGTGACATACAAGCATGATGAGGGTGACTGACCAAGCTTCGTTGTCAAGCTGGGTCAATGGCGTCTAAACGGCTATCCTTTCACCGTTTAGTCTCTTTTACGCTAAAACAAGGTAATGGCCTAAGACATGGCCCAAATCAAGAGATGCAAGTTTCACTTGTCTATCACCGGGGAGAACGGTTATGAAAGTTCGTTTCCGCGGATGCTAGCCTACGGGGAATCGCTGTTATGGGGAACAATCATCAAAACACAAGTATTTTATTAGGGTTTCATAAAAATTACAATAAGATAAGAAAACAACGGTAGATCGATTTCTTACCGTGAGGAGACGGAAGAAACACTCTGGGGAACCCTAGGACCAGATCTGGAAATGATTGGGGAAGTTTGGAGAAACTAGGGTTTTGGGGATTTTGATGGGTTGGATGGATTTTTGATGGAGATTTGGGGAATATGAGAAGTAGATAGGGTGAATGGTTGGATTGGATGATGCTTCTAGGGCTTGGAATGAAGAAATGGAGCTTGGAGGAAGATGGGGGCTCAAAGGGGAAGTTTCTAGGGTTTTGGTTCGAGTGGGAGGAAGAAGAAACGTTTGGGAGGGGTATTTATAGGTTGGGCTGGCGGCTGCCCAGAAATTAGGGTTTTAACACAGACTAGTCGGTCAAAGAACAACCACTGACCGACTAGTTTGGCAACTAGTCGGTCGGTCGACCAACGCTGACCGACTAAGTGTAAACAGTAACTCCTGAACGAAAATAGGATTTAGAGTTAGTCGGTCCATGAACAAATACTGACCGACTAGTTTATCATCTAGTCGATCGATGAACGTTCTTAGATCGACTAAGAGTAAACAGTAACTTGACTGTACAGTAGAACCAAGAATTAGTCGGTCTGAGTACAAAACTTAACCGACTAGTTTAGCAACTAGTCGGTCGAAAGATGAACTTAGACCGACTAAGAAATGAACAGTATTGATACTAAAATTTAGATGATGAGTTAGTCGGTTAAAGAAGCATTGCCCACCGACTAGTTTGCAACCTAGTCGGTCAACAACTCTTCTTAGACCGACTAACGATAAACAGTAGCTTCCTCAGAAATTTAGAAAGCTCACCAGTCGGACCAAGAAGGATTGCCGACCGACTGGATCGTTATCTAGTCGGTCGGTGGCCCTTCTTATACCGGCTAATGAGCACAGAAAGTTCCGATACGGAGCACGAGGCCCCGTGATCGAATCCTAAGACTCCTAGGCTTGATCTAACAGTTAGATACGACCGTTATGAAGCCCGTCACAAACGACGTACTTCGAAATCGACGATCCTAAGGAAGAAACGAGAAAATACGACGAATCGATCGAAAACGAAAGTTACGGAGACGAAAACCACACTAGAGGAGAAAATCCACCAAAACATATATTATATTATAATAAATCCAGATACACAAAAGCAGTCGTTACAAATGCCCCCACAATTCCTGTTATTTGTAAGCTTGCCAGTGGAATTACTGCACTTTCCCTCCAATGTTTTTTGGTAACCCAGATTTCCCCCTTTTATCCTCCGACGATGCCCACACACATCCACACTTCTCATACCTACTTGGTTATGCACGTGCACCGCATCTTTTCCGTGGCGTTTTTGACGTCGTGCATTATGTGCATGGTTTATTTCTAGTATATTTATAAATGGTGAATATGCACAACCCAGATTCCCAAAATGCTCTCCAACGGCTAGTAAAACAGCTAGAAAAATCTTACCGTTATAGGCTGACGGCTAGTTACCAGTCGACTGTTGTACACTCACCGATCAACTAGTTGTCAGTTAGTCGACTAGTTGATCTACATTGATCGACTAGTCAAGTATGTCTTCAGAAGCAGATTGTTCTCTGTAAAAACCAGTCGACCATAGTTCAGGTACTAGTCGCACAGTGTTCAATAACTAGCCGACTAGACACATTACTTCAGTCGACTATTTTTTGACATACTTCTAGTCTAGCTAGGTTTAAGACATCAAAACTAGTCGATTTAGTGTCAGAGAGGTCGACCAGTTTGCCTAAGAAACTTAAGTATGGCCTAAACTGCTAGGAAAACTTTTCATTATCATTTTAAAACACTTTTAAACAATTAAAAAATTTTCCTAAGTGTGTGAAGCTTCAATAAATGGATGTACAAAGAATCTAAAGACATGACTAAAAATATATCAAAAAGACTCAAAAATATAGCATGGTATTAAATCTTTAATGTAGTCCACTCGAGCTTAGTCTAAGTCTCCTTGTACTCCATGAAATTTAGGTGAGCTTCAACATTTGACTTTTGGGCTCCTTTCTTGTAAGCTTTATCTGCATTGGTGATTTCCTAAAACTTTGGTACAAATCATCAACCTAGCTTTACACTCATCATTATTAGTATTTAATCTTTAATTCCCGCACACTCACAAACTTGATTAGCACACTTAATTATTTACTCATCGTCAACATATATTAGGTACGCCTCAATATCCAACACATAATCCCCCCGCAATAAGTATTGAACTCCTCATGTTAATCACATGGCTCATTAAGCCCAGTGTAATTATTACGATACAATAAGAACCAAGCAAACACTCAAAAAACTCAAAAAAACCAATCCATAACAGGCAGGAAAAAGGACCCCAGTCAGAGCAATCATGAGCTAAGGTCTTCCCACGTTACTTTCAGAGAGTTTACCCAGGAATACACTTCACAACTTCTATTGAGATGTGCTAAATACACCTCAATCATTGAGGTGTATTTGTCAAAAATGACAAAAATGGAAGAGAGACAGTGGAAGAGCCTCGAAGATGTGATTTTTTTTACCATTTTTGACAAATATCCTAAATACGACTCAATCCATACGGTGTATTTATCTATCATCCTTCATATTACGTAACTTATTCATATTGTTTTGTAAGCCGTAGGGCATTTATTTTAAAAAAAACTAATCTTGTTACCATAGTCATTTGCCCATAAAAACGTGGATCCGCACACCTCACAAATTAATTAAAGAGTATTGTTATATACACCATGCAGTGTATATTAAATTCCGTGCTAAAATAAAAAAAATTACTTTTGACAAGCGATCTTTCATTTGTTTGGTGTCCGTTTTACGCATCATTGGAATCGTTGGAAAGCTTATGGAAAGTTGATTCCATTGTGGCATTTTTTTTTGGCGTTTTCATCAAGTATATAGCGGAAATAAAGGAAAAGTCCAAAATCTGACATGAAAATGTCAAAGAAAACCCATAAAATTGTTATCACTGAATTCTGCTCTTCTTAAGCTTTTCAACGATACTAACTGTGTATGTAAAACGAACACCAAATGAGTAGATTATCGCCGGTTAAAAGATTATTTTTTTTTTTGATTTTGACTCGGAATTTAATATATAAGCTTATGGCGGAAATAATACGGCTCATGGTACAAAGCAATTTGTACGCAATCTAAGAATTGGTCCATTGGGTCACAAATCATTTGCTGTCTAAATCAAAACAACCAAGCATGCATGCAGTGTGAGGGCCTGTTCCATTGGGTTTCTTTTGATGGAGGATTTACTGTAGGGAATAGTAAATCCTAGGAGAAATGAGGGAAGAGAGAGAAGAGAAGTAGTGTGTTTCTTTTGGTTTCTTTTGGTTGCTTTGGGTTAGAAAGTGGAGAGGAGTTTTGTATGTGGGGCCCAGAGTAAAGTAGTGTGTTTCTTTGGTTAAATGTGTATTGGGAAAGTTGGATGAGGAAAGTGAGAAAGTTGGTTATGGTTATTTGAGGTGAGATTACCCCCAAACCGAATTCCAGTGCTTATTACTTGTGAAAACCCAACTGTTAAATAAATTATAATTAAATAAGTAGTAAAAATGAAATAAATTAATATTAAATAAAATATTTATGTACAATTTACGTAAATAAATTTTAAAAACCCGAATTTTCTAAGGAATATTTAAATGAATAAGCCCGAATAATTAGAAGCGGAAGCACGACAAGCAACGCAACCAACAGAAATAAAAAACCATTTATTGAACTGGCATCAAAACATGTTGGTGATTTTTAAATGCTCACCGATAAGCTCATATCAGCTAGAACAAACGAAAACCACATTCCAAAATAGCCAATATTTACAAAATACTTATAATATACATATGAGAAGTATCATCTGACTAGGCAAACATACAGAAATAAATGTTTACATTTTAAGTGCGATAATAAACAACAGTATTAAAAATAGCAGAAAGGATAAGATCGCATACAAAACCAACTTGATCCATTTGTATTCAGCGAGAATGGTGTCCATTTTCCTAGCCAACCGCCCCTCAATCTCCAAAAGCCGCCTATCAGATAACGCTGTGGAAGAGGATGCATGGGTCGGGCTTCTTGCAAGCTCATCAAGCAACTGTAGTATCACATAAGTGGACCACTCTGAGTGAGCCGGATCCTTCCATTCGTAGTAGGTGCATTTATTGCTCCCTCGCACAGGACAGCTCCAAAAGCGACGACCAGGATTATTTGGGGTCCATGATGTCTTCCTGGGAACCCGTATCCGACAATGGCAAACCCTGCTGTCATCATCATCTGGATCCAACAGCGACCCTGTAGGAAGTCTGGGTCTGGAAATAACAGACTGGCTGGAACCGGTGCTCATTTGTACCTTGCAAGAAATAAAGATTGACAACGGAGGCAGGCAACATATATACAAATAAATAATGAAAAAAAACTGTAAAGAGCAAGGCTACCTACAGCAGTGCATCAAGCAGCGACACCACAAATTGAAACATACAAATGAAGAAACCAATTTCATAAACATATAAAACCATAAAAACCAAGAAAGCTCGATGAAAAAATTTAACATTTGCGAAAACCAAACAATCCCCACAAGGAAATTGCACCATACCAACTTGGTCCATACCCAAGTCAAATAAAAAATATTTGACTTGTGCCCTCAGGTAAACATGTTTTGTAGCATGAACAGCAGAAGGTATATGACGGTTGCTCATTATAAATGAACCTTCCAGCCAAATACCCCTATATCTTCTTGTCCGAGGGTCAATTTTCTCATTTATTGTTCATCATCATCGGGCAGCAGTTGGTTTTTGTGTCATAGCTCCAGGTTGCAGTATGTGAGTATGGGTTGTTAATTTTGGATCATGTTATCAGATTTTTGTGGCATTGCTCCAGAATGCTGGTTGTATGCAAAACATACAGAAGCCCTCAGAAAGAAAGTAATTATATCATGATACATAGTTGGTAATAGGAAGTTGCTCCATCACATATCACCCCCTCAGTTAACACCCGCTCATCTCATATACCGATGCATACCGTCTGTATCATTTCATTTGATTTTCAATGTAGCTCACTGATTTACATCATTGGGGAGTAATGGAACCATCCAGCCTAATACCAACTATATATGCATAACCGAGGGACATAGGGATCAATTAAGCATCTTCATCATTGGGCTATAGGTAAACCATAACAAGGAGCCTTGCCTACCAATCTGCAGCCTAGAGCAATGCGTGGAGCAATGCCACAACATTATGAGTACAAGATAGAAAATTACCCACCCATACATAACAAATGCTGCCTGCAGAAATGCCACAAAAAAACAGATGACATGAGCCAGAATTAACTTGTCAAACAAAGTGGGTGCAGGCTGGAGAAAAGCCACAAAAATCAGATGACATGAATCCTGAATTATCAACCCAAACACATACTGTGTTCCCTGGAGCAAAGCCACAAAATTCTGGAAACATGACCCAAAAATTCTGAACCCATGTACACATAATGCAAACATGAGCTTTGGCACAAAAAATTGATAACCTGAGCCCACAAATATCAACCCACATAAATCATGTGTTCACTGGAGCAAAGCCACAAAATTCTGGAAACATGACCCAAAAACTCTGAACCCATGTACACATAATGCAAACATGAGCTTTGGCACAACAAATTGATAACCTGAGCCCACAAATATCAACCCACATAAATCATGTGTTCACTGGAGCAAAGCCACAAAATTCTGGAAACATGACCCAAAAAATCTGAACCCATGTACACATAATGCAAACATGAGCTTTGGCACCAAAAATTGATAACCTGAGCCCACAAATATCAACCCACATAAATCATGTGTTCACTGGAGCAATGCCACAAAATTCTGGAAACATGACCCAAAAAATCTGATACACAGCAGGAAACAATGCAAACAGGAGCTTTGGACCAAAAATATGATAACCTGAGCCCACAATTATCACCCCATACACATGCTTACCTACCTGGATCAATGCCACAAAAATATGTAAACATGAGTGCAAACTGGATTCCAAAGTATAGCATCCCACAAAAATTTGAGAACATGACACAAAACATCTGAGAACATGATGCGCAGCAATGCCATGCCACAAAATTCTGCCCAGAAACCAATCTGAAAATCTGAGAACAAAAAATCTGACACAAAAAATGGGATCACTGCCCAGCAATGCCACAAAATACTTGCAACATGACCCAAAAACTCTGAACCAATGTACACAAAATGCATACAGGAGCTTTGGACCAAAAATATGATAACCTGAGCCCACATTTATCACCCCCTACACATGCTTACCTGCCTGGGTCAATGCCACAAAAATATGTAAACATGAGTGCAAACTGGATTCCAAAGTAAATCATCCCACAAAAATTTGAGAACATGACACAAAACATCTGAGAACATGATGCGCAGCAATGCCATGCCACAAAATTCTGCCCAGAAAAAATCTGAAAATCTGAGAACAAAAAATCTGACACATAACATGAGGCTATAAACATCCAACCTACCCATAACATGAACATATACTGCATAACATGAGGCTATAAACATCCAACATACCCAAAATTCTGCCCAGAAAAAAATCTGAAAATCAGAGAACAAAAAATCTGACACAAAAAATGGGATCACTGCCCAGCAATGCCACAAAATACTTGCAACATGACCCAAAAACTCTGAACCAATGTACCCAAAATGCATACAGGAGCTTTGGACAAAAAATATGATAACCTGAGCCCACATTTATCACCCCCTACACATGCTTACATGCCTGGATCAATGCCAAAAAATATGTAAACATGGCCCAAATTTAACATCCCCATATACCCCAGTAACACAAAATGATACTGTGCCCCATAACCCAACACCCCCCATCAGAACATACTACCACAAGTAGCATTGCCACAAAAACAATAACAGTAAGCCATGCACCAAAAGTATGTTAACACATTTTGAATACTTCTCCATCCCCCTTCCAAATCTCCCCCAACAAAACATCGCCCCCGCTCAAACATCTTCCCATCCCAACCAGCTAGCCTCCTAGTCCACATCAAACCCCGCAACTATATCTTCTATCATCATTTTCCGAGCATCATGAGGCAAGGCCAAAAAGCTTCTTGATTCCATCTCATCGTTGCGCAGTGCCTTAAAGACCTTTAACAATATCCCCGGGGGATACTCGGTAAACTCGTAGACAAGCTTGGCAAGCGGTTTGGTCCAATGTGACTCATGTGAGTGTGCGGACCTTATAGCATCCGCGACCTCTTTCATGTTTTCTGATAATTCTCGCATGATGTCGGGATCTTGAACCATGCCCCGTCTGCGGTGTTTCTTTTTACCCATCGCTTGTGGGTTTGACTGACTTGGCCCTCCCTGAGTAGCAGGCCCGGTGCTAGCTTGGGTTGGAATTTCTTCCGTGAAATTGTGTGGTGGTGAATCTATATGAATTGGCTCGTTACTTACGGGCTCTCCCTCGCATCCGCCTTCATGAAACTCTCCACCAAACCTTTCAAAAACACCAATTGCAAGATCCCCCTTCGCAGCGTCATCACCAATGACGATAACAAGATCGTCATACCAGGGTAGTGGATGGTTCACATACGCCCGCAGCCGATGGTTAGCCTGAACAATTACAATATCAAATATGATAACGGGCATGCAAAGCTATATTTAATGTAGTATCACATAGCATATGTAGAAGGTAGAAGTAATTACCGACGCCCATGTATCATACGTCTCGGGATCAAGCGTAATGACATTATTGTCCGCATCCCATCCGGCTCCGCTTAGGACCATGCACTCCTGAACGTCTTTGAGACGTCTCCTCAACGATTTCATGTGATTCTTCACATTAACACTTGAGAAGGAAGTCCCATGGGTGTTATTTATTTCCGCGGCGACGGCAGTGAAGGCTGTATTTTTGAAAGACTTATCCGCTTTATACCCCTGCCGTGCAAGCTCCGCAAGGAATGGAATGAGGGTTTCATCGTAAGCATTCGTCCACAGTTTGTTCTGTTGTGTTGAAGATGAGGGCTGCTTCGACTTCTTTCGGGGGCTGGAAACAGACCCATCTGCATCTTCGCTACGACGGCTCGACTTCCTAGAAGAGTCACTACCGGGGGTTCGTTCATTGCCACTAGGTGGCGTAGGCATAGCGAATGCAGGTGGGGAAGCTGGGCTTCTGTACGAGGCTGGCTCTCCCCCTTGCAGCATATTCATAAACCCCATTCCAGGCTGCGATGGCATCTGCATTGGCATTTGCATAGGACTGTTGAAATTTGGATATTGTGGATATCCCATTCCGTGCCCAACTGCTGGGTACACAAGCCCGCCTGCTTGGAAGCCATGCATGTGATAGGGCATCGTTTGCATCCTCTTGGGAATAGGTCGGTTGACAATGGGATCAACCATTCTATCAGCTTCTACCCATTGTGTACCATAAACATTTTCATAGCTGGGTAGCATCGGATCACTCCCAGGCCGGTTTGGGTCACCCCCCTTACCAGCGTTTGACGAGCCTTCCATCCCTACAACATCATTCAAATTAAATTGATAATGCAACGTTGAGGCTATAAACATCCAACCTACCCATAACATGAACATATACTGCATTCGACTATAAAATTGCATAAGTGTAAAGCACATAGTTCCTAAACAAAGGCAGGTAATTATTTGGGAAAAGCAACATAGCAATACTACTGCAATATGTCTGATACAAGGAATACAATGTTCAGTCATAGGAGGCAATAATATACGCCGACCCCCTCACAGCACATGCTCAATAGTGTCCCCGTTATTATTTTTGTTACAGAAGTCCACCCACATATCCCAAGCTATCTGTTCCCTACGCATTTTCCACTGATCACGTTGTTCGGTTTGTTCACGAACGGGCACCTGTTGGGACAGATCCATAACATCATCATCAAGCTCATCGATACCCTCTACAGCCTCCTCAACCCCATCTCCATCTTCAGTTAGATGGGGGTCATGTGGATCTTCTATTTGGATGTAATTATGCAAAACACTGCAAGCAAGTACGATTTCGACCTGACGTTTGAATGTGTAGTGAGGCTTGGCTGTCATTATTTTAAACTTGTTCTTTAGGATACCAAATGTCGACTCGATCTTTGATCGTAAGGTCGAATGGCGTAGGTTGAACAGCTCTCTTCGGTTTCTAGGAACCCTATCAGTATGGTCCTTCAAATGGTATCTAACGCCCCGGTATGGAGAAATGAACCCTGGCATTGTTGTATACCCAGCATCGCAAAGGTAATATTTACCTGCATTCGAAAACATAACCCAATTAATGACCCAACGATCTATGAGAGGAGTACTTAGTTTGTTAATGTAAATATATGCCTATTACCTTCATACACTCGCAGCCCCAGGGGGGGTGGTTTAGACAATGCATCTTTCAGGACCGTAAAATCATTTGCGGATCCTTCCCACCCGGCCAGTACGTATGTGAATCTTTTATTTGGAGTAACAGCTGCGAGCACATTTTGTGTAATCCCTTTACGACCTCTAAAGCGGGATACGAGACTTGCTGGGAGCATGGCATCTATGTGAGTCCCATCAATGAGACCAATGCAGTCCTACAACGTAATCAATGAGACCTATTATCAATCATCCCGCCGATACTTATTAGCCTGAGACATATACAGGTAAGGAAACATACCTTGAAAAATGGAAACCAATTGGGGTTATTGACTATCTCTTGTGGCGTCTCATTAGCAGCTTGCTTCATGTACATATCCCGAATTGAACACACTGCCCCCATAACTTTGTTAAAATACCTGCTGACTGTCCCCCCTCCCCTAATAAAGTCCACTTGCATGACCCTATTCTTGGACTTGTGACCTACAATATGCAGGAACATTGCCAACCGCTCCTCGATGGATACCTGTATAGTGTCCCTGAGAAGATCGCGCTGACGCATTATTGCTGCAAGATTCATGAAAGCATGTCTTCGCATCCGCAAGTAGTCCAAACAGCTACTATCAGACCCCCACAGAATTCTCCGCATGTGGGATTTTCTATGCAGATCCCGCATAGCAGAGGGCTCTCTTGGTATAGGTTCAGCCCTAGCATTTACGTAAAGTTGTATGGCTACTACGGCATACGAAACTGCAGCCGCAGCAGCGATACATAACTCACATGCCGAATGGTCTCCTTGTGTATCCATGTCACCCTTAATTTAATAACACATATATTTAATGTTATTTATATACGTAACATAATACACATGAGTAAAACACATGTTATAAAATTGTGCATATCCAAATCACTAGCCCTCAGAATTTTTGTGTATTCATAGTCACACACGCGGTTGCTAAGTACGATTGCTCCTGCAGTGTCACCCCATAAAATCCACCCTAAAATCTGCAACACTGATCCCCAAAAGAAACAAAAAAAAAATTTCAAACACGTATCCATAAAACCCCAAAAATCAGATACACAGCACAAAACACTAAGGGCCTGTTCCATTGGGGTTGCTTCTGTTTTTTTCCCACAAAAAATCTGAGTCATTGAACCAAAATTACCACACACATAAACACAAATTGTATCCTGGAGGAATGACCCAGAAATCTGAATACATTACCCAAATTTAACATCCACAAAAACATTAAAACATTCATGGAGCCATGTCCCAAAATACTTCTCACATTTTCCAAAATTAACACCACTATATACACAAAATGCATAAAGGATAAATGACCAAAAAAGTTGAGTCAGCTTCACAAAATGCACAAACACATAATCACATATTGCAGTCTGAGGGAATGACCCATAAATCTGAACACATGACCCAAAGTAAACATCCCCAGAAACATGAAAACCTAACTGGAGCAAGGAAACAAAATTCTGAAAACATGACCCAAAATTATCAACATTATATACACAAACTGCATAATGGAGAAAAGCCCCATAAATCTGAGTCATTGAACCAAAATTACCACACACATAAACACAAATTGTATCCTGGAGGAATGACCCAGAAATCTGAATACATTACCCAAATTTAACATCCACAAAAACATTAAAACATTCATGGAGCCATGTCCCAAAATACTTCTCACATTTTCCAAAATTAACACCACTATATACACAAAATGCATAAAGGATAAATGACCAAAAAAGTTGAGTCAGCTTCACAAAATGAACAAACACATAATCACATATTGCAGCCTGAGGGAATGACCCATAAATCTGAACACATGACCCAAAGTAAACATCCCCAGAAACATGAAAACCTAACTGGAGCAAGGAACCAAAATTCTGAAAACATGACCCAAAATTAACATCATTATATACACAAACTGCATAATGGAGAAAAGCCCCATAAATCTTAGTCAACTAACCAAAATTACCACACACATAAACACATATTGTATCCTGGAGGAATGACCCCCTTATACAACAAATTACAAACTGGAGCAAAGCCAAAAAATTCTGATTCCATTATCCTAACTTAACATAATTCCAAAATAATCCCAATGCACCAAATCTCTGATACATGTACCAAAAAATGCAGAAGCAAATACTCAAAAATCTGATTCCATTTTCCAAAATTTACCACAACTTATGCACAATTTTGCTTCCTCTAGCAATGCCCCAAAAATCTTATAACACTAACCATAATTACCAACCCCATAAGCACAAAAACCATCATGGAGTAATGCAACATAAATCTGATACCATGACCAAAAAATGAAGCAGCAAGGCCCCAAACATCTGAGATCATGAGCCAAAATAAACAACCTTAAAATCACATCATAAACTCATTGATAAATTAATAATTTATATTTAATACTTAACACAAATAACATCATAAACTCTCGGGGTAATGGGGATCAGCCATGGCACGATTCTAACTGGGGCTTCAAGGGAACATTCGTAGGTAGCCATCCACCGTGTGCGAATTTCATCCGTCCCGACTTTTTTTATCATCATTGGGGTTTTTTAGATAGCACAATTCTTTGCATTCTTAAGACATATAAATCATCATACAAAGATATCATGCAAGCTAATAATATTATTTTCAGAATAATATCCTGCTATGCCCTTGTGGTCCCAAATTTGAAACCCTTTCCTTCCAAACAAACCACCAGCAAGGTACCAAGGGAATAAAACCCATCCAGCAAATTTCATCCCATATAGACACAAATGGAATGATCAAATGTCTGCAAAAATTAATTTTGAGTTGCAGAAAATATACCTCCGCGCTTATATCGCTGTAAGCCTAGGGTAAAGCTCACCGACAAGGCAGATGGCCTGAGATTCCAGACCCCCGCAGCCAATCACGGAACACAGGAGTTGGCGCAGCCCCCAGCGAGGAAGATGGGCCAGAATCGAAGCTAGGGTTCTGCTCAGAGCTTTGGAAATCCGACTACGCTCGGCACACCCCCTTCACCTCCGACCAAAACCAACAGATGGAGCAGTCGAAACCGTCGGCCTCCCTTCACCACCTCCCCCAACTGCAAACCGCGGGAAGAAGGAGCGATGAGGGGTGAGCACAGCGGGTGGGGCCCGCTTTCCTCAGAAATATGGCGAAATCGCCGTGAAACCCGGAGATTTCAAGATGGGCAGCTGGGGGTGCCACATAGGAGAGAGGAGCAGCGGGGAGGGGCGAGGAGCAGCGGCGAGGAGCAGCGGCGCAGGAACACGCCCGAGAAAACCCTAGGGTTTTTTTCGCCAAAGAAACCAAGAAATGACCGGGGAATAGTGCGGGTCAGAGGTTTCTCACCCGATAGAACCCAAAAGAAACCCGAGTGGAACAGGCCCTGATAAAATGCGTGGTTTTTTTTCTACATATAACATTTTTTAAAAATAAAGATGCGGTCTTTAGCGTGCCGACTAATTTGAGGCAATAATAAGTCAAAAAGTTGACAACGGATGTGACGTTTTTTAATTATATATATCGTTTAGGAGCGGCAACGTTCCGATTCTGCAGCGCAAAGTTTATATGGCATAATATGTGCATATGCACATGCACACATACATTTCAACTTTTGAGGGCTACATGCCCTCACAACCAAAGGGTTGTCCCTGATTGTCATGCTTCACTTCAAATTAGTCGACGTATATTTATTTCTTCAACAAGCACAGCTGCACACTGTGACTCCACGTATGCGTCAATAATTTGCAATAAGGTTGGGTGAAGACGTTAAATGATATATATATTTGAGTCAAATCTTAACAATATGGGTGGGTGGACTCTTAGCAAATCATGTAGCACTAAAAGCTTTATTGTGAAAAATCAAAGACATTACATGGATACTTTCCGATGTACCCCCCCAAAAAAAAGACATTACATGGATGTTACATGCCGAATTCAGTAAATGATATTGTCAATTTCTAACTAGAGCAGAAAACGATGTTCAGTGCCAATCCATTCTCCTGTGTGAGTGTTTTCACAAGAAATTAATAGATATCATACGATGTATGAAAGATCTATGGCATACGGTACGATGATATGTTGTGTTCTTCATCGTAAAGGTTACGGATGACAAACACTACACATCATGTGATCACTAATTTGCAACATTACCGTATATGAGCGAGATCTGTTATATGTGGTATTCCTTTTACAGACTTTTACTCGTTTTATGCTTGTTACTTGAGATTGGGTGACCATGACACATATTCCTTTTTAAAGAAATGGTGCTCAAAATGTAAAACGTGCAATCTAAGTTATCATCTTTGCAAAAGGAGGGGGGGATCCTAGTGTCCACTCCGGAATTTGAAGCCATATAGATCTGATGGACGGTTGGAAAATCATGGACCATGGCATTTGTTTATTAAAAAAATAAAAGAAAATAATACTCTTTCGTTTTTTAAAAAGTTTTTTTTGACCGGAATAAAAAAAATCTTATAAATTAAGATTAGCTACAAATTACAATTATCTATAAACTAAAATTAATTCTGTTCATAAATTAAACCTACGCATCTATACATTACTACTTCAACATCATTTCTCATTCTTGTAGGATCTCGAGGAGGAGGATGAACACATAAATAACATCTGTACCTTTTCAAACCAGCTTTTACACATTCTTGTAGGATCTCGAGGAGGAGGATGAACACATCATCTTTGTTGCAGCGGAATAAGATCGACGATGAATTACAATGCTTCAGATCGGATTAAGAATCACAAATGGAAACCAAACACTTGTTCACCACCAATGTTGCCCTTTCTTCTTCTTCTGTTTTTTTGGGAGAGCGCATGCTTTCTGTATATGGAAAATATACTCTTCCCATGCGGACTGGATGTGTATTTATATGATTTTTTTTTGGGGGGTTGAAGAAGTTTATTTCCGTTGAGTTGTTAAAAAAACATTTACAAATTTACATTAGAACCACTCGACCTCTCTTAATTTCAAGAGAATAATGTCAAAAAAGATGGCATCTGGCCTACAGTAATCCCTAATTTCAATTATCTACAAAAGTTAATTGAAATGTACTCATAGCCCTATTAATCTTTTAAAATTTACATTTTAATCCCTTTGAAACACTCCATGAGTGTATCTAAATCCAACAAATCTCAACGACTGCACCAACAAAATGGGACCAGAGGCTTGCACGAGATTTATCCACAAAAAAGAAAAAGAAATTATTAAAAGAAAGATGGCAATATGATGCACCATCCGTGTCCTAGCAAGTTTAAGGTCACTTGGTGAGGGGGCCGACATCCGATATGTCCTTGAGATCATAGTAAAAGAGGGGTGATCCCTCTTTAAAGTTAGTGAAATAAATAAATAAATAATCCATCTAAAACAAAAAAAACCAAATTTTAAAAAATAAAAAAACAATTTTTGGAGAAATATATAAAATAATTAGTAAAATGATCCAATAAAAAGTAATTAGTGAAATAAGCAAACTTTCGCAACTTCAACGACCAGGCCGCTGAGTCGGTGCTGATTGTGCACTTTTCCATTCGGCCGGGGTTCTAACCCCGATCAAATCGCAACAGAATGGACCAAATTCAATTGGCTGGGGTTGCCGACCCCACCCAAACCAGTGGAGTTAAAGAATTTGGACAGGATTGGGAACACCAGACATGTTGTATTTGCTTTGACTTGGCTTTGGTTTATACTAGACATTTAGTTGATTTGTATATAATCTATAATTAAGATAAGTGGTCCAGCGGTATGACCCCTTTGGTTAAGATAAGAGAAGTCTAGGGTTGATCCTTGCAATGCTTCCGTAGTAATTTTTTTGTTATTTTTTTAAAAAATTATTTAATTGGTAACTGTATGTCGAACCCGAGAGTCGACCCATGACCACCCGCAAACAAAGAGAAGTCTTACCAGCATGCCAAATTCCCCAAGTGATACATATGATAATATAATTTTATTGAAAGGGGGGTTTGGGTTTTAAATCTGTACGTTCAAAAACAGAAAAAAGCTACATTCGAGGATCCAACTTGTCACCACCCGCACCCAATGATAGAATCATACCACTAGACCAAATCCCATATTCTCGTGCTAACTTACTTTTTTATTATAAAACCCTAAATATGAATGCAATTGAATCGCACTTTGGCAGGGGTTGCCAACCTCGGACATTTCAACTATGTTTTCAATTTGGCCGTGTTGTCAACCCAGGCCAAATACAACGCCGTCAGTCATCGTCGACTCAGTGCCTTAGTTGCTGAGGTGGCAAACGTTTAGACATTTGGGTAACTAATTTTTTTCGTAGGTCATTTATGTAATTATTCTTAATTTTTTGATTTTTCCCAAAAAATTGGCAAAATAAAAAACAACAAAAATAAATTACACAGACAAAACACGTTCACTACTGTTGCCCTTAACCCTCTCGATCTCTCACCTCAACGAGAGGGGAAAAAGCAGATTTCTCCTGCATTTTGCCAATTCGAGTTCGTACCATGGGAATCCGAGAGAAGCTGTCGCCAATGCAGAGATAGCATCGGGAAAAATCAAGGGTTCGAAGAGCGAGAAGGAAAAAAATCGACGCCGAGGTTTTGGTTCGTTCGCTTTTGATCGATGAAGGGCTACAGCGCCGTTTCTGCTCACTCCCCGGCGAAGCGGCGGTGGACCTGCTTCTCCGTAACTGTCCCCGTCATCGTCTTTTTGTCCCTCATCGGAACCGTCTCCGTCCTCCTCGGCCTTCACAATCGGTTCCCAACCGGTGAGTTCTCCCGTTCGAAAACTCTATGGTTTGGCCGGATCTGAGAAAAGCGAGTCGAGATCACTGCATTGCGCTAGGTTTTGTTGGATCTGGGGGAGAGTAGTGGAGATCTGTTTGCATTGCTCGTTAGTTGAAAGGAATATTTTTTCGAATATTTTTTTAATTTCTAATTTCTTCATCTTTTTTCAGGGTATACTACCGAGGAGAGCTCGTCTCTGGTGAGGAGAGCTTTCTTTTTTCTTTTTGGTCAATTTTTTAAAATTTCATATATTGGAGTATGTTGGCTGATTTTGTGGGCTCGATCTGACGGATAGGCGAATAGCTTTCCGAACAATGTCAAGATAGAACGGGGTGATGAGAATCAGAGGAAGGTTTGTCTTTTGGCTTAATAATTTGAATGCTTTTCATTTTCGTGCTTTGAATTTGTTGGGTTTGAGATTTTGAGTGTTGGTTGCAGGGGGATGAGAAGAGGATTCATGAATTTGTGGACAAATTTAAGCCGACTTTGCCACAGGTTCTTTCTTCTAACTCTTCTAATTTAGTTAAAGTTTTCAGTTTGTCATGCAATTTACATAAATATGTTGAATGCTACGAGGGATGATTGGTAAAATGTTGAATTGGCAGTAGCACAGTTGTGTAGTGCACTGTTTGTCTTGGTATTTTGTGGACTTACTAAAGACCAAATGTTTATTGAAATATTAGTGATCAAGGTTTTAGGTCTCGTTTTCGGTCTCGGCATCGCTCCTCTCAAAATTTAGGTTTCGGTTTCGGTACACCCGTTTTGGTGGGTTCGGAAGCAAGTTTCGGTATCGTTCGTATCAGGAGTTTCGTCAGTTTCGTTTCGGATATCGGTATCTGTATCGGAGATACTTTAAATATTTATATACTATATAGTATATACATTCTGTATACCTTTTTCTGTATTTTTATCTGTATTTTCCCTATATTTTTTATGTATTTTCTGTATTTTTCCTGTATTTCTATACTATCCTGTATTTTTTGTATTTTCCTGCATTTTTTCTTATTTTCCTGTATTTTTCATATATATTTCTGTACACATTACTCATTTTTAACAACAATTAACTAATTAATTAATATAAAAGAACAACAATAAAAATTGATGAGCTATAAATCTGACTTCATAATACAAAAACTGAATAAAATACATCAAAAGATACAAAAATGAAGAAAATAAATAAAAAAATACAAAAATCTCATTCGTAGTTCTCATCATTCGGCTGTGGTGCATGGTAGTATGGAGGATATGAATACTGCATCTGTTCCGGGCCTAAAAAAGATATCAGTATGTTATCATATGCTGAGGGTCGGCTCGGCTCGATGAAAGACGTGTCATGACTGTCTTGACTGCAGGACTGCTCAGTCACGTTCGGACCATACATGTATTGACTATCATAATCCGCATAGACATCATAGTGTGAGTACAGTGCGAAAAAACCGTTATGACTGCCTGAGTATCCATCGAAATACGATTCATGAATGTCAGGAATATTATAACCTCCATAATAATCAGAAGAACGTTGATATCATTGATATTCAGAGTGTCTAATGTAGGCATCGTCCACCTGTTCTTCAATTTGGTGCTACCTATCATGATATCTATACCCATGCGAATGTGATGTATCATAAGCATGGTCCTCACGTCTCTCAGTAGGGCGAACAGATGCCGACGTACCATAACCTCAGTCTGTAAGACATTGGTCATCGGGAGACGAAGCATCAGCGCTATCATGCAGAGCCTGAATGAGTGCATTCTTTCACATGTACGTGATATTCGCTGGGGCGTGACTTGGCTGCGGTTGGTTGCTTCTTATACATTCTGCTTCCACAAGCACCTTGTCCAACCAAGGATTATCTCTGTGATCGAGCACCCTGTCTTCTGTCTCCCTGGTCCATCCTGCAATGGATCATCGTCATGGAAAATCTGATCCAAATCGATCAGTTGGTGATCGTCCTTCTCGCTCTTTCTCGCAAGTCTTTGTCTCAGCCTTATATTATAATGTACACAGACCAACTTTTTACGGTGTTCCATTGTTAGCTTGTTCATGGTCTTAGTGTGAATGAGTGAGAAGGTGGTCCATTTTCGTTCACAGTTGGAAGCAGAGACCGTTTGGCTCAAAACACACACAGCTAAGCGTGTAAGAGTTGGAGCTTGTTCTATCCCAACACTTAACCACATTGAGCTGTAAAAAGTTCTATCGGTCAGAAAAGATGGATCGTTTTATGGAGAACATATAGAAATCTAAGATTCTTATAGATACTTGGAGTGACCCTTGTTATCGTCATTTCTGCCTTACTGAAGCTGAAATAACCAACTCTCATCTTATATGCCTACAACTACAATTATCAATCATAATTTTAGAATGTGAACTACTAAATCGAATCATACATCAAAATAAAAATATCTGAATTCCATTTATCTCTCTGTCTATGTCAATTTGCTTCGAGATGTCTGGTTCCAACCTCTCGATCACGCGTCTGAGTCCATCCAGCACCTCGTTGTTTGTTGCATTGGAGGAGCACTAGAAACGATGATTCAGAAGTAGCCTGCAACATGAATATCTTGATGTAGCTGCTTATCCCATCTCTTGTTGATCATGTTTCACCATTTTCTGTATCCATTACCAATATTCTTCCGAATTTCCTCTTTTACACGATCCATGGCCTTATAGAGATACCATATCTCGGCCTTATCATCATTGTCGACCATTCGGAGAACTTTCACTAGTGACTCAAATTCGGCGATGACATTAGAGATATTCTGCCAAAATTCCTCGTCGTAAATCAGATCGTACACGTTTCCAACACTTTTATCTTTTGGTTTGAGCATTGGAAAGTTCTCGGACCAGTCCCTTGAGGTGATCATTCTCCGCAGGTCATCTCGATGCGCGTACAGAGAGTCCAAAGCAATAAAGTGGGTCGCAAATCTTGTGATTACGGGCCTGATTAACTCTTTTCCACCAGTCTCTCTTCCCATCAAGCCGAGCACCCGTCCTTTGTTGTATATGAATACTGTTACCACCTGACTTTGTACGACGATATTTTTTGATTATTTCTTCTTTTGCCATGTTAGAAAATATCAAGTCGATACAATGCGCCGCACACATGGTCCAATACAGATGCAGTCTTTTTCGCATCAGCAGCTGACCAGCTGACTTGTAGTTTGTCATGTTGTCAGTAACTACTTGGACTACTCTATGCTTCCCAATTAAATCTACATATTTGTCCATAAGATCAAATATGTATGGACCGTTCTGGAATTCGTCGGTTGCATCCATATAGTCTAGGAACCGTCCTGTGGGTCGAATACACAAGAACGTTAATAATCTTCCTTTTGTTTTGTGCTGTCCAGCCATCACACATCAGTGTGCAACCGTACTCATCCTACTGAACACGAAACGTTTCTACATATTTTTTGATCTCTTCATACTACATGTCTAAATATGTGTGACAGCTCCTAAGCAGTGGGTGGAGCAACGCCACGCCCTGATTTCGGAATAGCATCCATCATGGGCTTGTAATATGGGCTATTGGTCACATTGTAGATGTGGTTAAAGTAGAAAAATTTGGCCATAGCTCAGCCGACGTAGGACTTGGCAGTCTTGATGAAGGTATTCTTTATGGTTGACTGGGATTTACCCTTCTTCGTCAAAGAAAAAGGGTCGGCACCTGGTCTGAGAGCAACAACTGGTCTTTCGCTTGGTTCAACATCGCGAGCAGAACTGCACGCGAACATACCGGCCATTCGACCGACACGACTACCCAAGCTGGCTAGCCCAGATGCCCCAGACCCAGACGACCCTGCTCTCATCTTACTTCCCTCAAGTGTAATATCTTCTTCGACAAATTCTTACCTACTTCTAAGAGCTCTTCTAAGGTCTCTTGCCTCCTCGGCGTCATCCTCATACTCATCTGAGTCATCTGATATTTCATCCGTAGGCCTTGCCCTTATCCCCTCGATCCTCTTCTTCTCAAATCTGGCATGTACCCCTTCGTTCTTCTTCTCAAATACATGTTCTCTCATATGTGCATGCACTTCTTTCGGTGCCTCGGGGCATGTCTGCACATATCCGGTAATTCTTGCCAAGTGTTCCTTAAGGCGAGACACGCCTCCATGCATTTCTTTACGGCAATAGTTGCACCTTATGTATATAGTTATCTTCGATCATTTTAGGGTTATTCACAAAAAAATACCCGAACGTTTGGGCTATCTTTCAAGTTAATACCTTGAACTTTTAAGTTGTACATATTTAAACCCTAACGTTATATGTCGGGTTTAACTTGATACCTTTTTTCTATTTTCCGTCCAAAAGACTTAAATCTGGACGATTTTACCCCTCCCCTTGTTTCTCATAGGGGAAATCACAAAAAATACCCTGAACTTTTAAGTTGTACATATTTAAATCCAAACGTTATATGTCGGGTTTAACTTGATACCTTTTGTCTATTTTCCGTCCAAAAGACTGAAATCTGGACGATTTTATCCATCTACTCGTTTCTCATAGGGGAAATCGCAAAAAATACGCTAATGTTTATGTTATATTTCAATATAATATCCAAAACGATAGAAAAATTGTCTCTTATGACCATCAACATAGCGGTTAATCCTACTCTCCTTTGCTTTATGGAAAAGAATTTCGATGAATCCGGTTGAAAACAAGAGTATCTGTATGGCAATGAAACAAAATTTATACACCGACATTCACATATCCCTCGGAGAAAGGCTAGTCTAGGAATGGCAATATTGCGGGTTGGGTCGGGTATTTAACTACCCAAGCTTGCCACGACCCACTACAGGCTGGGGCGGGGCGGGCCTCTGGCCGGGGTGGGTACTTTCTAACCAAAACCGGGCCGGGCCGGGTCGGGTCGGTCATTACTGCCATCCATATGAATCTCAAATAAAAATTTTATTTGGAAATTGGGATAGTTTTGATTTATTTGGTAATTTGGAATTGGGAATTGGTCCAATTAGGAGAACAGTGGAACATAGTATGAGTTATGGGTCATTCGCTGACTGCATGGTCCGCATCAAACTAGTAATGCTTTTAGAACCTATATAGTTTACCGGGGCGGGCCGGGGCGCATACAAAGCCCAAGCTTGCCCCGAACCGTCTGTGGGCCGGGTCAAAACCGGGTCAGGACAAGCGGGCCAGGCCATTACTGCCATCCCTAAAGGCTACTTAAAATCGATAGCACCCACCAGATGGCACCATGGCGTGAACATCTTGCTGGAGGAGGTCCTCGAGCGAAAGGCTGCCTAATTCTATCTCCAGGATCGGATCAAATGACCAATCTTGATCAAAATCTGGCCAATGTTGGACATGATTAGCTTCAGTCATCAAAGGAACCGAAGAAGATGGCCACGCCTCGACATCTGATGGTGGTGGTTGTACTAGCGACATCAAGCTAGGCAAGACATCAATGCTGGGTAGTAGTACTTCGAAAGCAAATACATGATCGGACGATGACGACGATGGATTGCTATTGTCGCCGCTACCTGATTGATCCGTGGCATTATCAAACACCACACCACCGCTCCAAGTTTCATAATCATCAGCCACAATCACCATGGAGCCATGATGATGATGATGCTGCTATGCTGTGGTTGCTCGACTTGCCTTCTCTTTCTCCTTTCCCAGATATAATGATGCTCGTGGTGATGGGCTTATCGTTGAGGATCTGGCCAGGGGTCACGAAATCAATGCCAGCCTGGATATGCCCATGAAGACCAATGACACAGAGCTCCATACGACAGAAGAATGTCGTTGATGTGGACCTCGGGGATGAACGGTGGGGGATGGTCGAGGGCATCGTCTCTCTCGAATGAAGAAGCTCTGCTCCCCAACAAAGGGGCCAAGGGGGTCCACCCTTCTCCCTACCCCTCCCCCACCTCCCTCCTCCCATCGCTCGGCTCGCCCGACCGCTCTCATGGCCCTAGCCTCGGCCATCTTCACTGAGGAGTAGGTAGTGCTTGCCTATCTCTTAGGTTACTGCTGCTCCGACAAGAAAGACATGGACAAACAGAAGAACAAGAAGAAAAAGAACAACCAACCCCTCTAAATTGGGCTGTTCTTGCTTCGGCAACTACAAGAGCTTCTGGGCTTGCTGGGATTCTTTCCCTAACCGACATGTCATTCACGCCATCATAGATGCGTTCAAGGAGACATTTGCAGCACCTGACGAGATGACGAAGACCAAGAACTTCAGCCTATTCACGTGCAACTGCCACTCTTTTATAGCAACAACCTAAATAGAATGGGATATGGTGGGCATGTCAAATGGAATGTGGTGAATTTAGCAGTCTTCATGTTCTTCAAAGGTACTTGGGTGAGCAATACTGCAGCGGCGAGGTCTTTGTTGCCTTTTGGGGTCGTCTGCTCTATAAGGCTTCCTTTTGGCGGTTCAAACTTCTTGATCTTCGTGGTTGCCTTCGTGTCCATTCTCGTTGGTTGGTTTTTTGTCGGTACTTACTGCCTCAAGAATCTTATCCAGTTGTAACGTTCATGTTTTGACATATATTTTACACTTGTAATGTATTGCATGATATCTCTGATTCTTAAATTGAAATAGCTTAGTGTTTTTCTAGATGGTGTGGACTGTGATGCTACTCGGCATCTGATGCTAATGAAGCATTCATGTAGTTGATATATGCAGTAAGTTGTTATCAGTTTTTCCTTTCAACGTTCATTTCTGCTTGCTTTCATTGTCTTGCTGGCTTAATTTTGTGTTCATTTATTGTTTCTTGTATGCAGCGAAAATGTTTTGCTTGCTATCATTCTTGTTTCTTTTTCTGTGTGAGAGCAAAAATGAATATTGAACTAGTTACACAAGCCAAAGCCAACCCTAATGGATCATCATGGTAACCAAACTGTAGTGCAGAAGAAGCCCTCTTAATGCACAAATGTTCGCTGTAGAACGAAATGGTCGATGGTGGCGGTGTTGGAAGAAGAGGATGAAACGACGGAAGAGAAGGCATGAAATAGCGATCGCTAGGATCACAAACGAGTTGGTTGTTTGATTGAAATTAAGGAGAAAGAATTGGCCATGAGAGAATTGGTGATACTTGGGATGATCTTCTATTTCTTGGTGGAAGCCTTGGAACGAGAAGCTGAATCCAGTGAACAAGCTTAAGAAGGCAACAGTGCAGCAACGGCGACGTGAGCAGACGACACGCTGCTTGCCGGCTGTGGTCATAATCTATAGCATCCTCCCTCGGATTTCCTTCAAAACATTGTGCCATCTCAAGTCCGTGAGCAAGAATTGGAGTTGAGCCATCTCCGACGATCATCTGTTCAAGATGCTGCAACATGGGCTCGCAACTAAACATGGGCCAGAGCGGGTATTAACTTGAAAGATACCCCAAACGTTAGGGTATTAACTTGAAAGATACCCTAAACGTTAGGGTATTAACTTGAAAGATACCCTAAACGTTAGGGTATTAATTTGAAAGATACTCCATACGTTAGAGTATTTTTTTGAGCTTGGATCAGGGGCAAAACGGGTATAATTTAACGACGCTTTCGTCTGTTAGCCAAAACACGCAAAAAGGTATTGTTATGTACGACTTAAACGTTCATGGTTAATTTGAAAGATACCCCAAACGTTCGGGTATTTTTCTGTGAATACCCCATCATTTTACAATGAGACCACCCAATATCCACCGTCTTTTCCTTTGGAGTTCTTCGAGACATTTTAATTACTGCAACATATAACAAAGGAAAAATTGTAGTTAAAAAGACAAACTATTTTTATAATATAATCTATCATCTTTTACAATTTATGTTTTTTTATTACTAGCCCTTTTTATTACTATTCTTTAACGTATTTTACTAGATATAATTGACGATGTCATATTATAATAATATGCATTCTAGTTTGGTCCAGTCGAACATGGTCATGCAGGTTTGGCTAGCTAGGATTACTATTCCAGTCAGGGCTGGGGTAATCCAATCCAAATCAATTTATTAGGAAGTTAAAATTATTATCACACAACAATTTATGTTTCATAATAATTTAATTTATTAATGGTTACCCTAATCAGGTGTTTGGTATGAGGAATCTGAACAATTATCACATAATTAACTTAGAGCATAACAACATTAATCGAACAATAATGATCACATTCGTAGCAAAGATCTATTCTAAATTATCACATAATAAAAGAGATCTAGTTTTCAAAAATGCAAACATTTATAGTGTAAAATATAAAAAATTATATGAAAAATTTAATTACTAAAATTATGATATTTGTTTAACCTACTTTTTATAGTTTACAACATTAATTTATTTAGTATTTTAAGTATTAAGTATTTTAGTAATTAAGTATTTTATGTATTTCTAACCACTTTTGATTAAGAATTTTTTGTATTTTTTGTATTTAAGAGTTATTACTTATTAGCATTTTTAGTTGAACCTTTCTAGTTTCTAGTACATATAAAATTTAGTATTTCTTTAGTATTTTAAGTATTGCTATTATAAATTTCTAATCCCTTTAAAAATTTCTAACATATTTTTACTAGAAATTTTAGTATTTTTAGTATTTAATGTTTACTTAATTACTTATATATACATTTTAATATTATTATTATTTTTACGAATATCATTATTTCTTTAGTATTGATTAGTATTTCTAAAGTATTTGTCTAAGTTCTAACCCCTTTTAATTTTTAGTATTTCTTTAGTATTACATTATTTCTTTAACTTTTTAGTATTTTAAGTAGTACCTAGCATGCATTAGTATTTGTCAGAGAATCTAAGAATTATTAAAAATAAATACTAAAAATGCCGATTATTAAAATGTGTAACATCGATTTAATTTAGGTTCATTTTTCCTAGGTAATCCTAATTAATTAGGCGTATCCTAAAAATAACCTATTTTTAGTATTTAATATTTTAAGTATTTTTAGTAGCATTTTTAGTATTTTTAGAAATTTGAGAAATTTTATTTAAAATTTGTAAATAAAACATGCTATTCACATTATTGGTATTTTAACATAACATTCATAAGAACTAGAACATACTAGCATAATTTTTACTAGGAATTTTAGAAATTTTACTATTTAATATTTACAAGTATTTTTGGTCTCATAAGTATTTTTCTAACCTCTTTTTTACTAGATATTTTTCACATTTTAAAGTATTTATTAGTATTTCATACTAGTATTTAATGAAAATTTTTATATATATAAGTTTCATATATTTTTACTAGACGTTTTCAATTTTTAGGACTTTAAAGAATGTTTCTACTCTTTTTCACTAGAAATTTTCAAAGTTTTAGTATTTAGTAGTAGAATGTACTGTATAAGTATCAAGTATCGGTATCGGTTTACTATAAAAGTTCTTATAAATACTAGTAAATATTAAATATATGAAATTTTCTAGTTCTACTTATATAATTTGTTAAAATTAGTAGTATTTTTAGTATTTTTTAAGTATAAAGTATGTAGCATTTATTAGGATTTTACTATTTTACTAATATTAAGTTCTAACATTACTAGTTATTTATTTGTATTTGTTAATTTTATTAGTATTTTATGTATTATTGTAAGATATCTTTAGTATTAGTTTAATTATAAATACATCTGCCATTCACAACACACATTTTCCTTAAACACACTCAATCGTTAATAGGAGATGTCAAACTTGTAAATAAAATTACCATAAAGTTGAATGTGAATCGCTGTCCACTTGGATGTCCAAAAATGTTACATTATTTACAGGTTTGCCATTCCATTTGTTTTATCTATAACAAAGTTAATGACAAACATGTAAATAACGCGAAACGTTCGTGTTTTTTGTCATTAACCCTCTGTGAGTGCTGTCTGAAAAAACGTATCAGTACTTTTTAGTTTAGTTATTTTATAAGTTTGACATTCTATTTATTTCTGTCACCGAAGCAAATGGCAAACTAGTAGTTTAATGAAAATTTATGGTTAATTTTGTAATAGGTTTTAATAGGTTTTGAATGAAAACGTTAAAACTTAAAAGTATAAAATTCTAACCTCTTCCGTCCTTCGATTTCGACTGCTCCTCGAGTCTCCGACGACGACGCTGCCCCTTCCTCTTCCGTCCTTCGACTTCGACTGCTCCTTCGAGTCTCCGACGGTGACATTGCTCCTTCGAGTGCTCTCCGATCTTCGATCGCGACGTCCCTTCGAAAGGCTGCTTCCGCTTTCCAAAACCCCCAATTTTACGGATCGAAAGTTCGGCGGTGCGCAGCGGCTCGGTCAACTTCCAGGGGTAGGCTGACGACTAGGGCTCGAGGCAGATTTTCAATTGAGGGTAAAGATGGAGCTCGAGGCAGATTTTCAAATGTTTTGAGGTATGCTTTCTATTCTCCCATCTCTTTTATATACGTTTTCCTCCTCCTTTTTTACTATCGAGTCACAAGAACGCAATGATTTGTTTTTTTGGCTGTTCATTCATAGACGTTACTATGATTTCACGGGTTTAGGGATTTACGGGGATTTTTCCGTGCTTTCACGGGGCTGTCTCTGTTTTCGGCTGCGTCATTGGAAATTTTTTTATTTTTGATCACCTAGTGTTGGGGTTTCGCCCAGTATCGCTCGATACTGGGCGATATTGGCCGGAACCCTAGGGTTCCGCCCGAAACCGATTCACATATATCAGTTTCAGACCGGTATGTGACGGTACCGGTCCGATACGATCGATACCGGTTGGTATCAACTGATACCTCAATCCATGTTAGTGATAACTACTACTTACAAATATGCAAAATATAATTTCAGTTAACATACAAATATTCAATATCTGCACTTGTTCGCCACTTGTTTGCTTTTCTACCATTGTTTTAAGCTCAATCAATCTACTATTTGGCTCTTGGTTACACCAGTCACCAGCCCACCATTCTCACATCAAGGATCTATTGTTTTGAGCAAGAAACTTGTCACACCACCACCACCATCACATGTCACTCAAGTAATGTGGTAGCACTCCACGTCAATGTGTCCATCGGCCCGGCCCGGGCCCGGCCGGGCGTTGACCGGATGGCCCGGCCCGGGAGGAGCCAGACCAAGGAGGCCCGGGCCCGGCCGGGCGTATACCGGATGGTTCGGCTCGGGAGGGGCTAGACCAAGGAAAACCCGGCCCTCAGCCAGGGCTGTGCTTTTTTTATTAAAAAAATTAAAAAATCTTTATAAAATTTTAAAGATAAATAGTTTTAAAAAACATAGTATTTTATAAAAAAATTACAAAAAGATAGTCTTTTGTAAGTAAATAGAAAATTTAAAAATGAGATAAAATTAACTTCTTTTATTGCTAAATAGATACAGTATTGCCATTGGACAGAAACGTATTTAAGCCTGAAATTCTTGAAGGTTCCGGGTTGAACCTTTAAATTTTATTAGTTTAAATTTTTTTGAGGGGTGACTTAATTCGGCCAGCCTTACCCCTCATAAAATGGAAAAAAAAGAATTATAATACAAATAAGAAAATGATAATACACATTAGAAATGAAAATCACACATCTTGTCTCTTTTTTGTCGGAATCTTTGCAAAGGTCATTTTTATCCTGCGAGCGGTTTTCAGCATGGAACCAATTTTTCGCACAAACCGCAACTTCAACTATATCTTCCTTTAGCCTTGATCACCTGCACTAAAAGCAGACTCCGAAGTAATGGTAGATATATGGACAGTTAATAAATCATAAGCCATGATGGAAATAATTGGATAATCAGATTCATACCCTTTCCACCAGGCCAAAGTATTTAAATTCTCATCATCCATTTCTGCCTCAGTAAAAGGAAACGGATTTGCTAAATACTTAGACAGTTCACTAGAAGAACTATTTGTCTCTAATGTTTTTTGTTTCTTCTTCCCTAAAATCTGTAGGATCCTACTCGAAGAAGTAGCAGAACAGAAGCAGTATGTGAAGATTTACCGAATCTAGTCCCATAAGTTGCAAAAAGGGGTCTTAAGCTATTTTTAAACGTAGCTATATGTCTATCTGAGGGAAATCTCATGGTTTCACGATACGTTTCTAATAACACAATTACATACTTCCCCTTAATACATGGATAAAAAACCTTAGCTAAAGCGTAAAGCATAGGAACAAGAGTCCAATACTTAGCTAGTTTTATCTCCATGACTTCTATCATAAGAAGAAAAGTTTATTTGGTACTATACCCTGAAAGTTTATTTGTAGCGGTAAAAATATCTCAAAAAATCATGAAGATGATCTACAATTCTCCAATTGTATTCAATAATTCATACTCTGGGTCACATGAAAGGTGTGTACTTGTAAAATCAGTAAGCTGATCTATATTCTTTAGCATGAAAAGCATCATTCGATACGTTGAATTCCATCTATGTCGAACACTAAATCTAAAGGCTATGTACGGTTGTTGGCTAGTACAACACAGTTGTTTGTACTATTGTCTCTTAGTGCCAGAAGTATGGATTAATTTATAAATAAATCGTAGCAGTTTTAAGTCCATCTTGAACTATCAAGTTCAAGACGTGACACATCGTTGATGATAAAACAACCCATCTAGCTCAGTGTTCAAATTTCTTTTTTAAAAATTAATTGCACCATTGTTAGACGCATTTTCAAAAGTAAATGTAATATTTTTTTAGAAATATTAAAATCCTGAATAATATACATTATCAAATAAGAAATAACACCATCAGTATGAGCATGCTTTAACATTTTAAATCCTATAATCATCTTGTTAAGCATGTAGTCTTGATCTATATAATGAGATGTAACACATAAATAGGACGCACTTCATTTTGTTGTCTATATGTCTGATGTTAAAGTTATTCTAGAATTTAAGTTAGCAAAAGTTTGCAGCAATTTAGCTTTTCTATCTTGAAAAGTTGACATAGCATCTATTTGAAGAGTGTTTCTAGGCCTTCTTCTAAATGCAGTGTTAAGGGCCACTTGGTTAAACCATTATAATTCGGGCTTTCTTCATAACTAAATGGTAATTCTTGGTATAAAATCAATCTAGCCATCTCTTTTCTCATTGTCTCAGCAGAATATGAGAAATTAGACAGCGATGAAGAAGATGTATATAAGTTTAAAGTGGTCTCTTTCAATTCTTTTTTTGGTGAGATTCTCTGTTTTTATGGTGTGTCGAGTAAATTTCAATCGTAAAGTTCTGCCAAACCATAGATTTTCGTTATCTGTGTTGGGGTGGTTGTGTAGAAGGACCATCAGAATTAATAGGTTGTGCATGAGTAGAAGTGTGTATAGAAGAAGTCTGTGCAGAAGTAGTATACGCCGGTGTACCAAATACTAATGGGTTAGGATTATCAGTATTGAACCAGTTCTGTGTTTCGGTTTGTGACATCAATATAGTCTGGTGTTTCTATAGGGTTGCATATTATTCTCGTAAAATTATCATATTTCTCAGTGTTACTAAAGTGCATGTTAACATTCTTACAGTCGTTTGGGCCGTCCATTATGCTAATATATAAATTAAAATTTAATCTAAATGAACATGATTCTAGGGTTGCGCCTTGCTAGTGCAGACAGAGATGTAGAGAGCAGACGGAGCTTGAGAGCGCATGGATCTTGCTAATTGAAAGAGAGTCGAGAGTGAAGTTGACAGAGTGCTGAGACTTGCGAGACTGTCTTGACAGAGTTCTGAGACTTGAGTGCTTGAACGTAGAGTTTGTGCGAATAATGAGTTTGAGAGTGTATGAGAGATTGAGAGTTGTGAAAAAAATAAGAGGGTGTGTGAGCCAATTTATAGGAATTTTTTGGGTGTAAAAAGACCAAAACCCCCCAAAAAGATCATTTTTGACTGTTGGGGGGTTTTTGGTCTTTTATACCAAAAATGACCTAAAATCTAGCCATTTGACCGTTCCCAACGGCCAAACGGCTGTTCCCAGCCAGCCTGCGCGTGCTCTTATAAAAAAATGACCGTTTGTGGCCGGGCCATGGGCCGACCCGGGCCCGCTCGACCCGATGGGCCGCTGACCCCCTGGAAGTCCCGCCCCGGCCCCCGGGCTGAGCCTAGCCCGCGGCCCGGTAAACGCTGCTGGGCTCGGGCCGGGCGGGCCGGGCTGCGGGCTTTCGGGCGATTTGTCCATCTTGAACTTCACGTATTGCATTAATCACTTGAGTCATTAGCCTCTTTGATCAATTCATGTGGCGAAATTGCCAATCGTCAATCTCATGCACATGGAAGACTGCACATCTTTTGAGGTAAAAAGCCAGGAGATAACTAACAGCCATTGCAAGGTCTTGTATGCCATTGCAAGGTCTTGTATGACCAAACTAGAAAGGAATTTTTGAAAATAGGCAAAGAATGGGTGGATTTTTTAGGTACAAACATTTTTCAGAATCATCTCTATGCAGCATCCGGAATGTTGCATGATACTAGGAAGAGTTTCCAGGCATGATGCGTTTCCTATTTAATGTTTTGTGTAGTCAGCCAAACCATCTCCATATTTGAGTAGTTATAGAACCTTGATCCAATATTTTATGGAATTGCCAAACATACCAAATTGCTCAATTCACATAATACTTAATTTTTATAAAAATACCAATAATATACTATTTTAAATTATCGAAATAACGTTTTTCAAAATTGTTCAATTTACAAATTTTTTTTGCTCATCGCACACATACCTTTGTGCTCATTGCTCTTGCTTGAGAAAATTGCTTAGTTCACAAACCTCAAACCTCTGTGCTCATTTCACATTTCACATATCTGAATTAACTAATTACCTTAATTAACTAATTTACTTTGCACACATATTCAATTAACTAACTATATCTTAATTAATTTCACATAACTTAATTAACTAATTACCCTCCCCAGCCCTTCCCACTCCTCCCAGCCCCCTCTCCATCCGCCCCCTTACAAGCCCCTCTCCCCCTCCTCCCCTCCCCAGCCTAGCCACCTCCCCCTCCACCCCAGTCTGTGTAATGAGCAATTAGGTTTGTGTAATGAGTAATTAGGTCTAGGTTTTACTTAGTTAACATGCAACATTAAGGAGCTGTGTGTCCTCAGCAAAAATTAAGTGGTATGTGAACCAATGGATGTGAATTGAGGGATGTTTTGGGGGAAAAAATGTTTAATGGCATTTTGAAAAATCCGGTATGTGAACTGAGCAAAAATGGGGGTTTCAAAATATCAAGGTATGTGCACATAGTACAAAGTTAAGTGGCATGTGCACTGAGCAGTTTGGCATGTTCGCATAGCAATTCCCAATATTTTTAATGGCGCTAGGTGGGGCCAACGGCAAAGCCACTGCCTAACTGCAACAGGAGAAAAAAAGAAGAAAATTATATACACATGCATGAGTGTGTATTATGAGCAAAGATAAAATGAGAGGTGTTGTCACCACCGGCGACCTCCCCATGCTGCTCACCACTGCAACCTCCGAGAGAAGCTAGGGTTAAAATCTCGCCCCTCATTTATATGAGAATCGGTTTGGGTCTTGACCCATTCTATTAGTTAAGCTTCTATAGAAGCTAAGAAGTGGTCCGCTTAAGCGTTTAGTCGGCCGCTTTTTAGCACAAAGTGATCTCATAATTCCCACGTGTTTTTAGTTTTTATGCAAATTTGTGTCGATAAAACATGCAAAACCAAACATTCCTCAAAATTCTTAACCTATACTAAGTTTCTATCAATTATTCATTGACTTTTGTTTTATTTTATTATTTAGATTATATGTAAATTTGACTTCTTTTTGATTGGATAAAAAGAAGAGAAAGCAACATACCTTCATCTAGGACCTTCGCATAATCACTATAGTTTTTGACATCTGTTGTATGAATGACATGACATATCGAAGAATGAATATCTACAATAAATTATTTTTCTCAAGTGTGCTGTTATGCTATCTGGAAAGTACCACAATGTTGTCTCTCTCTTACAAATTACAATAGTAATAACAAGAACAAGACCAATGCCTTTATTCTGAATGTTTGGGTCAAGTCCATGAACCCATTCACTGCCATTTCATGTGTTACTTATATCCTATCCTCAAACTCCCCCCATGTTTGTTTATGCTGAAACCTAATCTTTATTGTTCGTTTCACTTTCATGAACCATGATCAGTTGGTCTCTTCTGCACATGTCCAAACCATATCAATCGATCCTCCCTCATTATTCTCAACCAAAACTACCTATAACTTCTTCGGGATGCAGTATTCATATTCCTTATCTTTTGGTGCATGACCACTCGTACGTTTCAGTATTTTTACCTCAACAATGCATTATTTTGGCTATTGTTTCTTAATTGCTCAACAGCTTGACCTCTTAATTTATGTGCTTGTCATTTTACCACCGTATAAACCTTTCCCTGCAATTTTATGCAGAATCTAGAATCTAATAAATATTCAAGAGCATTTCTAAGCTTACCATCCAGCCTTGGCACTCCTCTTAGTGACAATAATGATAAATAATGGATCCCAAGTAGTAAAAGTGATCATGCCTAGGCAAAGGTCATCAATGTGCATTGCATTGCTTCTTATGTTTCTTCTAAAGATATACACAATATATCAAATCCTTTGATGTATTCTTCTATTTTCCTTTAAAAAGATGGGATCAGAAAATACGACATCGTTTGCCCGTTAATTAACTAGATTAACCTTTCCTAGATTTGTGGTTGGTGAGTCTTAGGACTGTTAGACCGATCATCTTGATATGCATGGCTGTTTTTTCTCACCCAAGTCTCCTCATTTCACTCTCGTTTTAGAGTAACAGTTATCTCATAAGCATTTAACACTAATAAGTTAGATTGGACTCTTAAAGGTTCGGAGCTACTATTTGGCAATATAAAAGACACGAGTTTGAAGGTTTCTGTCATGAGACCAAAATTATAAGTGAACATGTAAACTGGTTTTGGAGGGTATCACTTGCAAATTGTGCTGTAAACCAAAAGTACAAGTATACACAAAGTTATGTATTTTTTCTGTCATTTGAATCTCTACTTTGGTCATTTTGATGATTTATTATTCTAAGAAACATTGCTTTGTCCTGTTTTGTTGTTTCTAGCTGTTTCTACCGATTTAATCTGCATGAAACTTATTTCTTTGGGACTCTTTTGCATGATTTAGGCTTAATATCAAAGATGTTCTAAACTTTATTAGCTGAACAAGCTTGCACTTTGGATTGGCTAATCTGAATACACCTTATGAGCCTAAACGATCATGCAATGCAAAAACCTCCCCGACTCCATTGTATTCTAAATTTATTATTCTAAATAGACATGGATATCATGCGTTTGTTATTATTATTTATTAGGAGCCTTATTAGGATTAAGCAAGTAGAATTTGAATTACTAGGAGTTTGATTTAAATAAATATATTGTTAGGTTTATGGGATCTTTTACATTTATATAGTTTGAGATAAGATTCTAGTCATATTTGGAACTGTAACTTTACATGAGCTGCATCTAGTTGAATTAAATTTTTGGCTAAATTAGCAATCAATTATTGTAAATGTGTTTAACTAATAAAATATTAGCTTTGTTTGAGCTTGCTTCCTGATTCGGGAATGTTTTTTCCATCCCTGGTTGGGAGCTGGTCCTTTGATCTTCTCTTCATCAAGTTTCTTTTCCGAAATAGAATGTCTGTTATAAGATTGCTTTTTCGTGTTAGCTCTTTAAAGTGCTTTTCTAGTCGATTTAGAGCAAGAAGACTGATCCTGCCAGATCAAGATGGAGTGGCGACACTAGTTCTAGTCCAACCATCACCACTGAATTTGCACTTACAACAGAGATCAGATCAGCTCCAATGGTTTGGATACTATCTGACAAGAACTCATCTATCCAGTGGCACATGGCAATCTTTTCCAAAGGCAGTGTATGGTTGTTTCAGTTAGTAAATGATGTTTAAAGCTATGTGAATGTGTTTGGCAAGAAATAATCTATCAAAAGGAGTGGAAAAATTGAAGAAGGCTTCAATGGTTTAAAGGCTCTTTAAAGGTTTATTTAGCATTTTGATAAGATTCTCCGTTAGTCGAGAGACTGCTACTAGTGCTATTCTTATTGTGCAGCAGTTGAGAAAGATATATTGGGCATTGTAAAAGGTCATTTTCAATTATTCACACTGTCATACTGTCATTTTCATCAACCAATGTCACTTTTGCTGTTACTTGATGAATTGTATTCACATATCCATCCTGCTATTGTTGAACCTCAACCATTATTGTTTGTTGTTATCGACAATGAAGATGATTGTGTGTACAAGATGGCCAATCATATTAACCTTGCATCTATGAGGAGATCTCCTTAAGTGATGGGAGAGTTGATGTGGAACCTCCATACCCCTTGAGATTTAATTTTGATTAGATTGAGATGTTTTGCATTTAGCATTATTTTTATTTAGGAGATTTACAAGAATTAGGAAATTATAATTTGAATTTTTTTGAAATTTTAATTAGAATAAATTATTTAAACTTGAGAGTTTGTTTTTTTCTTTAATTTAAGATAAATTCTAGCAGTTTGAACTGTTTGTATAGAAGTTGTACTTGACTACTTGATTAGACACTTAGTAAAGTATGAACCCCATAGGCTTCATTTGGCAAGAAGAGTTAGGATAGTAAGAGTTGAGAATTTTGTGGGATGAATAGTAAAGGGAGTAGCGAGCGGGAGTTGGGTGCTTTGCCCCCAAATGAGGGGGCAAGTGAATTTATTTTAAAAAAAATCGTCATTTCCCCTTCCGAGCATTTCCCCTACTCCCACCTCAAAAATCCTTGTTTGTAAGGAGATGGGTGGGGTTGGGGCTAACCCCCACCCCAACTTCTTGTGCCAAACGCGGCCTTATAATTAGTCTCTATAAATAATAGTATGCTATACTCAAAATTTTAAGTTTAGTGATGAATGAAGTTTATTTAACAATGAAGGACCTTGTTTCATGGTTTATGACTATTATTTTCTCCATCTCTTTATGAAAGACGTGCAGTTAGTCTTCTTCCCTCGTTTTTGTTCAATTGCTTTATTTACTAAGATAAACATCCTCTATTGTTACAATAAACCATAATGATACCAATTAGAAGGATGATGCGAGGAACAATTGGTGCCACGTCATTCCAAAGATGGCAACATGCATGATTTAGTAGTGATATTTTTGTCGTTGATCATGTTTGGATTTGTTTTGATCCTTGATCTTTTAGCTCTATGTACATACAACCTTTCTACACATGTACGAGGAACGCGTATCAATGAAATAAGCACTTGCATACGATAACATGATGCAACCTCATCCATAAAAGAGGGTTACATGGGGAAGATGTGATCACATGGGGGCAGAAAGGACCTATATACATGGAAAGAATGGGAATGTGCTAACATTGCATTCCTTTTTTGTGCTACTTGAGAGAATATGGGGGACATGTGACGCTTACTTTTCAACTTTAGGGGGGCATCCCTTAAAATTTCTTTGAGCAACATAAAATAGGGATTTTGATGTCAACACATTCCTAGCAACACGCTTCCAAAACTCTCGCATCGGTTATTTTTTCAAAGGATCGAAACGGTTCATTTTGATCTACATATTCTAAAACCATAAAACACAAAATATGGGATGAACCCAAAGGGTTTTGATCGTTCATCCACCCGTAACAAATTTAACAGTTTTGCATGAATAAAACTTTTACGACGAATGGATGGATGTGTAAAACCTATTGGGTTCACCTGAAATTCGATGTTTTGGGGTTTTAGAATATGAAGATCAAAATGAACGGTTTCAATTCTTAAAAAATAGTAGAGATGTGAGTTTTGGAGGTCACGTATGCGGCTAAGCCTCATATGTCATATGATACTCATTATTCTTATATATATGAGGAATATGGAGGTGTGCTGATAGTACAAGATTGGATTTCTTGTGTTATCAGCACTTTGAGGGTGAAAATTTTTTTTTTAAAATTTTTTTGCATCATGTTCTACAACTTGTTGGCATACCACACCAATTTTCAAGTGAATCTAACACTTTTGAGCCTCCATCCATGCATTTCAAAAAGATTGTGCTGACATATTCAGAACTTGAGCATTCTTTTCGAAATACATGAATGTAGGCTCAAAAAGTGTTAGATTCACTTAAAAATTGTTGTGGAGTTAGCCAACAAGTTGTAGAACACGATGAAAAAAACTTAAAAGAATCTTTTTTCACCCTCAAATTGCTGACAACACAGAAAAATTTCACGTGCTGTCAGCACACATCCATATTCACACACACACATAGCGAAGAATGTGGTGCAAAGATGCTCATGTCATTGGAAATTGTGGAAATTTTCATATGCAAAAAGCCCTTCGTGCAAACATCATGCAAAGAATTTTTTGGAGATTTTTTAGATCCAAACCATTTGATGTGTTCTACATATGCTAATATACATACATCAAAAATCAAGAAAATCAAGAAAATCCACCGTATTTGCTTCTCATTGGATCATTACAAAATTTTTGTTCTGCAACCGTTAAATTTGTAATATCTTGATCGAAGCTCAAATCCCCATAGAATTCACCTATTATTTTTTGAAATTTATATGTATGTATTAAATCTTAAAAAGTTCATAAAAAATAATATTTTTTTGCACGGGCTTCTCAATTCAAAAATTTTACTCTGAAAGCGCGTCATATATATATATATATATATGAGTTTGCTGGACATGTGTTGTCAGTGCATGAAAATTCAGGTATGCTGGCAACACAAATCTAGCGTTTTATTTTTATTTTTAAATCTTTTGTTTGAGTTGTGCCCATTCTAAAGCCTCAAAATACCAAATATGGGCGAAACCTAAGGGGATTTGATCATTGATTGACTTGTTACAAAAAGTTCTTGGTTATGAAATTATTGAATTTGTAACAATCAGATCAATGGTTATATAGCGTGGATTCGCTTGGTTTGTGGTATATTGATCATCCATGATGTGTAAGATCAATTTCACTTTTTTTAAAAAAATTAGAAAAATATCTATCAGTGTAGAAAATTTTCCTACTTTGACAATACATTTTCTTTATTATGTGTGTATGTATAGCAACTCAATGAATTTGTTTTGTTGGATAGCGTAGAACGAAAGCGAGAAGAGATGTGGTAGGGATTTATGGAAGAAGCAAGCAACATGGCATATCACATTTTTCTTTTTATTGATAGATAAATAAAAGAAGAGGAAAATATGTTCGGCTCTTTATTATCGATTTCTACGTCCACAGATGCATCCAAAGATGCATGGGCTGTCCATTCACACCCAAAAAGAACGTCGATTGCAATGAGCATAGAAGGCAATCACATACTTTAGGCCCATGCATGGAATATTCAACAACGTCCCCTGATACGTTAACGTTTACATACAAATCATAAGGACAATATAGTCATTTTTGTGCCTAGGCCCTAGGGTTCGACGAAACCCAACAATAAAATCATCTCCATCCCGTTTCGTTCCACTACCCTAACCCTTGATCGATCCCACTACTCGCGAGAGAACACTGAGCTTCATCGTCTCTGGTACCATCATAACGTCGAAACATCTCTTTTTATGTATCTCGCGATCAATCATTCTCTTCATAAATCCATCATCATCATCATCATGTTTCATCTTCTTTCTTGCAGGCGGACAAAACGACTGGTCATTCTCATTGTTGTTGCTTCTCTTCTTTTCCTCCCAGGTAAGTTCCACTCTCTTTCTTCATCATCTTAATAATCCTTTTCATCATCTTTTGGAAGTTCTGATGGTGCTGTTGCTACTTCTCTTCTTCTTTCTCTTCTGATTCACGAGTTAATTTTCCCCCTCCCCCGACGATAGTTTTGAACAGAACTGTCTGATACCGAGTTTAACATCCAATTTCGCTAACGGTACCCACCATATCGATACCGATATGAAATGGCCGAAACCTATAGGTTTCGGCCTTCATGCTTTAAGGTGCATAACGTTAGATTTCGACCTCCCTGCTTTAAGGTGCATACAGTTCTTCAATCATTCCTTCAAATTATATCATAAGTAAGATGAATAGGTTCGGGATGATGACGGTGACGACGGATGTGGATGATAAAGGGCCTAGGATTTGGGGCGGTTAGGATAATAAAAGGGGTTTTGGGAAAATTTTCTTTCCATTCTTTCTATTTTTTAAATGTTTATATCTTTATTTTTATTTGGTTATATCTCTCTCTTTTGATTTTTTTCTTTTGTTGACCTCTTTTGTTGATTGTTTATCTCTTATTTTATTTTTTATATCTCTTTTTTGATTTTTTCTTTGATATCTGTTTTTGATTTTTTTCTCATTTTAATCCCTCTTTTTTTAAATACAAATCTAATTGGAAGAAAAGAAAAAGAAAAAAGAGGTCTGATTTTAATGATGATGGAAAAAGATGAAAAAAGTTCGGGTTTTTTTGAATCTAAATTCTTAAAGACAAGCTTAAAAAGATGTCTTTTTAATGATGAAGGAAAAACATGAATGAAAAGTTAGGGTTATTTTCGTGGAAGTGTATCTCTGAAGTACAAATATCAAACTCTCTAGGTCCCTCTCTAGGTCCCTCTCTAGTTAGTGTATCCCTTACATCCAAGGGGCAAAACACAGCACCACTTCTTAGTATATATGGTTGATCTCGTTGTTGGAGATAAATATTTTGATGATGAAAAAAGAAAGAAAGAAGAAAAGAAAAAAGGAGTTCTAAATCTTTGAATAAAAATCTAACTAAAAGAAAAAAAAGAAAAAGAGTTTTTTTTAGAAAATAAAGACTTTTGGCTCTGATGCCAAGTTTGACGTAGGACGGAAGCGAGAATGGATGTTGCATTCATTCGAGAGAAGAATGAAGTATGTATTTGATAACTTTTCGGGCCTCATACCCTGAAAATCTTACGGTCACGGACTCTTACACCTCACATACAGAGATTTTTCGGACCTATCGTCCAAGCAACCCAGTCTACTTTCGCGCACCAATGCAAAAGATTTGATATTTATTGAGAAACTAAAAGTTTACATCAAAATTTCTTTCCATTATTTATCCATTTAAAAAATAACTATGTTTGTGACTTTATATAAACTTACAATTTGGTTTTCAAAATTCACATCTAATGTGAGATAAAAACTCTAAAATAATAAAAGACCTAAAATAAATTAAATACTAAAAAGACTCGGATTCTATCCGAAATATAATAACCAAAATATTCAGAATAACTAGAATACCAAAATATTCAGAATAACTAGAATACTTAGTAGATTTAAACTCTATCTCTACCTAAAATCTAAACTGAAAAGATTCTATCTGAAATTTAAATTGGATATCTATCATCGGATGTTAAAAATAATAGTCTTATATTGAATAATATGTAAAAATGATGTTTATAAATTAGTAGTCAAGCATCTACTTAGAATCTTAAGCTAATTACTAGAGACTTAACTACTAATTTATAGACATTATGTTTTTTATTTTATTCAATATGGGCTTATTCTCAACAATTTTAATCTCAGATTGAATAAATTAGAAAAAGGCGATGTCTATAAATTTGTAGTTTGGCCTCTTTCCATTAGCTTAAGGTTTTAGGTTAGATATGATTTCAATTACAGGTTTGTTGCTTCATCAATATGGCCGTTTGTTATGATTTTTAATGCTAATATGGTATCAGACTTTAGGCTCTTTTCTAATCTGATTGGATGTTTTCCCACTAAATTAGCTTCCGTTACGAAAGGCGATCCACCTTAGGTTTGAGGAAGAATGTTAAGAGTAATAGTTTCACAATATAAAATAAGCATGGGCTGTTCGTAATGATTTTTAATGCTAATATGGTATCAGACTTTAGGCTTTTTTCTAATCTGATTGGCTGTTTCCCCCTAAATTAGCTTCCTAACTCAAGAGGTGATCCACTTTAGGTTTGAGGAAGAATGTTAAAAGTAATAGTTTCACATTGAATTAAAACGAAAAAGATGATATTTATAAATTAATGGTTGTCTCTGTTCATTGACTCAAGCTTTTCGGTTAGAATGGTTTCAACTATCGGTTTATGACTTCACCAATATAAAATTGTGGGCCACCGCTACTATTTCTAATACTAAGAAATGCAATTTAAATTGATTTTGATGCGTTTTACTTATGGATCAATTGACAACAAATTAACCTATTTTATAAAAATTCTAAAATGTAATATTGTTGCTATTTTTTGTTTTGGTGATTGATGTAGGATGTGATGTGATTTAGGGATTTTGGCAAGAGGATTTGTGGAAGAAATTGGATAACTAAGGTTTCTTGACTTCTCCCTAAGGAGGGGAACCTTTTATAGAATTTGGGAAAATTTCACATTTAATTTATTCATTGGTTGATTGATCTCAAAATACAAGTCTAGGAGCCTTTATATAGGCTTACAATCCAAATACTCATTACTCCCATCCGATGTGAGACTAAACTCTTAAAAGATTAAAACACTTAAAACAGACAGACAATAAAAGACTCAAACTCAAAAATAAAATACAAATACAAATACAAATTGTGATCGTATCCGTATCATTTTCTTCTGCTTGAGAATTTCATCTCTTGGTGAAGGACGGCAAAAGTAACACAGTTGGACAGAAATCAGTAGTCCTTTGCAGTTGGAGAAGATATGTCCACGAACTTTGAAGTGTAATAAGATGCAGATGAGCATGTCAACATCCTTCAATAATTTCTCTCAATTTATGAAAGATAGAAAAGCATTTAGCATCTGTTTGTTGGTTAGGGAAAGATCTGGGATAACAAATTCAATGTGCTTAATCGAAATCAACGGTGCTTCTTTGACAGTTTTGGCGTACTCTCCGTCGTTGGCTCTAGATTAGTGCTGGATCATGTTTTGTCTCGATCTCAAAATGCGGCACTGGATCAAATTCTGTTTCAGGCTCTGACTTTGGTTCGAGCTTTTATCGTTTCTCCAATACTGACTCTGGTTTCAATTTGGGTTCAGGCTCAAGCTGTGCCTCAATCTCTGGTCAGGATCTGAGATTCTGTTCCCTTTCCCATTGTTCGATCGCTTGAAGAATTCACGTGTTCCTCTTATTAATCCCTTCTTCTGACCACATCTCTATCTTTGGGCTTGAGGATTGTTAGGGTACCTGTGGAATATATTGATGCTTGGAAGAATAGTGATCTTGAAGGCGGAATTTGAATATTGATCATCGACGACTATGTCGTGGAAGTTTTCTATACCATGATTTCGTTTCTCCTTTGAATGTGTGATATGCATATGTATATTTTTGCTTTTTTTTCTAGTTGGGATTCTCAATTATCATATTCGTACCTGTCTTTGAAGCCATAAAAGTATGTGACCTAATCATAAACTGTGCGAAGAGAATAAGCCTTTTAGTAATTACCCTCATAGTGACAATAATCTCTCATAATTTAGATCATATCTTCTTGTATGTAGGGTATCTTTGCGTAGTTGGTTGAATCAGCTATCCACTGTAAGAACGACACTGAATTTGAGCCTCAAACTTAACCAGAATCGTCAAAACAATGAATATGCGTAGAAAATTCCCAGAAAATCCACTGATAAATCTAAGAAAATTGCATGGCTTGTTGAGCCGTTGATCAATCAACCAGCTCGGCTAAGCCATCGACTGGTAAACCGGCTTGGCTGAGCCAACTCGCCCCAGCCGATGAATTAAGCTGACGGCTCATCTCAGCAAGCTCGGCTAGCGCTCGGGATTGGCTTGATTGAGCCGACACTGTAGCAACGTTGGCTCGATCGGTGCCGACGCTGATTTACGATGATTGCGACAACGTTGCGGTGTCTCCTCCCTCCCATGAGTTTGCCTGAGCCCCGTAGCTGTTGGTGGGATTGGTTCCTCCTAACGGCATCGGCAATCTCACCGATGAGCGACGAAAGTTTCGTTCCTGTGATTGTCGTCGAAGAAAACTAACTATTGCAAACATGGTCTTGCAGAGGGGAATCTGTTGCTCGACCAGCCCACTTGAGGAGGGCACTGATCGATCGCTGTTGTCGACGCCTCTTGTTGGACGACAAACTCTTGGGGCTCTGACAAGATCTATGAAGGCAGTGGGTCGTTGTAGTGGTGATGTCGCTTATGGATGACACTAGATGTGGTAGTGTGAGATAGTAGAGGCGTGATGTGTTCGGTGTTGGGCATTGGCTGCAGATTTTGCGGTGACGAGATTGTCGGCAGAGAAGGCGACGTCTAAAGCAGCGGTGTTTGACTGAGTGCTTGGGTTAATGTTGGCGTGGAAGGTGGCGGCGAGAAAAGAGGCTAGTTTTTTTTGGAAAAATAGGAAACCATAGAAATGGGAAAGAGGACTTTTTTTGGAAAATTGGAAGAAATAAAATTTGGAAAGGAAAAAAGAGCATCGTTTGGCTCTGATACTAAATTTGATGTAGAATAAGAACGATTTTAGGGATTTTGGAAAAGAAAACAAGATAATTAGGGTTTCTTGGCTTCTCACCAAGGGGACCAATGCTTCACAAAAGGGGACCTTTCACATGTTTGTAGGAAATATTAATCTCAAGCTTTCATTTGTTTTTTTCTTTGTATTTTTGAGTTTGAGTCTTTAGTTGTTTTTGAGTCAAGTGTCTTAGTTTCACATTGGATGTGAGTAGTGGAGGTGATGTTGAGAGGGGAAGCTTTGCGGGAGGGGTGACGGATGTTGTGGAGGCTGCGGCAAGCGGCTGCGACGTCGACATACAGAAATCTCTTCGTCGAAGGATGCGGTGGTCGGAGCTCGTCGGTTAAGGGTTGACGACAACAAGGGTTTTGCTTAAGCTGTCGATGGTTGACGTTGGGGTGGTGACGTAGCAGCGGTTATGGGTTTCTAGGGTTAGGGTTTTGAGAGTTTTTTTGTGAAGATCTGAAAGTGAAACAGAGCGAAGATAGGATCTTCGGCTCTCATACCAAATTGATGTAGGACGTGGTGGATTTTAGGGATTTTGGTGGAGGATTTAGGGGAAGATCTAGATAAAATAGGTTTCTTGGCTTATCACCAAGAATTCCAATGCTTCTCACCAAGGAAGGGGGAACCTTTCTCAGGTTTGTTGAAATTTTTGTGGAAATTTTTCATTGAAATTTCCATTGAATGATTTCATTGAGTTTAAAGATACAAAACTCAGGCCTAAAATAACTTTACAACTCAACTCACACTTTTCACCCATCCGATGTCTAACTAAACTCCTAAAAGAAAGACTAGAACACTCAAAAAGATGCCAAAAAAACAAACTCAAACTTAAAAATAAAAGAAAAATACAAATAAAATCGTGATCGTATCCCTATTAGTGAAACACATCAAAATCATTTGGAAACTTGAATGTTTTAAAACATGTCTAATGGAATGGATTTTTGATTTGGGCTGGCAATTTTTAAATTTGGGCAGGAGTTCCTAATTGTTTTTTGTCAAAAATCTCTTAGTTATCTCTTGTTAACTTATTATGTTCTCTTTGCTTTATCCAGACATTTATCAAAATTTATTGTTTGCTAATGGCTAGTCATTATTGGTCAAGCCAAACTTGAATGCCAGAGCACCAACAATTGTCAAAAGGCTGTACTGTTTGACTGCGTCAAACTTGGATCCAATCTGTTATCTAGATCCTTACTTTTCTGATGTGTGTGCTCTTTTAGGGTTCGGCGATTTGTTAGGTCCAATTTGTTTTTTAATTTCAATGGTGTACACAGGCAGTTATTACCGACATCACGGGAAAAGATGATGTGAATTTCCACAAAGATAAAAACAGTCCCTCTGGGACTGAAGGAAGCTCTATTTTACCGCCTAAAGATGCTTCTTCCCATGCTAAACTGGGGGCCGTAAAGCCCAAAGGTATGCAATTTATGGTCCTATAATCTTGTGTTTTATGCGAGTCATTTTTAGAAAAATAAGTTTGTATCAAGTTATGTGGATTGAGTCGTTATAAATTACATGCAGGTTCACCTATATCACATGGTGTTTCTTCCGGGACCCCTTCAGTTCCAGATTCTAGAGTAAGACTAATTAAGTGTAGCAAGTGGCCACCTTTGATTTTATTTTTTGCAAGGCGTTGAAATTTGGAAATTTTATTGCACATTGTTGTCTGTAAAGAATTTGACTTACGAGCAAGATGTTTATTGATTTTGACAAAATGGGGATAATTCTATACAACTAAAGCGACAAAGTCTTTATTGAAAGTTTTTGGGTCAGTTACATGAATCTTTTTTTTACCTTTCCATTTAATTTTTTAAGCATCATCGGTTGTGATACCTTCTATAATCTATACAACTAAAAAGGTATCGCATTTCAAAAGCCTCATATACCTTTCCTGAGAAATTTTAATTAATTAATTTTTCTTTTTATCCATGATGGGATCACAATCTTGATCCTTATTTAGCTACAGACTTAAAGCATAAATAATCACTGTTGAGAGCTATATATGACATTAGAAATAGTATAAAGGCAGGAAGCACTTAAAGAGTATAAAACATAACTGATTTCAAGGATTTTGGATTGTTGTAGTGTTGTCATTGTATAGCACATCCTTCAAGGACATCCTCATACAATTAAATTTAGAAAGTCTTAACATCAAGTGCTACACCAACGAAACTGCATATGATTAAGTTTACAAAGCTGCATCATCTTAAATTTTTAGGCAAAGCACCTAACACGCTTACTAATACGCGCACACGCGCACAAAAAAAAAAGCTTTATCAAGATTAAACGAGCTAGCTTAGTATAGCTTGAATATGGTGTAGTTCATAATCTTGATCCTTATTTAGCTACAGAGTTAAAGCATAAATAATCACTGTTGAGCTATATATGACATTAGAAATAGTATAAAGGCAGAAAAGTAGCACTTAAGAGTATAAAACATAACTGATTTCAAGGATTTTGGATTATTGTAGTGTTGTCATTGTTATAGCACATCCTTCAAGGACATCCTCATACAATTAAATTTAGAAAGTCTTAACATCAAGTGCTACACCAACGAAACTGCATATGATTAAGTTTACAAAGCTGCATCATCTTAAATTTTTTGGCAAAGCACCTAACACGCTTACTAATATGTGCACACGCGCGCACAAAAAAAAGAGCTTTATCAAGATTAAACAAGCTAGCTTAGTATAGCTTGAATATGGTGTAGTTCATAGTCTAGTTTAGATCAATCTTGAGGACTTGATATGTCAGGTAAATAGATTGAATAACTTGTAAAACGAACTATTTACAGATGACTTGAGCTGATTTGCAGCTTTGGCTTACTCATGCCTCCCCTCCTAGAATGCAATTTCTGGAAAATATGGTGCTAACATTCTTCTTTAGCAAACAAATTCTAAAGCAAGCAAGTTACTGTCTATGTCTAGGTCTTATTTCTAATTCTTATAAATACTTTAGTTTCAGTTTGATATCTGAGTTATATGCTTCAGATACCCCATAACTGCGTTTCTAACTTTTTTTTCTTTGCTAACAAATAAATTTCCGCTCCTATGATTTTTGCCAATCTCTTGTGAGATAGTTCTTTGCTGGAAATTACTTTTTGTGGCAATCTTTTGCACGTTCTTTTGTATTGCAACATTTTTGGACTCATGTCTAATCTTTTTGGTGTATTGACCTCCCCCCCCCCCTGCGGGCGGGAAAAAAAAGAAAAAAATGATTTTTTTTTCATTTTTTGATCGATCCCACTTAAATGTTAAGTTCAAAAAAATCGTGGTTTGTTAGTTCTAGAGTGTGTTAGTGGACTGTTCCATTATGGTAAATGTATTGTCATTTTTTCAGCATTACACTTGTAATTGACATCATTTGGGTGACCACAGTGGGCAAGGGCATATGATGCTTTACTTCTGACATCCAAACAAATAACTAGGGGGGTTTAATAACTTATTTATTTATTTAATTTTTGGTGGGTGGGGTGCCCCCCCCCCCCCCCCCCGCGGAAAAAAAACAAACAAGCCCCAAAGAAGGAGAGAAAGAACATGCGAAGGAATTTTAAGGGCATATATCTTAAGAACCCTGGTATCTTCCAACACTCATACATTTCAATTTCCATATGTACTTATTGCTCTTCTTGCTTCACATTCATCTAGCTTCTCGTCTACAGACCGTTGCCATCTCTTGTGGTAAAACCTCTTTCTGGGCATCCTTTTCCAGTTTTTGCATGAAATTTACTATTATTTGGTACACTCAAAGATATTAAATGATCATCCCTTTTTCTAAAACAGATATGCGCTAATTTAAGCGACATCAATGGAACTTAGTAACCCTTTATGCTCTAAATGAAGGTTAATTGTATTTTTAAAAAATTTCCTTCACATTATATTGCAGTATTATAGATTGTGGCATCTACTGTATGGTAGTATTTACTACTTCCCAAGTAGTTTGATTTTTTGTTTCTTGAACAGTTTGCCATTTTATTTCTGCAGGATGGTGAAAAGGCCAGACAAATTAGTATTCCTAAAGGTTCAACTGGTGACACAACTGAGAGGTCTTGTCAGCTTGAATTCGGGAGCTACTGCCTTTGGTCCAGAGAAAATAAAGAAGCGATGAAGGATTCAGTGGTGAAGAGACTGAAAGACCAGCTTTTTGTGGCAAGAGCTTATTATCCAACCATTGCAAAGCTTAAGGGACATGAGAAGCTATCACAGGAAATGAAGCAGAACATTCAGGATCATGAACGCATGCTTAGTGAAGCCGTTTCAGACTCTGATCTTCCATCATTGTAAGTGATTGCTTCAACCTGTTGATGCCCTTTTTTGTATATATTGATATGAAGGCTTAATACATTTCTACCCTTTTGTGATGATAATGTTTGAGAACAAATCCATCATGTGTTAACAAGCACATGCATATTAGCATGTTTATCATGATCATGTCTGTATGTCTTTGCTCCCGAAATCTTGATACTTCCAAAGCTTTCAGGAGTGCCAAAGTTTTTCAGCACTAGTTTATCCAAAAGTGAAATACGAAAAATGAATTATTTGGGAGTAAATTGGCTTGTTATACTTAATCAGATCACCGGTGGTGCTCCAGTTTTGCCTATTAATAGATTGAACTGGCATAAACTTATTTCTGCTGTTTGGTGATTTGTGTAAAGGTATTAAAGGTGTATTTCAGTGTCATTTTATGCTTATGCGTCATGAGTTCAGACTGGCATCAACAACTCATAATCTGTTTATGCATCATCATGCATAAAAAGTTGTTTAAAAAAATTATATTTCACAAATATTCTAAACACCAAACCTAGAGAAAGAAAAAGATTCAGGAAAATATATCTCCTCAAATCGTCAAGTGTGCTCGTGAGAAAATTGGAGCAACATCAAACCACCTATAAAAGAAGCCTGTGTAAGATTACGAAATCACAGCTTACAGGGAGTAAAATATCACTTAAACTTTCAGCATGGAAGGGAACATATTACATCATTAATAACAGGTTGACGGACTGCAGTATTTGGTTAACAGAGAAAGATACTGTATATCTGATAGAATAAACTTGAATACATGCTTGTTTGGGAAAACATTGTTAAAACACTCTCGGTGCTGGAAGCTCTCTGATGCTGTTTGATGGGAAGTGGGCCTCAGCATCTGAAGCATGATGCTTATTGCTGGAAGCTTTCTGTTTGTTGATGTTTGTTGTATGTTCATGATAGTAGTGCCGCTCATCATCAGTACAAGAGAATATAGTTAAAAGGGAAAAATGATGTATAGGGAGGTCAATTGCAAACACAGCAGAAATGGGGTAAGAAAAATATTTTAGAAAGGTTACCGGATTTGGGTAAATGGGTTAGGGTGATGCTTCATCCACGTAACTAAACACAATTTTAGCAAATGGTGGTTATGCTCATTATGCGGTAGTAATCACCCATACCAGCTTACACCGGCAATAGTTGCATCTTGCATGTGTAATGCCTTGTATGGCACCACTCGGATATGTGGACATGAATAATCGTGCGTTTAAGATACTCAGGTTCCTAAGTAGCAGTGATTTAAATATCGCCCGATATATCGGCTGATATATATGTATCGGGCCCAATTCGGTCGATACTATATATTTGTTGGGTTTTAAAAACCCGATTTTTTGAAATGTCAACCGTTATGGCCGATATTGGCCAATATTGTTCACAAATTATTTAAACGGATTAGGATCGAAAATGATACAAACATGTTTTCTTTATACTTTCCGTTGCTCACTCGCCCCTCCGCTACTTCGCCTCTCATCAATCAGACGAAAGAAAAAAAAACAAAAACATCAATGATTTTGGGTTTTAGGGGTTTTGAAATTCGATAGAAATATGAGGTAATTCGTGGGGAAATCAATCCATTAGTAAGTTTTTGATGTTTTTTCTTAATTCTAGATTTTTTGCATAATTTTTTTTAATTTTTTCCATGATTTTTGGTTCTTCTTCCTTCATCTAATGCTGCTGTTGCTTCACTTTTTCTCCTCCGACTCGTACTTCTCATCATCATCCACCGCGACTCCTACCGCTCTTGCTATTGTGTTTTCTTCTTCTTCTCATCCGACTCTTATAGCTGTTGATGCTTCTTCTTCTTTGCTTCCTTCTATCGTCGCCACTGCCGCCACCACTATTTCTTCTTCTTTGAATCCTACATCATCATCATTTTCTCTGGCTCCTACCACCGTTGTTGCTTCTCATCCTCATCCTTGGGCTCCTTCAGTCTTTTTTATTGCTGCCGTTGCTTCTTCCATGAGCTACAGCTCTTTTTACAGCCAAACCGAGAGCTGCCTTATCTTGTGCAAATGTGCTTTGGGGCCTTTGGTTACTGTGCTCTGGGTCCTTTATTTCGATGTTGAAATTGTTTTGAGTTATTAAGTTGATAAATGTTATTTCGATGATGACTTTGTTCTGAGAAAATATTGTTAGGTTAAGAAATATTATTTCGATGATGACATTATTCAGAGAAATTATGGGATGTACTTATGAGTACATAGATAATTATAAATTGAAATTGATTTCAATTAATCTTTGCACTCAAGTCCTGGACTATGTTATGAATCTATGATTATGTTATTTGAGATATAACACTTAGATTGGCTGGTTTCATTCACATGGATTGTTGGATATTATATTAGTTTTGGATTGACATGGAGATTATGTGTACTTGCTTTTACTGGCTGTCACATAGGCTATATACTGTACTATAGAGATTGACACCATGATATTGCTTTTGGGCTATATAGAGATGTCTCCTGATATATGATACGTACTATGTAAATCCCCCCAAAACTGTCAAACTTAATAATTTTTTAAATATTTTAATATCAAAAGAGATCAGTCAGGATATATCGAAAGAGATTAATTTTCCTATACGATATAACATACTCTTTCCTTACAAAATATTTTTGTAACTTAATTTAATAATTTTTCAATGTTTGTGATCTTTGATAGTAGATATCGAAAATGTCTTTGGGAGCATCTAGAAAGGTATCATCAGCCACCACATGAAATTCGGGATAATGTGAAGAAGATGAGATCTAGCAAAGTGAAGTGTAAGTTTTGTAATCATGTCATGAGTGATGGAATTAGCCGTTTCAAGACATATCTTGCAGGAAAGAGGAAATTGTGCTCATTGCATAATTTTTTTTTGAAAATATTAGGTTTTAGGCAATCGAGGGGTTGAAAAGCCACATAATCATCGAAAGAGAACAAAGAAGCAATGATTGAAGCTCTTATAGATGAAATGGTCATTGGAGACGAGGAAGTTAAAGGTATGCTCATACTAGCTATGGAAGTCTATAGTTCAATGGACCTATGGACATGTATGTGCATGTATACGATATTAGAAAATTGAAGTAATCAAGAAAGGATAAATGAAAATGTATGCAAACCACTCTTAATGAACATTGGAAAAAGGAAAGAGATGATGCGTGCGAGTGAATCACACGATATGTTTTTAAGACATGATCATTATTTGCTATGGTGGATCACTTTTCTTTTGACCAGATGTTGCCAGCAGTGGATAAATATGGACCGAATTTGAAATGTTGAGAATACATCTTACGAGATTGTTGAGAATTATCTTTCGAAAGAAGTAACTCATAAGGAGAAGTTGTAATCCTTTTTAGAGATTGGTAGATTGTATGGTTGTAGTCTTATGACAGATTGTTGGACTGATTGTAGGGACGTGCATTATGAACATTCATTCTTGCTTATGTGGTAATGATGTTCTATCATTCGGAGACCACATCTAATTATATACATGATGGTAAATATATTTATGACTTGGTGAATGCAACATTGATAAGTTGGGAGAATAATCTGTCGTGCAAATAGTGATCGATAATGCATCTGACAATATGGTTGCAGTGAAGTTATTAGGTACAAGGCGGCCATCTATTTTTTGGGTTTCTTATGTCGCATACAATGAACATCTTGTTATAAGATATTGGAAAGATCGTCTATTCGAAATGCTATTTTAGATGCTAGTCACTGTCTACATGTATGCTCATATGATCGTTCTTGATATGATGAAGGAGAAGATAGAGAGCGATCTTGTGAGGAACCGAGTTACCTAGTTTGTTTTAACAGTTTTATCATTACAATACTTATAAGAGAAGAAATCCAAATTGAAGTCTTTTGTCTATTTCATTGAATGTGAGGAGTTGAAGTTTTCCAGTACTGCTCAAGCAAAAAAGATATAAATCGAATATCTAATTTAATTTGGTTTACATATTATTGCCGTTAGTTTAATTAATTAATTGATGTTTTGATTAATTTTATACTTTGTAGGTCTATACATCATCAATAGCCGTTCATTTGGAAAGAACATAGTACTTGTTACACTCGCAATGAATATTTTTGAGTCAATCTTCAACGTTCTTTGATGGGTAGATATGGACACTGCATTGATGGATGCGTTATATGTAGACTTGGAGATGTGCAAGAATGAGATTACCTTGAATTTGAAGCACGATGAGAAAAAATTCAAGCCGATATCAATGCTAATTGATAAAAAGATAGAATGATAAGTTGAATACTCATTTGCATATGACATGTCATTTGTTGAACTCATATTTGTATTACTAAAGACATGAGGCTATTAATGGAAATGGTGTTTTTGCATATGGATTCATAGAGTGCATGTTTAGATTTATACTCATGATCCTGAGATGCAAGACAAAATTAATTTTTAGATTTCTTTGTATCAAAATCGAAGCGGATCTTTTGAAAGCGACATGGTGCAAAGGCAAGCTAAAATTCTTCACTTGATTCAGGTATAGCTAATATACTAATATTAATTTCTTATTAAATTAGTTTTTAATATTTTAAAGTTTAAACTAACTAAAAAGAATTTGAGTTGTTTTTCGCTTTTAGTTAATTGGTGATTATTGCATGTTGGCACGGTTTCGGATTTAAAGAAGATTTCAATGAGGATGTTGGGATTAATTACTAGCTTGAGTGGATGTGAAAGAAATTGGAGTGTTTTTGAGATGGTAAAAATTAATGAAGTTATTTCCCTTTTTTTTAATCATTTTATACTCATTTTTCATGATCGCTAATTGTCTATTGTATTTTTTAATAGATTCACACAAAAAGAAGAAATAAACTAGATTTGATAAATTCAAAGGCTTTGGTTTATGTCAAATTCAATGCTCAATTGAATGAAAGATTTGCCAGCAGAAATAATGATTCTCTGCTTATTCCATGACAGAGGGAAAGGTGACTGAGTGGATGGAGCTTTCAAAATCAGCTAATACTTCTGTTGATTCAGATGATGAGAATGATGAAGAAGCCTTTCTTGGAAAAAGATTAACATGGCGACGAGTTGAAGACGTGATGGGAGCTAATCCAACACTAAGAACTTACAAAAAGAAAGACTTCAAAGAAAAGAGAAGCCATTGCATCATCATTAAAAGTAAATGAGAAGGGGAAAATCAAATGCTCGAGGAGGAGGAAGCTTTAGGATCTTTATCTGATTCATCCTCAGATGATATTTTTGCATCGGAAGCAGATGTTGAAGGACAACTATAAGAGATGAGCGACGAATGATCATGTTAAAGAATGTGGGGATAGGTCACTATTTCAGTCTTTTAATTCATTTTCTATTCATGTAGTATTTTAAATATTAATATTTTATTAATTTGTAGTAGTACACGTTATTTTAGTGATAGTGGTTACTTAATGCATCATTGTAATTTTATTTGATCCTATTGATGATAATTTGATAATATAAACAAATATGAATATTTATGATATTACAATTACTCTTTAGTTATTAAAATTTGTATTTTTTGTGTCTGATATGAGCAATCCAATATATCTCATGATATCCAATATCCGATATGAAAATTAGTCATCCGATATGATACAAATGTCCGATATTTAAATCATTACCAAGTATTGAAAAATATTTGGATGATTTATTGAAATATATTTGGAGGATTTACTGCCTTTGATATAATTGTTTAGATTCAATGTATATGGTATACTATTTGTTTTCGATTTGTCCTCGGTGTAATTTTAAATACGGCCATTAGTCTGGAGATGGTCTGGAGAATAGTATATCAAATATTTCTAATCTTTAATATGGTATTAGGTCATATCTTTTCTTAATCTCGTTCTTAAGACTCTAACCCCAGCTTCTTTTACCATACACGGTATCTTGTCACCTTAAATTGTCATCTTGTTGTCTCAGCATCTTGGCATTTTAGATGTCATCTGATCGTCTCATCGGCATCTTATCTTAGTATCTTGGATCTGTCAACTATGACTGGTTCGTCTCGTCTCGTCATTTCATATCACCGACATCTTCTGCTCGGATTTGTTGACTAATACGATTCGGACTGAGTTAGGGATAAACATAGGGTTTAAGTGGATTTTTGGAAAAAAGATGGGATTTTTAAGGCTAAAAGTGGGATTTAGGGCTAAAGAGTGGATTTGGAAAAATATGGTATTTTTATTGATAAAATAAAGTGAATACAAGGTAATTGGCCTCTTTCGAGAAGAGCACTGCTCTTCTAGCTTTTGATTCTAGAGAAAAGACTAACTCTCTCACTAGATCTAAGTGATCTACACATTCTCAAAATATTCTTCACTAAATACAACATAAACCTCGTTTAGTCTCCTCCCCTTTATTTATAATAAAACTCCCAATGAGCATCTGCTCCTAAATTACCAAAATACCCTGATTTAGGGGTTTCAGCCTAAAATTACAAATCCGCCCGTGGGCCCCAAAATTAGAGTTTTGCCAATGTGTCCAGAAATCACAGATCCGTAACTAGTTATCGCCGTTGCTCCTTTACACTCCTTTTGCTGTCGCTGCTTGCATGCGATCGTATCATTAGTCCATCACCAAAAGCCACATTGTTCTCAAGGTGGACTCTCGAAAAGGGTGTTGGATGGCTCCTGGCCTCGCCGGCATCCTCCGGCCTCGTCGAAGCCTTGCCGGCCTCTCCCGTCATTGTCGAAGTATCGTCGGCTTCCCTCAACCTTATCGTTGACTACTTACGTGTCGCTGTGCATGGATCTAGTCAGATTTGACCAAATCTTTGGCCGGAGTGGTATCGCCATCTCAGATCCGTCGATCGGTTGGAGATCTTCCTTAAAGATGCTATCTTTCTCTCATCTCGTGGCCAAATGCGTCACCTTTTGCCCCAGATCAATGGCGGAGTCGTCATTATTATTCAGATCAGATACCTGATCGTCTTTGGATGGATCTCCTCCTTAAATGGGATAATTTTTCCTTGCCCTCAGCTAAAGGCTCGCCTTTTGCCCTGGATCTGAGTTGTTAATGACGTTGTCTAAATCTGACTTTTTCGTCCCTTTCAACTTAGAGATTTGTTGCTAGATGTGTTGCATTATTTGCATCAAGGTTTCCATCGATGCACTCGTCCTCGCTTCCCTCGCTTTCACTGTAGCTTTGAATCTTTCCATCGTATTCACGAGGGGCTCAAAATCATCCATCTTTCTCATCGTCGCCGTCAAGATCTTGTCTTGCTACCAATTTGAACGGTCTTCATGGAAAATCTGAATAGAAGGATATTTTTTTGGTTGGAAAGGGTAAAGTTGGGATTTTTATTGATTTAAAGTGGAACTACAAAAGATAATCGACCCCTTTAGGAGAGGAGGCTGCTTTTCAAGCTTTGTATTCGAGATCAAAGTCTAAATCTCCTAATTCGGGGTTCTATGGACGTATAGAGTAATCTCTCGCAATAATCAAGCATAATCACCCTTTCTAATATTTTCCTTTATTTATAATAAAACTCCTATTGAGCCGTTGTCCCTAAATTACCTTAATATCACTGCTCTAGGGGTTTTATTCAAAATTACAAATCTGCACATGGACGCCCAAAATTACAAAAATACCCTTGTGCACATCCATTTTGGCTATAGAGCCTAGAGTCCTAACATTACTCCATCTCTGGAAATTCACATTGTCCTCAAGGTTGTGCATGAAGTGCGCGTGCCACTCATTCGACTGACGGTGCTCGTTCTCTCCTGGATCAAAGCTCGGGAGGTCGTTCAATTGAAAACCATGGGCCATGAGGTCTCGTAAAAGCGTCGATGGGCCAAGGCAGGTCCTAAAGAATGTCGTGCCAAGGCAGGCTTCGAAAAACGTCATCGGGCAATGGCGGCCCCGACAAGCATCGTCGGGCCTTTGCGGGCCCAGAAGGGCCGTGAATAGGTCCTGCAAACCATTCAGGGCCGCGAACAGGCCCTGCAGACCTGGCGGGCAGGCCGGATAGGTCTGCCCCGCCAGGTCTGCCTGTAGGCCGCTGCTAGCATGTAGGGTAGCCTGCAGGCCGCCATGGGCCTACAGATACTACTGCCCTCCCTTGGGTCGACGAGCCCTTGGGGAGAGTCGACAAGCCTGTCACTTGTCTCCTTATGTCGATTTTCGCTGTCTGAATACAGATCCGCGTCAAAGCTGTTGACTTTCTCGGATGACCTTCCTGGGGTCGGTAAGCCTTTGGGGAGGGTCGACAAGCCCGTCGCTTATCTCTTTGCGTTGATTTTCGCTTTCTGGATGCAGATCTGCGTCAAAGTTGTCGACTTTCCCGTCTTTCTGATTCACAAGTACCACCTTTTGCTTCGGATCTGAGTTGATGTCCAGATCTGAACTTTTTGCCACTTGAAATTCAGATATGATTATGAGTGATAGTGATAGATCTGGACCTTTTGTGTTTTAGGCCCTTTAGGGGCATTTTTGGGAATTTTTTGATTTTAGGGGCGTTTGGGGGAAATTTTCAGTTTTTTTCGGTTTTCCAGTAATTTTTCTTATTTCAAAAATCTATATATATGGGGAGGGCTGAGGTATTCCTTAGGCTATTTTTGAGAGAATTGATTATAGAGGTGAGATTATCCATCGTTCTTCAAAAGAGTGCGGAAATCCTCTTTAATTGGTGTCTTAGGATGGTGATCACCCATATAATTGTGATGAAGGTATCTTTATTTTCAGTTTTTATTAATAAAAAATAGAATCTTTGTTTTGGTCCCTATCAATTTGGTAGCGAGCATCAAAGATTCATGGCAGCAGCGACGAGATCCAAGGAAAAATTCGAAGCTTTGGAAGAAAAATATAACGGCAAGATCAAGGAGTTAAAGAAGGCCGTGGAGGAACTTAGGGTTTCGGCGGAAAAGGATAAGGCGGCAGCGAAGCAAAGATTTGATGGTGTTGAGAAAACCCTAGCACAGATCATGCAACAAATCCCGGGGCTCGTGACGGCTATTCAAGCAAAAGATGGCAAAAACTCTAATCAAGTGAAAAAGCGTTATCTTTGGAGAAGGGAAATGGAAAGGGAAAGGTGGAAGCTTTTGAAGAAGGGATGATTTCCGATGCCGACAATTATTTCGAAGAGGAAGGGACGAGCCTTACAAAGCCGCGAATCCCGAAACCCTAGAGCTTCAAAACAGTGAGCGACGACGTCTTCGGCAGCGAAACAGGGGGCACCGCCCCTGTCCGAAGTCCTGGAGGGGCGCCCGCCCCTCCAGCAGGGGCGGCTGCTGGCCCCCCAGATGCCTGGACAATGGCTGCCGCCCCTGTCCAACCACCTGGAAGGCCGTCGCCTTCCAAGGGGGGCAGCTGACCCCCAGACTGCCGGACAGGGGCTGGAGGGGTGGCGGCCCACTAGGCCCCCTGTCCCGTGTGCTCCAGCCCCTCCAGCATGGGCACAGACCCCCCGGGTCCAGACCAGCGACGTTCAGCCCAACAGGGCTCAGGTCCATGAGTTTTTGAGCCAAAACGACGACTTGAGCCCTGGGGGGCAATGGGACAGATCCGGTGCAAATCTGGGAGTCTGACGAGGGCCCCGAGGACCAAGCGATGCGCTACGATGACGACGATCCTCCCAAGTACTTTTGGGAGCCTGGCGACAACAGTGACGAGTTTCGAGAGCCCCACGACCCTCGTGATGGTGCACAGAGGCGACGACGTCCGCTTATGACTTATGAGGAGTATCCAAGAGATTACTGTGGAGAGGGGGACATGGAGCATGAGGTTCAGGGCTTCGATGGTGTCGGTGATGATTGGGAGACTGGAGATTGAGATGGGGGCCCACGGAGGGGATTTGAGCGGCACAGGGAGAGGCGACGACATTACCATCAATCCAGGCACACTAGCGGACGAGCAGATCAGGGGGTGTTTGGGATGGACGACAGGATATGGGAGTTGAAGATGCCTATATTTGAGGGAGAAGATCCTTTGGCGTGGATTTACAGGGCAGATAGATTTTTAGGATATCTTGCATGATGGAGGAGCAGAAGCTTGAGGCGATGGCGGTGTGTTTAGATGGGAAGGCCCTCGCATCGTACAAGTGGAGGGAGCATAGGCAGCCGTTTCGCTTATGGGAGGTGATTAAGGATGGCTTGGTGGAGAGTTTCCGCGACTCATTTGGGGAACTTATTGGAGCAGCTGCTTTCTCTCAAGCAGGTTGGCACGGTGAGGAATTACATGGAACAATTTGAGGTACTCATTGGGCGCGTGCACGGGGTATCTGATGAGATGCTGAAGAGCACTTTAATGAAGGTGCTGAAGGCCACTATTCGTACAAAGGTTCGCATACAGAAGCCTCAGGACCTGATGGAGGTCATGGAGTTAGTCCAGATGGTTGAGGAACATCTGATACAGACGAAGAAATCTGGAGGTATCAGGGGCGGCTCCTCTTCCCACAGACATCCCACGATCGGAGGACAATAGAAGGTCGCGATAGGGACAGATTCATCCAGTCAGGAGAAGGGCGGGGTGCCACCACCAGGAGGGCAGATTAGGAAAATGACGGACGCGGAGATGTGAGAGAGAAGGTAGAAAGGGCCGTGCTTCAGATGCAATGAGAGGTTCAACTCAGGGCACTATTGTGGAGTGCGCAAGCTCCAGTTGCTGTTAGTGGGTGAAGACGACGAGGATATAATGGAGGATGAAGAGACCGGGGAGATGAGCATCCCCACTTGGAATAGTACCGTCGCGAACTTCAAGCACCACCTTGAGGACAAGGTGGTTTTCGGGGGGCAGAGTAATGATAGATCTGGACTTTTAATGTGTTTTAGGCCCTTTCGGGGCATTTTTCGGAATTTTTGGATTTTTAGGGGTGATTTGGGAAATTTTCAGTTCTTTTAGGGTTTTATGTAATTTTCCTTATTTTTGAAATTTATTTATAGGGGGAGGGGCTGTGTTATTTCTTAGGCTATTTTTGAGAGAATTGATTGTAGATGTGAGATTATCTCTCGTTCTTCCGGAGAGTGCGGACGTCCTCTTTAATTGGCGTCTTGGGAGGGTGATCGCCCTGATAATTGTGATCAAGGTATCTTTATTTTCAGTTTTTATTAATAAAAAATAGAATCTTTGTTTTGGTTCATATCAGATAGTTGTCGCATCAGGTCTTGCATGAAGGACTCCATCTTTGCAGCCGCCTCCTTAGATACTTCTTCGATCTCTACCATAACCTCAGATCTAATCTCAGATCCGAGTTCCTTTATATACTTCTTCAGATCCGTCATTGCCGTGGATCATAGTCGCTCTGATACCAATTTGATATGTTCTTCATGAAAAATCTAAATAAAAAAAGAAATTTAATCGTGGAAAGGGAAAAGTTAGGATTTTTATTGATTTAAAGTGGAACTACAAAAGATAATTGACCTCTTTAGGAGAAAAGACCGCTCTTCAAGCTTTGTTTTCGAGATCAAAGCCTAAATCTCCCGATCTCGGGTTCTATGGATGCTTATAGTAATCTCTCATAATAATCCAACCTAATCTCCCCTCTCTAATCTTCCCTTTTATTTATAATAAGACTCCTATTGAGCCACTGTCTCCAAATTACCATAATATCACTGACGCATGGTTTTTTATACAAAATTACAAATTTGTCAATGGACCCCCAAAATTACAAAAAATGCCATGGTGTCCAAAAATTGCACATCTGCCATTATGGCCATAGACTCTAGTCCTAACATTACCCAATTTGATACGATATTTGTGGAAAATCGGAATAAAAAGGGAATTTTTATGGTTGAAAGGAAAAGGTTGGGATTTTAATTGATTTAAAAAAGTGGAACTACAAAAGATAATTGATCTCTTTAGAAGAGGAGTCTGCTCTCCAAGCTTTGTATTCGAGATAGAAGTCTAAATCTCCCGATCTAGGGTTCTATGGATGCATAGAGTAATCTCTCAAAATAATCCAACCAAATGCCCCATCTCTAATCTTCTCCTTTATTTGTAATAAGACTCCTAGTGAGCTGCCGGCTCTAAATTACCATAATATCCTTGACACATGGTTTTATTCAAAATTACATATATGCCACTGGACCCCCAAAATTACAAAAATACACGCGTGTCCAGAAATTACAAATATGTTATTATGGCCATAGATCCTAGTCCTAACATTACTCGGCCTCCGGAAATCCACCTTGACCTATGACCAAATTTGCTCAAATTTGTTTCCTTCCATGTATTGGTCTCGATTTAATTTCCAGTCGTTTCAGATTTCTATATTTTCATGAAGATTTGTCTTTTTTGCTTAAAGGAAGAGTGATTTAAATGGATTCCATGTATCAGATATACTAACGAGGATGAAATTATAGTAGTGCCACATAATGTGCTATGCCGACTTTTATTACTACTTATCATATTGTCTTCTACTTATTCTTCATCGTGATCTTCTTCTTTTTCTTCTCTCACTTCTTATTCCTAATATTATTACTAGTTCTCTTTATGATGATTTTTCTGGTGAAAGTGTTACTGCCCTACTTCCTTTCAGTGTTCAAAAGAAGATAGAGAACATGGATCAGACTGTTGCAAAGGCCAAGTCATGTACTGTAGATTGTAATAATGTTGACAAGAAGCTTAGGCAAATACTCGATCTTACTGAGGATGAAACTTATTTCCATATGAAGCAAAGTGCATTTTTGCATCATCTTGGTGTCCAGACAATGCCCAAAAGTCATCACTGCTTTTCGATGAGACTAACAGTCGAATATTTCAAAGCCCCGCCAGTGGACATAGAGCAGACACATGCGCATAAACTTGATAACCCAAGTTACCGACAGTTCATAATCTTTTCTCGAAATGTGCTTGCAGTAGCTGTTGTTATCAATTCTACTGTAATGAATTCTCAGGTAAATATATCATTACCCTTATGGCTAAATATCAAATATTCATGTCCAACTGGGATCAACGTCCTTGCTTTTTGATGTTACAGGAAACAGGAAATATGATTTTTAATGTGCTAACTGATGAAGAGAATTTTTATGGTATGAAACTCTGGTTTAGCAGAAGTTCTTACAAAGAGGCAGTTGTTCATGTAATGAATGTTGATGGTCTGAAACTGAAAAATTCTTATAGTTTGGACTTGCCTAGACTAGCACCTTCTGAAGAATTCCGTGTTTCAGTTCATTCCAGTGACCAAAGATCTCCTGCTCATTTACGAACAGAATATATATCAATTTTTGGTCATTCGCACTTCCTTGTTCCTGAAATATTCAAGAATTTGCAGAAAGTGGTGGTATTGGATGATGATGTTGTAGTCCAGAAGGACTTGTCTTCGTTATGGGATATTGACTTACATGGGAAAGTGAATGGTGCTGTGGAGTTCTGCAAGCTGAGACTAGGACAGCTGAAATCTTATCTGGGCAACAATCATCATTCTGATTCTTGTGCCTGGATGTCGGGATTAAATGTAATTGATTTGGAGAAGTGGCGGGAGCTTAACATTACTGGGATATACCAACAAGGCCTCCATAATGTGAGTATTACAATTTCTTTTTCCCTAAAGACTGTTTACGGCGAGGTCTTGAGAATGGGGTAGAAACTGATTTCCTTGTCTGTTCTCTCTCACATTTTGTTGTGTTGGAATTTAGAAAGAATATAATAATGAAGGGAGCTTGAGCATATTAAAGCGTAAGCATTAAATTTGCAACTACATTAGTAGATTCAGGCAGATTGGGTATGATAATACACTTTGGTACGTGTTACCAATGTTCGCAATACATTTCTAGGTTATTTTTTTTGCTTTTCAGACAGTGTCCAAGTTTCGGTAAAATGCCTCATCTTGTCCACTGCAGCCAGTCTCTTGTTCGCCCTGAGCTATATTCCCGTTTCATGTAGACCATCCCTTATATTATACGTGAAAAGCAAAAAAAAGAAGAAGATAGTTGGGTTAGAGAAGTGAGAAAATCTGTGACATGGAAAGAATTATGTATTGTCATATCAGTAAAAGAGGATAATTGATCTTTTTTAATCATTAGATGGAAGCACAATAAATGATTATGTTTGCTTCACGACCGTGTCTTATATATATACACTTTTTGATTTTCCAGTTCCATAAAGGAAGTGAGGCATCTTGGAGAGCTGCAGCACTACCGACAAGCTTACTTGCTTTCCGGGATCTGATCTACCCTCTGGACGATTCCTGGGTTCTCTCAGGACTGGGCTATGATTATAGAATTGATACAGATGCCATAAAGAACGCTGGCATCCTGCACTACAATGGCAACATGAAACCTTGGCTTGATCTCGGCATACCAAAATACAAGATTTACTGGAAGAAATTCCTCACGCAAGGAGATCAGTTTATGGACCAATGCAATGTAAACCATTAGCGACATGACAAATTTGGGTAGTTGGGGGAATGGACGAAACCCTTTTGGTTTGACAACATGGCAGGTGTTCCCCTAGTGGCGTGGATCAGAACATTACGAGGCAAGGGAAGCAACCAGGCCATCACGCAGAACTCTTGATTGTCCATGAATGCAGAAATCGAAAGAGAGTATCACGACGATTGCTTCCGATAAGGGAGCCGAAGGCTGTAGCATATCTGTTTTGTTTAAGGCGACGGCAGGAGAGGATGATGTTTGGCATACAAAGTGGAAATCCTTGCGACGGCCCTGTACATTGATAATGCAGGTGAGTGAGTTGGGATAGTAATTTATTGCACCATTCATTTGTGATATATAGTCTGGATGATGATTATTTGGTTGGCATCTCAAATTGGATTGGTGCCATCCTGAACTGTAATAGTGTAGGTTTATTCTTTACCACTTTTAATTTTTTTTTGGCTATATACTGGATATTCTCTTCATTATCATAATTCTTTGTTGCCTGCTGCTATATGGAATGCAATTCGAGGCTTTCCCAAATTTGTGACTAATTTCTGGGATCAATTACTAGTGCAATTTTGAAGATTTTTGTGTGAATCATATTTATTTGTTCTGGTGTCGGTAAGAAATGGTTCTTATCTGTTGGTACAATTTCAGTGCTTCTTTTGCTTTTGCAGTTCTTGCGGTTCGCATCACTACGATAACATTAGTTTTTCTTCACTAATACTTTTAGGGGGAATAAAGCAATTAGCAGCCTCATAACTTGTGTAAGGTTTACTTTTTAATTCGATCTAAACCAATTTTGGTTTGTAGTGGTAAAATTATTTTCATCATTTTTCTACTTGAATGACTTTTTGCTTTTATTTGATTAGTGTTCGCTTAATTATAGTTCTCACATTGTTGATTCTTAGTCATTTTGGAAGCAAAGCGCAGAGCCCTGCTCAATATATATAAATTAAAAATATAGCATATAAAAAGTGGTAGCTGCCCCATATCATTTATAACAAGCTTTTATCTAATACATTCCCAAATAAATAAACTTTTCCTTATGGTATCTATTATACGTGGTGGGCTTTGTCTGTGTGGCGCCCGTGTGGCCTATACTAAAATGTCACATTGCCACATGAGTTATCACCTCACCCTCCAACTCCAAGGAAAAACCCTCACAAGGCCCGCTATTTACATATTTATCATTGCCCTTTCATGAACCCAAAGATCATTTCCAAAAAAATCCTCACTCTTCCCCATATTTATTGGGTTGCCATTGGTGTTTTTCCACTTTGACACCACATTTTTTGTGCTTTAACCTATGCTTTTTTCCTTTTACCCTAAGACAATATCTTCACACATCCAGCCATGAGCCTAGCTCAAGAATCATGCACTTATCACATGGCCAATGCGTCGAGAAAAGCCATGCTTTTGTCGATATTAAATGTTTTCATATGTTTCTGCTGATAAACGAATCCGTTCAAAAGTAAGGTGGAGCTGACGAGGACGCCTTTGATGACGTGGACCTTCGTCGGCTGAAGAGTGGAACCCACGACGGCTGGGACCCGAGTCAGGAAGGGTCGAGTCCGAGCTACAAGGAGGAAACTCGACCTGACTCTGGGTCTTCGTGAACGATCCTTTGAGCTACTCGCTGGGTCGTCGCCGAGCTATCTGCAATACAGACAATCGTCAGGGGGTCGGATCTGGGTTCTGACCCAAATCCTCTCCTATGCTTAAGTCAGTATGGGACTTAAGATGGCTCGGGGCAGTGAAGAACGACCTAAAGGGAGGTCGACTTACGGCTGTCCCACCGAGCTTTAGAGGAATAAATATATAAGTGGAAAGTAAGGAGATGAGTTGTCAGGGTATATAATGTTTAGTATCTCTGAAGTCTGGACCCTTTTCTTGTTATCTTCTCATCTATTCATAGATAACGATCCCCTTTCCCCTTGCCAATGGTAACATCCTTACCTTTATAGAGGAGTGATCTTCTCTGGGAATGTGGATAACTGCTGCCCTTTTAACTCGCCATTATTAACCCATCTCTTAATAACAGCAGGTCCCAACGGTCTGTTGAGCAAGCGCTTTGACTAGGCACATAACTCATGTTTCTTGGTGAGCCCCCGAGTTGCTGGGCCTAGGCCCATTTCTCTAATCGTTCTCCGCCTTCCAAACAAACTATCTCTTCTTCGTTTCGTGGGCCAGCCTAATGTATTAACAATGGTCTCCATCACTTAGGCTCAAGCAGGGCTTCGGTTGAAATTGAGTGATGTGAGTCCCCATTAAATGGGCACGACAGTCGAAGCTGAACATTTGATTTCGACCGCCAAATCCTCGATCCTTAGCTTTGGCTGCTGCATCGGCAGGAGGTTCAGAATGATGGTGACTTCGGGTGTCGACACGTGCCTCCATTTGAACGGCTAAGCTTGGTCCAGTGGTCGGTCATCTGATATAAATGGAGAGCAGAAGACTAAGCGGCAAACTTTTTTGACTTCGTCTTTGAGAAACTATGCTTCTGCTTCAACTTCCCCTGTTCTTCATCAACACTCGCTAAGGTAGTCTTTCTTTCTCACCTGCTCTTCTATTCACATCTCTCTTTTGGCTTCCAATGTTGATAATCAAGGAAGTATCCCAAACCGAAGCTCTGGGTAATCGTCGATCTTCCCAATATGACTCGGTCCCTGGGAAGGGCAAAGAATTGCTCATGGAGCACAGAGTTCCCATTTTACGGGCGGTCAAGTCACTCGATGTGCATCGGGAAATCTGGGATCTGGTACCCGAGTTATCTTTTTTCCTTGTCTGACAAGATCCGAACGGATTATCTCTCCTATCCCTACGGATTTCGGATACCTGAATTGAATGAGATGATTTACTTCCCCAAAAGGCGAGAAGCTGTGGTTTATGTGAAAGCTTTTCAATTCGGCCTCTGCTTTCCTCTTCATCCCTTCATCCTTGAAGTTTTGGGCTACTTAGAGCTTTTTCTTTGTCAGCTTGCACCCCTGGCTATTGCCCTAGTGGTCGACTTTACCATGTTATGCTTGCTGAACAAGATAAAAGGAACCATCTCGCTCTTAAGGTTCTTTTTTCAAATTGAGATCGACTCCCAAGGTGCATGGCATCCATCATCGCTAAGAGAGATAGAAACCTTTTTTGGGATCTCCCTAGCTCCAATCATAATTGGGAAGACACCTTCATTTTTGTTTCCTTTCTGAATGTGGCCACGTTTCTCGCTCATTGGGGGTAGACCCAATTCTTATCTTTTTGAAGACTGAGGTTATCCTCCGTCGAGATCAACGCAGCTAAACTTCTGCTAGACCGCCCACAAGTAGAGAGGTCGACCAAGCATTTGTTAGACAATGGCTTGATGAAGATCATTTATAGAGGCCTGGTAATGCTTATTGTCTTGATTCCTCTTCCATGATTGCTTACCTCAATTGTCTTTATTCTTACAAAGATGGGCTGCCAAGAATTCGAGGGCGTGCCCCCCCCCCCCCCCCCCCCCGAAATACTGAGGCTTCATTTGGGTCGTTGTCTCAGGCCCCCTTGCTGGCGACATCCACCCAGGGCGTTCTTTGCATGAGCTCTCCATTGTCTTCGGCCCCCGCTTCGGACATCCTTGCTCCGACTGTTCCTAGCGTAGGTTCGACATTGCCATTGGTTCCAGCTTCAAACATCCTTCCTCTGGTCGTGAATCTGAGGTCGTGAAGAACCTCTGAAAAAGAAAAGAAGTCCCCATTCGACTGAAGATAGAGGTGGGGAGAAGAAGAGCAAGAAGGAGGGAGCGTTGCTCCCGAATCAAGCCTTACCAACCGGGGGGGGGGGGGGGGGGGGTAGTTGTGTTTCCTCTCCCTTGCACTCAAGCAATAGCCCAAGGTTCGTAACCAGAAGCGACTACCTCATCCCCGAGCCATCCCTGGGACACTTGGCCCTAGGGCGGCCTCGTCCCACCTAGATCGATCCCCTCGGAATATGAGGGGATTCTATTGCTGAACCTACGATCGCCCACTCCCCATGAGTATGCTCGGGGGGAGCGTCACCAGCCCACCTATTGATCACTCCGCGATGCTTTTCACGATTTGTTGTTTTTGTCGTATTTCAGGAGATTTGGAGCGATTTGGAGTGATTCTGAGATGCACCCACTCCGGAGTGTCACCGACAACTCTCTTGAGGGGTATTTTGCTATTGGAGAGGAGTGGAAGAGGAAAGAACGTCGTAGGAGCGACGAGGAGGCAAAAATATGAAGTTTGGGCACTTTGAGCATTTCACTCGGCCGAGTGAAGGAGTCACTCGGCCGACCATAGGAAGCCCGCTCGGCCGGCCAGATCGGACACGCAACAGAGCCAATATCAGCGTGCACTCGGCCGAGCATCGCCATTCCACTCGGCCGAGCACCGAGTCACCCCTCGCCCGAGTGGAGCCAAGACGACGGCAACAAAAGATGCCGAACTCTCTGTTTTTCGTCTGTACAGTCCCGATGACTGACTCGGCCGAGTGGAAAAAGACGGTCCGCCCGAGTGACAACCGACATCCGCCCGAGTGACGAAAGACCGTCCGCCTGAGTGACCTCCGAGGAGACGACCCCCGAGACCCCCCAACTCTCTGTTTCTGTACAGGGTTCGTCACTCGGCCGAGTGACATTTGTCACTCGGCCGAGGAGATACAGCAAATTTAGACACTATTATTAGGCAACCCGTCACGGAAGGAGTACATCCACGCCGATAAATCATATGAGCGATTGGCAAGACCAATCCCATGCCATGTATGTGGGAGGAGAGCAAGGAGAAGGAGATTTGGAGCAAATTCAATACGTCGCGGGGAATTCTGGATATTGGGCCAATCCGGCCGCTAGAAACCATCCGGGTTTCTCATATGCCAATAATGATGGTGCATTGAACCCCCCGCCACAACAACCTCCTCAAGCTCGGGCTCCACCACAACCACAACCGAATTATCCACAAAGGGGGCCACCGCAACACAATTTCCCACCGAGGCAACAAGTGGGACCTTATAGGCCACCCGGGTATAATCAAGGGTGGAGAAATCCCAACCCACCGCAAGCTCAACCACGTCCGGAGTTTGAAGCTAAGGTGGATGAGTTTATGGCGGAACAACGAAAGATCAATGCCACATTGAAGGCGGGACAAGATTCTCTCGCCACCGTCGTCGCTCAAATTGGGGAGCAACTTGCGTTGCTCAATAAAAACAATCAACAATTGCCGGCTCAACCCGAGCCGAATCCACGGGGCAACACCGGCCATATCAAAGCGGTCGTTGCGGTTACTACAAGAGGAGGGAAGGATACCACTCCCCCCATGAATCAAGTCAAGAAGCCCGTGGTGGAGAATCTAGAAGAAAGCGAGCCGGTAATTGAAGTGGCAAAGGAGAAGGAGCCGCAAGAAGGAGAAAAATCTAGAATGGATGAGCTTGTTGATGAGCGCCGATTTATGCCACCGGTGCCCTTCCCTCAACGGCTAGCTAGAGCCAAGATGGAGAAATGGCTAGCCAAGTTTCTCGAGTATTTGAGAGGGGTGAGCCTCAATTTCCCCTTCCTCGACGCTTTAGTGGAAATCCCATCTTATGCCAAGTTCTTAAAAGACTTGATCACGGGAAGGAAGAGGAAGGAGAAGATAATGCTCGCGGAGGAAGGGACTTGGTTCACAAAGAGAGAGAAGGAGCCCGCCAAATTTAAAGATCCGGGAAGTTCCCGGATTCCTTGCACTCTAGGCGGCGTCCCCCTACAAAAAGCATTGGTGGATTTGAGGGCTAGTGTTAGCCTCATGTCTCTCTCCATGTTCCGGAAGTTGAATACCGGCACGAACTTAAAGCCTACTGACATGCGGATTCAACTAGCAGACTGGAGGATTACAAGACCGGTTGGGATCGCGGAGGACATCCCACTCCAAGTTCCGGGAGGCATATGTTTGCCATGCGATTTCGTGATAATGGACATCAAGGAGGAGGGCGATACATCACTCATACTCGGACGCCCATTCCTCGCCACCGCCGGTGTCATCGTCGATGTGCGGGAGGGGACCCTTACCTTGAACGTCAGCAACATCGAAGTGGAGCTCCATATACCGAAGGCAATGAAGCACATGCCGTATCACGAAGAGCTAGATTGCATGGACCTCCTTGATGAGGTCATTGAAGAGGCGATACCCCACTCCATCGGCACACCCCACGAAGATAGCTTCGAAGAAGGCCTAGATTTGGCCGAGGAAGAGAAGATGGAGAACTCCCCCGATATCTCCATGGAAATTGATGATGGCGACGCTGATGTCACAGAATATGGGAGCTCTGCAAGCTCTCGAAGTTGAGGACTCCGAAGAAAGATCCACTGATACGAAGATCGGTGTCACCGGCAAAGAGGAAGACCAGAGCAAGCTCTAGCTTGGGGGAGCCACCCCCCAACATTGCCCATGACGAAGGGGCATTGAGGAAGACCACACCCCACCATGATCCAAATCCGAGTGGTCTTCCAAGCAAGTTCGACGGGTGCATCTCGTATGCACCCAACATCAAGCGCTAAGTTGAAGATTTAAAGGGGTCGAGCTCAAGACCTTAAATGAGCGCTTGTCGGGAGGCAACCCGACGGTTATCGCAATTTTTTTTATTTTGGTTTTTATTTTTGTTTTAGACTTTATTAGTATTTTTGAGTCGTTTGCCCGAAATTTTTTGACAACGGGTCCTATTTTCTTTGACAGGAGAGGAGAAAGAGATATCTATCATATGGAGGATGACTAAGGCGAAGAAGAGCGCTCCAGGAACGCGATCGAGGCTTAGGAGAAGGAAGAAATCAACTGGAGAAAGAAAACAGAGAAAACAGGGCCTCACTCGGCCGAGTACCATAGCCACTCGGCCGGGCAACCAACGTCGTCCGCCCGAGTGGCGCACCAACGAGGGAAGTTTGCTGCACCCAACTCTCTGTTATTTTTTCGATTTCAGTATAAATTGCCACTCGGCCGAGTATATATCTTCACTCGGCCGAGTGAAACTGATATGCTCCTAGGGCGAGAATTGCCGAGTAGCTTGAGTCACTCGGCCGAATGGACTCTTTCCACTCGGCCGAGGGTGGCAAAGCCACTCGGCCGAGTCATATGAGGGGAGGAGTTTTTAAAAATATTTTTCGTTATGATCACTCGGCCGAGTGACACCGTCACTCGGCCGAGTCGTAACCTCTCCTATATAAAGCACAGCGGGTTCAGCGCAGAATTCGAAGCGCCTTATTCCCAATTCTCGCCCGAGCCCATGCGACCGCTGCTCTCCTCGCCCGCTGCGACCACCCCCTCGCCCGAACGCCGCCCTCGACCGCCTGACCGCCGGCGGCTGAGCCCCGACCACCGACCGCCGACCACCCTCACCGCCGGTGACTCCCTCGCCGCCGGCCGACCTCCGGTAACCCCAATTTCGCCCCATTTCTCCATTTTCTCGTATTTTTCGACGATCCGTGCACCTATCGAGCCCCTACCTCAAATCAATTTCATTGTCTATCTATTATACCCCTAACCCCCCATGTATTTTGAATTTTACACGTTGATATCGTTGTTTGATGTGTAGGCTATCTTGGGGAGCTTAGGGGAGGGGAGCTTAGGGGAGCTTCCGGGCGCGCTTTTGGCCTTGTGGAGTCGGCGTCTTCGTACGCATCCGCTGTTTTACTCTCGCGGCATGTTCAGGTACCTTCGTTCCATTATTTTTGACACGCCGCATTTTATATTCGTTGGGTGATCACTCGGGGCACACATGCCGCCCCGTACACGGCCATGCACTAGGAGAGCTTCCGCCAAGCGGAAGCGGCTGGATGAGTCCGGCCCCTCCCACGAGATGGAGGACTCTCCTCCGCCTACACCACCTCACCCCACACAGCCACGGCCTACCGACCCAGTCCACCCACAGCCACTTCCAGCCGAGCCCATCTACCCACAGCCACCACCGGCTCCTATCGTTGGGCCGCTGGGTATTACGTTCTGAGACGACGCACATCGCGTCGCTTTTGAGCGTATCGCCCAGCGCTCGATAGTGCCCTCCAGGTTCGCACACCTTACTGACCTAGACCGCCTGGGGGTACTTGAGGGGTTGCTCACGTTGTACGACAACGTGGGCTGGTGAGACTTTCTTTCTGTGTCGGCGGACACCTACGTCCGTCCGACACTCGAGGTGCTCAGCTCGATCGCCCGGACCGCTGAGGGATGCTCCTTCTGACTTATGGATCGAGAGTGTCAGATCATTCTCGATATGCTTCGAACGTTCTTTCAGTGGCCCGCAGTCCCCACGCCCAACCGAGCCTACGCCCCCACACACATCCCTCCCCCATCCTTCGATTCACACGCCTTTTGGGCCCGGATCACCGGTTTACCTCAGGCCTTTGACCCTAGTAGGGCCAAGGCCTCGGCCATAGTCCACCCCTGCCTCCGCATAGCACAGCGCCTTATAGCGACCACCTTTCTGGCGAGGTACGAGCCTGGGACGATGTCGACGCCTGATCTCTATATGCTCTACGCGATGACTCGCCCCAGAGTTCTTGATAGGGATGGTGTCAAGATGGTCTCCGCCGTTGAGATTGACATCGCTAGCTGGTTTTTGGACTGCATCATTGTATCGGTGGGTGCTCGGTCCCCGATATATTGCGGCAGCCTGATCACCCTGCTAGCTCTGATGATCGACGATGACCTACTGACCGACCTGCGTCGACCTTCGGGCCCTACTTCACTCTCGATAGACGTCATGGCCCGGATGAAGATGCTTCGTCCGCACGGCCAGCGGCACTGGGTATGGTTGCACGGTCCGTTCGGTGCTGACTACATGATCCTTCCGAGCCCCGCTCGGACACACATAGGACCAGCACACGACGACTGGCTTTCGGCGATGGATCTCCTGATCCCCGCCGCCTACGTGCTAGAGGCCGAGGGAGCTGAGCCTGCACCACCTGCACACCCTGCACCACCAGTTGACCCTGTGTTCCCTCAGCCTGAGCCTGCACTTTCTGCCGCTCCTGACACTTCTGTCCCCACTTCTGCCAGTGTCGGGAGTACACTTGCTGAGCCTACGCCCACCACGTCTACCACTACCACCACCACTGCTGTGCCCTTGTCGGTTGAGCCACTCACCTCTCTGCTACCCGAGCGTCCACCCACCATACTTGAGAGCGGCGAGTCTTCCTTTGCTTCCGTCGTGGAGACCCTATCCACTTTGATCTCCGCTGGGGTTTCACCTTTTGGACCCCACACTTCCTCCCCAGCGGTCGACCCTTCTGTCTCCACCGTAGCTGTTCTATCTGAGAGTGTCGTGACTTCTGTCCCCACGTCTGTGTCATTGACCTCTCTTGCCGCCTCGTCACCGATTTTGTCTTCCACTCCCACTGCTGCTGCTTCCACCTCACACCAGCCTGCGTCCCAGCCTCGCACTGAGGCTGGGCATCCACTAGTGAGCACAGCACCCTTTCGACCCAAGCCTGCTGTCCCGATCACCTACACTGCACGTATTAGACAGCCCCGACCTGTTCAGCCTAGACTCGTCCGTCCCTCCGCTCCACCACCCCCTGACGCCTTAGTTCAGAGCGTTCGCGCTCTTGAGGGGGCGATGAGTGGACTGTGGGGCGATTTTAGGGCTCTGTCTTCCACAGTCACCGCCATGCAGCACCGCCTCGAGCTACTTCCCGGCATTCACTTTTGCCTGACCCAGATCCTCGAGCGACTGCCACGACCACCACCCACCCAGCTGACTGTTCCACGCCCACCACCCCCACCACCACCCACCCAGCAGACTGTTACCCAGACACCACCACCCCCACCTCCGCCTCAGGACGGAGATGGCGCAGCACCACCAGCCTAGGCACACCCTTGATGCCATCGATCTTTTTTGTCGTTATGCTGCCCATTCTCTGCTTGGTCCTGATGATATTTTTGACCACCCCCTCCTCCCATCACTATTTTTGTCCACATTTTGATCATATCATTCTATATCCTTTTTCGGGAGTGAGGGAGAGTATTTTTGGTGACATACACATATCTGCATCACTCTTATCCTTGCATGCATCACATTCACATCATATTTTTCATTTTGTTGTTGTTTTATTTCTTTTTATCATGCATGCATACCCACCCCCACCCATTACCTGTCTCTCGGTGTGCCACACTTCGCACATTGAGGACACTGTGCACTTTAGCTTGGGGGAGTGAGTTCTCACACTTTTTGCTTTCATCACCTTTTATTTTTAGTTTTTTCACGTTTTTCCACTTTTTCACCCATTTTTCATCACTTTTTCATTTTTTTACCATGCATCACGTTTTTCTTGTTTTTCTTGTGTGTTGCATTGTAAATAGTTTTATTTTCGTTTATCTTTATTTCTTTCATCTTTTGCTAGAGATGACTTTTCTGTGATGATGATGACGTGGTGTTAGCTTTTCTCTATATGCATGCTATACTTGTCATGTCATAGCTTCTTATTTCTGATATCATATGCTATGTTCTGCTTTGCATTTAGAAATAGTAACCCACTCTCTTTTGCTGTATGAAAATGGATGAAATTCTATTATTAGCTGATGTCTGATGATTCATATGTATGCTATCGTAGAAAACACACCAAGATTCACGCATTGATGCTTATATCTGGAGTACTGATTTCCTTTCTCACATCACTTCTATTTGCATGATTTGTACGCTTCACTTCGGGTTGATTGAAATGTTTGCTAGCTTTGATAAATCTGGATTAGTTTACTTTTTGAGATTAAACTGAGTAGATTATATTACCCTGCTGAAGTTGTCATGCACGTCCTATAGAGTGAACTGAGAGATACATTTATTTCTTTCTCCACATATCTTGAACATAATTTCTCTATTTTAAATTCATTGGTGAATCTCCCCTTTAGCGATTTTATCATTGGCATTCCCCCGTTATTAAAATCACATGCTCCAAATTCCCCAAAACCCAAAGAAAAATACTTGTATATCCTTCTCTTTGATTTGGGATCATTGTGTATATAATCTATTGAAAAAAAGAGAAAAAAGAAAAAAAAAGAAGAGAGAGAAAAAAAAGAGAAGAAAAAGAAAAAGATTTGAGAATAAGAAAAGAAAAGAGAAAAGTAGTTCGAAAACGATCCCATCTCATATACTTTGTCTCTTTCTTCCCTCTTTTGTTTTTATTTTTGACTTTTGGAGCTTCATAAAAATGGGGATGTAAATATCGTTTTATATATGCCACCACGCTTATAGATAAGATTGAGGGAGAGAATCCAATGATGTGTGAGAGAGTGACTACCTGATGGTGCATGACAACCTAGGCTAAGTAATATTTTATACTCGGTGAGATTGCTAAAGTTTTACGAAATCCAGAAATCTACGCTTAGCATTCATTTCATGAAAACCACACTTTTTCTATTCTTTCTACTCTATCGTGTGATATCTCTTATACTCCTTATAGAAAGCATTCAATTGAAAAGTGTGTGATCTACGATGTTGTAAACCGCTTTAGATGCCTCAGACGATGTTAATCTTAGAATTATTCCATTTTTCATGCTATATTGATATTCTTGGGTTTTCTATTTCAAATGCATCATTATACTATGATATCAAAATAAAAGTCTTTGACATGTGTTTTATATTCGATGCATGCTATATGAGTAAGCAAAACCCACGTCCTGAGAAAATGATCTAGCAACTTCCCTCTTCGTTTTCTATTTCGTTTTTCGTTTTCCGTTTTCCGCCTTTCCGCCGTTTTCTTTATCTTTATCCACCGGATTCGCTTTTTACTTATCTTCCTCGAGGACGAGTAAGAGGTAAGCTTGGGGGATTTTGATCACTCCGTATTTTACACCTTTTTTCTGCATGTTTGCATGCCATTTAGATCGCTCAAATCGTGTTTTTCACGTTTATTCGACAATATTGCGATGCTTTTCACGATTTGTTGTTTTTGTCATATTTCAGGAGATTTGGAGAGATTTGGAGTGATTCTGAGATGCACCCACTACGGAGTGTCACCGACAACTCTCTTGAGGGATATTTTGCTATTGGAGAGGAGTGGAAGAGGAAAGAACGTCGTAGGAGCGACGAGGAGGCAAAAATATGAAGTTTGGGCACTTTGAGCATTTCACTCGGCCGAGTGAAGGAGTCACTCGGCCGACCATAGGAAGCCCGCTCGGCCGGCCAGATCGGACACGCAACAGAGCCAATATCAGCGTGCACTCGGCCGAGCATCGCCATTCCACTCGGCCGAGCACCGAGTCACCCCTCGCCCGAGTGGAGCCAAGACGACGGCAACAAAAGATGCCGAACTCTCTGTTTTTCGTCTTTACAGTCCCGATGACTGACTCGGCCGAGTGGAAAAACACGGTCCGCCCGAGTGACAACCGACGTCCGCCCGAGTGACGAAAGACCGTCCGCCCGAGTGACCTCCGAGGAGACGACCCCTGAGACCCCCAACTCTCTGTTTCTGTACAGGGTTCGTCACTCGGCCGAGTGACATTTGTCACTCGGCCGAGTGAGCCACGCTGCCTGAAGCGTAAACTGCGGATTTGAGGCTGCGCAGGGGCATTTTCGTCAGGGGTTTTTGGGCGATTTTGGGGGGTATTTAACCCCAGTTTTTAACCTAGTTTAGAGAGCCTTTTTCAGAACTTTGGCAGCCTTTTTAGATTAACTTTTTAGGGATTAGATTTAACTTTTAGAGAGGAGAGAAAAGTGAGATTTTGTTGGATGCTATCTTGTTCTTCATTGGTTTGTATCTCTCTCCCTCAAAAACTCCATTTTTATTGATTTGTTGAATATTGCTATGAATTCCATTCATTTTACTTGTGAATTTCTATTGAATTTGATTATGAATTGTGAGTAGTTCATCGTCTTAGGGCGTAGGGATGAACCCCTACGAGCCCAATTTCGAATTTGTGATGAATTGGTGAAACTATTGCTAGGATTGATTAGGGTTAGTTTGGGATTGCTATACTACGAATAGCTAGGGATTCATACCGATTGGGATTTGCAAGAGATTGGATCCCAATTCGATAGGAAGCCCTAGATATTCGAATTGGGTTGCAATTGAATTTCTCCGGAATCAGTTTGCAAGAGATTGGGCCGAAACTAGGGTTTTTGATTGCAATTCTATGCCAATACCTGTTTGCAAGAGATTGGACGGGTAGGAACTATCCCAACCTAGGTCGTAGCTCGAGTTTGCACGAGAGTGGGCTCGAGATACGATTGAACGATGATGTTGTTCTTCACGCTAGTTTGCCTAGGTTAGGGTTTGCAAGAGATTGGACCCTACCCTAGGTTGGCTATAGACCGGCAATAGCGCGAGAGCGTGAGCTCGGTTCCACATTTAGTTGCAACTAGTTCACCCAAGTTTTAAGTTTAGCAATTGTGAAACCTACGAATCACAATGATGAGATACGACAAGTAGCGGGGATTCCCTATCCCCTAAGCGTCTTTATTAATTTGTTATTTCTTTTATACATTTGAACGACTGTGACCGCATATTTGCGAATATTTCTCGACTTTTCCTATAGCCAGGCGATTGAAGAAGACACTGTTATTAGGCCTCCCTGTGTTCGATACCCGCTCGCCGCTACACCGTGCGCTTGCGGTAAGACTACGATCGTCGCCGCTCCGGGACGTGTATCCGGGGCGCGATCACCTATTCCATATGAAAAGAGGAATCTGCCCTTTTGGATTGTGGGGCAGCCTCTCGGCTTGTGGAAAACTCCATTTTGCCCCGTGACCGCGATGTTATTCAACAAGTTGATGGAGAAAGGCTGGTTAACTTCATGGTATACAATGGCTATCAGGTAGTTTGACAATTCCTTTATCGCAACTTTATATCGTCTACACGTTTGACCTTAGTTTCTCGTAGATGTCCGTGGTTGGTGCGTAGATCTGTCATTGGGTCATGGAGACGATTGATGTTAAGGTCCAACTCACTTCCGAGCGCCAAAGAGCAATTGCTACTAAAAAGAGAGCAGCTGAACTTGAAGCCAAAATAAAAGAGTTGGAGGAAGATATGGAGAGGAACGCAAGGTCGAAAGCAGTATGGAAAGCATCGAAGGCCAAAGATAGCGATGCTTCCTTGTCCAAGGCAAAGAAGGTCGCCGAGGATCGATGCAGAGAGAAAAGTCCGAGCTCCATGCTCGGATATTCGACTTGGAGAAAGTTGAACGCTCGATGGCTACCGCCGAGGTTATAAGACTAGAGCTTGCATCTGAACATTCTGATTTACTCCAGGAGTCCTTCTCGCATGTCCAAGAGAGTGTTCAAAGCAAATTCCTCAAGAAAGGGGTCGTTGATGGGTTGTCTTTAAACGAACCCTGACGTTGCTCCTTGAGGCTTTCTTGTATAGGTTCGGTGCACCATTTTGTTTAGGTTGGCTGCCTAGAAATTAGTTGTTTGCGTTTGTAGCCAAAATATAGCCGTCACGAAATTATGTTGAATTGAAAATCATGTTTTTGAAGGTTGCGCCTGAGTCTGAGTATGAGTCTGAGCTGTTTATATGTATATGCCTCCTCAACGATCCGAGTTTAGGCATGGAAAAATACGAAGCTCAGACTGTTGAATTATAGGTGCATTCACTCAGTGGTGAGGGGAGCGGCCTCTGGACTTACGTTCGACCAGCATCGTTCGGTGGCAAGGGGAGCGGCCCCACGACTTACGTCCAACCAGATTCATTCAGTGGCGAGGGGAGTGGCCCCACGACTTACGTCCGACCAGAGTCGATCGATGGCAAGGGGAGCGGCCACTGGACTTACGTCCGACCAGAGTCGATCGGTGGCAAGGGGAGCGGCCCCTCGACTTATGTTCGACGAGAGTTGTTCGGTGGCGAGGGGAGCGGCCCATCGACTTATGTCTGACGAGAGATCGTTCGGTGGCGAGTGGTGTTCCCTTGACTTACGTCCGATGAGAGATCATTTGGTGAGTGGATTGGCCCCTCGACTTACGTCCGACAAGGGTCGATCGGTGGCGAGGGGAGCGGCCCCTAGACTTACGTCCAACGAGAGGTCGTTCGGTGACGAGGGGAGTTTCGTCAACTTATGTCCGACGAGAGATCATTCGGGGGCGAGGGGAGTGCCCCCTCGACTTACGTCCGACGAGAATCGTTTGGTCAAGCATAAGATAAAATTATCTTTATGCTGGAAATGCTTTTATTGACTTAATAATGTACAACCAAAAAGGAAGAAACAAAGCATTTTAGTTCACTTGATTAGTTTGTACTTGCGTAAGTGCTCCACGTTCCACGAATGGTCGAGCTCTTCGCCTTCCATTGTAGCAAGTCGATATGTCACTGGGACAAGGACCTCGATCACTTTATAGGGACTTTCCTTGCCGAGTGATCTTCGGGTAAAAAACTGATTTTCGCAAGACCAAGTCGCCTATCCGAAAGCTTCAGCCCTTGACCTTTGTAACTGCCTGGTTTCAACGTGCACAATTTTCCGTATTCACGATAGTATCAAATACGTCAAAAATGAGTAAATGAATTTTCACTTATTTTTTTCGTCACTCAAACCTTAAATTTGGCTTCATATTCGGATCCTTGTAACGATACGATCCGTGGCTATTTTTTCGTAATTTTTCGGAGTCGTTTGCATAAAGAAAATGATATTTCAAAATGATCCTTTCTAATTACCTTAACCTATTAATAATTACTAATTACATCAACCTAATTACTAATTACTTTAACCCCCCCATGCTTAACACATTTCAACATTTTAAAATTTTTCTAAAATTAGTCAAAAGTTCTAAACTACCGTATTAAAATTGTCTAGGTTAGTCAATAAAGCCAACAACCCTATTAATTGCTAATTGAGGGTTCACACATCATTAACCCTATAAATACCCCCTTAATCCCTTTTAATTCTCATTTTAAAACAAACAAATTTTTTTTTTAAAAACCATCTCTCTCTCTGTCTTGTTCCCTCCCCCAAGCCCGAACCCATCTCTTCCTCTCCCCGCACTCTCACTCTCCCCTAACTCCCTCTCTCTCCCTCCAGTGGGTTGCTGCCACCGTCGACCGCCCGCTCCGCCGCCAAGCCCGTCGCATTCTCCCCGCACTCTCTCTCAGCTCCCGCACTCCCCACTCCCCTCGCTCCTCTTCTCCGACTGCCGCAGCTGCCTGGAGCGACGCTCTCCCAGCTCCGACCCTTTGCCGTCGTCCCCCGACCACCTCGCCCACCGTCTCCGTCGCCCTCCACGTAGCGCCACCACATCCTCAACTATTGCTGCCACCTCACCCCATGTCGCTGTGAGCTCTGCCTCTAGTGACCCTCGTAGCAGCGGAGTCCTCGCCTTCGTTTGCCCTCCCCGAAGCTCTGCCGTGCCTCGCCGCCTGCACACGCAGTCGACGCCGCCCCCGCCGTACCCCGCGCCCTCTGCCCGAGCCCGCACGAAAACCCAGCTCCGACCCCGCTCCTTCAAAGCCCCGAAGCGCTGCCTCTGGTCGCCGTCACCTCCGCCGCCCTCGCCACCGGGTCCGCCGCTGTCACCGCGCTTCACTCCCGCCGCTGCACCCCGTTGACGTCGAAGCCCCCCATGCAACGTATCGAAGAGAAGAAGGTAAAAACGTATTTTAATACGTGGTTTAAAAACGTATTTGTGTATTGATACGCGTTTAAATGTATTTTGATAGTAATTATAATTATATAAAATGGGTTTTCTGATGAAAAATTGATAATTAATTATATACATATTAGAAAATTACAAGACCAGCTCCAGAAAATCAGAATGACGTTCTGGACCCATTGGCGCTAGTTTCATCTTAATCAAACGAGTATATTTTTTCCAGTGAATTTTTAAGCTCAGAATTTAAATACGTTGTTTTCACTTAATAATTCATAACAAAATATTTTCACTTAAAATGATGTATGAAAAAATTATTTTCATCGAGACGGTCGTTTTGACAGCACACTTGAAACATTCTAATACATATTTCATCCAGAAGAAATTATTGAACAAATACGATAACTAATTAAAATTAGTTTTTAAATTCATTTTGAGCTTTTAAAAAAATTATAAAAATTACCAGAGACTTCAGAAAAATATTTCCTCCGTAAGTAAAATTATATTCCTCATATCTAGCTTGCATAAAAATTTAGCACGCTTTTTGGCACCGTTTCAATCGATTATAAAATCAAAACGATCAAGTTAAATAGATAGAAAATAGTGTGTTCTTTAACCGATTGTTTCTTGTGTTTGCAAATACCGATTCTCGTGCATCAACACCTTTGGAAGCTCTAGATCTAGTCCCGGCTCAGTACAACAACCTTGAAAACAGTAAGTCACAATGAAGTCTAGATTTATAAATTAGATAAGTGTACTCGTACGAACTTAAGACATCACATATAGCCTCAGAACGGCTATTGACTCGAACCAAAAACTAGAGACCTAATCTAATAGGGAACTACAGAATAAATATTTAATTACATTGCCAACTTTCAACTTTGGTGGTTGTAACACACAACCATCAACTTGGGTAAATTGTGTGCTAACGAAACCACCACATGCTCAAAGCATGGAATCAGTATCACAATTGTTGGACTTGTCTTTATCCTCACTTTGCTTTGGCCCAGTCTGCTTTGAAAAGAGTTCCTAACTTTCTGGTTTTCAATAAGAAAGTCAACCAGTGGTCCTGGTTTAACTATCATTGTAACTAAGGAACTAATAACATCATGTGACACATCGTATGGAGCATCTTGTGAATTATCCCGTATGAGACAGAACACTTGACACTTCACTGGGGTTTGGGGTAACTCATAGTTTGAGAGAGTGTGGGAGTGACTGGAATTCATCTTCCCGTACCGCTGCCTGTGTTTCGACATCTCGTCTCGCTGCCTGAGTTTCGGCAAATACATGTACCGCTGCATGTGTTCCGGCATTCGTCTGGGTAAGTGCACCCAGGAAAGAGATGAACTCAATGGTTGCATATTATACTCTCCGACTTGAGTCACGTAGTTCTACTATAGCTATTAGTTGCACGATCACCTCTAATTTATGCATTGCATGTACTTTACCTACAACACCTGTGCTGTCACCAGTATTTTACTTGTCGCACTTATAGCTATAGAGATAGCATGCTTTACTTGCTTAGCCTGCTTTACACTTGCACTACCACAGTACAGTTTGTTGACTTCTTTCGATTCTGTTTACCTTTACTACTCAGTTATGTACGCCTTGTCACAGTTATTGCTCAGTAGTTTAGTTTTCGCTCTGGTTTGCTTGTACGTAGTTATTTTTTGTTACCTGCTTTAGTCATACTTGTGCACTGCTTCTTTTCTATGTTTAGAATTATTGTGACTTATCTACGGTTTCATTTATGGCACCCACAGACAACGTTCAGATCGAAGAAGCGGCCCCTGAGTTTGAGGAGCCAGAGTTTGATCCAGAGACTGCTGAGTTCTAGATACTTGAGATGGTGTGCGTATTGTATGCTATTATGTATTTCCTTTTCGCATTTTCTTTTATGTACTCAGTGTGAGAGTGTTGTGGTGTGTTGTATTTCAAATATGCACTGTAATAATGTACGCTGGTTTGAGTATTGGTACATCTCTGTATTGTAACTATATTGATTTCACTGGTAATATGCAGACATGGAAATGTAATCAAATAAGTAATGCCCCCCTGAGAGCGGGTCGTTACAAGTTTGGTGGCCCATGCAGGTCCACGCAAAATACCTCGTGAACAGTGTAGTAAAATCGGGATGTACTGTATACGATACTCAACGAAGCTGACATTTTCTTATGTATGCAGGTGTGACACTCAAACGATGGATGGAAACACTTCTGAGAGTCCCAATGGAGCTGATCTGTCCGAAGCTAGCAACCAAACCAATAACGGCCCACCTCCCACTTTTCATCAAATATCCGATGTCACGCTCCGTGAGCTTGTTCATGCCTTACGAGGGGAACAAAAACTCGGAGGAGGTAAACAACAATTCAGGTCGCTCCGCCCAAAGCCTTGGAATGGTTTGGACGGTCCTCCGAAGGTCGAAGAGTGGCTTCAGAGCACTGAGGATGACTTAAGAGTAGCTCAGATCAGAAAATACGCATGGATGGACACTGCCAAATCACAACTGACTGACGGAGCTAGGATTTGGTGGAATTCAGCTGAACGTCTCCTGCAACGACCAATTGATTGGGCGACGTTCACTGATCACTTCAACACCCAATACTTCTCGCCCGAAGCACAGATGGAACTGCAAGCCCAGTTCGTCGGGTTGAAGCAAGGTTCCATGACAGTGGAACAATATAATGCTCAATTCACTATGCTTAGCCGATTTGCTCTAGGGATGTTTGACACCCCTTTGACTCGAGCTCAACACTTCAAGCAAGGACTAAACATAGAGATTCGACGAAACTTGGTCAGATGCCAACTCTGCACACATACTAAAGTCCTAGATACAGCTCACGAGCACGAATTCATCGAAAGAGAAGAAGGGCGAGAGATAGCTGCCCCTCCCAAAAGGCCACCACCTCCAACCTCTGCTGCCGGATCCAACCGTCGACCTCCATCCAACCAGATGTACAGGCCTACCCAATAAACTTAATTCTAGAGACAAGCTCCACCACCATGCCCAGTGTGTCATCATTGTGGAATGCCAGGACACTTCCGATCTGAATGTCGATCATATCTGAACCTTTGCCTAGTCTGTGGGTCAAAGGACCATGGTGCAAGGGATTGCCCAGAAAGGAAGCCTTGACCTCCTAACCCTGCTCTAGTTAATGCCCCTGCTAGGAATGCTCCACAACAACCACCACCACCTCCGCAACGACATCCACTTTCTCCTCAACGGCGAGTGTTTAAGCAAGCACGACAACATGCGACAACCCCAAAGCGCCAAGCCTATACCATGACTATGGAAGAGGCCGAAGCTACTAACCAGGTGATCACATGTACGAAATATCAACTTTAATATCGTGCTCGATTATTTATAAGCCGTTATCTTAGACATAAATCCTCGTAATCATAGGTATCATCTTAGTAGCTGGTAAACCCGCCCTCATTTTATTCGACTCAGGAGCTACACATTGCTTCTTGGCGAGTCGATTCGTCAACACACATGTCGTCCCCATTGAACCTCTGACTTCTCGTTGGAAGGTCGACACGACTGGTAGTTCCATACCAATAACTAGCGGATGTCTTCACTATTCTGTAGTGGTTTGGAAACGTGAACTATTCGTCGACTTCATGGTGATCGAGATGCCAAGTTTCGATACTGTCTGGGTAATCGTTGATAGATTGACCAAGTCAGCGCACTTCATTCCTTTCAGAGTGGGTCAGTCAACCGAAGTGCTGGCCAAGAAGTACATGAAGGGGGTTGTGAAGTTGCATGGTGTCCCTGTCAGTGTTGTTTCAAACAGAGACACTCGATTCACGTCTTACTTTTGGAAGAGTTTAGAGGAGTGTCTGGGGACCCGTTTAAGCTTCAGTACAACTTATCATCCTCAGACAGATGGCCAATCGAAACACACCAATCAGATCTTGAAAGACATGTTGCATGCCTGTATGCTGGATTTCAAAGGATCTTGGAAAGACCATCTTCATCTCTTGGAGTTTGCTTACAACAACAGCTACCAGGCCAGTATTGGTATGGCGCCCTTTGCAGCGATATATGGCAGAAAGTGTCGTTCTCTTATGAGCTGGGACGACGTTGGTGATCGAGAGCTCATCGGGGCAGAATTGATTGTTGAAACAATGGAAGTAGTCAGGACCATCAGGGAGAAGCTATAGTTGGCTCAGGATCGTTACAAGCATTGGGCAGATGTAAAGCATAGACATTTGGAGTTCCAGCCTGGTGACCATGTATTTTTGAAGATCTCTCCTAATCGTGGAATGATTCGTTTTGGACGAAGAGGGAAGCTTAGTCCACGATACATAGGTCCATTTGATGTTTTGGAACGAGTAGGCGAAGTGGCCTATCGCCTTGCTTTGCCACCTGCAATGGAGGGAGTACATGAAGTCTTTCATGTCTCACAGCTACGACGCTACGTGAGTGATCCTAATCATGTTGTGTATTACTCTGAGATTGCTATTCGCTCGGATCTATCTTATGAGCAGCAACTGGTCAAGATCGTGGATCAACGACAGAAGACCCTCAAGAATAGAGTTATCAACCTTATCAAAGTGATGTGGCGTCACGACTCGCCTGTAGAATCTACGTGGGAGCAAGAAGACGATATACGAGAATGCTATCCATATCTATTTACTGAGTCGGAGGATCTTACTAGTCTCGAGGCTAGTTACGAAAGTTATGGTGATGTCAGTAGTAATTATTCATAAACATCATCTCTTGTTTTCTTGATGCAATAATATCATATTATATTTCATGTTATATATAACCTGATTTACTAGATCACTATCATCATTTATTTGCTTGAGCTTCTTCATAACAGAGATTATCTGTTTCATGAAGTTCGAGAAATTCTGAGGATGTAATTCTTATAAGGAGGGTAGGATGTAACGGTCTGGTTTCAACGTGCACAATTTTCCGTATTCACGATAGTATCAAATACGTTCAAAATAAGTAAATGAATTTTTTTCTATTTTTTGTCACTCAAACCTTAAATTTGACTTCATATTCGTAATCCTCGTAACGATACGATCCCGTGGATATTTTTTCGCAATTTTTCGGAGTCGTTTGCATAAAGAAAATGATATTTCAAAATGATCCTTACTAATTACCTTAACTTATTACTAATTACTAATTTCATCAACCTAATTACTAATTACTTTAACCCCCCATGCGTAACACGTTTCAACATTTTAAATTTTTTTCCAAAATTAGTCAAAAGTGCTAAACTACCGTATTAAAATTGTCTAGGTTAGTCAACAAAGCCAACAACTCTATTAATTGCTAATTGAGGGTTCATGCATCATTAACCCTATAAATATACCCTTAATCCCATTTAATTCTCATTTTAAAACAAAATTTTTTTAAACCATCTCTCTCCCTCTCTCGTTCTCTCCCCCAAGCCCGAACCCATCTCTCCCTCTCCCCGCACTCTCCCTCTCCCCTTACTCCCTCTCTCCCTCCGGTGGGTTGCCGCCGCCGTCGACAGCCCACTTCGCCGCCCAAGCCCGCCGCATTCTCTCCGCTCTCTCTCTCAGCTCCCGCACTCCCCACTCCCCTCATCCCTCTTCTCCGATTGACGCCGTCGCCCGGAGCGACACTCTCCCAGCTCCGACCCTTCGCTGCCGTCCCCCAACCACCTTGCCCACCGTATCCGCCGCACTCTACGCAGCGCCGCCACCTCCTCAACCATTGCCACCATCTCACCCCGTCGCAAGCTCTGCCTCTAGCGACCCTCGTAGCAGCGGAGTCCTCGCCTTCGTCCGCCCTCCCCGACGCTCAGCCGTGCCTCGTCGCCTGCATTCGCAGTCGACGCCACCCCAGCCATACCCCGCGCCCTCCGCCCGAGCCTGCACGAAAACCTTGCCCCGACACCGCTCCTTCGATGCCCCGAACCACTGGCTCTGGTTACCGTTGCCTCTGCCACCCTCGCCACCGGGTCCGCCGCCACCGCCGCGCTTCACCCCCGCCGCTGCACCCCGTCGACGTCGAAGCCCCCCATGCAACGTATCGAAGAGGAGAAGGTAAAAACATATTTCAATACGTGTTTTAAAAACGTTTTTGTGTATTGATACGCATATGAACGTATTTTGATAGTAATTATAATTATATAAAATGGGGTTTTTGATGAAAAATTGATAATTAATTATTTACAGATTAGAAAACTACAAGACCAGCTCCAGAAAATCAGAAATGACGTTCTAGACTCATTGGCGCTAGTTTCATCTCAATCAGAAGAGTATATTTTTTCCAGCAAATGTTTTAAGCTCAGAATTTAAATACGTTGTTTTCACTTAATAATTCATAACAAAATATTTTCACGTAAACTGATGTATGAAAAAATTATTTGTTGTAGTATTCATCGAGACGGTCATTTTGATAGCTCACTTGAAACATTTTGATACGTATTTCATCCAGAAGAAATTATTGAACAAATATGATAACTAATTAAAATTAGTTTTTAAATTCATTTTGAGCTTTTTAAAAAATTATAAAAATTACCAGAGATTTCAGAAAAATATTTTCTTCGTAAGTAAAATTATATTTCTCATATCTAGCTTGCATAAAAATTTAGAATGCTTTTCGGCACCGTTTCAATCGATTATACAATCAAAACGATCAAGTTAAATAGATAGAAAATAATGTGTTCTTTAATCGATTGTTTCTTGTGTTTGCAGGTGCCGATTCTCATGCATCAACACCTTTGGAAGCTCTAGATCTAGTCTCGGCTCATTACAACAACCTTGAAATCAGTAAGTCACAATGAATTCTAGATTTAGAAAATTAGATAAATGTACTGTACAAACTTAAGACATCACATATAGCCTCAGAACGGCTATTGACTCGAACCAAAAACTAGAGACCTAATCTAATAGGGAACTACAGAATAATTATATAATTACATTGCCAACTTTCAACTTTGGTGGTTATAACACATAACCATCAACTTGGGTAAATTGTGTGCTAACAAAACCACCACATGCTCAAAGCATATCAGTATCACAATTGTTGGACTTGTCTTTATCCTCACTTTGCTTTGGCCCAGTCTGCTTTGAAAAGAGTTCCTAACTTTCTGGTTTTCAATAAGAAAGTCAACAAGTGGTCCTGGTTTAACTACCATTGTAGCTAAGGAACTAATAACATCATGCGACACATCGTATGGAGCATCTTGTGAATTATCCCGTATGAGACAGAACACTTGACACTTCACTGGGGTTTGTGTTAACTCATAGTTTGAGAGAGTGTGGGAGTGACTGGAGTTCATCTTCCCGTACCGCTGCCTGTGTTTCGGTATCCTGTCCCGCTGACTGAGTTTTGACAAATACATGTACCACTGCATGTGTTTCAGCATTCGTCTGGGTAAGCGCACCCAGGCAAGAGATGAACTCAATGGTTGCATATTATACTCTTCGACTTGGGTCACATAGTTCTAGTGTAGCTATTAGTTGCATGATCACCTCTACTTTATGCATTGCATGTACTTTACCTACAACACCTGTGCTGTCAACAGTATTTTACTTGTCATACTTATAGATACAGAGGTAGCATGCTTTACTTTCTTAGCCTGCTTTACACTTACACTACCACAGTACAGTTTGTTGACTTCTTTCAGTTCTGTTTACCTTTACTACTCAGTTATGTACGCCTTGTCACAGTTGTTGCTCAGTAGTTTACTTTTCGCTCTGGTTTGTTTGTACGTAGTTATTTTTTGTCACCTGCTTTAGTCATACTTGTGCACTGCTTCTTTTCTATATTTAGAATTATTGTGACTTACCTACGGTTTCATTTATGGCACCGACAGACAACATTCAGATCGAAGAAGCGACCCCTGAGTTTGAGGAGCTAGAGTTTGATCCAGAGACTGCTGAGTTCTAGATACTTGAGATGGTGTGTGTATTGTATGCTATTATGTATTTCCTTTCCGCATTTCCTTTTATGTACTCAGTGTGAGAGTGTTATGGTGTGTTGTATTTCAAATATGGACTGTAATAATATACGTTGGTTTGAGTATTGGAACATCTCTGTATTGTAACTATATTGATTTCGCTGGTAATCTACAGACCTGCAAATGTAATCAAATAAGTAATGGCCCCCTGAGAGTGGGTCGTTACAACCTTGTAATTGTAATATCGAGCCATGCGATTCTCCTGTCTAACGAAGGCAGAGAGTGCTCGTTCTCTTAACTCGTCGATCAACTACGAGTTGGGTTCAATGCCTTTCGAATTCTACTCCTCATCGAAATGCTTGAGACATAGGGATTCTTCTCCAACCTCCACTGGTACAACTCACGCCCGAAGACCAGTATTGCTTTCATAGGAGTGATCTAATTTATACCGCAAGCATGCGGTGTAGTAGTAGCGCTAACAGGTCGTCCACTGGGAGGCAATGGCGAGTATTGGTTTAATTCAAGGTTTATTAGCCATGTGATCGATTATGCAAGTATATATGAATGCTAGAATGAGGTAACAAGTATGGAAAAACTCTAGAGCAGGGTACCACCGCTATAGAAATTAAGCTAGGATTGATTCGGTTTGATCAGTTATTGGAATCATGAGATAGGGCAATGTTATCTAACCTAAGGGCTTCTCATACCCCCATTTTCGTGATGCAATGATAAGATAGTCTCTTATGTTATCACCTACCCCCACTTCCGTGATGCTATGATATGTCTATCTACCCCATGCCCAAGCCAACTTCCGTTGGTCATCGACATGCGGTAGGTGCATTATGCCCGAAAAATGTCCCCAATCCTCCTCCATGCCACTTTCGTGGATATGATTTAGATCAATACTAGGAGGGCTCTAATCCATGCCCAAATTTCGTTCGGATAATGAAGATTGGTGTAGGGATTGAAAACCCTATATTAGCCCTAGCTTCTGCTAGCGACTAACCTATTAATCCACGAAGGGTGAGATCACTTTGCTCCAATAATAGTCATCCTAGCATACCCTTAATCATCAATCATATATTAACCTATTGCAACCACATCAATTCATAGCAAAAATCCAATAGGGCTCAACCCATTGGCCCTAGATGATGACTACTCACGATCCATCAATAGAAACACAATTAGATTCAATGGATGATGCATTACAACAGTAAATAAGAAAAAGAGATAGCTATCTAATCAATCCACAATTCAAGGAAACAAGGAAAATTATATTGAACTAGAATCTCAAATCAAAATCACAAGAACAAAATAGAATTTAAATTTTACAGGGAATAAAAGAACAAGTATGGCTGAAAATTCCTTTGAAAGATCTGGAAAGGGTATTGGTAAAAGTTTTACAATTTATAACTGCAAGTGCACGGCTGTCGTCGTAGCGCTTAACAGGTCGTCCGCAGGGAGGCAGATTGATCGAGTACTAGCTCGATTTGATGTTATATGCTAGCTATGCTAATCGGATTGAAGGGATATGGATTTTACGGGGTTCAACAAGGATAATGACATAGAGATGCATGTATACGATGATAAGAACGAAGTGGAATGATGAAATAACAATAACAACAACATCAACAAATAGCAACAGCAAGAACAACAAAACAACAACAATATTAAGGAAAATGCAGGAGAAACGCTTATCTCATTAATCCGCAAAAGGGTTGTCAGTTCCTTTACAAATCAAAGAGAAAACTCTCCAAGAATCTATTTAAAAACTAATTAAAACCCTAAAATACTCCTAAATACCAATAGAACAGTAAAAGAGGGGCAAAACGAGCCTAAAGCTTTGCTCCCCCAAACGGCGGTGCTCCAACGCTTTAAATACAACCCTAGCAGCTAATGGGATAAGCTCTCGACCCGCTTTCAAATGGCCGCGTGGATGAACCACGCGGCCGTGTCAATCTCATTCTACAGTTGCTACTCTTTCTTGAGGTAAGATGACACTGCTGTGTGGTTTGAAACCACACGGCCGCGTGGTTCTCGGTTTGCTCTTGGTTTGGATGAAGTCGAAATGACATGGCCATATGAGATAGTTCATATGGCCGCGTGGTCATCTTGTACTCTGCTGGGTGAAGATGGCACAGCCGTATGGAGCTAGTACATACGGTCGTGTGGGATGACTTGATTGCTCTGCTGTGATGCTCTCTTCCCTGCTGGGTCTCAAAGAAATACGGCCATATGAGGGGTCTCATACGGCCGTGAGGGAATCTCCTGCTACCCCAGCCTTCATCTTCAAGCTCCATATCTTTCGTCAACTCCAGCTCCATCCATCAAGTGCTCTAAGCTCAACAATGCTCCACCATTCATCAGCTTCAAAGCTTCCAAGCCTTGTCTCCCAAGCTTCCATCAATGCCTCCAGAAATGCTCCATCAATAAGGCTCCATCATCCTAATAATTCCATGCTCCCAAGGCTCCATAACACGAATTCCAACTCAAGTTCAGCAATCCACAATAAATCAAAGCTCCATCTCCCAACAATGCTCCAAAACATAATACCGTAGCCCAAATTCTCCAAAATGGTCCAAACCCTCCTTATTCACTTGAAAAGCACCAGGGAGACTAAAAGCATAAAAAGGAACAAAAGAGGATAAAATTGGTACGAAAAACTAGGCGAAGTGGAATAAAACGTGAATGAAATGAATGCAAAAACTATATATAAAAACAACCTATCAGATATGCAAAAAACTTCCCCCTAAAGGAGGAAGAAAGCCTTAAATACCTCGAGAAAATCCCCCCCCCCAAAACCACAAGTTTGCCCCTTGGCGGCATCCAAAACTACCCAGAAAACCCTAGGTGATGCGGTCGCATCGGACATGACGCGGTCGTATAGGACAAGACGCGGTCGCATCGGACTACAGGGTCGAAATCCACGTTTGGTTTAATTATTGACGTGACTGTGTCGTTATGTGGTTCCGGTTCTCTAAAAAGTCTTCCCAAACGGTCGCGTAGGTGACCGTTTGGGGCCTTCAGCTCCTTAGTGCATCGTGGCCGCGTCGAGTGGCAGATGCGACTGCGTTGATGCTGTCTTTCTCCCTTGTGGCTCATGACGGCGCGATCGCGTGGAAATTTCCATGCGACCGCGTCGTTGTTGCTTTTGCTTCTCTTGGGTTGTCCTGGCGATGTAAGCGCGTGGTTCTTGCCACACGGTCGCATGTGTCATGTCTATTCTTCTTCTTCCACTTTGGCGATTTGAGCTTATGTTTGCTTCTTACTTCGAACCAACCTTTGCCTCTGCTCTAGGGTCCCAAAATTCTTCATTCATACCTGCAATATGCACACGAGATCTAAGAGTAAAAAGAAACCAAAAAGTGAGAGAAATGATATGGAATGGACGGTGAAGTGGCCTGAGAAGCACGAGAATGATGCATGAAAATTATATATAATAAGCACTCATAAGCCATCATGAAAGGAGTTTCTACCGTGGATAATTTGTGGGTCGTTCTATAGACCAGGGTATCCCGGGGAGCTCCACTGGTCATTTTCCTCATACGGCGATGATCTTCGCGGTGATGGTGGTGCCTTAAGATCTAAACAAAGCCCTGATGCTACAGACACGGTCGTGTTGACGTGATGATCCAAAAAAACCCACCAATGGGTGGTCATTTACAGTTAAGGTTTGGATGAGTTGACGAAGATGGTGGAGGTGGAGGCGAGAGCGAGGCTGTGGGAGAGTGAAGGAAGTGATTTCGGTGGAGATGGGGGAGTTTGGGAGGCTAGGATGCTTGGAGGTGGGGGAGATTTGAGAGATGAAGTCGAAACAGGTGAGAAAATGAAGCATAGGCCGACTAGGGGGGTTTAGTGCTTTATAGGGTCTTGACGTGGTCCACCGATGCATCTCATCGGTCGAGGATGGACCACGTCATTTTGCAGCTCAAGGGTCCTTGGGAAATTGGGTTGACGCAGTCGAGCGACACGGTTGTGTGGTTCTATTTCGACCGTGTCAACTGGAAATTTAGGGGCTTAGAAGCTTCGGTTACGTGGTTGCGTCAAAATTTTCATGCGAACGCATGAATCTGGGGAAAAATGGTTGGTATTTTTGGCTTTGGAGGCTTTGGGCTTACGCGACCGCGTCAAAATCCACGCGGTCGTGTCAAATTAAGCTCAAAAATTCTAGAGAGCTATTTTCTGCCAGAAATCATTATCTGTCTGGCATGCAACCGTGTCGAATGTTCTCGCAGTCACGTCGATTCGCTTATCCTTAGCTCATTTTGGGCTTCATCTTGACTCTTCGATGCGGCCGTGTGGGGGTATCCCACACGGTCGCATCAAGTGCTCCCAGCTGCTTTCTTTTGGCATCATTCAGCTCCCTTCCACGCGGCCGTATGGGGTGTCCCATGTGGTCACGTGCTTCTCTCCTGCGATCAAATAAAAACTTGGATTATTCCGAGGGGTTTGGGGGTTTTATTGAATTCAATTAGATAATCTGAATAAAAGAAAAATAAAGATAAAAACTAAGGAAAATTTAGAACTTGGGTTGCCTCCCAAGAAGCGTTCGTTTATAGTCTTGAGCTCGACTCCATATTATATTGTCATGGTAACTCTGGGATGGAGAGAAATGAAGTCGCTTTGTTTCTGATGGGTTCGTCTACAATGTAGTGCTTCAACATCTGGCCATTGACCTTGATGGGACCGCTTCTCCCAATTACCTCAACTGATCCGTACGGAAATACTCGCGTGACTTTGAATGGAGCAGACCATCTCGATCGTAACTTTTTTTAAAATAACCTCAACTTCGAGTTGAAGAGGAGCATTGAGTCACCCTCTTTAAATTCCCTCATCACGATGTGTTTATCGTGCCAACGCTTTGTCCTCTCTTTATAGAGGCGGGAGCTATCATAGGCATTATTGAGTCTGAACTCATGTAGTTCGTTCAGCTGCAGGATGCGTCGCTCTTCTGAACTCTTGCAGTCATAGTTCAAGTGCCTAATAGCCTAATAGGCTCTGTGCTCCAACTCCACTGGAAGATGTCATGCTTTTCCATACACTAGACGGTATGAGTAAGTTCCAATCGGTGTTTTGAAAGCGATCTGGTAGGCCCACAACATTCCATCCAATTTTAAGGCCCAATCTTTTCGTGAGTTCAGCACCATTTTCTCTAAGATACTCTTGATTTCTCTATTGGAGATTTCTACTTGGCTGCTCGTCTGAGTATGATAAGCGAGCCCAATTCGGTGGTATACTCCACATTTCTTCAAGAGGGACTCAAATTTACTTTCAATGAAGTGCTTTCCCCCGTTGCTTATGACTACCCTTGGACTTTGAATCTAGGGAATATGTTCCTCTTGAAGAATTTAGCGACCACCCGTGCATCATTGGTTGGCAAGGTTATTGCTTCAACCCATTTGGAAACGTAGTCCACCACAACTAATATGTATTGGTTGCCGAGACTAGATGGGAATGGTCCCATGAAATCAACTCTCCAAACGTCAAATATCTCTATTTCCAAGATGTTGTTCAATGGCATTTGATTCCTCATAGAGATATTTCCTGTTCTTTGGCACCAATCACATCCTTTGACAAAAACATTCACATCCTCGAACAAGGTAGGCCAATAGAACATGCATTGGAGGTTCTTTGCTGTGGTCTTCATCGTGCTTACATGCCCTCCACGTGGTAGATCATGACAATGCGATATAAAGGATGTTGCCTCGTTTTTTAGGATGCATCTCCTAATGATTCTGTCACTGCATGTCTTGTATAAGACTGGATCATCACAGAAGTATCTCCTGACATCATGTAAGAACTTTTTGTGCTGCTGTGAGATGATGTTATATGGCATGATGTCTCAGGCAAGGAAGTTCACAATATCTGCAAACCACGGAGTCTCAGCTAAGGCGACGTCGAAAAACTGATCATCAGGAAAGGAGTCATTTATCAGGAGAAAGGCGATTGGGTTCTCATAGATGAGGTGCGATATATGGTCTGCCACCACATTCTCGGCGCCCTTCGTGTCTCTTATTTCCAAGTCGAATTCTTGTAGCAAGAGGATCCATCGAATCAAGCATGGTTTGGCGTCCTTCTTGTTAAGCAAGTATTGGAGAACGTCGTGGTCCATGTGGATGATGGCTTTTGATCCAACAAGGTATGATCGAAACTTCTCTATGGTAGAAATCACGGCTAGCAATTCCTTTTTAGTTGTGGTGTAATTTATCTGAGCCTCATTAAGGGTCTTGCTAGTAGAATATATAGCATGAAGCTTGCCATCCCTTCTTTGGCCCAAAACCACCCCAACAGCATAGTCACTGGCGTCACACATTAGTTCAAAAGGTAAGTTCCAGGCTGGGGTTGAATGATGGGTGTAGAAGTGAGCTCCCTTTTTAACATTTTGAAAGCTGCAATATATTCATTAATAAAGATAAATGGGACATCTTTGAGAGGTTGTGCAATCTTGGAGAAATCCTTGATAAAGCGGTGATAAAATCCTGCTTGACCAAGTAAACTCCTAATTCCTTTCATGTTTATGGGTGGTGGTAGACCCTCAATGAACTCTATCTTGGACTTACCGACCTCGATGCCCCGTGAAGAAATGACATGTCCCAACACTACCCATTCTTGCACCATAAAGTGGCACTTTTCCCGATTCAAAACTATATTTACCTCTTGACATCTTTGTAGCACCGTAGCTAGGTTTTTCAAACATGTGTCGAAGCTCGTACCATAGACAGAAAAATCGTCCATAAACGCTTCCATGATGACCTCTACAAAGTTGGAGAATATAGCGGTTATGCACCTTTGGAAAGTGGTGGGTGCATTACATAGTCCAAATGACATTCTCTGGTAGGCGAAGGTGCCATATGGACATGTAAAAGTGGTCTTCTCTTGGTCGTTAGGATGAATAGGTATTTGGAAAAATCCAGAGTATCCATCAAGGAAGCAAAAGAACGAGTGTTTGGCTAGCCGCTCAAGCATTTGATTAATTAATGGAAGAGGAAAAGGGTCCTTACATGTGGCTTTATTGAGTTTTCTATAGTCAATACACATTCGTCACCCGGTGATGGTCCTATTGGGTTTGAGTTCATCTTTGTCATTTTTAACTACAGTCATACCTCCCTTCTTTGAAACCACTTGAACCAGGCTAACCCACTTACTATCGGAGATAAGGTAGATTATCCACGCTTCAAGCAGTTTCAAGATTTCCTTCTTAACTACATCCTTCATATTGGGGTTAAGTCGCCTTTGAGGCTCAATGGATGTATCATGGTTATCCTCAAGAAGAATCCTATGTATGCACAAACCGGGGCTAAGTCCTTTTATGTCGTCTATAGTGTATCCTAGGACACTTCTATATTCCCTAAGGAGGGCTAGGATTCTATTAAGTTCAGTATCGGTTAGAGAGACATTCACAATGACTGGGTAGGTAGAATCTCTTCCTAAGAATGCATACTTTAAATTTGGAGGAAGAGGTTTGAGTTCTACATCAGGAGGCTTGGCATTCTCCTTTAGCCTTACCTCTGTTTGTGACGTCTCTCCTGAAGATTCATTGTCCTGGCATGTCGAGGCTTCATGAGTTGTTTTCACAGATCCGACATTATCCTTGTAGTCCCCTTGAATTGAATCGTCATGAGAGTAAGTCTGGGGGTGTTGGTAGGCCATGCTCTCTGAGGTTGAAGCTTCCTCTGGTGTTGGCATAAATGTACTTATCCGGTAACATGTCTCAATGACGTGTGATGTTTTCCTTTGGTGTGCAGCTGAGTCATGCCTGGTGATAGTTTGTAGGGAGGAAGTGGAGAATCCATCGTCGTCGAAGCTTCTCGCGGCCATCCAGGAGCACCTCAAGGGGCAACATTTATATGGATATGGAGGACATGCACTCTTGAAGGCCCTGTGGATCTTCTTCTTGGTAGAGAGGAATAGAATGACCCGTCCAGCCGTGGTTGTATGCATAAGGATGTGGATTGTAGGGATGATTGTCGAGTTGATGCTGGCCAAATACGTGTCCTTGCATGTTGCACATTCCATAACTCACCGATGCTAATGGACTGAATGAATTTACCTACATCCTCAATTGGGCTAGATGTTGCATCAGGTTATCCATTTTACTTGCAAGAACTGCAGCAGTACTAGTGGCCAGCATAGCCATCAAAGTCATGTGTTCACTTACAATACATGAAGAGAGAATGTATGAGTAGGTGATAAAGAAAGAAATTCATAGTATAAGTAACTAAGAATTAAACCAATATCAAGTTGTTCCCTCCCTGGCAACGGCCCATAAAACTTGTTGCTTTCGTAGGAGCGATTACATTTATACCGCAAGTGCACAATGTAGTTGTAGCGCTAACGGGTCATCCACTGGGAGGCAATGTTGAGTATTGGTTTAATTCAAGGTTTATTAGCCACACGATCAATTATGCAAGTATATATGAATGATAGAATGATATAGCAAGTATGGAAAAACTCTAGATCCGGGTGTCACCGCTATAGAAATTAAGCTTGGATTGATTCGGGTTGATCGGTTATTGGAATGATGAGATATGATGACGTTGTATAACCTAAGGACTTTTCCTACCCCTACTTCCGTGATGCAATGATAGGATAGTCCCTTATGTTATCACCTAACCCCCACTTCCGTGAAGCTATGATAGGTCTACCCACCCCATGCCCAAGCCAACTTCCGTTGGTCATCGATATGTGGTAGGTGCATTATGCCTGACAAATGTCCCCAATCCTCCTCCCTGCCATTTCTGTGGATATGATTCAGATCAATGCTAGGATGGCTCTAAAACACGCCCAACTTTCATTTGTAACATAGATAGTTGATATTAGTGTAGGGATTGAAAACCTTAGAATAATCCTAACTTCTACTAGCGACTAACCATTAATCCACGAAGGAGGAGATCAATTTGCACCAATAATAATCATCCTAGCCTACCCCTAATCATCAATCATACATTAACCTATTGCAACCACATCAATCCATAGCAAAAATCCAATAGGGCTCAACCCATGGCCCTAGACGATGACTACTCACGTTCCATCAATAGAAACATAATTAGATTCAATGGATGATGCATTACAACAGTAAAAAAGAAATATAGATAAATATCTAAGCAATCCACAATGCAAGGAAATTAGGAAAATTATATTGTGACGGCCCGTATCCATAAATACGAGTATTTTCGTATTTTACGTATTTTTATATTTTAAAAGTATTTCAAAATGGTTAGTCATGAGTATGATATCTAACACAATTTCAAATTACTTATAAAAAATATTTTGTATCATTGAAATAGTTATAACTCATTTTCATGATTTTAAGACTCATTAAAAATCTATAAATAGTTTTTATATTAATTTTCTATTAAAACCCACTTGAATAAACTTGTTAGTTAATTTCCTACATAAAAGTTATTAAAACGATTTCAAACTTTTACAACATGATGATATAGTCATTTAGTACTTTTCATATTATTTTCGTATTTTTTCGGAATCAAATCTGCTTAGAACCCGCAAACCCACACCCCAAATGTTTTGGCTCAAAACTCGTATTTCCATAGCTCAAACTCTGAAATGTACTTCGTATTCGTGATCCTCGTAACGATACAAATCCGTGGTAATTGTTTGGGAATTTTGCGGAGTCATGTGCAAAAAACGATAATTTAATATTAAAATAATAGTATGTTATTGTTTTTATTAATTACGATTACTAATTACGTTTTTACTTTTACCTAATTACTATTACTTTTAACCCTAAAACCTACTTAATTAACCCCACCCCACCCTCTTTAACCACCTCCAACGTTTGGTGAGATCCGATAATTTCGGATCCAACCACCAAATTGATTACTTATATTAACTATTTATATTATTTATTTCATATTATAAACCCTATATATATCACTCCCTCCTCCAGGAAACTCGACCCATGCTCACCCATTGTTTCCTCTTCCTCATGTGGCAAACCCCCTCTCTCATCTTCACCATGGTAAGAGCAAGCTCCCTCAACTAGCAGAGAAAACAAGAGAGCTCTTCTCTCCATCTAATCCTATATAAGATTCAAATACACTTATACAAAGTCCCCACAACCATCGACGAGATCCTAAGCACACCCAGAAGCGAGCTACCCTCATCCCATGCCTTCACACCCTCCACCGGTGAAGCTGCTTCCATCCATCGCCGGAGCCACCCTCTCCGCCTTGCCACTGCACCACTCACCGCCTCGACCAACTCCCCCACCTCCGACGTGGCCACCATTGATCTCCCTCTGCAAATCCCAGGCGAACCCAACACCCGATGACACACTCTCCACTTCCACTCCTTTCTCCGACACCCACCACAGGTGCCACCGCAGTGCTCCACCCGTGCTGCCACCCCCTACGGCCGTCGCCACCCAGCTCCCCTCCAAACCCCTCCATGGCAAACACACCCCCCGAACTGCTCTCCTTCTCCCTCTCTTCTCCATGGCGACGAGAACCCACCGAAGCCACCCCCTTACGGCCGTCGCGGCCCCCCGAAGTCGTCGACCCCCGCTCTGCCTCCTCCATCGCTCACGACAACCCCACGATGCCGCAAATCACACCGAGAAGCCCTCACAGCAAAGCCACTCTCCTCGACATTCCTAGTCATGTCTCCACTATGTGTCGCTGCTGTCACCCACCGGGCAGAAGACGACGCCCCGAGTCGGCCACCGCCGTCCGTCACCTCCCCCTCCTCGCAGACGCCGTTGACGAGCACACCAAACCCCCACCGCTGCATCACGTGAAAGAAGGGGAGAAGTGAGAGAGATAAGGTGAGAAATATGTTATTAATTACGAAAATACGTATATATACATATATTAATAATATTTTAATGGCTGATTCATTTTAAATTGATAATAAATTGTATAGGCCTCAGAAAAATGCAAGTGAAGAGCATAAATTTAATTCAATTCGATGAAACGGACTCATTGGCACTAGTTTCATCGCTAAAAAACAACCCCGCAAAGATTTTTCAAAGATAAAACCTAAATAAGCAAAATTATTTTTAAAATTTATATCTCAAAACTTTCACGTACATTGATGTACGAGAAAAATATATGTCGTAGTACTAGATGAGACAATCATTTTGACCCATTGTTGGAGGAATTCCGTCGTATAGTTTGCCCTGAATAGATCTTTGAATATATATCATAAAAATCGATTCTTGATTTAAAGATTAGTTTTGGCCTTTTTAAATTAATAAAAATGCCTTTTAATTATTTTAAACTCTTGAAAAATACATACTAGTTTTAGAAAAATATTTTAAGTTCATTTGCTTAATTGTAATCATTTTTGTGCTCATTTCTTTAGTATAATTATCTTTTCAACTCCTGGTAAAATGTTTAAATTGTAATTATACAATCGTAAAAATCAAGTGGACTATTGAGACACCATGGAACAATTGTATGCATCGAATACGATGCAAATAAACAGAACAGACTGAACGACTGATGGAACTTAATTGTAATAGATAGTACACGTACTTTGACCCGACACTCGACTTGACCCGTGGGATTTGGGATAGTCCAGTTGTCTTGAGGGCATGTGAGTGACTGGATGGACATTACAACTTTACATCCACTCACACGGAGTGGATGAAAGTACTTGACCGTCGCCCAATGGAAAGGGGTCGGTAAGTAGTGCCACTGAGAACTCCCAATGGTAGTGTGCATTTTAGTTGCACAATGTGCCCTCAGACACGGATTTAGCACTTGAATAGTTGGTTACCAAATATTTCTTAAACATCTTGTACAGTCTTCTTATTACAGGATGCAAATCGCTATCACATGAGTAAACTGCTACATGTTGCAAATTGCTATCAATCGTTTAACTGCTACCGATTGCAAATTACTCTTTTTATTTCTTATTGCTAATGATGTTACAAGTTCAACTACCAGCTAATATCATTTCAGATCTTATATATCGTACCATGCTTTTCCTTATGTCACTTTCATATATGATGTAGTTCTTACGAATTAAACTCGTTAATTGTTCATACGATACTTATACCATGCTTTTAATTACTATGACATGTTAGTGTAACATTTCCTTCCACGTTTTAACATACCATGCTTTTATCATACCATACTCATACTCAAGATACGCTTTACCTCATGCATATCTTATACATTTGTTTTTACCTTTTCATTTACTATGGGATTATACTTGTCGAGTAACCCTCGCTGACGAGCATTTCATTTTGTTGTCTTATGAAATGTCGGTCAGGACTTGAGAGTGTGTGTACAGAGGATCATACTATAGAGGTCGAGCTAGCACTCGAGGCTTACGTGGAGTTCCATCCCACAGAAGACTATGGAATTTTATTTACCTTCGCATCATTACTTTCTATTGAATAATGTAATTTGTTGTATTTTTTGTATTGGCCATGCTAGGCCCATGATGTATCTTAATTACTATATGCTTGATATGTAATAATGTCATTTGAGCCGTTTCTTAAATCCGCATGCAAGGATCTGTAGTTTTTACACAGACGCCTAGTGTGTTTAAACCAAAGAGGGAGAAAAGAAAGAAAAAAAGTACTACTCCTTGTTTTAAGCACAGTATGGATCCGCTCGTGTCCTTGCTCCCAAGTAGAAAGGGAAGCAGGGCGTGACATGTTTTAGTCGTGACCCATGCAGGTTATGCTTTTGTAAATACTTTAAGATCAGTTTAGACGACAGTAATATCTAAGTGTACAACTAGAATAAAACTTTCACTTAACTTACCTTGTGGGTTGTTTTGCAGCATGGCAGGTCGACCCAGCACCTGAAATGCTAACAGAGCTAACGGTATCTCTGACCACGATCTTATGTGAGTCATTAGAGAGATGTTAGAAATTCAACATCACATTCTTGAATGTGAACATCAACTTACTCCCCGAGGTGAAGCTGGAGTTAAACAAATCCGTGAAATGCGTCCAAAGACATTTTCTGGGAAGGAAGGCCCACTTGAAGCCGAAGAATGGGCACGAAGTACTGAAGACAACTTGAGCACTGCCCGCATCCCCCTGGCAGGATGGGTTGAGGCAGCAATGCTCCAACTGATCGACAATGACAGAAATTGGTAGGACATCGAAGATAACGTATAATGCGGTCTATGCATGGGTCACATTTCATGAACGATTCAACGCGAAGTATTTCCCTAATACAGCTAAAATGGAACTTCAACAACGTTTTATAAACTTAAAGAAAGAATCAATGATTGTTGACAAATACAATGCTGAGTTCTTCATGCCCAGTCTATTCACCCCTCACATAATCGAGAATCCCGAGGATCATGCCTTTCAGTTTCGTCAAGGCTTGAATTTCAACGTCCAAGCTTCGATGACATCTGCTGACTTGACCAGCTATGAGAAAAAAACTGGAAGCATCACGCAACCATGTGGTTGTGGACAAACTTCGTCAAGCATCCCATGGAACCACCGAGGAACAACCTCCAACCGATGCATACTACTACTTTCAAGAGGCCTGTCGCTCCGAACAACAACCGGACCACTACTGCAGTCAACGATCGTACCGCTGCTCCTTCGACCAACAATCGATCCCAAATGATATGCTTCCATTGCAACCAATAGGGGCATGTTAAGAAGGATTGCAGCATACTTTTGAACCAATGCTTGGCATGTGGATCATCTGAACACTCTGTCAAAGACTACCCACATCACATCAACAAACCAGTGACTCTGACTGCGGGAGCTTCGACATCGCATGGACCACCTTTAGCTCCACAGCAGAGGGCATTCCAACAGGCCTAGCCAAAGCGCCAAGCTTTTAACATAACAGCTGAGGAAGCTGAGGCTACTGAGCCCGTAATCACAGGTAACATCTAAGATCTTTCTCCTTTACTTTAACTAGATGCTCATCGCTTTACTATAGACTGTTAAGTGTACCTTATCATACTCTAGGTATCTTTTTAGTAGCATCTACACCAGCCTTATCCCTCTTTGATTCTGGAGCATCCCATTGCTTCTTATCACAAAATTTGCAACAACACATTCCATTCCTATCGACCCCCGTTCTAATCGATGGGACATCAACACTGGGAATGGCGTAGTGAAGACTTCTGGTGGATGTCGATCATGTCCTCTGGTGATATATTGTCGCGAGCTCTTTGCTGACTTCATGATAATCGACATGCCAAACTTTGATGTAGTATTCGAAATGGATTGGTTAGGAACTTTTTACGCTATCACAGATTGTCGCAAAAAGAAGGTAGTGTTCGAAATTCCTGACCATCCAGTGTTCGAATTTGCGAGTGGGAGCCGTTCGCTTGGGCCTATTCAATTTTGATCCAAGCCTATAGAGATGATGATGGCATCTATGCTAGCCGAACCTGAGAAGCCCAAAGTAGTTCGAGAATTCGACGACGTATTCCCTGAAGAAATTTCGGGATTGCCATCTGATCGAGCTCTCGAATTCACCATCGATCTTATGCCTAGCACTCAACTTATCTCCAAAGCTCCCTATCGCATGGCACCAGCAGGATTGGAGGAACTTCGTACTCAGCTGGATGACTTGTTACAGAAAGGATGGATATATCCTAGCGTATCTTCCTGGGGTGCACCAGTTATATTGGTCAAGAAGAAAGATGGATCAAGAAGGATGTGCATAGACTATCGAGAGCTGAACAAGGTCACCGTAAAGAAAAAGTATCCATTACCACGCATCGACGACATCTTCGACCAACTTGGTGGATCTCGAGTCTTATCCTAGATAGATCTCTGAAGTGGATATCATCAAATAAAGGTCAAGAAGAACGACATACCCAAGACGGCTTTTTGAACCAAGTATGGACACTATGAATTCATGGTTATGTCCTTTGGCATGACCAATTCACTAGCAGTATTCATGAACCTCATGAACTTAATCTTCTATGAGTTCTTGGATTAATTCATAGTGATCTTTATTGATGGCATTTTGGTTTATTCGAAAAGCGAGGAGGATCATGCTGAACACCTGTGGATCGTATTGAATACTCTGCGACGTTATCGATTATATGCCAAGTTCAGCAAATGTGAATTTTGGCTTGATCGCATTGCCTTTCTTGGGCATGTGGTATCTAGAGATGGTATTTTCGTCGATCCGGAGAAAGTCGCATCTGTTAGAAATTGGCCAAACCACTTGGTCAGTTTCAGACATCTGAAGTTTTCTTGGATTGGCTGGCTACAGCCGTCGATTCGTCCAGGACTTCTCCAAGATTGCTGAATCCATGACTCGCCTGACAAGGAAGGACATCAAGTTCATTTGGTCTGAATCTTGTGAGCAAGATTTCGGAGGATTGCAGACAAAGCTGACGACTGTGCCAGTTCTGACCATACCAGACAGAACTGGAGGATTTGAAGTATACTGTGATGCATCCAGCAAAGGTCTTGGATGCGTACTACATCAACATGGTCATGTTGTGGCATATGCTTCCTGACAATTGAAGACTCATGAGACGAATTATCCGACTCATGATATGGAGCTGGCCGCAGTTATTTTTGCTCTAAAGATCTGGAGACATTTTCTATTGTGCGAGAAAGTGAAGATCTTCACCGACTACAAAAGTTTGAAGTATATCTTCACGCAAAAGGATCTGAACATGAGGCAACACAGATGGTTTGAACTCATGGCTGACTATGACATCGACATTCACTATCATCATGGGAAGGTTAATGTTGTACCTGACGCATTGAGTCAACTTCCAACTATCATGATTCTTACAGCTTAGAAGAGACTGCAACAAGCTAGGCGAGAAATGGACATTAAAGTCATTCTACATGAGATTACGACCTCATTGATGAACCTACAAATTCAGTCGACCATTATCAATCGAATCAAAGCTGCTCAAGCTCGAGACACAAAGTTACAGAAGATCAAGGCGTAAGTGGAATCGAGTCTTCGAACAGATTTTCTTATCCATGAAGACGGATCTTTGAGGTATGGTAGCAAAATCTGTGTGCCCTCAGGTGATATTAGAGAAGAACTGATGAATGAAGCAGATAGCTCCACATACTCCATTCATCCTGGTGGCACCAAAATGTAAAAGGATCTTCATCTGAATTTTTGGTGGCATGGAATGAAGAGAAGCATTGCCCGAAGCGTCGCCAAATACCTTGGATGTCAGCAAGTGAAGGATGAACACCATCGCATACATGATTGCTTCAACCATTGCCTATTCCCGAGTGGAAGTGACAGCACATTACAATGGACTTCGTTACTAGACTACCTAGGAGCACGAAGCAGAATGATGCCATCTGGGTGACCGTTGATCGATAACCAAGTCAGTATATTTCATACCATTCCGAGTAGAACAATCGACTGAATTACTCGTGAGGAAGTATATGGAGGTAATGACTATTTCTATACCTTATAACTTCTTCCTAGTATATGTCATGACATGAACAATAACCGTACAGGAAATCATGAGATTACATGGAGTCCCAGTGAGCATTGTCTCTAATTGAGACATGAGATTCACTTCTCACTTTTGGGAGAGTCTGAAGTCGAATCTTGGTACCAGTCTGAGCTTCAGCACCGCGTATCACCCGCAGACGGATGGACAATCAGAGCGCACCATCTAGATACTCGAGGATATTCTAAGAGCTTGAATGCTTGACTTCAAAGGGCCGTGGAAAGACCGCTTGCCCTTAGTAGAGTTTGCATACAATAATAGCTACCAAGAAAGTTTCGGAATGGCCCCATTTGTATCACTTTATGGAAGAAAATGTCGTTCTCCATAGAGTTTGGATGACATTGGCGATCGAGAATTTTTGGGCCCTGAGATGATCGTAGGAGATGATCATAGCAGCTGTTGATGTAGTGTGCACCCTCAAAGAAAAACTTCACATTGCATAAGATCGATACAAGCATTGGGCCGACACCAAGCGTCATCATCTAGAGTTTCAACCTGGAGATCATGTATTCTTGAAGATATCTCCTAACAGGGGATTGATACGATTTGGAAGAAGAGGAAAGCTCAGTCCAAGATTCATTGAGCCCTTCGATATACTGGAGCGAGTTGGAGAAGTGGCCTATCGACTATCGTTACCACCTTCATTGGAGGGAGTGCATGACGTGTTTCATGTCTCCCAGTTGCATCGTTATATCGGCGATCCTACGCATGTAGTTGTAGGATCCCATCATAAGATGATAGAGGATCGAAAGAGAGAAGAGACTTACGTTAGCGTATGCTTCGCTATAGTCTCTGAACTTCGCCCTTGGATTTGCCACAACAGCCGGTACTTTGTCACAGAGGATCAAAGCAGCATTTCACTGTCTAAATCTCTATTTGGAAGAAGAATTTAATGGAAGGGAGAAGAGGAAAGTAAGTTGCCTTATGCAAACTTATGGCATGAAGGATTAGCCTTAAAAGCCATACCCTTGGGTCCTATTTATAGGCCAAGGGGGTAGTTATTGTAGGAAATAACTACATATAAGCTTATTAGCCTATATTAGCACCATTCCTTATCCTCTTCCTTATGCACTTATCAAGTGCCTTTATGCACTTATAAAGTGACTTTTTCCACTTATCGAGTGGTCCTTTTCACATATGAAAAAGTTCCCTTCGCACATGCTTTCATGCACGTGACATCTGAGGTCCATAGACCCTCATACATCCCCTCATAGGTGTATACATGTCGTCCATATCCAACATCTCCCACTCACACTTGAGGGGATTGTAAGGAAACATCTTTTTCTTTAGTTCTTCTGTTTATCATACTGAGAAATAGACAGTGTGACCGTCATGCGTATAGAGTCCGCTGTTGTGCACTTGTTAGAGATACACAACACTCCTTGGGGTGCAAAGTTGAGTAGATCAACACATGCTTTACCCTAGATTATTTCTTCACATTTCTTATACTTTATATTCAATAATTGAATCCCATCTGGATTACAATTGGCTGGCCAGCTTTGAATCTCTAAAGTCCAAATGTGAATATGAAATTAATCTTCCTCTTCTTGCGATCCTTTCGATCTTGACTTGACTCGCTTTTCTAACATGCCCCGCTGGACCGAATCGACCATAGTCCATAAGCAACATGCTAAGACAGCGATCACCCAGTCAAATCTAAAGGAACCAATTAGAGTCCATAAGGGTAAGAAGTTTAAGACCCATATGGTCTTTGGTTCTCACATAATAGTAAACATAATTACTATTCTAATCTCAATGGTCAAATGCATACGTAGTATGAATACGTATTACAACATCACTCCTTTCCCAGGGAGCGTATGTCTTAATGATGTTGTAAGGATGATGATCAGACACCACAATGTCTGACTTTTGAGTCCCTTTTACTACTCATTAATTTCCTGGACCCACATCCCGCATAAGACAGATAAGATTTCAAAAATCCTCTTAGATCTTTTGTAAGCATCCATATGATGCAGATCTTTCATACGACCATTTTTGTTTAAGTCATGACTCTAAATCATCCGTCTGACGACTTTGACTTTAAACAGGTCTCATCTTTTTCTTATCCGTCTGATAGAATAAAGGCGGTTGCTCATGTGAGAGAGCCAACCTCAATCTGTCCGACATACTAGAAAATACAGCTGAGATTAAAAGAAATGTACACAAACATTTTCAAGAAACTCATATGCAATGTCGAAAAGAACTTATTCTTTTATTAAATTTGATCTTTCATAGACATGGGAATACATTGATACAACTCAGCTCTTACGCAATCCTTGAGATGATAAGTGTTTGTAAAACACATCTCTGGGGATCGCCTTCGTAAGCGGATCCGCTATCATCTCATGCGTAGATATATACCTAATGTCTACCTTCTTGTTCTTATCATAGTCTTTTGCAAATTTGTAGCGGATATCAATGTGTTTGGTCTTACAATGGAATTTTGGATCTTTGATATAGGCTATAGATGCTTGACTTTCACTGTATATTGGTACATCACCTGAGTCACTTACATCAATTAGCTTGTCTAAGAACCTCCTAAGCCAAACATCTTCTTGGACCGCCATGCTAAATGCTACAAATTCGGATTCCATAGTTGAAAGTGCGATGCAGGATTGCTTCTTGCTACTCCATGATATTGCACCAGATCCGAGTAGAAAAACATGTCCTGAGGTCGATCGTCGCTCATCGAGATCACCCGCCCAATCAGCATCAGTGTAGCCTTCGAGCCTCAAGGCATCTCCTTGATAGCATAAAGCATAGTCCGTAGTCCCTTTAAGATACCACATTATCCTCTTAACCGCTTTCCAGTGTGCTTGCCCTGGATTGGATTGGTAACGACTTACCATTCCAACGGCAAAACAGATGTCCAGTCTTGTACACATCATAGCGTACATAAGACTACCAACTGCACTGGAGTATGGAACTTTTTCCATAATTTCCTTTTTCTTTTTGGTTCTTTGGACACATTTTCAGACATAAATTATCGCATTTGCTTATAGGAGTATCAATGGACTTACAGTCCTGCATATTAAAACGTTCTAGAACTTTCTTTATTTAAGTCTCTTGTGAAAGAGAAAGAAGTTTCTTCAAACGATTCCTTGAAATCTTAACTCCAAGGATATATGCGGCTTCTCCCATGTCTTTCATCTCAAATACTGATGAAAGCCAAGCCTTGATATCCATCACAAAGCCCTTGTCATTTCCGGCTATTAAAATGTCATCTACATATAGAGACATAATAACATACTTGCTTTTGATCCTCTTGATATATACACAGTTATCTTCATCAAGCATGGTAAAACCATTTGATAAGACAACTTCTTGAAATCGTATATACCATTGCCTCGAGGATTGTTTAAGACCATACATGGACTTACGAAGTTTACAAACCTTATGTTCGTTTCCTTATTTTACAAACCCTGTTGGTTGTTCCATATAGATCTCCTCGTCCAATTCTCCATTGAGAAAGGCATTCTTTACATCCATTTGATGTAATTCGAGGTCTAAGCAAGCTACCAAAGCCAGAATCAAGCGAATCGAGGTAAAACGAACAACATGTGAGAAGGTCTCTTCGTAGTCTATCCCTTCCTGTTGCGTAAAACCTTTCGCGACAAGACGAGCTTTATATCTGTCTATAGAACCATCAGCCTTATGCTTGATCTTAAGAATCCATTTGTTCCCAATAGCTCTACGTCCTCTGGGTAAGTCAACTAAGTCCCAGACTCGGTTAATTTTCATGGATTCTAATTCCTCCTTCATCGCTTCCATCCATTTGTCTTTTGCAGGGCATGATACGGCCTGTTTGACAGTAGCAGGCTCGTCATCTTCTTGTAGTAAAGTCACAAAAGTTTGTGGAAATTCATCCTCAAATCTCAGAGGAGCTAACCTTGTACGACTACTACGTCGCATTTGAGATTCTTCAAGTCCTTGTTGACTCGAAGTTGGATTAATTCTAATATTACTCCCACTTGGAATGTGATTAGAATTGCTCCCACTTGGATCATTATTCCTATATGGAATAGGATTCGCATCATTCGTATCATCCATTGGTGAAGGTTGACACGTATTTTCGTCTTCACCAAGAATTCTCCCACTCGAATGAGGTAATCCTTCTTGATCATAAATCTCAAATAGAGATAAGTCCTGATTTATCTCGTCCTGTCTTGGAAACTCATTTTCCAAGAAAGTAACATCCCTTGACTCAAATTCAATCAGTCCTCCATTGTCTTCCTGACCAATGAAAACATAACCTTTGGAGTTTTCTGCGTATCGTATAAAGTACATTTCCTCCCCCTTGGCCCAAGTTTGCCATACTTATGGGAGGAAATATGTGCATAGGATGCACACGCCCAAGGTTTTAAAATGCTTAAGTCAGGAGACCTTTGGTTCCACAACTCATAAGGAGTGGAACTAACTGATTTCGAGGGTACGCTGTAACGACCAGTTTTCACGATACGTTTTATCCGTGTTCTTCCATGTATTTATCTTTTCGTATCCGTAGTTAAGACGTACCCGACCCCATATCCGTATTAGCTACTAACCTTATGCGTATTAACTATTATTATTATTTTTCATTATTTTTATTAATGACTTTTAACTAATGTACTTAATACTCCTTCCTATTTATATTTTTGAATTTGAATTTCAATTTTAAACTTTCGGATTCAAAATGAAAACTCCCCATATTAAATCCTAATAAAACTCATTAAATCAATGTTTGGTAACTTTCCTAATTAGACCCATTTAAACCTATGATTAATCGATTTTATTAGCCCTGATTACTTCCAATTATAACAAATCAATCTTATTTTTAATTTTCAAAAATCCCCTTCCTAATTTAACTCCTAGCCTAATCTAATATCATTCACCCCACTTTGAACCCAACAAATTCCCAGGCCAGCTCACATGCTGCCTTTCCCTACATACCATAGTTAATATAGGTTGAAACTTAGGCAAATATTTTATTAGAACAGTAAGGCTACACTAGCCTTCTTGTACTGCCCTTTGCATACCACCTCACGAAACAACCAATAAGAAATAAACATAAGCTAACCTAGGACACAGCAACCCCATACTTCCCATAAGAACCTAGGGTCTCTTTTTTCAAACCTAAAACACAACTGCCTCATTTCTTTATAAATTAACCATAGGCTCTTTCCTCACGTGAGATACTGCACCTATTTCCTTATATATCTAGAAACCCTAGCTATTATAATGAACCCTAGTGAAACCTAGGGCTAACTCAAAGCCAGCCGCCCTATACCTCTCCCATCTCCACGCGAAGCCAACCGCCCACGCCGAGGCACTCGCAAACCGCAGCCTCGGACCCTCCTCGCCCAACGACGCCGGCCACCCGCGACGCAGCACCCTCACCCTGCCTTCTTCGCATGGCCTCCCCACGTCCAGCTTCTCCTCTTCCGCCCAGAACGTCGCAGCCCCGCTCCCAGCCGCGCGGCACTCCTCTCGTGCCCTGCTCCACCCTGAATGCCGCCCAGCTCCACCGCGAGCTCGCGTCCGATCTCCACGCCAAGGCAAACCCCTGCGCTTCTTCTTCCTTGTGTCCAACTCCGGCGGCCTCCTCCAACAGGCGGCTCCCCTCCTCCCTCGACCGCAGACTTCCGCCTCGCCACCTGTAACTCACCTCCAACTCCATCGTTGCACCTCTGAGCTCAACGCCGAACGCCTCCCATCTCGACTACAGTCCACCAACCCCGGCATCTCGCGCGTCCGACCTCTTCCTGGCGTCGTCTCTGACCAGCCCCATCATCCTTGCGTCCGTCCTCTCCCTACCTGCAACGCACGAGGAAGGAAAAACTCAAATGGTTAGCTTTGTTTTTTTATTATTAGGATAAGTATTAAACTGTTAGGGTTGCTGTTAATATCATGTTAGTTAGAGTTAGAGGTATTAGTTGTTAGTTGGTTTTATACAGTGTGAAATAGATGTTAGTGTGATGTTTTAATCTAAGGTTAGAGTTTTAATGGGTTGTTATACCATGTTAGTTGCTGCAGTTTTTTTAGGGTTATAAAAGAAATTAATCTGATTGTTAGTTAGTTTATAATATATGATTCTGTTATTTTCTTTTAATCACCATGTTAATACGTGATCATCTTGTGCTAAAACCCAGTTTTTATGAGGTGATTAGATTAGTATGTGTTGGGTTTAACCAATGTTACGAGAAGATTACATATATAAAAACTGTGAGCTTGTAGTTGCACTCTGCATTTAAATCTTTAACAGTTCACAGGTACTAGGTTTTATCATGTATACACCACTGTTAACATACATATCAGTTAGATACTGAATTATTGGTAGCTAGTATCAACAGTAGTGTATAGGTGTGTTAGTATAAGATAATGGACATTAGTAGTAATGCATGCTATTACGTTACCTGACAAGAATTCAAGTCTTTAAACCATAAGTTTACTAGCTATTTTCATTTAATCTGATATCAAAATCCGATGACGCAGATATATCTGTATTTCTCTTGAAACCAGTGAACCGTCATCACCGTAGCGTAGTACCCATTGAGACGTTTCCAACGACACCAAGAACATCAAAAACAGGCAAGTGTGCAATTAAATATGAATTTTTGAAGTTTGATGATTATTACCCTATTTTTACTTAAATCTGCATATCTTGAAAACTGCACGTGAAATGACGCTTGGAATTATTTCCATAATGTTCTAGACTAATAATGTGGCATTTGGACATATAACTTGATATTGTTCAACTTTAAACATTGGCAAAGAAAACTAGTTTTCGCAACCTGTTCGTTAAACCCACATGTTCAACACTCTCGTTAATTTATTGTAAATGTCGGGCAACCCTCCCTTAATGATTGAAGGTGTTGTATAAATGAAATGATGACATTGTTAAATTGGTACATAACTTGTCTGGACATTTTTGAATGTTTAACAAATTTTGACATCGTGAAATCGTGCGCCTCGAAGGCGGTATCGTGATATCGTGATGTCGTGTGAGTCGACTAGGCCGGCTCGTGTTCCGTCAAACTTTTGGGTGGGGTTAGGGTTGAGCGGCCACTGGGCGTATGAAGGGTACTCTCCTCAAGAGCACCACCCGCACGCGGTGGGTTAGCGTCAATCACGGTAAGCCCCCGTGAGAGGAACGACCTTCTCATCACGACCTAAAGATGAGAACCTTAGATTAGATGTGAACTCTTGACATGGACATTACAACGCTAACTTTGGTCTCTTGGAAAATTGTCATGCTAATGAACTCAGAAAAATCTTAACTTTAATCTTGCAACCGTCTAGAACTGCATGTTAGGGATGCTCGTTTCTGTTTCTATAAAATTGTTAAATGTTAAATTGCTACAGTCATTTATTTAAGATATTAAATGCTTCTTAAATTCATATCATATGTATATCTTGCCTTGGGATGCTAATCTTTCCTTGCAGACCTTGCTGACATACATTCATTGTTTGTGGATGTATGTCAGATTCAGCGCTTGAGCACCAGGAGGAATCGTACGAGACGCCAGATTTGGAGAGTCGAGCCCCTTTTTCCGTCCCTACTTTGAGTTTTAGCTTTAGTACCTTGTAGTAGGATTAGTGTTTTTGTTGTAGTCTCTTTTTGGTCATGTTGAGGCCAATTGTCTTCTTTCTTGTACGTACAATTCTGGAAGTGTTTTTTTAATTTAATGAAATGTATTCTGATTGTTCTGATACGCAAATGCAAGGACCTCTTTTGTGTTTTTATCACAGACGCTTATTGAACTCGAGCTTCACCGCTCCAGTTCAAGCGGACCGCGTAACGCTCTCGCTTCCGGTGTCTTTTGGGAAGCGGTGCGTTACAGGTTTTAGTGGTGGCCCATGCAGGTCTTGCAACTGCGAACTTCGGAACAATGAGAACACTTTTCATTAGCCAAAACATCCAGAATAGTTCGTACACAAAATTACTCGAATGCCTCGTCTCAGCATGATAGGAAACCCAATACTAGGATAATTAGAAGAGTTAAACGCTCGTGCTCGTTAGTTAGACACCCTTGCCACGACTAAGTATTATCATCTTAGGGTCACCCTAGCGATTGATCATCCAACTCTGACCATACTAGATTCTTGAGTTTCGTTAGTCATTCGCTTAGATTCATCGAATCTAGGGCCCAACCGAACGTAGCGATTGTCGCCGTGCCAGTTGATGTGCGTTTATATTTCATATATTTGCGCACGTTTTCTTCCGTGTTTTTCAATATTTTACCGCCGTCTTATATTCGTTTTCTCGTGTTTTCTTGTTTTCTTTCACTTTTCCGTGTTTTCCGTATTTTGCAGGAGTTTACTGGCATATGTGGCATAAAACGATGATATCATGTGTCCCCGGAGCAACGGGAGGAGTCACGCGTGATCCTGGGGGTCAAACGACGAAGATTGCATCTTTCAGCCTCTCACCCGATCGGTTGATCATCTTCAACCGATCGGGTGATGCACGCGTGCACCACCCGTACGCAGCTTGGAGCTCACGAGAAGTCACCCGGTCGGTTCAGTGACCGGGTCAAAAGCTCAAAGTCTCTGAAATTCAAAGCTGATTGCCAACCGATCGGGTGACCTTCACCCGATCGGTTCACCTGTAGCTGAATTTCAACAGCCAAGACACGAAGATCCAACCGGTCTCCTCACCCGGTCGGCACCAAGATCCAACCGACCGCATCCATGTTCCAACCGACCGGTTCATCCTGACCGGGTGAAATCCCGCATTGCGCTGTAATTCTGTGAAGCGGTTCACCCGATCGATTGACTTGTCAACCGATCGGGTGATGTCGTTTTCTATATATAGAACCCTAGGTTTCCCAGATTCGGGAGTTGGTTATTTTTTGCTGTTTTCTTCATTTTGTGACGGCTGTAATTTTCCAGTTTTTGTAAGTTTTCAGATCTTTGCCAAACTTTAGTATTATCTTAATTGCTTTACTACCATTGCATTTCTATTGTCTGATCATGATTTTTACGGTCGATTTCTGTTTAGATCGCTTTTTACTAAATATGTGTGAGTAGTTCCCAAATCTGGGATTTTGGCGGAAACCCCTTCGTGGGCTCTTCCCGATGCGTCCATAGGGCTAGGAAATCGATGGGGATTAGGAATCTAACGGTTACGCGGGGTGTTTTATTGTCATCGGCGGGAAAAAGACCGCCTTTGACCGTTGGGCCAAGGGGGAATAAACTTGGCGGTTGACTCCCTAGCCATTGCTCACGCCTTTAGCGTAGACGCTGAATCCTAGCGCACGGGAGCGGCAGGATGAGACGTTGGGAGTTATCGTTGCGAGCTTAGTGCTCCCAGAGTCCATCAGTGTTAATGGACACGTGAGTGCCCACTGATCGAACCCGGGAAGTCCGGCGTATCATCCTGGGCACCGACCGGAATGTCGGGCCCATGGGATGCCGGTACCACTTTCAGAGGCAACGTCTCACCATTAGACCCTAATTTAATACCCTGCTAAGCTACTGCACAAGTACTAGAGGGGGGTGAATAGTACTTTAAAATAATTAAGAGGCTAATTCCTAATTACTTGCAAACTATACCAAACAATGCGGAAAAGTAAATGTTAGACAACAAAGAAACAATCGCAAACAACGATATTACTGGGTTCGGATCCACCCAAGTCTCCCTGACTTGTTCCCGGTGATCCTACGTCCCAACCACCCGGATCCCCTCCGGATACTTGAGTTAGAAACCATAACTCAAGATTTCCACTATGAAATACTTGTGAAGAACCTTCACCAAGTCAAATCATACACAAAGTAATTTGTGACTCCCACAACCCGGGATCACAATCACAACTCTCACAACCGAGAGATAAACACTTACAAAATGAAAGTAAATGAAATAGAATAACTTACCACAAAATACCTATGCCTTGATTACACTTACGAATTAGGGCAAGGATGATTTTGAGGAAGAAGAAGGCACCAAACCCTAGCTCCAAGATGTAGATCAGCGATGGAGAGCTATGGGGTTGTTGGTGACCTAGGATCAAGCACTTGGCTTGGAAGGCTTCACACTCAATGAATCTCTCTTTGGAATTAAGAGTGAGGAGAGATTATTGAATGGAATGAAAGAGATTTGAATGAGCTTGGAATGATTTCTCTTGATATCTAAACTTGCAATAATATCAGCCTTTTGTGCAATGAATGCAGCTCAACAAGTATTTATAGGATAGAGGAGAGAGAGAAAGAAATTCGAGTCATTAAATGCTCCAATGGCTCTTTTCTGAACCCAACTAGTCGGTCAAAGAACAACCACCGACCGACTAGTTCATCAACTAGTCGGTCGGTCATTTAACGTAGACTGACTAATGGAAGAACAACCAAAAGGTCGAAGCACAGACAAAAGGAACTAGTCGGTCCAAGAAGAGTAGCTGACCGACTAGTTTCATAACTAGTCGGTCGGTTAATTAACTGAGACCGACCAAGAGATAAAACTGAAGTCTGAGCACAAATTGATTTAGTCGGTCCAAGAACAAATGTTGACCGACTAGTTCATCAACTAGTCGGTCGCCAAATGTGCATAGACCGACTAACGATAAACAGTAAGTTAGGTGAAAATTGGCATGTACAGTAAAGCTCAACTAGTCGGTCCAAGAAGGAAAGTTGACCGACTAGTTCATTAACTAGTCGGTCGCCAAATGAACACAGACCGACTAATGATAAACAGTAGCTCAGGCTCAAAGTTGCATGTACAGGGAAAGCTCAACTAGTCGGTCACAGAAGCATCACTGACCGACTAGTTCACAAACTAGTCGGTCAGTGAGTCAACGTAGACCGACTAACTGTAAACAGTAAAGAGCTTAGAATTAACTGACAGAAACTAGTCGGTCCAAGAAGCTTTGCTGACCGACTAAATCACCATCTAGTCGGTCAGTTCTTCTTCTTGAACCAACTAACATGCACAAGAAGTCGCGAATCGAAGCGCGAAGCTTCGGGAAAGTTTGTATGGACTTCTACTAAGATCCTAGAGCTAAGATAGGAGCATTATGAAGATTTAAACTGTAAGACCTACTCAAGGCTTAACATTCTACGAAATAAGCTTAAAGACTATAAATAAAACTTGACGATACCGTCTTCAATAGCTTCAATCGAATCTTCATGACTTCTAAGATGGTCCATAAGCTTCAACGAAGCTTTAGGCATACGATCACATGCTTTGAGAAGTCTCGAGATGTCGCTTTGGATGTTCATATGAATTTGGCGACGATCTCCATAACTGCGCTCACAAATTGTTAGTTCACGATATATTTATGTTTGTTCATCATCCAAAACCAAATCCGGGGAGTCCAATATCCAACATTCTCCCCCTTTTTGGTGATGACAAACCAACATAAATAATAATCAAAAATGATAATTCAAATGAAATTTACTTACTCCCCCCTGGATTGATGACACGTTAAATTCCAAATTAATCAATAATAATACGCATCAAGCAGATGAGTAAAGTATATCAATGAGAATCGATTATTGAAATATCGAATACCAAATGATGGTTATTGAAATATCGGATTTGAAAATCCATTTATATATCTTAACTCCCCCTGAATCTAACATATCAAATTAGATTCTTGGAATAATTGTTTAAATTATCATTTAGCACATCGTTATTATTATATCTCTCCCCCTTTGGCATTAGCAAAAAGAGCGGGAGGAGATCAACGACAACAACAATGGCTTCAAATAAAAGCACGGGAGTCGTAGAATACGACGACGGTTCAAGTGACACCAAGGAAAAATACGAAGAAAATCAAGGCGTGTCAATGAAACCATAGTCGAAAATCGTAAAACGAAATCATCAAAAACTCAAATCAATTTTACGGATTGAGTTATGGAATATACTCTCCAATATCAACATTCTTGGTTAATTTAGTGCATGGAAAACAATTCTATGTTTTCATAAATTGAAATCTATTTAACCTAGTTAATATCGTCGAGCGACGAAATTAAACATCAGAGACATAAAAAAAATTATATAATGTGCACAGTAGAATGAAATGTCAACTGCGATGTATATATATATAAAATATGAACCAGAGTACATCAGAAATATACATCACTGACATACAAAACATCGATCCAACGATCGGGGCACAAAATACAACATCATATATCACAGATATCAGAGTGACACAAAACATACAACATCATCAAAATGCATCAAGATACATCATCAAAATGATCCAAAAAAAAGCCACCCTCACTATCCTACCCAATCTCTCTCACAACTAGATATGTCATCCAATGTGCATCGGGAGAGGCCTCAAAGAAGCTCAAGAGGCAGCGGGAGGATCAGAAGCAACTGCAGGCTCTGTAGGAGCGGAAGCGGTAACTGGATCAGTTGGAATGTCAACGGAAGCGACGGCAGAAGTCTCAGGCACGACAGAAGAGACGATCTCAGGGGCAGCAACGGTAGTGGCCTCGGGAGCACCAGTTGGAGCATCCACCGCAGGAGCGGTGGCAACAGGTGTGCTCTCGGGGGCACCAGCAGATGAAGCAGCAGCAGCATCACCAGAAGTGCCCTCGGGGGCACGAGTAGATGCATGAGCAAGCTCCTCAATGTCCTCCTCATCCAACTCATCCTTGTCAGAAAAAGACGGAGGGACCTCAATATCAAGGTGACGAGCTATACGGCAGAGAATCTCCTCAGAACGAGCCTGACGAGACTCCAAACGTCGCAGAGAACGAACGAGCTCGGCAAGAGTGGAAGAGGGAGCAGCTGAGGTAGAGGCAGAGGCTGACGCTGAAGGTGTCGTCCTCTGAACGTGACGGAGCGTCGCAAGAGACTTCTTGACGGCCGTCGCGTTCAGGGGAGGACCAAGGGGACGCTCATCGTCAGGAGGAAGAGTGACACGGAAGTGACGAAATACCAGAGTCAACAAGCACGGGAAGGGGATATGAGCCGACTTCGTGGACTTGTGAATACACTCGAAAGAGTCCATCTTATCGAGTATAATGCGAGCCCAGTTAATCGAGCTCCCCATGAAAAATAGCATAAACCAACTTCAAGAAAGGCTGGGACGGTAGAGAAGAGGAGCCGTACTTGGGAAGCAAGCACGACTTCAGAATCAAATTGAGGACCCAGGCATTAGGCTTGAAGGATTTGGAGGGCACACCAATCAGGCGGGAGGAATCTGGTGGAAAATCTGAGAGAGAACGACCTGATCAAGGGAGGTGATATCATCAACAGAAATGTCAGAGGGGAGGAGGCCAGACGAGGAGATACCCAAAATCTCTCCTAAGATTTCTACCGTGAGGACTATAGGAGTCCCCAAGACAGTCGTCTCAATCGAGTGGGTCGCATCGTACTGACCCCTGATCCTATTGGCATAGAAAAGTTTTACTAGGCGAGGGTAGGGGTGAGGGTTCGCCTTCGGGTCATATCGAAGGTAATCGAGAAGACCGGAGGACGAAAGAAGATCGGCGAGGCCTAGGAAGTCACTAAACTGGATGAAATGCTCCAGAAGCAGTGGGCAGTGTTCGATACGGTTGTAAGCCGTAAGACACAAAGGGTCGTCGCGACACAACGAAATATCGACACCGCCAACCGGCATCGGAGCCTTTCCCTTAGGCTTACGGGTAGATGTACGTGGTCGGGAGCTAGACTCAGGATGCCTAGGAGGAGTGGGTTCCCTATGAGTCTCAGTTTCGGGTATGAACTCGGTATCGGAATCGGTAGGAGTATGAAAAGAGGAGGGAGAGGCAAGTTCCTTGGTCTTGGGCTTAGGCTTGGGCTTGGGTTGAGCACGGGGCTTCGCTTTCGTCGTCCTCTTACGCTTAAGAGGAGGCGAAGACGAAGAGGGTTCGGTAGGCTTCGAACGGCGTTTCGGAGGTGGGGGGTCCGAGGGTGGCGAATCGACGGTCATGGGCGAAGGACCAGAGGGAGTGATTGGGATACGTGTACGAGCCATAAGCGTGGCACGACATGACACAAGAGATCGAAATAACCCTAGAAAGTCGAAATAACTAGAAACCCTAGCCGAAATCAAGTGAAAACCTAACCCTAAGCGCAAGAAATGAACCCTAGAGCTAAGAGAGGGAGGAGAGATCACCTAGGGGGAGAGGGCGACGGTCGGCGACGGAGGAGATGGCCGGAATCAGGCCGGAGATCGACCGACACGAAGGAGGAAGTCGAAGGGTCGGGGGTTTTTTCGAGTTGGAGTGAGAGAGAGACCGACTAAAAATGAGTATAGTCAGTCGGGGCTGAGATTTAATCGACTGGAAATCGAAAAGACAAAACAGTCCCCGTCACAACTAGTCTGTCATAGTTCAAGCACTGACTGACTAGATCACGATCTAGTCGGTCGGTCAATGAGCTTGAACCGACTAGTTGTAAACAGTAACTGAAGGCAAATTTACTGACAAGATTTAGTCTGTCTAAGCTCATTCACTGACCGACTAGAACTGAATCTAGTCGGTCGGCCAATGAACTTGGACCGACTAAGAGAGTTCAAAAATTGAAAATATTTGAAATTTGATTTCTCTCCTAATCACACTTGGATGAAACATCAAAATACTCTCATTAATCATTATACTACCCCATTAAACATCGAAAATCTGAAATTTGACGATTACGCACAAATCGAGCGAAAATTCCGAAAATTCAACAAAAATCCAGAAAATTTCAATACTTCAAGCATGAGCAAATATAACGAATAGAATAGCATGCAAGCATATTGAATAAAAAATGAATCCTATATCTCGGATTCACCCATAATCCCCAATTCTCGACGCAACCGCACAAAGGAGTCTTCCTTTAGGGGTTTCGTGAAAATATCGGCGATTTGCTTCTGGGTTTCAACGTACACTAATATGATGTCCTTTTTAGCAACATGATCATCTAAGAAATGGTGTCGGACATCTATGTGTTTCGAACGGGAATGGTGTACCGGGTTCTTGGAAAGACATATTGCACTTTGGTTGTCCACCATGATAGGGCAAGTATCACAGTTTATACCAAAGTCTTTAAGTGTGTGTCTCATCCAAAGAACTTGATCACACGCGGCACCGGTGGCAATATATTCCGCCTCGGTGGTTGAAAGTGATACGGAATTTTGCTTCTTGGAAAACCAAGAGACAAGGGAATTTCCTATAAAATGGCAAGTGCCACTAGTACTTTTCCTGTCGGATTTGCATCCAGCATAATCAGCATCACTATATGAGATTAACTCATACGTGCTAGATTTTGGATAAAGTAATCCAAAATCAAGTGTATAACTTAAATAACGGAAAATACGTTTTACCGCTACTAAGTGAGACTCCTTAGGTTGAGACTGATAACGAGCACATACACATACGGCAAACATAATATCGGGCCTACTTACGGTAAGATAAAGTAAACTACCAATCATACCTCGATATAGACGAATGCCTACATCTTTACCGCCCGTATCCTTATCAAGATGCGTAGTCGTGCTCATTGGAGTCTTTTTCCCGGAGGCATTCTCCATTCCAAATCGCTTAAGCAACTCCACCGTATACTTCGTTTGGTGGATAAGATTGCATCGTCCATTTGGCGAATTTGGAGACCTAAGAAATATTTGAGCTCACCCATGTGGCTCATCTCAAATTGATCCTTCATCACATTAGAAAACTCTTCGCAAAGAGCAAAGTTAGTAGCACCGAAAATGATATCATCAACATATATTTGTACTAAAATTATATCATTATTCGATTACTTAACAAATAATGTGGAATCAACTTCTCCCATTTTAAATCCTAAATCCAAAAGAAAATTCTTTAGACGGTCATACCAAGCTCGAGGAGCTTGTCTCAAACCGTAAAGAGCTTTCTTAAGTTTAAAAACATGATTTGGAAATTTTTCATTTATAAAACACGGAGATTGAGAAACGTAAACTTCCTCAACAATATCTCCGTTTAAAAACGCACTTTTAACATCCATTTGAAATAATTTAAAATCCTTATGGCATGCAAAAGATAATAGTAATCTAATTGATTCTAATCTAGCTACCGGAGCGAAGGATTCTTCGAAATCAATACCTTCCTTTTGATGGTAGCCTTGAGCAACTAACCGAGCTTTGTTTCGGACGACGACTTGGTTTTCGTCGGTTTTGTTCTTGAAGATCCACTTTGTCCCTATGACGGTGTGGTTCTTCGATGGCAATGGAACAAGCTCCCAAACCTCATTCCTCTCGAATTGAATGAGTTCCTCCTCCATGGCTAAGATCCAAGCACTATCTGCGCACGCTTCATTAACATTCTTTGGCTCTATCGAGGAGGCAAAGGCACAATGAGCGAAGTAGTTCACTTGCGATCTCGTCTTGACACTATCATGGATATTGCCAATGACTTGCTCATGAGGATGGTCACGAACGGTACGAAGCCGTTTGAGAATACCTTGATCACTAGGAACATTCTCAACAACTTCATTAGACGGGTTAGTCTCAATAGAATCAATAGAATCATTAGAGTTAGAATTACCAATTGAATCATATAAGACATCCATAGAGTCATCATCATTAGTAATTCTAGATGAAACAAATCCTTCATTAAATGACACATGAAGTGATTCCTCAATCGTTGAGGTTCGTTTGTTGAATATCCGGTAGGCTTTGCTACGTGAGGAATACCCAACAAAAATCCCCTCATCGGATCTTGGATCGAATTTGTCCAAACTACCATACGTGGTCTTAATAAAACATTTCGAACCAAAAACACGAAAATGTTTAACTTGAGGCAACCTACCAAACAACAATTCATAACAAGTTTGTTTAGTGCCGGGCCTCAAAAGTATTCTATTAAACACATAGCAAGCGGTATGTACCACTTCCACCCAAAATTGATGGCCAAGTTGGCTATTATCAATCATAGTGCGAGCGCATTCCACTAGCGTCCTATTCTTTCTCTCAACAACACCATTTTGAGGAGGTGCGCGAGGGAATGAAAAGGTGTGTGTAATACCAACTTCATCACAAAATGTCTCAAAAGACTCATTCTCAAATTCACCTCCATGATCACTACGAATAGTGACAATGGTGGTTCCTAAGAGATTTTGTACTTTCTTAACAAAAATTGTGAAGTTTTCAAAAGCTTCATTTTTATTACATAATGAAAATACCCAAGTAAACCTAGAAAAGTCATCAATGATGACAAGTCCATATCTAGCATTACCTAATGAAGCAACTCTAGTTGGCCCAAATAAATCTAGATGTAATAGCTCTAGAGGCCGCTTAGAAGAAATGCTTTTCTTAGGTTTAAATGAAGATTTTGGAAGCTTGCCTCGTTGACACGAGTCACAAAAGCTTTTCTTTTGAAAGACAAGCTTAGGGAAGCCTCTAATAGAATTTAACTTGGAAAGCTTAAAAAGTGTTCCAAAGTTCACATGACCAAAACGTCGATGCCATAGGTGTTGTTCACTTGTGTTGGCAATGAGACATTGTTCATGTGATCTTGGAAGATCTAGGATATATATATCCTTATGGCATGTGCCGGAAAACAATAATTCATTATTATCTTTTCTTAAAATATGGCACATTCCTTTCGCAAAGTTAACTTTGTAACCTTTGTCACAAAGTTGACTTATTGAAATAAGATTGTGGTTTAATTCTTTAACAAGGTAAACATCACATATAAGGGGTTTAGAAGGATTACCCACTTTACCAACACCTATGATGGTTCCGCTCTCGTTGCCTCCAAATACGACGCGGTTTCCATTTGCAATGGGAACCACTCCGGAGAGCAATTGAGCGTCACCCGTCATGTGTTTTGAACACCCGCTATCGAGTATCCAATTCCCCTTGGAGCTAAATTTAAATTTGTTGCTCCTTTTCTTTTTCTTTTCCTTGAGTACCTAAAGATAGAAAATTTCATATCATGGTACCCAAGGTCATTGGGTCCAAAAGATTAGACCTTTGGAAGCCAAGTCCAATTGGACTTAGACTTCCCCACATAATTTCTACTATGCACAACATCCGAAAAATAAGCATTCATGTAAACTTGTTTTTCATCCATGCTTGTGTCCTTTGGGCTCCAAATTGTGAATATTTTGGGAGCCCTTATCCTATTGGGTGCATGCATGCGTTGTTGGTTTCTACGTGATGCATGTCGTGGATAGGCATAAGGAACATGATGGAATGGTGCATGTGGATAATTATTCATACGATGATGTGGGTGAACATATGCATGTGGAGGAACACGTGCGTGAGGGTGTCTCACATGGTGTGCACGTGCCCGTGAACGTGTAGCATAGAAATCATCATATGTGTGAGCCGGTGGAGTAGGACGTGTGTTCCTACGTGGCATAGTATTGGTGTACATATAAGCATGCCCCTTCTTTGGAGGTCCACCCAAAGTGGGTTTCTTTCCGAAAGAGGGTGTGGACGAGGTGGAAGCACCATTGGTAGATGAACTACCAATAGAGTGTTTGCTACCACTCGTTGAGTCACCGGAAGTTGGCCTAACAAAAGTAGTGGCCGATTTGGATGAACTTCCCATTGTATACCCCAAGCCAATGTGGTGATTGGCCGGAAGTAAGTCACTTAGGATTTTATCCAAATGGTCCTTACCCTTATTGAATTTATTAATTCGGCCTAATGTGTTCTCATATTTCTCGGTGAGAGAACGCATAGAAGCATCCAAAGTGGATACTTGCGATGTGAGCACAAAAACACGAGATTTAAGATTCTCATTCTCAATACTCAAAGTCGAGTTTTGAGAAGTCAAATCCGCTATTTTGTGTTCCTCCGGATCCTCAATGCTAACATGTTCAAGTTGAGTCTTGAGATTAACAATCTCATTCTTCAACCCTTCAACAACGGTGTCGTTGTTGGTGATGATAGTTTTAGGCGAGGTTTGAATGCTAGCTAAGTCATCTTTTACTTTAGTATACCTATTTACTAATTTAGTATACTTAGACCACAATTGAGAATTAGCATTCCTAAGGTCATCCATGGTTACCTCATCGCCTTCGTTGTCGCTATCATCGGAAGAGGAAGATCCTTGATCATGCTCCTCTCTTGCCATGAAGCACATGTGTGCTTGCTCCACTTGCTCATCGTCCGACTCTCCGCTTGAGGAATCCTCGGAGTCGGTGAATGTTGCCCCGACAAGCCCCTTTTTGTTCCCTTTTTGTACTTCTTGGACTTGTCGAATTTAGGTGCCTTCCACTTCTCCTTTTGCTTGTTTAGAGGACACTCCGCTTTCATGTGTCCTGGCTTGTTGCATTTAAAGCACAAAGAAGAAGAGGCGTTAGAAGAATTGAACTTTGACTTGTTTTTGAAGTTACCTTTCCGGAAGAACCGGTTGAACTTCTTGGCCATGAGTGCCATGGACTCCAAGTCCAACTCGTTTTTCGAGTTCTCATCATCGGTTGATGTGGAAGTAGATGGAGCGGCCTTGAAAGCAATAGCTTTCTTCTTTGGCTCTTCTTGTTGTAGGTAAGACTTCATCTTTTCCTGCAACTTTAACTTGCTATCCTTGCGTACCTCATAAGACATCAAGGTACCCATTAGTTGAATAACGGTATACTTGTTCATATCGTTACCTTCCTCGATGGTGAAGGTGCGCTTTTCCCAACTAGAAGGAAGTCCTTCTATAAGCTTCGAACATTTCTCCTTTTGGGTGTAGGATTTGCCGAGAGCCTTTAACTCGTTTATGATGTCGACGAAGCGAGCATAATACTCCTTCATCTTCTCACCCTGTAGCATATGAAACATTTCGTAATCTTTATTAACTACAACGAGTTTAGAGTCTCTTACCCTACTCGTCCCTTCATGTAAGATGAGGAGGGAGTTCCAAATTTGATATGCACTCTTACATGTGCATATCTTGTTGAAATCCTCGGGCTCCAAAGCGCATTGCAAGGCGTTCATTGCCTTGGCATTGCTTACCTCCGCGGCGACCTCCGCGGGAGTCCATTTCTCGAAATCTTCTTCGGTGGGCTCGACATATTCCTTCATCGTGGTCCTCCATAGTGAAGCACTCCGGAGGAAAGTTTCCATCCGGCATTTCCAGTACCCGTAGTTGGTACCGTTGAAGAATGGAGGCCTTGTTGAGGAATGTCCTTCCATTACCGAAGAAGCTCCTTCACGGTTCTTGAAGGTGCTATAATCGGAGGGTGGACGAACGGTCTTGTTGTCGTTGGCAGACATAGCTATAGACTTGGCTCTGATACCAAATGTAATGCCCTGCTAAGCTACTGCACAAGTACTAGAGGGGGGGTGAATAGTACTTTAAAATAATTAAGAGGCTAATTCCTAATTACTTGCAAACTCTACCAAACAATGCGGAAAAGTAAATGTTAGACAACAAGGAAACAATGCAAACAACGATATTACTGGGTTCGGATCCACCCAAGTCTCCCCGACTTGTTCCCGGTGATCCTACGTCCCAACCACCCGGATCCCCTCCGGATACTTGAGTTAGAAACCCTAACTCAAGATTTCCACTATGAAATACTTGTGAAGAACCTTCACCAAGTCAAATCATACACAAAGTAATTTGTGACTCCCACAACCCGGGATCACAATCACAACTCTCACAACCGAGAGATAAACACTTACAAAATGAAAGTAAATGAAATAGAATAACTTACCACAAAATACCTATGCCTTGAGTACACTTACGAATTAGGGCAAGGATGATTTTGAGGAAGAAGAAGGCACCAAACCCTAGCTCCAAGATGTAGATCAGTGATGGAGAGCTATGGGGTTGTTGGTGACCTAGGATCAAGCACTTGGCTTGGAAGGCTTCACACTCAATGAATCTCTCTTTGGAATTAAGAGTGAGGAGAGATTATTGAATGGAATGAAAGAGCTTTGAATGAGCTTGGAATGATTTCTCTTGATCTCTAAACTTGCAATAATATCAGCCTTGACTGCAATGAATGCAGCTCAACAAGTATTTATAGGATAGAGGAGAGAGAGAAAGAAATTCGAGTCATTAAATGCTCCAACGGCTCTTTTCTGAACCCAACTAGTCGGTCAAAGAACAACCACCGACCGACTAGTTCATCAACTAGTCGGTCGGTCATTTAACGTAGACCGACTAATGGAAGAACAGCCAAAAGGTCAAAGCACAGACAAAAGGAACTAGTCGGTCCAAGAAGAGTAGCTGACCGACTAGTTTCACAACTAGTCGGTCGGTTACTTAACTGAGACCGACTAAGAGATAAAACTGAAGTCTGAGCACAAATTGATTTAGTCGGTCCAAGAACAAATGTTGACCGACTAGTTCATCAACTAGTCGGTCGCCAAATGTGCATAGACCGACTAACGATAAACAGTAAGTTAGGTGAAAATTGGCATGTACAGTAAAGCTCAACTAGTCGGTCCAAGAAGGAAAGTTGACCGACTAGTTCATCAACTAGTCGGTCGATCAATGAACACAGACCGACTAATGATAAACAGTAGCTCAGGCTCAAAGTTGCATGTACAGGGAAAGCTCAACTAGTCGGTCACAGAAGCATCACTGACCGACTAGTTCACAAACTAGTCGGTCGGTGAGTCAACGTAGACCGACTAACTGTAAACAGTAAAGAGCTTAGAATTAACTGACAGAAACTAGTCGGTCCAAGAAGCTTTGCCGACCGACTAGATCACCATCTAGTCGGTCAGTTCTTCTTCTTGAACCAACTAACATGCACAAGAAGTCCGAATCGAAGCGCGAAGCTTCGGGAAAGTTTGTATGGACTTCTACTAAGATCCTAGAGCTAAGATAGGAGCGTTATGAAGATTTAAACTGTAAGACCTACTCAAGGCTTAACATTCTACGAAAGAAGCTTAAAGACTATAAATAAAACTTGACGATACCGTCTTCAATAGCTTCAATCGAATCTTCATGACTTCTAAGATGGTCCATAAGCTTCAACGAAGCTTTAGGCATACGATCACGTGCTTTGAGAAGTCTCGAGATGTCGCTTTGGATGTTCATATGAATTTGGCGACGATCTCCATAACTGCGCTCACAAATTGTTAGTTCACGATATATTTATGTTTGTTCATCATCCAAAACCAAATCCGGGGAGTCCAATATCCAACAGTCCTCACTGATCAGGTGACCCAGCTAGGGTTGCAAGTGGCGAACCTTCAGAGACCTCAGAATTGTTACCGCCACAGCCTGAGGTGAACCCTAGGGGGTAAATCGGACCTTGGCGCTCACACATGAGCATGAGAACGTGTCCGCCGTCGTCTTGAGGAGCGGAACTCAAATACCTACGAGAGAGCCCCCCAAAGGACCGGAAGCACCGTTGGTCGTGGAACGACCAATTGAGAAATTAAATGACGACGGTGCTTCGTCGCCCAAGCCAACTACTCCGGAGGGAGTTCATAGAGAGGAGAAGAAAAAGGACGAGGAAGGAAACCTAAGAGTGTTCAAGCCCATTGTGCCTTTCCCACAACGGCTTGCCAAAGTTAAAATCGATGAGAAGTATGGCAAATTCTTTTCCATGGTGAAAGATTTGAGCTTATAAATCCCCTTCCTCGAGGCCATCAAGACAATTCCCTCATATGCCAAATTTCATAAAGACTTGGTGACATGGGGATCTAGAAAAGATAAGGTCGTGTTAACGGCGGAGTGCAGCGCACTCATTCAGCGCGCAAATCCGTCTAAGCTCAAGGACCCCGGAAGTTTCTCCATCCCTTGCTCTATTGGGGAAGTGCAAATCCAGAGGGCGCTCGTCGATCTAGGAGCGAGCGTCAGCTTAATGCCCCTATCGCTGTATAAGAGAATAGGGATGGGAGACTTAGAGCCCACCGGCATGACATTACAACTTGCTGACCGTTCGGTCAAGTACCCGGTGAGAGTAGTGGACGACCTCCCCGTCGATGTGAGAGGAGTACAAGTACCGGTTGTTTTTATGGTGATGGACATGTCGGAAGACAAACATACCCCTATTATCCTGGGACGGCCCTTTATGGCAACCACCGGAGTTTTGATAGACGTGAAGAATGGGAAGCTTTCCCTTAATGTGGGCCAAGAAAGAGTCGAATTTGACTTAGGCTTGTCGATGAAGCATCCAAATCCCCCGGACGATCCTAGTATCAGTATGCTGGAGAACGAGGAAGATAGAGCTGTTGAAACAAGTGCCTGGGAAGTGCTCTCGAGGAATCCCCCCGATAGCTTGGGGGACCTTGGAGAGCAAGTTGGCTCCCCAAAGAATGAATTTGCTAATGAGTCGGTCGTGCGACATGTGATCCCTCCTGGATTCCCTAAGTCTCCTCCTACGAGGAGAAAAGGGAAAGAACCCATGGACCTCACCGGTGATGAGGTCCGGATCCTGAAAAAGATGGCGGTAGACGCCAATTTGAGGGAGAAGCCCCCGGATCATGTCGACAAAGGGAGGGTAGTTGAGCAAATCTTCTTACATCCGCCGACTACACCAATAGCCACAAGCTCTGGAGTTGAAGAGATGCCGGATTTTGGGCATCACCCGTATCGCCCACCATGAACATCATCAACGGGTGTCGAGCTAAACGACGTTAAAAAAAGCGCTTCATGGGAGGCAACCCATGCTCTAAACTTTTGTTTCAATTTTTAGGATTATTTTTAGCTTTATTTTATCTATTTTTATAAATAAATCCGACCGCAAGAACTTCCGTCGTGGAACTTAGGCGATTTTTGGGTTTTTGCAGAAAACAAGGCCCCAACCGATCGGGTGATAACTCACCCGATCGGGTGATAACTCACCCGATCGGTTGGGATGTATCAGCTAACAGCCGTATCAGTAACTAAATGAACCGACCGGGTGAGGAAAGATGAGACCGGGTGAGCAGACCGGGTGACCTGGGGAAACTCTCGGGAAAATTTCAGGAATTTGTCAACCGACCGGGTGACAAGAAGCGAGGCCGGTTGAGAGACCGGGTGAGAAACCCCGAACTTTCGGGAAAATCTGTGGAGCGGCCAACCGATCGGGTGAGTTATCACCCGACCGGTTCGCCTGTAGCACTTTTTCAGCCAAAAATTCCGACCTAAAGTCAACCGATCGGGTGACTTCTCACCCGATCAGTTCGACTTAAACCCTATAAATATCCTTCGATCCACCCATTCACAGCCCCTCCGCCCTATCGAGTTCTTCGCCGTCATTTCGCCTTCCGACTTCTCCCAACGACCGAAAACTCCCCTCCCACTTCCTCCACTCCTCCATTACCCCCTCTCTCCACCTCCCCCTTGCATTTCTCCATCTCTCTCTCTCTCTCCCTCCCCTATTTCGCATTTTTCTAGCCCTAATTCCCAACATCCACCCCCACTTTCGAATTTTTTGCTGAAAAAGAGTGCCGCGGCTCCACACTTCTCCCATTGCACGGCATTGGGTCATCTACAAGCGAGGAGCTCGAATTTCTACGGGGTAACTTCGCTCCACTTCTCACATTTCAATTTTTACCCTAGATATTTAATTTTCTTGGTTGTTCGTGTGTGTACACTTTGATAGTACTTTGCACTCATTTGCATCACTCACTCGCACACATGGCCCGGGAGAGAGACAAGGGGAAGGGTATCTTGCGGGAGGAGGAACCGTCTCGAAAGAGACGTAAACAAACACATCCTCCTTCCCACACACGTGAACTGACACTAGCCCCTCCCCCGCATATCATTCCCCCCGTGGACCCCATGTTGGGCCCGCATAGGTACCTATTTAGGAACCAAGAACAGAAAGACTTCTACCACAGACTAGATACTCGGGGGCATCTATCAACCAAGTTTGCCCACACCCAATCACTCGTCGACCTCGGTGTCTTCACCGAGGTCGAGACTCTTTTTGCTAACCTTGGTTGGTTGGCCTTCCTGAATGCCTCTGCGGTATCTTACCCGTCACTCACCCTAGAATTCCTTTCCTCTCTCGTTTGTAAGTCGGGGTCGACTGTCACTTTTCGGGTGCGTAACCAAACCATCCGCACCAACCTGGATACCATCTGTGATATATTTGGTTTCCCTATTCTTGGGAATGACGCTATCCGACACTACGGATATCCCCCGGAATTTGACGTCGATAACTTTTGGTTCCGCCTCACCATACTCCCTTGCTATCCCCGGGGTAAGGCTAAGGCCTCCTCCATAATCCATCCCATATTTCGTCTGGCCCATAGGATCATATCCTCTGCATTTTTCCCGCGGGATGAGTCAGGCACCGTGACTATCCCCGAGCTTTTTATTCTCTGGGCCATGACTTTCCCCTTTGTTCGTGATGATGATGGAGTTAGCTTTAGGGCCCCAACTGTCCCTGTTCATGCTGGCGATTGGCTTGTTTACAAGCTTCTCGAGATTAGCAGGGCCGGGAAGGGCAAGATCTGCTGTGGGGGCATTATCACTATTATTGTTTCCTCCCCCCAGTTTAACATTCCCATCCCCCAAAATCTTCCTAATGCCGCAGGACCCTCACATCTAGATCTTGACGTCCTGTGGCACATTCATATGATTAGGCCCCGCCCCGATGGTCGTTTCGAATTCAATTACGGCCACCCACCTCGCCCCTACACCATTCTCCCCAAACCCGCTCGGATGACCATAGCTTTAGTGGCGGATTGGACTTTTCCGCCCGATCCCGAGTTCCTTGCAGGGTTGCACCTTCCTTTCTTTCCCCCGGACGCACGCATACCACCTTCCCCTGCCGCCCACTTAGGCGAGCAGGATATTCCTGCGTCCCGGGGAGATATTGGGGCTGGCCCGAGTCACCCGGTTTCTGCTCCTGGCCCCATCACTTCTGAGCATCTCTTTGCGACCATCTCTGGCCTCGTGTCCAGTGCCGGCATGACCACTGCCGCCGACACTACTTCCACATCACCTGCCGGCACCACTTCCACCTCACGTCAGTCCACTTCCTTCGGTCGCCGCCAGGTCTCTGCCCGTCTTGCTCTCGAGAGGGAGGTAGCAGCCCTCCGTGATCTTGCCATGTCCTCTGCCCCCTCGGACCCATCACCGTCCTCCTTTCTCACTCACCCACGCTTCCTCGCACTTGAGAGGAACGTGGCCGCCATTATTCACCTTCTCACTCACCTCCACGGACCGCCACCACCTTCACCACCTCGATGATTTTCTCCTCCACCCTCCCACACATCCCCACCTCCATCACCTCCCCTGTCACATTCTTCTCCTCCACCATCCCACCAATCCCCACCTCCCCCACCCCCACCTAGGCGATCATCTCCCACATCCACATCTATTCCCATCCCCGTATCCACTTCTATCGCACCCACACCACTTCTACCTCCTCCACCGTCACATCATATGTGCGCCACAAGAAATTGCCAGTGCGCTCCAAATCTCTCCCACCTCCACCCACTACAGTCACCATCACATCTTCTCCCCCCATTTCTATTCCTTTTGCCACCGTCTTGATCGCCGTACTTCCACCACCACCCACCTCCACCGACACTCTACCCATCGTTCACACCACCACTGCACCTATTCCCCCACCTCTGTCCCCACTTCTCCGCACACCCCCCGCATCCCCCGACCACCCAGCCACACCCTCTTCCGAGGAGGGCGAGGATTCACCTTCTCCTGATTTTTGATTTCACTTTGTTTTTTTTTGACATCCCCCTTGCATATTTCTGCACTTTCACGTTCATATTTCATTGCTAGCATTGTCATGTCTTGCTTGGGGGAAGTCTATTTTGCTGTGTTGTCGTATTTTGTTTTTGTGTGTGTGCTTGTTTTATTTTTTGTGCGTCGTGTCATCTTTCTTTCTTTCTTTCTTTTTCTATTTTTATGTCGTGTGGTTTAATTTTGATTTTTCTTTATTTTCATTTTTCGTATCTGTGTTTTTCGTGTTTTTCGTGTCTTTTTGTGTCTGTGCGTACCACCCCCCTCCCCATTTTCATTGCCCTCCCGTACTCACTCTTATTGCATTGAGGGCAATGCAAGCTTCAGCTTGGGGGAGTCGCACTTTGTGCGTCATTTGAGTCTTTCTTTTTCGTTTTTGTGCCGTTTTCATCGTGTTTTAATTTTTCTTTTCTTCTTTTTTTCTCTTTCTCCTAGAGATGAACCCTATGATGAATTGCCACAAAATCACACACACCTAGCATAGCATCGATAATCACACTCACTAACCCTAGGATATTGAGTCCCCCTGCATTTCACGCATCGTGGGTCCACTTAGCTTTTTTGTGAGTCGTGCGTCGTGCCTAGCTGTTTGGTGTGCTTCTGCTTTGTGATTTTACTTTATATACCTGTCCAGGAATGACCCCTAGATTATCACGAGTCGTTATGAATAATGCGGTATTTGCCTCCTCTTGCCTGATTCTGTATGCATGATTATATACATATCGTATGCTTCATTTCGCATGTGTCGGGATTCCACAATTAAGGACTAGGATAACCCATTTAGCCCATGCTCTAATTAGCGAGAATAGTTTACTTTGCCCAAGTGTCTAGATTCCGATTTCTTTTTTGTTTTACTTGGTGCAAATCCCCTTGTTGTGTACCGTTCTCCCACTTGGGAGAGTACACATGTGTATAGCCAAAAAACCCCAAAAATCCAAAAAAAAAAAGAAAGAGAAAAGAAAAGAAAAACCCAAAAAGAAGAGAAAAGAAAAGAAAAAAAGAAAAAAAAATTTTGTATAGCCAAAAATCCAAAAAAATCCAAAAACCCACAAACAAAAAAAAATTCCAGTATGAATATTTTACTACTTGCCGAGAATAAAGGGAAGGCGAGAATTTGCACCGAGTGTTCTTCTCCACATCATCTCAACCCCCATCGGTTTCGAAAATACTTGGCTTAGGAACTTTCTAGCTATTATCTAGGCTTTATTGTGGTGATTTCCTTAACCCTAGTTGTGGAGCCCCTGACGCATGATATGTTTCGATTCTCTCTTTATTCTCATGCATGCTTGAACTATATATTCACCGCTTTATTCAATTCGAATTGATATTTGTGTCATTTCCTGGATTTGCGTATATCGAGCTTTATCACACATCGTAGATAGTGACACCGTCTGCTAGCACACGACCACACTCACTCGCGCTTCACCGCGTGGGCTCACGACACTTGTCTGGACTCGTACTCCTTGGTTTAGTGATGTGATTTGGCGTTTGCTTACTTGGTGTGTCGATTTTGATTTTGTTGGCCCTGACGGGTGATCTAGGATATAGAGTTTTCTTTCTCTCTCTTTCTCTTTATTTTTATTTTCTCTCTCCGAGCTCTTACTCTCACTCGTCTTCCTCGAGGACGAGGAAGAGTTCAGCTTGGGGGATTTTGACGTGAGTTTATATTTCATATATTTGTGCACGTTTTCTTCCGTGGTTTTCCGTATTTTACCACCGTCTTATATTCCTTTTCTCGTGTTTTCTTGTTTTCTTTCACTTTTCCATGTTTTCCGTATTTTGCAGGAGTTTACTGACATATGGGGCATAAAACGATGATATCATGTGTCCCCGGAGCAACGGGAGGAGTCACGCGTGATCCAGGGGGTCAAACGACGAAGATTGCATCTTTCAGCCCCTCACCCGATCGGTTGATCATCTTCAACCGATCGGGTGATGCACGCATGCACCACCCGGACGCAGCTTGGAGCTCACGAGAAGTCACCCGGTCGGTTCAGTGACCTGGTCAAAAGCTCAAAGTCTCTGGAATTCGGAGCTGATTGCCAACCGATCGAGTGACCTTCACCCGATCGGTTCACCTGTAGATGAATTCCAACAGCCAAGATCCGATGATCCAACCGGTCTCCTCACCCGGTCGGCACCAAGATCCAACCGACTGCATCCATGCTCCAACCGACTGGTTCATCCTGACCGGGTGAAATCCCGCATTGCGCGGTAATTCTGTGAAGCGGTTCACCCGATCGGTTGACTTGTCAACCGATCGGGTGATGTCGTTTTCTATAAATAGAACCCTAGGTTTCCCAGATTCGAGAGTTGGTTATTTTTTGCTGTTTTCTTCATTTTGTGACGGCTGTAATTTTCCAGTTTTTGTAAGTTTTCGGATCTTTGTCAAACTTTAGTATTATCTTAATTGCTTTACTACCATTGCATTTCTATTGTCTGATCATGATTTTTACGGTCGATTTCTGTTTAGATCGCTTTTTACTAAATATGTGTGAGTAGTTCCCAAATCTGGGATTTTGGCAGAAACCCCTTCGTGGGCTTTTCCCTATGCGTCCATATGGCTAGGAAATCGATAGGGAATAGGAATCTAATGGTTACGCGGGGTGTTTTATTGTCATCGGCGGGAAAAAGACCGCCTTTGACCGTTGGGCCAAGGGGGAATAAACTTGGCGGTTGACTCCCTAGCCATAGCTCACGCCCTTAGCGTAGACGTCAAATCCTAGCGCACGGGAGCGACAGGATGAGATGTTGGGAGTTATCGTTGCGGGCTTAGTGCTCCGGGAGTCGATCAGTGTTAATGGACACGGGAGTGCCCACTGATCGAAACTGGGAAGTCTGGCGTATCATCCTGGGCACCGACCGGAATATCGGGCCTATGGGATGCCAGTACCACTTTCAGAGGCAACGTCTCACCTTTAGACCCTAATTCCGATCGCCATCCTACCCGTAGGCCGTATCGGTGAGAGTCGCTCGTTGGGGTGGAAACCAAAGTCCCAGGTTTTTCCTTCATATTTTCTATACCTAGCATTCCTTTACCGTGACAACCCATCATTCGATCTGGGCTACCTCGCCCATGGGGTGATTGTGATCCTCTTTGACACAAGCACATCCACGCCTCCCTGAGTTCGACCCCCAAGCCACACTGCAACACCGTGCGCTTGCGGTTACAAATATTTAAATTTCACGCCCCCATTCGTATCATTGCACACACTTTGCACGCAGACGCGCCGCTGGGGGCCCGGTCACCAGTCGAACCTGAGATGCCTGCACAGAGTAGACTTCGAAGCGTGAGATATTCCATATCCATAAGATCTCGATCTTGATCCGCTATGAACCCTCACCTCGGTTTCCCTATCGCAGTCTAGTTCGTTGTAGAACCATAGTGCTAAATCTTAGTCGACCCAATGATTATTTTCCTCCTGATCTTATTTCTCCAATCATTACCCCCATATTAATGATCGTAGAAAGCCATCGTAGCATATTCACGGAGTTGCTTCTTAGTCGTCCTTTCGTTTCGATCGTCGAACCTGATCCTTGTCCTCGATTCACTTTAACTCTCCAGATCCGCCATCTTTAACCTTGAACCCCTCCTTCTAAAAAGCATTTCGATACTTCATTTATTGAATTCTTCGCTAAGTTTAAAATTCCTTCGAAAACTTCTACTTAGATTCTCTACACTTCAGTCGACTTAAACCCGATCTTGATTATGAAACTCTTTTGATGCAATCTTTAACTACTATCTTATAACGATTTCCTCACATCCATCTTTCGCTCTTCTATTTCACCTAACTACTCTATTTTCCTCTGGCCATGAACTTGTTAAAATCTTATTCCTAAGTCGCTAGTTCCAATGTCACCTCCTTTAATGTATTTCGAAACGGTCATTGATACATACTTTTAAAATACTTTCCTAAGTTAAATAGAACTTCAAAATCCTGTATGTTAGTTTTATAATCATTGTCTTCAAATATTTTAAGAAAAGAAAATTTTCTGTTTTCTTTTTACAATCCTATTCTTCATTAGCAAACGAGCACTACGACACTATGCCCATATTACTCTTCACATATTATTTGACTGATCACATTTTACGTTTTAATTCCTACCTCATGCTCGCTATTCTACATAAATATAACGATGTTATTGTTCCCTCACATATCCTTATCTTCCTAATTATTTAATTACTCCTGGATATTTTGTGTCACCCAACCAAACTACTCGCTTATCTATACCACCTCCAGAGCCGTCCATCACGACAAATTCGTTGCATCATTCAACTCTGAATCCTACACTTGCTTGATTATCGCTTTAGAGCTTATCATTGCTTAGTGAGACCTTTAGCTTTGATTGTGGTGTTGTTGTGGTGCTTGTAAATAGACTGTGAGTGTAGACCCGTGCGTGTGAATCTCTATGTACCACTTAGGTCTACATGTGTTTTCCCTTAGTATATTGGTATGGTGTGATTTCCTATTGTGTCGTATGTGCATGTATGGTAATTTTTGATATATATGTATATAGCCGAGTGTAGAATAGTAAGTGTTATATTTATACTTAGGCGAGTGATTGGCTATATCACTAGAGGAATATCTGAGCGTATTAGATTTAGTATTTGTTAGTTACGGGGAGTATAGATATCTTAGCCATACTTGTTAATGGTTGTAATTGTAACGACCCGCTTTCGGGGGCCCGTTACTTATTTGATATTTGCGCAGGTTCTGCAGTTAACCAGTGAAGTCAAAATAGCCACGATGCAGAGATGTACAAAAATACCCAAATAGTGTCCAATTATTACAATCCGTACCGTACAAATATTCCAACGATACTTGAAAGAAAGAAAATACAGTACATAACTGAAAATAGCTCTGAAAGCTGCGGTCTCATGGTCGAAGTCTGGCGCTATTAACTCTAGAGCATCTGCCTCCATATGTATGTCGTCTGCGGTGCCACGGAAATGGAACCGTAGGTAAGTCACAACAATTCTAAATAAAGAAAGAGAGGTACTGTACAAGTATGACAAAGCAGACCAAAGTGAAAGTAAAGTACGGTGCAGTGTCTGTACAAGTGTAGAAAGTAAAAGTTCGGCAAGTAAAGTGCGGTGACTGTACTGGCAAGGAAAGTAAAGTGCATGTACTGTAAAGAAAGTAACTGTAATGCGTAAAGTAAAGGTGACTGTGCAAAAGTAACTACGTGACTCAAGTCGGAGAGTACAATATGTGACCGTTCAGTTCATCTCTTGCCTGGGTGCTACCCAGACGAATGCCAGTACCCAGGCAGCAGGATGGTTTGCCGAAACTCAGGCAGCTAGACAGGAGGCCGAAACTCAGGCAGCTTGACATGTAGATCGAACTCTAGTCACTCCCGTACTCTCGCAAACTATGAGTTACCCCAATACCCCAGTGACGTGTCAATTACAAGTTCTAGACAGGATTGTTCCACAGGATGTTCCACGCATGATATTCCACACGATGTTCCGCATGTTAGTCACACCAGGTTAACTGGTTGACTTCCTCATTGAAAACCAGCAAGTAGGATAAAAACAAGTCCAACACCAAAAGCTGTTACTTCCGTGCTTTGAGCACGTGGTAGTGTGGCTTAGCACACAATTTACCCAAGTTGGTAGTTGTGAGCTACAACCACCCAAGTTGAAAATTGGCAAAGTAATCTTTGGTAGATTACTTTCATTTAGTTCTCTAGTTTGGTTTAACTTGAATAGCCGTTCGAGGCTATAAGTGGTGAACGGGTCACAAGTTCATGCAAGCACAGTAGACTATTTTTCTAAACTTAGAATCTGTCGTGACTTACGATTTTAGAGCTCGTCGTGGCAAGACGAGATTGGAGCTGGAAGAGCTGGTGCACGAGAAATGGTACCTGCAATCACAAGAAACAATTGGTTAAAGCGCACCCTATTTTCTATTCAAATAATCTGATCGTTTTGATTTTTATAACTGACTGAAACGGTGTCGAAAACGGTTCTAAATTTTATATAGACTATATATGGTGAAAATAATTTTACTGCAGGAGGAAATATTTTTCTGAAGATTATAGTAATTTTTAGGATTTTTAAAAGCTCAAAAACAATTTAAAAACTATTTTCCAATTAGTGACGTATTTATTCAGGAATTTATTCCGGATGCAATCTACATCGGAATGTTGCAAATGAGGTGTCAAAACGACCGTCTCGAAGAGTTATTTAACATATATTTTTCTCAAGTATTAGTTTACGTAAAAATAAGAAGATATGGATTTTTGAACGGAAATTAGGTATTTATCTTTTAGGGTTAAAAATTAATTTTGGAAAAACTAAGCGTCGGATTGAGACGAAACTAGCGCCATTGGGTCCAGAATGTCATTTCTGATTTTCTAGAGGTAGTCCCACATTTTTCTGGGGCTTATATAATTACTTATGGATTAAAAACCAATAAATCTATTAATTAATTAATTTAAATTACGAAAAATCGAAATATTCGTTATATTTACAAGTTTGCCATTCGAGTGTAATAAAACTTACGCATCACCGTCGCTTCGTTTTCGTTGCAGGCGGCGACGGCGGGCTTAGGCGGCGGCGGCTCAGCACGGAGGGGCGGCGAGGCGGGGCGGCGGACAGCGGAGGAGGCAGCGGCGGCTCCGGTGCGAGGTCGGAAGCGGCGTCGCCGACGGCGACGAGGCGGACGTAGCAGGTGGCGGTGCTGCTGCTCTGCGTCGTCGTGCTTGCAGGCGGAGCTCACGGTGGGTGGCGGTGTTTGAAGGTGGTGGTGAGGCGTTCGTTCACCGGAGGCGGGGAGCTAATGCTGGTGGCATCTCGTCGCCGGAGGAGGTGGAGGCGAGCTCAGCTTCGGGGGTTGTCGACGTGCAGGGGTTCGGGGGTCCCGTCGATGCTCGGAGGGCGGCGAGAGCGTGGGTCGAGGGTGGCGCTTCATCGGATCTGAGGGCGAGAGGGGCACTGACGGTGGACGAGGGGCGGGCGGTGGTCGGGGCCCGCCGGAGACGAGAGTGATCGAGAGCTGGGCTTTGTGTTTTGAAAATATGAAGAGGGAGAGAGGGAACTGTGAGCCTTAACATGAGCTGGGGAATATTTATAGGCTTAGATATAGGGTAGATGGGGGGAACGTGTTAGCAGAGAGAGAGAGAGAGCGGGGGGTTAGATACGGTTGTGGGTAGCTGAGAACGGGTACGTTAGGTTGTTAATTAAGTAATTAGGTTAGATAATAACCCATTAATGAAAGTCATTAGTGAAAAAATAAAAAAACGAAATTACGAAAATGCCCCTACTAGTAAACGTGTCCGAAAAATTACGAAAATATACCCACGGGATCGTATCGTCACGAGGATGGCGAATACGAAGACCGTTTCAGGGTTTGAGCTACAGAAATACTAGTTTTTGGCCAAAACGTTTAGAAAGCGGGTTTGCGGGTTCTCTAATGAAACGATATCAGAAAATTACGAAATTAATGTGGGAAGCCCTAAATGATCATAAGATGTTACTGCAGAAGTTTGAAAACGTTTTGAAGACGTTTGAATAGAAAATAAATTCATTGAGTCAAAACTGCAATATCTGAAAATGAATTTTTATCAGATCCTTTAGAGGTATTTGACGAAATCCGATTTTACTAAAATACTCCATAACTAGTCTGGTACTCCAAAATATTTTTATAGGAAATTTTTGAAATCAGTTTAAGACTGCTAACAAACCATTATAAAATACAATTAAAAATTGAATTTTCTTTAAATACTTAATTTGAAAGTATTGGAAAAATACAGGCCGTTACATTCTACCCTCCTTAAAAATAATTCCGTCCTCGGAATTTAAAAATATTTTTTGAAACAAATAATTGATATTATAAAGAAGCTCAAGCAAATAAATGATAGAAAAGATAGTAATCTTAATAAATCAGGTTGTAAATAACATGAAATGTGATAAGAAACTAAGGGATGTGACTAATATATATTATCACCATAGCTGCTTCAGATTTATCAAGTAGGCAAAACATAAAATAATGGCATTACTCGGAAATGATAATGAGGATGATGATGACATCCGATCGAACTTGGGACATAAGGTGACAAGTCAGAAGCAAGTACACCAAAGAGAAGAACAGAACGTCTAGAATATATAAACGATGATTACATGGTCTCAATCATGTAAATTATTGTCATAACATACAAAAACGTGAGGACTAATCCAAATGCATGCAAGCTGTTACAACGTAACCAGCAGAGCACCAAAGACTTCATCTGCCATGCTACCAAATTACAATCCAATATCCAGATCGTTACCAAAAGGAAGATATAAGGCCAACTCTCATGGATCAAGATCATTGTCACCACTGCTTCCAGCAATCTCCACCACATCCAACAGTAAGCCAGCATCAAAGCTGTCCTCCAAATGAGAGCACAAGACTGGCATCTCATCTCAACACCTAAGGCCAAAAGGAATCCAATACCCAATCCTAAAGATACTCCTTCCCAACACCATTGTTCGATATCCACGGCTAACACCATCAGCCCTAAGCAATTTAATGACCAAAAACTCACGAACCCAAAAACATCAAGGAGCGCCCCTAAGAAGCAATCGAAGCTGGGCAGCTCAAGGGGGAAGAACCAGAAAAAGGAGCTCCCAATGATGCCAATGGCGGCGGGTTCCCAATATCCCGACCACACGGCCAAAGCATGGGTGACGGCGAGGGTTGCTGCTAAGCCTAACAGACCCCAAGGTCGTCGGCGGGCCATCGGCGGCTGGCGATCTGCGGCGGCGAGGGCTCCGACTGGCTGGCGATCCACGGCGGGGACTGCGGCTGGCTGTCGGTCCATGGCGGGGAGCTAGGGCCTACGGGATGGAGCGAAGCGGAAGCTGGCGGATCGGAGATCGGAGCGGCGATGCGAGGTCCGATCGAGCTTGCTTGGGGGAGATACCGGGAGGAGGAGGGGGGTGATGTCTGAGGGAAGCCACGGGGTGGCTTGCGGAGGAAGGAGCGGGGTTAAAAACGGGGGGGGGGGGGAGGGGCACCGAAAGTCGGGGTTAGGTAGGGTAGGGTTCGGCGGGCACGAGTCTCGAGGGGGGAAACGGACAAAAGAATTTAAGAGGGGGGAGGAAGGTGGTCGGTGGGAAAGGAAGTCAAACCCTTGGAGAGAAAAAGACGGGTACAAGATAGAAGTAGGGGCTAGAAGAGAAACACTAGCTCAAAAGACGCAAACAGCCTACACTTACACGTCAGGTTTGGCTCGTCTCAAAATCTCTAGCACCATCCTCCAATACTTCTGAGCGTCCTTCGATCCGCTTCCGTTGTCGAACTCGAACTTCTGGTGATCGAAAACCGAATGCTACCCTCCTTAGAATAAACGTAGCTAGAGTTCAGGCGAACTAAAAGCGATTAGGAAGAATTATAAGAATTAGTAGAATGATCAGAAGGCCATCACTAGCTAAAGAAAGGGGTGCTAGTGATGAAGATCGATGGCGTTACATAATCATGATTTACGTCCTTGCGGTCCAGCGGACACGGCCAGGGAAGTGACTAAGCCAGGATCACTTATGCCCAGTCTAGCCAGGTTGATCCAACAAACTTTAGCCAAGCACATTGACCGGTATCATGGTCCATTGAAGGAAGCTTATCATTTAAATGCGTGCCATCATCAACTGAAGGAAGGTGATGAAGTGTGTAGATAGTTCAACCTATGGAAAATCACTATAACTGCTAGCAAAAGAGGGTACTAGAGAGGTATAATCAAGAATGGAACACGAATTCCTAAGCAAGGGTTAAGAGTTCAAAAGAAGTGATGAGGATCAAGGAAGACCTAATGAAGATGGTAATAAGGACACTTCACCCGTATATCCAATACAGGTGAACACTCGAGACATCTCGTACTCGAGGTTAATTTGAGTATCTTATATTATACATCCTGATCTTTCTATAATGTTCACGAGGTAGTTAGCGAGGACCTGCGTTGGGCCACCAAACTTGTAACGACCCGCTTTCGGGGGCCCGTTACTTATTTGATATTTGCGCAGGTTCTGCAGTTAACCAGTGAAGTCAAAATAGCCACGATGCAGAGATGTACAAAAATACCCAAATAGTGTCCAATTATTACAATCCGTACCGTACAAATATTCCAACGATACCTGAAAGAAAGAAAATACAGTACACAACTGAAAATAGCTCTGAAAGCTGCGGTCTCATGGTCGAAGTCTGGCGCTATTAACTCTAGAGCATCTGCCTCCATATGTATGTCGTCTGCGGTGCCACGGAAATGGAACCGTAGGTAAGTCACAACAATTCTAAATAAAGAAAGAGAGGTACTGTACAAGTATGACAAAGCAGACCAAAGTGAAAGTAAAGTACGGTGCAGTGTCTGTACAAGTGTAGAAAGTAAAAGTTCGGCAAGTAAAGTGCGGTGACTGTACTGGCAAGGAAAGTAAAGTGCATGTACTGTAAAGAAAGTAACTGTAATGCGTAAAGTAAAGGTGACTGTGCAAAAGTAACTACGTGACTCAAGTCGGAGAGTACAATATGTGACCGTTCAGTTCATCTCTTGCCTGGGTGCTACCCAGACGAATGCCGGTACCCAGGCAGCAGGATGGTTTGCCGAAACTCAGGCAGCTAGACAGGAGGCCGAAACTCAGGCAGCTTGACATGTAGATCGAACTCTAGTCACTCCCGTACTCTCGCAAACTATGAGTTACCCCAATACCCCAGTGACGTGTCAATTACAAGTTCTAGACAGGATTGTTCCACAGGATGTTCCACGCATGATATTCCACACGATGTTCCGCATGTTAGTCACACCAGGTTAACTGGTTGACTTCCTCATTGAAAACCAGCAAGTAGGATAAAAACAAGTCCAACACCAAAAGCTGTTACTTCCGTGCTTTGAGCACGTGGTAGTGTGGCTTAGCACACAATTTACCCAAGTTGGTAGTTGTGAGCTACAACCACCCAAGTTGAAAATTGGCAAAGTAATCTTTGGTAGATTACTTTCATTTAGTTCTCTAGTTTGGTTTAACTTGAATAGCCGTTCGAGGCTATAAGTGGTGAACGGGTCACAAGTTCATGCAAGCACAGTAGACTATTTTTCTAAACTTAGAATCTGTCGTGACTTACGATTTTAGAGCTCGTCGTGGCAAGACGAGATTGGAGCTGGAAGAGCTGGTGCACGAGAAATGGTACCTGCAATCGCAAGAAACAATTGGTTAAAGCGCACTCTATTTTCTATTCAAATAATCTGATCGTTTTGATTTTTATAACTGACTGAAACGGTGTCGAAAACGGTTCTAAAATTTTATATAGACTATATATGGTGAAAATAATTTTACTGCAGGAGGAAATATTTTTCTGAAGCTTATAGTAATTTTTAGGATTTTTAAAAGCTCAAAAACAATTTAAAAACTATTTTCCAATTAGTGACGTATTTATTCAGGAATTTATTCCGGATGCAATCTACATCGGAATGTTGCAAATGAGGTGTCAAAACGACCGTCTCGAAGAGTTATTTAACATATATTTTTCTCAAGTATTAGTTTACGTAAAAATAAGAAGATATGGATTTTTGAACGGAAATCAGGTATTTATCTTTTAGGGTTAAAAATTAATTTTGGAAAAACTAAGCGTCGGATTGAGACGAAACTAGCGCCATTGGGTCCAGAATGTCATTTTTGATTTTCTAGAGGTAGTCCCACATTTTTCTGGGGCTTATATAATTACTTATGGATTAAAAACCAATAAATCTATTAATTAATTAATTTAAATTACGAAAAATCGAAATATTCGTTATATTTACAAGTTTGCCATTCGAGTGTAATAAAACTTACGCATCACCGTCGCTTCGTTTTCGTTGCAGGCGGCGACGGCGGGCTTAGGCGGCGGCGGCTCAGCACGGAGGGGCGGCGAGGCGGGGCGGCGGACAGCGGAGGAGGCAGCGGCGGCTCCGGTGCGAGGTCGGAAGCGGCGTCGCCGACGGCGACGAGGCGGACGTAGCAGGTGGCGGTGCTGCTGCTCTGCGTCGTCGTGCTTGCAGGCGGAGCTCACGGTGGGTGGCGGTGTTTGAAGGTGGTGGTGAGGCGTTCGTTCACCGGAGGCGGGGAGCTAATGCTGGTGGCATCTCGTCGCCGGAGGAGGTGGAGGCGAGCTCAGCTTCGGGGGTTGTCGACGTGCAGGGGTTCGGGGGTCCCGTCGATGCTCGGAGGGCGGCGAGAGCGTGGGTCGAGGGTGGCGCTTCATCGGATCTGAGGGCGAGAGGGGCACTGACGGTGGACGAGGGGCGGGCGGTGGTCGGGGCCCGCCGGAGACGAGAGTGATCGAGAGCTGGGCTTTGTGTTTTGAAAATATGAAGAGGGAGAGAGGGAACTGTGAGCCTTAACATGAGCTGGGGAATATTTATAGGCTTAGATATAGGGTAGATGGGGGGAACGTGTTAGCAGAGAGAGAGAGAGAGCGGGGGGTTAGATACGGTTGTGGGTAGCTGAGAACGGGTACGTTAGGTTGTTAATTAAGTAATTAGGTTAGATAATAACCCATTAATGAAAGTCATTAGTGAAAAAATAAAAAAACGAAATTACGAAAATGCCCCTACTAGTAAACGTGTCCGAAAAATTACGAAAATATACCCACGGGATCGTATCGTCACGAGGATGGCGAATACGAAGACCGTTTCAGGGTTTGAGCTACGGAAATACTAGTTTTTGGCCAAAACGTTTAGAAAGCGGGTTTGCGGGTTCTCTAATGAAACGATATCAGAAAATTACGAAATTAATGTGGGAAGCCCTAAATGATCATAAGATGTTACTGCAGAAGTTTGAAAACGTTTTGAAGACGTTTGAATAGAAAATAAATTCATTGAGTCAAAACTGCAATATCTGAAAATGAATTTTTATCAGATCCTTTAGAGGTATTTGACGAAATCCGATTTTACTAAAATACTCCATAACTAGTCTGGTACTCCAAAATATTTTTATAGGAAAATTTTTGAAATCAGTTTAAGACTGCTAACAAACCATTATAAAATACAATTAAAAATTGAATTTTCTTTAAATACTTAATTTGAAAGTATTGGAAAAATACAGGCCGTTACAGTAATTGTATGCTAGTACAGTGATGTACATGTTAGGTGTAATGATAATAAGTGTATGTATAGTTGTGTGTGCAGATTTATTGTGTGATTTATATGTTAGAATTTCTGGCGTGTACTCGTGCGTGTATATGTATGTGGTTAGTTATGGGTGTGTGTATAAATATATATTGTATGAACAAGTGTGTTTTATATATAGTAGAATTGTTATAATTACCCCTACGAGATGATGTATGAGCATGTGTATACCAGGGAGTATGCCTAGTCATATGTTTGTGACTACGTATATATGGATGTATGTAATAGTATACTAGCCCTATGTAAAATTACCATGGTTGTGTGTACTGGTGTGTGAATATATCTGTTCTATATAGATATGAGGTAGGCGTGTAGTAGTGTGAGCATGTATATGTGTGTAAAATGAACGTATGTATAGATATTTGAAAGTGTGCGACATATGAGTAAGTATATGCATATGGATGTATTTTGTCTCATTATAATGTATGCAAAATTTGGGTAGAACGACCTTAGTGTCTAAGTCTGCTCACCCCTGTGTCGGAAGTCTGAGGACAGACTTGATCCCAAGGTGGGTAGATTACGATGACTCTAGTGCTAGGAGTAAGACTTGTATGAATCTGGTTGGTGTAAGGTAATACGTGCATGTATATATGTGTAGTGATATGTATTATAATGTGGTAAGCGGTATGTGATTGTACGATGAAGTGTTAATTGACTAAGAATGATTGTACTTTTATTAGTGGTATGTTTATGTGACATGTGGTACTATATCTGTATATATTGTGAGTGTATAAGATATTTGGTATTACTGGGTGTATTGGTAATAATGTGAGTGTGCAAGGTGATGGAGTAGTAAATTGCAAGGTGATGTGAGTGCGCGAGAGGAGTGTGCAAGGTGATGTGAGTGTGCAAGGTGAGTGTGCGAGACGAGTAAATTGATGTGGTGGGGTAGTAAAGTGTTACTATTCACCCGAGTGTAGTATTGGATAGATTGTATTTGAATGATGATACTATATTGAACGTGTTATGTTAATTTGTAATTGGTAATGTATGTACGTGTGTTGTTATTACTATTAGCATGGACGTTGATTAATGTTATCAGTAGTAATGCTATTGGTGTTGATACAAGTAATAGTAATACTATTTGGATATGGTATGATAGTTAGTTATGATGTGTATTCTTTAGAAGAGGAGATACGAGCATTACCCTTACGTTTTCCCCACGTCTTAGTCGATAAGATTCCGAGGACGGAATCGTTTTTAAGGTGGGTAGGATGTAACGACCAATTTTCACGATACGTTTTATCCGTGTTCTTCCATGTATTTATCTTTTCGTATCCGTAGTTAAGACGTACCTGACCCCGTATCCGTATTAGCTGCTAACCTTATGCGTATTAACTATTGTTATTATTTTTTATTATTTTTATTAATGACTTTTAACCAATGTACTTAATACTCCTTCCTATTTATATTTTTGAATTCGAATTTCAATTTTAAACTTTCGGATTCAAAATGAAAACTCCCCATATTAAATCCTAATAAAACTCATTAAATCAATGTTTGGTAACTTTCCTAATTAGACCCATTTAAACCTATGATTAATCAGATTTATTAGCCATGATTACTCCCAATTATAACAAATCAATCTTAGTTTTAATTTTCAAAACACCCCTTCCTAATTTAACTCCTAGCCTAATCTAATATCAGTCACCCCACTTTGAACCCAACAAATTCCCAGGCCAGCTAACGTGCTGCCTTCCCCTACATACCATAGTTAATATAGGTTGAAACTTAGGCAAATATTTTATTAGAACACTAAGGCTACACTGGCCTTCTTGTACTGCCCTTTGCATACGCCCTCACACAACAACCAATAAGAAATAAACATAGGCTAACCTAGGACACAGCAACCCCATACTTCCCATAAGAACCTAGGGTCTCTTTTTTCAAACCTAAAACACAACTGCCTCATTTCTTTATAAATTAACCATAGGCTCTTTCCTCACATGAGCTACTGCACCTATTTCCTTATATATCTAAAAACCCTAGCTATTATAATGAACCCTAGTGAAACCTAGGGCTAACTCAAAGCCAGCCACCCTATACCTCTCCCATCTCCGCGCGAAGCCAACCGCCCACGCCCAGGCACTCGCAAACCGCAGCCTCGGACCCTCCTCGCCCAACGATGCCGGCCACCCGCGACGCAGCACCCTCGCCCTGCCTTCTTCGCCTGGCCTCCCCACGTCCAGCTTCTCCTCTTCCGCCTAGAACGTCGCAGCCCCGCTCCCAACCGCGCGACACTCCTCTCGCGCCCTGCTCCACCCTGAACGCCACCCAGCTCCACCGCGAGCTCGCGCCCGATCTCCATGCCAAGGCAAACCCCGGCGCTTCTTCTTCCTTGTGTCCAACTCTGGTAGCCTCCTCCTACAGGCGGCTCCCCTCCTCCCTCGACTGCAGACTTCCGCCTCGCCACCTGCAACTCACCTCCAACTCCATCGTTGCACCTCTGAGCTCAACGCCGAACGCCTCCCATCTCGACTGCAGTCCACCAACCCCGGCATCTCACGCGTCCGACCTCTTCCCGGCATCGTCTCTGACCAGCCCCATCATCCTCGCGTCCGTCCTCTCCCCACCTGCAACGCACGAGGAAGGAAAAGCTCAAATGGTTAGCTTTGTTTTTTTATTATTAGGATAAGTATTAAACTGTTAGGGTTGCTGTTAATATCATGTTAGTTAGAGTTAGAGGTATTAGTTGTTAGTTGGTTTTATACAGTGTGAAACAGATGTTAGTGTGATGTTTTAATCTAAGGTTAGAGTTTTAATGGGTTGTTATATCATGTTAGTTGCTGTAGTTTTTTAGGGTTATAAAAGAAATTAATCTAATTGTTAGTTAGTTTATAATATATGATTCTGTTATTTTCTTTTAATCACCATGTTAGTACGTGATCATCTTGTGCTAAAATCCAGTTTTTATGAGGTGATTAGATTAGTATGTGTTGGGTTTAACATATATAAAACTGTGAGCTTGTAGTTGCACTCTGCATTTAAATCATTAACAGTTCACAGGTACTAAGTTTTATCATGTATACACCACTGTTAACATACATATAAGTTAGATACTAAATTATTGGTAGCTAGTGTCAACAGTAGTGTATAGGTGTGTTAGTATAAGATAATGGACATTAGTAGTAATCAATGCTATTAAAGAATTCAAGTCTTTAAACCATAAGTTTACTAGCTATTTTCATTTAATCTGATATCGAAATCCGATGACGTAGATATATCCATATTTCTCTTGAAACCAGCGAACCGTCATCACCGTAGCGTAGTACCTGTTGAGACGTTTCCAACGACACCAAGAACGTCAAAAACAGGCTAGTGTGCAATTAAATATGAATTTTTGAAGTTTGATGATTATTACCCTATTTTTACTTAAATCTGCATATCTTGAAAACTGCACGTGAAATGACGCTTGGAATTATTTCCATAATGTTCTAGACTAAAAATGTGGCATTTGGACATATAACTTGATATTGTTCAACTTTAAACATTGGCAAAGAAAACTAGTTTTCGCAACCTGTTCGTTAAACCCATATGTTCAACACTCTCGTTAATTTATTGTAAATGTCGGGCAACCCTCCCTTAATGATTGAAGATGTTGTATAAATGAAATAATGACATTGTTAAATTGGTACATAACTTGTTTGGACATTTTTGAATGTTTAACAAATTTTGACATCGTGAAATCGTGCGCCTCGAAGGCGGTATCGTGATATCGTGATGTCGTGTGAGTCGACTAGGCCGGCTCGTGTTCCGGCAAACTTTTGGGTGGGGTTAGGGTTGAGCGGCCACTGGGCGTATGAAGGGTACTCTCCTCAAGAGCACCACCCGCACGCGGTGGGTTAGCGTCAATCACGGTAAGCCCCTGTGAGAGGAACGACCTTCTCATCACGACCTAAAGGCGAGTACCCTAGATTAGTGTGAACTCTTGACATGGACATTACAACGCTAACTTTGGTCTCTTGGAAAATTGTCATGCTAATGAACTCAGAAAAATCTTAACTTTAATCTTGCAACCGTCTAGAACTGCATGTTAGGGATGCTCGTTTCTGTTTCTATAAAATTGTTAAATGTTAAATTGCTGCAGTCATTTATTTAAGATATTAAATGCTTCTTAAATTCATATCATATGTATATCTTCCCTTGGGATGCTAATCTTTCCTTGCAGACCTTGCTGACATACATTCATTGTTTGTGGATGTATGTCAGATTCATCGCTTGAGCACCAGGAGGAACCGTACGAGACGCCAGATTTGGAGAGTCGAGCCCCTTTTCCGTCCCTACTTTGAGTTTTAGCTTTAGTACCTTGTAGTAGGATTAGTGTTTTTGTTGTAGTCTCTTTTTGGTCATGCTGAGGCCAGTTGTCTTATTTCTTGTACGTACAATTCTGGAAGTGTTTTTTTAATTTAATGAAATGTATTCTGATTGTTCTGATACGTAAATGCAAGGACCTCTTCTGTGTTTTTATCACAGACGCTTATTGAAATCGAGCTTCACCGCTCCAGTTCAAGCGGACCGCGTAACGCTCTCGCTTCCGGTGTCTTTTGGGAAGCGGGGCGTTACATACGCGGTTCAAGATGAAAGCAGCCGTCAATAATGCATCACCCCAAAAGGTGATTGGCAAGTTAGCTTGCGCCATCATTGAACGGACCATTTCCATTAAAGTCATATTCCTCCTTTCAGCAACACCAATTTGTTGCGGAGTATAAGGCAAAGTTATTTGATGAACTATGCCCTTTTCATCACAAAGTTCCTTAAAACTTGCTGATTGATATTCACCGCCTCTATCGGTTCGCAAGACCTTAATCTTGCGATCTAATTGATTTTCCACTAAACTCATATAGTTTTTAAAGCATGTTAATGCTTCACTTTTGTGGGATATCAAATAGATATGTCCGAATCGGGTGAAGTCATCAATAAAAGTGATGAAGTAGGACTTCCCGCGTCTTGTCTTGACATTCATTGGACCACATATGTCCGAATGGATGAGCTGTAATGGAACCTCGGCCCATGTGCCGGTTCAAAATGGCTTGCGACAAGATTTCCCTACAAGGTAATGTTCGCAAGTCGACCTTTCGACCTTTGAAACATTGGATAGAAGGCCACATTTGGCAAGTCTATCCATCCGTGTTGGTCCAATGTGACCAAGCCTTGCGTGCCAACAAATTACATCTGACTCATAAATCTAAGAATTTTTAACAAGGAAATTTTCATTAAAATTTGAGGAATCGTACATCGTATTCAATACAATGAATCCTTTAAAAACATACCCAGAACCAATTAAAGAATTATTACAAGACAGATCCACATTACAATCATGAAAGAACCAACTATAACCAAGACCCATTAAGACGACCACAGATATGATATTCCTTCGAATATCCGGAGTGAAGAGAACATCATGAAGTAAGACAGTGCGGCCGTTGTCCAAGACGAGCTTGCACGTCCCAACGCCTTTCACTTCAACACGTGTGTTGTTTCCTACATATATCCACTTCGTTCCTTGGGGTATCCGGTGATACTCCACGAAGGACCGTCTGTCCCTTGCTATGTGGTCGGTGGCACCTGAATCAATTATCCAAAAAGGATTAGATTCTACAAGAAATATTGAACTAGAAACACATATGTAACTAGTAGTATGACAAGTTACCTTGTCACCTCCATCCGCATATGAACGGGTAAAGTGACCTAACTTGTTGCACTTGAAGCACTTGATCTTCTTCAAGTCTTTCTTCTTGTGCCATTTCTTGTTCCCACCCTTCTGTTTGGGTTTCTTGGTAGACACTGGTTGCTTTTTATACTCATGAGGAAACTTCGAGTGATATTTACGTTTATTTCCCCCGTGTGAGTAACTAGCAACCATGTGCACTTCTGTACTTGGCTTGGCGGCCGTAAGCCGCTCTTCCTCTAACTCGAGGTGCTTAGAAACATCATTGAAGTTCTTGATGCTCTAATTATGAGTGAGATGCATCTTCATGTTGTCCCATTCAATTGGTAGGGAACGTATGACCACTTGGATTTGTTGCTCATCAGTGATCATATGACATGCATCCTTTAACTCTGAAATAAGATTCGCCATGTGTCGCAGATGCATTCCCATGGAATGATCTGGACGTTTTTTATACGAATCGAATTTTATAGTTAAAGAGTGAAGTTTGGTCACCGAGGTGCCACCAAACTTCTCCTCTAGCTTGGACCATATGTCCATAGCTAGGTCATATTCTCGGAAGATTCGCATTATGTCGTCGGCCATACTTGACAACAATGTAATGCGAGCAATTTTGTTCTTCCGAGACCAAGCATCGAAAGCTTCCTTGTCTCTTCTGTGTTGGTCCGTAGTGCCTAACTCAGGTTCAATCATTATGTTCTTCAGAGTTTTGAGCACATCTTGCTCCTCTAGAACATATTGTATCTTCATGGACCACAGTTTGTAATTATCGCCGTTGAGTTTTTCACCTTTGTTCAACTCAGCGACGATGTTCTTAGTAGCAGAAGACATTTTAGTTTTAAAATGCTGCAAAAGACATAAAGAAAAGTTCGATCAAAAACATTGCATAAATTTTACATTTGATAAGTTACTTTCAAAAAATATTGAAGATATTGCTCTAGAATCGGAAAGGTCATTACGATCCCAATCACCATCTAGAACAACTTTCAATATTTCTCCATCACTTATCAAACAACAGTACTCTTATAGTACTTGCAGCAGAAAAAGCGTTTTTGAAAAACGTATTTTGAAAACGTATTTTGCAGCGGGAGGTAGTGGCCTGCCCCGGCCATTGCCAGGGTCGAGCCGTGGCCGTGCCAAGGCCGGATTCCTCCCACATAGGGATCCAGGCCCTCCCCCCTGTAGGGGGCTTTGCCTCAGGCAACTGCCATCGGCACGGTAGGGGCCGGCCATGCAGGTGGCCGGGGCTGAGGCCGCCTGCACCGTAGGGCTCCTCGGCCTGGCCCTGTCCGAGGCCCCGGCCGGCCGGCCGACCGGCCGGCCTCCTTGGAGTCCGGCCGCACACCCCCCTATGGGGGAGTGGTCTTGGTTGTCATTGGCCGAAGCCAACCCCTTCCCCAATGGGGAGGGGGGTGCATCATGCACCAAAGAGATACATGTTCATCTTCTCCGATGAGAAGTTTTGAAACCACCATCTTCTCCGACGAGACACCCATTAATCGAGAAAGTGGTTATGCTTTAATGGCCTTGTGCCAAAAAAAAATAACACACTTTCAAGGCCGCAAACTTCACGCTCTACATGAAGAGAGTGCCCATTCACTGTTGAATGGAGACTCAGCATCCATGAGGAGTGCGAGTTTGGCGAGATGAACGGTCAGTTCTTCCCGTCACAGAGAGTTCCTGCCATATCCGTAATGGCAAAAGACCCTAACGTGAAAAGAACAACTTTTGTGTTCTCTCCGTCACGATGCGCTCCTACTATATCCATAATGGAAGGAAACTCATTCCTGAAAGAGACAACGTGTCATTCATCGGTGAGACCGGGGCGAACCCGTGTGGCTCTGATACCAATGTAGGATCCCATCATAAGATGATAGAGGATCAAAAGAGAGAAGAGACTTACGTTAGCGTATGCTTCGCTATAGTCTCTGAACTTCGCCCTTGGATTCTCCACAACAGTCGGTACTTTGTCACAGAGGATCAAAGCGGCATTTCACCGTCTAAATCTCAATTTGGAAGAAGAACTTAATGGAAGGGAGAAGAGGAAAGTAAGTTGCCTTATGCAAACTTATGGCATGAAGGATTAGCCTTAAAAGCCATACCCTTGGGTCCTATTTATAGGCCAAGGGGGTAGTTATTGTAGGAAATAACTACATATAAGCTTATTAGCCTATATTAGCACCATTCCTTATCCTCTTCCTTATGCACTTATCAAGTGCCTTTATGCACTTATAAAGTGACTTTTTCCACTTATCGAGTGGTCCTTTTCACACATGAAAAGGTTTCCTTCGCACATGCTTTCATGCACGTGACATCTAAGGTCCATAGACCCTCATACATCCCCTCATGGGTGTATACATGTCGTCCATATCCAACAGTGGTTGATCATTGAGATATCACAGTGCGACCAAATCTTACCTATGAGCAGCAGCCAGTGCAGATTCTGGATCGACGTCAAAAGACTCTCATGAATAGAGTTGTTGACCTCGTGAGAGTGATGTGGCAACATGACTCACCGGTGAATCCACCTGGGAACGAGAAAATGAGATGCGCGATCGAAATCCTCACTTATTCTCTGTATCTTAGTTTCTTTGCATCTTGGTTTCCTTGTATGTTAGTTTTCTTGTATGAGAAATTTCTAGGATGGAATTTTTATAAGGTAGGTAGGATGTGACGACCCGTATCCATCAATACGAGTATTGACGTATTTTGAAGTATTTTTACATTTAAAAAGTATTTTAAAATGGTTAGTCAGGAGTATGATATCAAAAACAATTTTAAATTACTTATAAAAAATATTTTGTATCATCAAAATATTTATAACTCATTTTCATGATTTTAAGACTCATCAAAAATCTATAAATAGTTTTTATATTATTTTTCTATTAAAACCCACTAGAATAGCCTCAGTAATTAATTTTTTATATAAACGTTATCAAAACGATTTCAAACTTTTATAACATGATGATATAGTCATTTAGAAATCTCCATATTATTTTCGTATTTTCTGGAGTTAAATCTACTTAGAACACGCAAACCCACACCCCAACCATTTTGGCTCAAAACTCGTATATTCGTAGCTCAACCTCTGAAATGGGCTTCGTATTCGTGATCCTTGTAACGATACGAATCCAAAGTAATTGTTTGGGAACTTTTCGGAGTCATGCGAAAAACGATAATTTAATATTAAAATAATAGTATTTTATTGTTTTTACTAATTACAATTACTAATTACGTTTTTACTATTACCTTATTAGTATTACTTTTAACCCTAAACCCTACTTAATTAACCCCACCCCACCCTCTTTAACTGCCTCCAACGTTTGGTGAGATCCGATAATTTCGGATCCAACCACCAAATTGATTAATTATATTAATTATTTATATTATATATAATTCATATTATAAACCCTATATATATCCCTCCTTCCTCCTCCAGAAAACTCGACCCATGCTCACCCATTGTTTCCTCTTCCTCAGGCGGCAAACCCCCTCTCTCATCTTCACCTTGGCAAGAGCAAGCTCCCTCAACTAGTAAAGAAAACAAGAGAGCTCTTCTCTGCCTCTAATCCTTTATAAGCTTCAAATATGATGAGTATTGGTATTTCATACCAATCTTATTTTGATGATGATTACTACATTATGTTGTTGTTAATGAATCTCATGTTTTAGTCTCTCAGTTTATTTCAAGGATATCTTTCTTGGGGACTAATCACTTGGTGTAAGGATGGACATCATGTGAAGAAGGGCCAAAGTTTGGACTCAAGGAGTACCAAAGCTTGGAGATGGTGGAGAGCAATCAAGGCATCAAGATTGAAGACTTAGACTCTTAAGAAAGCATTGTGATCCATGTAATTTACTTTATTGCTTTCTCTCTCTTTTGAGTCTAGGGTTAATGTAATGCCTTGCTAGATGGTTTGCTCATTCATGCACATGCATTTAACCATCTTAGTGAACCTTAGGATTATCATAGAATCCAACCCAATAGGTTCACTCTGTCCAAAGACTCACTTGGAGTCTCTGGCTTTCCGTCAGTCGCCTGATGAGGGAAACACAGCCGACTGGGTGATTTCCAGTCGCCTGTAGATCCTTCTACAGTCGCCTGATATGCACAGCTCAAGTCAACATTTCAATTGACTCAAACTTGAGCTTTTCGCACAGTCGCCTGACGATCAGTTTACAGTCGCCTGTATATTTACAGTCACCTGGAAATTGGCCAACAGTCGACTGTCTAGCGTAAGTGCAATCTCTGCATCTCTTTGTCTTCTCTCCATATTTTATAGTAGTCGACTGATGTAGAATGTACAGTCGCCTGACTGTTTGACAATCGACTGTAGTATTAACATCAGTCACATGTGCGAAGGATTGGAGAAAGAGTGCAGCTCTCTGTTTCGATCCATCCCCTGCAGCAGTCGTCTGCTGAAGGATTAACAGGTGCCTGTCCTGTTTGTCAGTCGACTGTATTGACGTCATCAGTTGACTGTCCTGGCTCAGAGTATAGCCGTTGGATATTTTCTAGCCGTTGATCAGTCGACTGTCTTTTGATCATCAGTCGACTGATCCTGTCGTTTTCACCCAGTTTCTAGCCATTGCAGATTTGTTCATTTGGCTGTTTCTTTGGGTTTTTGGGCTTGATATAGGATTCATATATGTATATATGAGTGTGCTGTCATCACTTGAGAACACTTGACAACACTTGATAACTCTTGACTCCATAGAAAATCTCAAGAGATAAATAAGCCACTCTCAAGCTCCCTCATTTCCCTCTATTGAGCATTCATCTTCCTTCATGCATTGAAATCCATCTCAAGGGAAATCATCCAAGTGCTCTCAAGCATATTCCAACACTTGGAGATCCTCTTTCATGCCTTGCATTCATTCATGAGTAAGCATCTCAAGGCATATGTAAGAGTATTTACTTTACAGGGTGTAATTTGTTTTCCTATTTCTCTTTGTGGGATTAGGATACTCTCTTTGTGGGAGTTTCTCTCTTTGTGAGAGGTTGTCTTTTTGTGGGACTAGGGAATGCTCTTTGTGGGAATTAACTCTCTTTGTGGGAGTTCTAGTGTCCTAGTGTAGGGCTAACCCTAATTCTCTGAGTGGGAGTTAGTGATTCTCTGTGTGGGAGTCTTGATCCTTGTGTAGGATTGGTTGGGTCCTTGTGTAGGGCATAAATCCTCTTTGTGGGGTATCTCCTTGTGAGATTTGTATTCACTTCTCTGTGTGGGATTATAGTGAATATTGGTGTGGCTGGATGTACCCAAGTTTGGGGTACCAGGGTAAAACTTTGTGTTTGCGTTTGGATTGATGGTGCCATTTAATTCCTCTTGCATTTATAATTCCACATTTGCAAGTTAAATTTTAATTGGACAATTTTATTGCCATTACACTATTCACCCCCTCTAGTGTGTGTTGTTAGTATTGCAAGGGTTAGACGATCCCTACAATTGGTATCAGAGCGAGGTTAAAGCATACTGCAAAGACGGCATTCAACGTCTCATCCGCGTCTCATGAAGAAGGTCACTCAACCGTTCGACCCCCGCTCTTCAACGGAGCCAACTACCCGAGTTGGAAGATCAGGATGATGGTCTACTTGAAGAGTCATGACCTTTGGGACATAACGGAGTCACCTTTCGAGGAGCCTACTTCACCCGCGGCCTTGAGAACTAAAGCAGAGAAGGACTTGATCAAAGTCAATGCTAGGGCTATGTGTGTTCTCCATTGCGCACTCACTCCGGATGAGTTCGATCGGATCTCCATGTGCAAATCGGCCAATAGTATTTGGCATACATTGGAGATCTCTCATGAAGTGCTACTTCAACATAAGGAAGAGATCCAGTCAACCAAGCCCGAGAAGAAAAAGGGGGTTGCTCTTCATGGTGAGAAGGAGCCAATCCAGTGGAAAAAGAAGTTCCAACAAGAAGCTCAGAGTGAAGATGAAGAAGATCTTAACGACGATGACTACATCGAGCTTGCCAAGCAATTCAAGAATTTCAAGGCATTTCTCAAGGACAACCAAGGTACGTCTTCATCAAAGTTTGTCTCACAGTCTAACAAGTTGTTTTGTTTCAACTGTAGTGGAATAGGTCATGTGGCTACCGAATGCCCTTCCAAACCCAACATAGATACCGGTAAGGGTAAAGGGAAGAAACGTTGGAAAGCCAAGTTCGAGGTCAAGAACCAAAAGAAGGGACTTATCGGCACATTTGATGATTCCGATGGGGACACATCTAATGATGAAGAAGAGGATGACAAGGAGCACGATCTCAGGTGTTTCGTTGCCTTTGATGATTCTTCATCAACTTCATCTAACACTAGAAATGAAGAGATAGAGACATGTCTCAACTCCAAAGAAGAAAGTTGCTTTATGGCTAATGGGGAAGAGTCTTCGTCAAGCTCAAGCGAGGAGAAAAGTGATGAGGAAGCCGAGGAGGAAAAGCCATCCTATGAGGAGCTTGAATACCGCCTAAATGTGGCCTCAAATTTGGCAAGTAAGTGCATCGACTCATATGAGAAAATGAAAGCTAAACTTGATAATGCTTTGAGTAGGGTGCATGATTAGAGTCTTCTAGTGAAAATATGCATCGACTCATATGAGAAAATGAAAGCTAAACTTGATAATGCTATGAGTAGGGTGCATGATTTAGAGTCTTCTAGTGAAAATATTCATAATGAAAAGCATGTTTATGACACTTGTGAGAGAGACACACTTCTATCTCAAGTTAAGGAATTGAGCCTTTCTAATGAAAAACTCATTGCTCAAAACCTAGCTTAGATGCTCACATTCAACAACTTACGTTGAAATGTGAAGAGAAATCCCGGAAGCTCATAAGCTTTGTGTATTCTAGGGATTCACTCCACGATTTGTTGGAAAAACAACATCCGACAAATCATAGAGGAGGTTTGGGTTATATTCAAAATGTGGTTCCCAAACCCACCTCTAATTCCTCTTATGGTGCAAATACAAGAAATATTGCTAAAGCACCTAAGAAGAATCACCATGCTTTCTTGTACAACAATAACACCAACAAGAAGCAGGTAGATCACAAGGTGATGAGGAAGAATGAAGAATCTTCATTTTTTTGCTAAAAAGCAAAATCCTCATTCTTTGCATGCCAAGAAATTTGTTTCTACACCTAAGCATGCCACATCCTTCCCTCTTGCAAAGGCAAAACCATTGGCTAGGAATTCCTTGAGATTATGGATTCCCACTAAGGTTAGTGTGCAAGAGAGAGATAGTTACATCAACTCTCTAGTTAGGGATGTGATCACCTCGTGTGATTACGTTAGGAAATCAAACTCCTCTTGGGTTTGGTTACCGAATGTTTAGGTTCCTCACACATATGCATATTGCATGGGTATTGTGCTTCTATGTTTATTTTAAGCATACCCATTGATTGTGTGTGTTTCATGATTTTGAAAATATTTTCAAATTTATTTCTTTTCATGAAAATGGGGACCTTGGGGTTTATTGACATGCATGCATTTTTGATCCATGTGTATGTCAATGGGGGAGTTAATATATTATATGTTTAAATTATTTTAAGACATATTTTAACTCTCATTTCGGAGGTTATTTGAGATCATTATTTACATTTGGTTATTTTGGGTCTCAAACCAAACCTCTTGTTTTTTTGCCAACATGTTTCATGTCTCATTGTTTTTTTGGCAATATCCTTGTGTATCTTTGAAGCTTGATTTTTCCATATCTATTGCTTTGATACATTTTTAGGCCCATGGCTCCATTAATTAATTGGTATTAGATCCTAGAAGTCAAAAGTTGACCATTTCTATGATCTAGGGGGAGCATGGGATAGTGAATTGATACCCACTACATTTTTAAATTTGGTATCATACATATCTTTTGTTTCTTGCATATTGTCACATCTTGGTTAAGATGACAAAGGGGGATATTTTTGATGTCCACCTTTTTGACGATGTCAAGGGGGAAAGATATATGCATTATGTGATCATATCTATAGGGGGAGAGATATATACATATGTATATGGGGAGAGATATCTCTATAGGGAGAGAGATATGGGATTAGATAAACCATTCATGTTTGCATGCCTTTATTCATTGCAATTGGTTTATGTAATCCATGCCTATTATATGTCACCATGTTTTTATTGGTATTATGAGTATTTACCTTTGTGTAGCTCATTATATAATTGGTGCATATAAGTAGGGGGAGATCATTAGCATTGTGCTTTAATTCTTCATGATTTACATAATGTGTGTCATCATCAAAAAGGGGGAGATTGTTGAGTATTGGTGTTTCATACCAATCTTATTTTGATGATGATCACAACATTATGTTGTTGCTAATGAATCTCATGTTTTAGTCTCTCAGTTTATTTCAAGGATATCTTTCTTGGAGCCTAATCACTTGGTGTAAGGATGGACATCATGTGAAGAAAGGCCAAAGTTTGGACTCAAGGAGTGCCAAAGCTTGGAGATGGTGGAGAGCAATCAATGCATCAAGATTGAAGACTTAGACTCTTAAGAAAGCATTGTAATCCATGTGATTTACTTTATTGCTTTCTCTCTCTTTTGAGTCTAGGGTTAATGTAATGCCTTGCTAGATGGTTTGCTCATTCATGCACATGCATTTAACCATCTTAGTGAATCTTAGGATTATCATAGATTCCAACCCAATAGGTTCACTCTGTCCAAAAACTCACTTGGAGTCTCTGGCTTTCCGTCAGTCGCCTGATGAGGAAAACACAGCCGACTGGGTGATTTCCAGTCGCCTATAGATCCTTCTACAGTCGCCTGATATGCACAGCTCAAGTCAACATTTCAATTGACTCAAACTTGAGCTTTACGCACAGTCGCCTGACGATCAGTTTACAGTCGCCTGTATATTTACAGTCACCTGGAAATTGGCCAATAGTCGCCTGTCTAGCGTAAGTGCAATCTCTGCATCTCTCTGTCTTCCCTCCATATTTTACAGTAGTTGACTGATGTAGAATGTACAGTCACCTGACTATTTGACAGTCGACTGTAGTATTAACATCAGTCGCCTGTGCGAAGAATTGGAGAAAGAGTGCAGCTCTCTGTTTCGATCCATCCCCTGCAGCAGTCGTCTGCTGAAGGATTAACAGGCGCATGTCCTATTTGTCAGTCGACTGTATTGACGTCATCAGTCGACTGTCCTGGCTCAGAGTATATCCGTTGGATATTTTCTAGCCGTTGATCAGTCGACTATCTTTTGATCATCAGTCGACTGATCCTGTCGTTTTCACCGAGTTTCTAGCCATTGCAGATTTGTTCATTTGGCTGTTTCTTTGGGTTTTGGGCTTGATATAGGATTTCTATATATATGAGTGTGCTGCCATCACTTGAGAACACTTGACAACACTTGATAACTCTTGACTCCATAGAAAATCTCAAGATATCAATAAGCCACTCTCAAGCTCCCTCATTTCCCTCTATTGAGCATTCATCTTCCTTCATGCATTGAAATCCAGCTCAAGGGAAATCATCCAAGTGCTGTCAAGCATATTCCAACACTTGGAGATCCTCTTCCATGCCTTGCATTCATTCATGAGTAAGCATATCAAGGCATATGTAAGAGTATTTACTTTACAGCGTGTAATTTGTTTTCCTACTTCTCTTTTTGGGATTAGGATACTCTCTTTGTGGGAGTTTCTCTCTTTGTGAGAGGTTGTCTCTTTGTGGGACTAGGGAATGCTCTTTGTGGGAATTAACTCTCTTTGTGGGAGTTCTAGTGTCCTAGTGTAGGGCTAACCCTAATTCTCTGAGTGGGAGTTAGTGATTCTCTGCGTGGGAGTCTTGATCCTTGTGTAGGATTGGTTGGGTCCTTATGTAGGGCATAAATCCTCTTTGTGGGGTATCTCCTTGTGAGATTTGTATTCACTTCTCTGTGTGGGATTATAGTGAATATTGGTGTGGCTGGATGTACCCAAGTTTGGGGAACCAGGGTAAAGCTTTGTGTTTGCGTTTGGATTGATTGTGCCATTTAATTCCTCTTGCATTTATAATTCCGCAGTTGCAAGTTAAATTTTAATTGGACAATTTTATTGCAATTACACTATTCACCCCCCTCTAGTGTGTGTTGTTAGTATTGCAAGGGTTAGACGATCCCTACAAAATACACTTATACAAAATTCCCATAACCATCGACAAGATCCTAAGCACACCCAGCTGCGAGTTACCCTCATCCCTTGCCTTCTCACCCTCCACAGGTGAAGCCGTCTCCCTCCATCGTCGGAGCCACCCTCTCCGCCTTGCCACGACGCCACCCACCACCTCGACCAACATCCCCACCTTCGACGAGGCTAGCTCCGAGCTCCCATCCACGAAACACAGCCGAACCCATCACCCGATGACACCCTCTACCCTTCCTCTCCCATCTCCGATGCCCACCACTGGTGCCACCGTCGTGCGCCACCCGTACCACCACTCCCTATGGCCGTCGCCACCCAGCTCCCCTCCAAACCCAGCCACGGCAAACACACACAACCCCCGAAATGCTCTCCCTCTCCATATCTTCTCCAAGGCGATGAACCTGCAGAAGTCACCCCTACAGCCGTCGCTGCACTCGACGTCGTCGACCCCTGCTCCGCCTCCTCTGCCGCTCACGACAACCCCACGACGCCGCAAAGCACACAGAGAAGCCCCTACAAAAAAGCCACGCTCCCCGATTTACTCGTCGTGTCTTTGCAGTGTGCACCACTGCTGCCTCCAACCAGACCGACGACGACAGCCTGAGTCGCCTGCCGCCGTTCGTCGCCTCCCCATCCTCGCAACCGTCGTCGATGAGCACACCAAACCCCCATCGCATCATCGCGTGAAAGAAGGGGAGACGTGAGAGATATATGGTGAGAAATACGTTATTAAATACAAAAATATGTACATATACAGATATTAATAATATTTTAATGGCTGCTTTGTTTTAAATTGATAATAAATTGTATAGGCCTCAGAGAAATACAAGTGAAGAGCCAGAAAATCCAGTTCGACGAAACAGACTCAGTGGTGCTAGTGTCATCGCCAAAAGGCAAGTATATTTCCCGTAATGATTTTTTCAAAGATAAAACCTAAATAAACAAAATTCTCTTTAAAATTTGTATCTCAAAACTTTCATGTACATTGACGTACGAGAAAAATATATGTTGTAGTACTAGATGAGACGATCATTTTGACCACTTGTTGGATGAATTCTGATGTATAGTTTGCCCTGAATAAATCTTTGAATATATATCGTAAAAATCAATTCTTGATTTAAGGAGTAGTTTTGGTCTCTTTAAATTAATAAAAGCGCATATTAATTATTTTAAACTCTTGAAATAGTTTTAGAAAAATATTTTAAGTTCATTTGCTTAGTGGTAATCATTTTGTGCTCATTTCTTAAGTATAATTGTCTTTTTCAACTCCTCGTAAAAGGGTTAATTTATAATTGTAAAATCATAAAAAGTGGACTATTATATGGACTATTGAGACACCATGAAACAATTGTACGCATCTGAGACGATGAAAATAAATAGAACATACTGAACGACTGATGGAACTTAATTGTAATAGATAGTACACATATTTTGACCCGACACTCGACTTGACTCGTGGGATTTGGGGTAGTCTAGTTGTCTTGAGGACATGTGAGTAATTGGATGGACATTACAACTTCACCTCCACTCACACAAAGTGGAGGAAAGTACTTGACCGTCGCCCAATGGAATGGGGTGGTAATTGGTGCTATAAGATCTCCCGATGGTAGTGTGCATTTTAGTTGCACAATGTGCCCTCAGACACAGAATTAGCGCTAGAATAGTTGGTTACAAATATTGCTTAGACATCTTGTACAGTCTTCTTATTATAGGATGCAAATCGCTATCAAATGATTAAACTGCTATAGGTTGCAAATTGCTATCAATTGTTTACCTGCTACCGATTGCAAATTACTCTTTTTATTTCTTATTGCTAATGCTATTAACTGTTCTAACTACTAGCTAATATCGTTTTAGATCTTATATATCTCACCATGCTTTTCCTTACGTCACTTTCATATATGTAGTTCTTACGAATTAAACTCGTTAAATGTTCATACGATACGTATACCATGCTCTTAATTACTATGCCATGTTAGTATAACATTTCCTATCACGTTTTAACATACCATACTTTTATCATACCATACTCATACTCAAGATACGCTTTACCTCATGTCTCTCTTATGCGTATGTTTTTACCTTTTCATTTACTATGTGATTATACTTGTCGAGTAACCCTCGTTGACGGGTATTTCATTTTGTTGTCTTATGAAATGTTCATCAGGACTTGATAGTGTCTGTACAGAGGATCCTACTATAGAGGTCGAGCCAGAGCTCGAGGATTACGTGGAGTTCCAGCCCACAGAAGACTTGGGCATTTTATTTACCTTCGCATCAGTACTTTCTATTTGAATAATGTAATTTGTTGTAATTTGTTGTATTGGCTATGCTGGGCCCATGATGTATCTTAATTACTATATGATTGATATGTAATAATGTTGTTTGAGCTGTTTCTTAAATCCGCATGCAAGGACCTATAGTTTTTACGTAGACGCTTAGTGTATATAAACCAAAGAGGGAGAGATAAAAGAAAAAAGTACTCCTCATTGTTTTAAGCACACCGCGGATCCGCTCGCCTCCTCGCTCCGAAGTAGAATTGGAAGCATGGCATGACATCTATTGAACTAGAATCTCAAATCAAAATCACAAGAACAAAAGAGAATTAAAATTGTTGCAGTGACTAAAAGAACAAGTACACCGAAAATTCCTTTTAAAAGTCTGAAAAGGGTATGCAAAAAACGTCCCCCTAAAGGAGGAGGAAGAAAGCTTTAAATACCCCCAGAAAATCCCCCAAAAACAACAAGTTTGCCCCTTGGCGGTGCCCCAAACTACCAAGAAAACCCGAGGTGACGCGGTCGCATGGGATACGATTCGGCTGCGTCAGACTACTGGGTCGAAATCCACGTTCTGTTTAATTATTGACGTGGTCGCATATAAATCCACACGACTGTGTCGTTCTGTAGTTCTGCTTCTCCAGAAAGTCTTCCCAAACGGTCGCGTGGGCGATCGTTTGGGGCCTTCAGCTTCTTGGTGCGACGAGGTCGCGTCGAGTGGCGGACGCGACTGCGTCGATGCTGTATTTCTTCCTTTTGGCTACATGACGATGCGACTACATGGAAATATCCACGTGACCATGTTGTTGCTGCTTCTACTGCTCTTGGGTTGTCCTGGCAATGCAACCTCGTGGTTCTTGCCATGCGGTCGCGTGTGTCATGTCTCTTCTTCTTCTTCTTCGTTGGCGATTTGAGCTCCCGTTTGCTTCTCGCTTCGTACCAATGCCTTTACCTCCGCTCTAGGGTCCCAAAATTCTTCTTTCATACATGCAATATGTGCAAGAGACCCAAGAGTAAAATAAACCAAAAAACGAGAAAAATGATATGGAATGGGCCCTCACCATGTCATTCTTGGGCCTTTCGCTCAGCTAACGAGAATGATGCATGAAAAAAATATATAATGAGCACTCATCAGCCAGCATGAAAGGAGTGTCTCCTGTGGATAATTTGTGGGTCGTTCTGTATGACCATGGTATCCGAGGGAGCTCATCTGGACATTTGCACTTGGTGTCACCTACCTTCTTTCACAGAGGATCCAAGATACACTTATTAGCTGCGTTGGCAAACCAGTTGGCTTGAGGATGAGCTATCAAAGAAAAGTGCAACTTAATCTTCCAGTCGGAATAGAACACTTTAAATTCGACACTATCGAACTACGTTCCGTTATCCATGATGATGGAACGAGGAATGCCAAAGCGACAGATGGTCGACTTCCATACGAAGCTTTTGACGTCTTTCCAGGTAATGTGGGCCAGATGTTCAGCCTCGATCCACTTGGTGAAGTTGTCTATGACAAAAATTAAAAACTGGCTGATGCCTACTTACCTGAGTGAAAGGCCCAAGAATGTCCAAACCCCATTTACCAAATAGGACATGGCTGTTGGGATTTCATAATCCCATGTTCACTTTCCTATTCTATTCCATATGATTTTGATGTGACAATTATTATTATTGCTACTCACTCTATCTATGCAGATATGCAGATTCCTAATATATCCACGCTTGGACAATAATCACTTGATAAGGAATCCCTGCACAAAGGCATCTCAAATACTCACATGAAGCTCAACATACATATCTACGGAAATCTACGGACTGATGTATTTTTTATATTTATAGATTTCAGAGCCTTGAATATGAAATCCATCTAAGTCCTAGGTTCCTAATAACATATCCTACCAACCCTTTTTCAGACAAGTCAAAATTCACGTTTTTCTGTCTTAGTCGACTAAGGTAAACATTAGTCGACTAAACATTTTTTTCTTCGAATTTTGGCCTGAAAATTTCTGAGTAGTCTTCAGTCAACATCAGAAAGTTACCGTTGAAATTTCAGTCAAAAATTCCAAGTTTGACTTTTAGTCGACTAAGACTTTCTTTAGTCGACTAATGAAATTTTGTGTCCGTTTTTTCTGAAACTTTCCAGACCGTTTCTGAACGGTAGGAAACTTCTTTTCCCCCCATTTTCCCTTAGAAAAACTGCCCACAAATCCTATAAATAGAGGGGTAGACCCTCTCTTTTCTCCACACAACTTTCTTCTCTCTTTCTTTCTAGAATTGTTGATTCTAAGCAATCTTGCCTTAGTTGCTCTTTTCTTATTTGCAAGAAGAAATCCATAGATTTCTCTCTTCTTATAAGAACGGAAGAACTTCAAGATTCTTAATCATAGATCTTTTGGAAATTGAAGTTTTCTTCCTTGGAGCAATTTTGATCTTTTTCAACATCAATTTAGAAAGTTGTTTGTGTTCATAATTGAAGAAGATATCGATTGATCTCTCTCTTCTTTTATGAACCAGAGAACTTCAAGTATTGTTCTTCATAACATATCTTTTATATCTTGAAGTTCATCTTCTAACACCATCCTTGAATTTAATTCTAATTTCATAACAAGGCTATAGGTGTTTTTCTATTTCTTATTTAACAGGTTTTGAATCTCTTTTGAGATTGTACAAAGTTTGGGACACGGGGAGTGTCGCCATTTTTGTAAGTTTGCGCTTGCGGGGCAAGTGGTTATAGTGGATTGAAAATCTCTACGGGGTAGAGGACTGGAGTAGGATCACAAGGATCCGAACCAGGATAAATCTCTGTGTTTGCGATTGATTTAATTTTCCGCACTTGTCATTTTATTTTCATTGCCATCTTTGCAAATATTACTAACATCTTATTTGCAATATTTTTTTAATATACACTATTCACCCCCCTCTAGTGTATTTGATCCTTACAGGCTAGAATTTCATTTGGTATCAGAGCAAGGTTAAGATGGCAGCAAGTTCCTCAACATCAAACATGAACGCCGTTCCACACAACTACAATCAGCATCCTGAAGGGCACTCTCAAACTCGTCCTCCTCTATTTGATGGTTCAAATTACTCATATTGGAAAATACGAATGGAGATTCATCTCCAAAGTATGAACTATGAGATTTGGGACATCGTAGAGACAGGATACACAAAGCCAGAAACACCTGTTGCTGATTGGACCACCAACGACAAAACTGCAAAGACCAACAACTCAAAAGCCATGAATGCTTTATTCTGTGCCATGGATAAACATGAGTTTAATCGAGTATCTCAGGCTAAAAGTGCTAAAGAGATTTGGCATATACTCGAGGTAACTCATGAAGGAACCAATAAAGTGAAGGAAACCAAGATTGCCTCTTTGGTTCATAAGTATGAGTTGTTCAAGATGCAAGACAAAGAGACGATTGGAGAAATGAACACCAGGTTCACTAACATTATTAATTCTCTTAATGCTCTTGGAAAAGTTTATTCTTCTCTTGACCAGGTACGCAAGATTCTCAAGGTACTCTCTCCAGAATGGCGACCAAAGATCACTGCTATTTAGGAAGCCAATGATCTTTCCACATTAACAGTGGAAGATCTTATTGGTAACCTAATGGCTCATGAAGTCACACTACAAGATGAAAAAGAAGAATCAAATCAGAAGAAGAAAGTACTTGCCTTCAACACAACATCTGATAATGAAGATTCAGATGATGACATGGCATTCTTTGCAAAGAACTTCAGAAAGTTCTTCCAAAAAGGTAAGTATAATAATAAGTTTAAAAATACTGATTCTTCTCTTTGCTTTAATTGTAATAAGCCAGGACATATGAAGAAAGATTGTCCACTTCTCAAAGCAAAGTTCAAAACTTCCAACAACGATCAATCCAGAAGAGAAAGGAGGTTTGATAAGATGAAGAAAGCATTTGCAGCAACTTGGGATGAATCTTCAGATGATGAAGATGACAATAATGAAAATGCTAATATGTGTTTTATGACACAAGATGAAGAAGAAGAGGTAAGTTCCTTTAATAATGAAGAATTATTAGAAGCATTAAAAGATCTTTATTCTCGTTTCAAAAAGTTGAATAATCAACATAAATCTTTAAAACAGAATAATGATAATCTCCTTATTAAATATCATGAATTATCTTCTTCTAAGAACACTACACCAAATTCCATACATATTGAGAATACATCTTCTCAAGTTTTGGATCTTAGTAAAGAGAATGAAATTCTCAAAACTAAGAATGTTGAATTACATACACAAATATATGAAATGGATAAAAATATTTCATCACTAAAGATGAAATACGATAAGATGTCATCCAATGTTAATAAATTTAACAAAGGAAATACAAATCTCGATGATTTACTTAGAATTCAATATCCAGCAAATCATAGACAAGGATTGAGATATTCTCATAAGGATGCACCCAAGTCTTGTATCACTTCTTCCTCTTGTGGAAAAACAACTTTTGTCAAACCACAAAAGAAGAATCACGCATTCATTTTCACGAAGAAAGTAAACACTTCTACTTCTTCTACACAAAGAAATGTTACTAACATTTCAAAAACAATTCCTAGGAAACCTACTACAATTTGTATATGGGTTCCTAAGGATTCTTGCTTAAGAGATAGGAATAATTATATTTCTACTTACATGCATTCTATTGTTCATTCCAATGATTATATTAGAAAGCCAAATTCCACTTGGGTTTGGCTTCCAAAGATCTAATCTCATGGACCCTCATACAAAGGGTACCAATGCTTAATGTTTTATCTTTCAGGTACCTAAAAAGGAAAGATGGATTTTGGACAGTGGATGTTCAAAACATATGACGGGAAATATCAACTTGCTTTCTAACATTATATATAAAGATGGAGGCACCGTTACCTTTGGTGACAACAAAAAGGGCAAAATCATAGGCACTGGAACAGTTGGTAATGCAAATCAGCATATCATTGAGAATGTTCACCTGGTTGACGGTTTGAAACACAACTTACTTTCCATTAGTCAATTATGCGATAAAAATTACAAAGTAGTTTTTGAACAAAATGATTGAATCATTTACAATTCTGATATGTCATTCGTTTTATTCCGTGGTAAGCGTAAGAATAACATTTATATCTTATGCATGTCTATTACTACTCTTAATCATTGTTTAATGATTACTTCTGATGAAACATTACTTTGGCATAAACGTTTTGGACACACAAATTTCAAAAATCTTGCACATATTTCAAAACACAATTTAGTAAATGGAATGCCAAATATTTCATTCAAACACAAATATTTTTGTGATGCTTGTCAACAAGGAAAAATGCATAAATCTTCTTTTAAATCAAAGGGTATTATCTCAACAAAGAGACCATTAGAACTTCTACACTTAGATTTGTTTGGTCCTTCAAGAGTAGCCTCTTTGAATAGAAGTAGATATGCATTTGTCATTGTTGATGATTATTCTAGATATACTTGGGTTATATTCTTACAAAATAAGAATGATGCTTTTGAAGAATTTTCAATATTTTGTAAAAAGATACAAAAAATCAAATCCTCTAACATTGTCACTATTCGTAGTGATCATGGGGGAGAATTTGAAAATGATTCTTTTACCAAGTTTTGTAATGAAAATGGCATTACACACAATTTTTCTTTTCCTCGTACCCCTCAACAAAATGGAGTGGTTGAAAGGAAAAATAGAACTTTACAAGAATGTGCTAGAACAATGCTTTGTGACAGTAATCTACCAAAATATTTTTGGGCAGAAGCTGTTGCAACTGCTTGTTACATTATGAATAAAGTTCTTATAAGGCCATTGCTTAATAAAACTTGTTTTGAATTATTCTTTGATCGCATTCCTCGTGTATCGTATTTTAAAGTGTTTGGATGTAAATGTTTCATTCTAAATACTAAAGATGCTCTTGATAAATTTGATTCAAAATCTGATGAAGGTATTTTTGTTGGGTACTCAACACGTAGCAAAGCCTACAGAGTATTTAACAAAAGAACTTCAACAGTTGAAGAATCATTACATGTCACATTTGATGAAAATCCTTCATCTAATTCTCCCATCATCATTGATGATGAAGAGAACATATTACCTTTATCTAATTCTTTAGATAATATTAATCTTGATGAAATTGATGCTACTAAACCCTCTGTTGAGTCTGTTTCAGATAATGCAGATCTTCCTAAGGCATTTGCACAAGTTCCAAACCATCCATCAGAATTGATCATTGGAGATATTACAGATGGAGTAAGAACTCGACGTCAAATAGAACAAATGGCTCATTGTGCTTTCCTCTCATCCATTGAACCAAAGAACATCAATGAAGCATGCAAAGACAGTTCTTGGATCATTGCTATGCAGGAAGAACTCAATCAATTTCAGAGAAATGATGTTTGGGAATTAGTTCCCAGACCAACAGATCATTTAATTATTGGTACCAAGTGGGTATTCAAAAATAAATTGGATGAATCTGGTCAGGTAATTAAGAACAAGGCACGATTGGTTGCACAAGGTTATAATCAAGAAGAAGGTATTGATTATGATGAAACCTATGCACCAGTTGCTCGTCTTGAATCTATTAGGATGCTTTTATCATTTGCATGTTTTAAAGATTTTAAACTATTTCAAATGGATGTCAAAAGTGCTTTTCTAAATGGTTTTCTTAAGGAGGAAGTTTATGTTGAACAACCTCCTGGTTTTATTCATGAAAATTTAGAAAATCATGTTTTTAAATTGAAGAAAGCTTTATATGGTCTTAAACAAGCACCTCGTGCTTGGTATGAAAGACTTAAAAGTTATCTTTTAAATTCTGGTTATTCTATTGGTAAAATTGATTCAACTTTGTTTATTAAAAATATAAAATCTGACATCATTATTATTCAAATATATGTTGACGATATTATATTCGGTTCTACTAATGAAACTCTTTGTTTAGAATTTTCTAAGATTATGCAGAAGGAATTTGAAATGAGTCATATGGGCGAACTCAACTACTTCCTTGTACTTCAAATCAAACAAATGAAGGAAGGTATCTTCATCCATCAATCAAAGTATTCCAAAGAACTCATCAAGCGTTTTGGTTTAGCGACTTCTGCTGATAAACATACTCCAATGAGTACATCTACATCACTAGACAAAGATTTAAATGGTAAGAGTGTTGATCAACGTCTTTACAGAGGTATGATTGGCTCTTTACTTTATCTAACTGCTAGTAGACCAGATATTATGTTTTCAGTATGCTTGTGTGCACGTTTTCAGGCAGATCCTAAGATGTCACATCTTACTGTCGTAAAACAAATTATTAGATATGTTAAACACACGTCTGATTATGGTTTATTTTATCCTAAATCAAGCACATTTGATTTATTATCTTATAGTGACGCAGATTTTGCTGGTTGCAAATCAGACCGAAAAAGTACCAGTGGTACATGTCATTTTCTTGGACATGCTTTGGTTTCATGGTTTAGCAAAAAGCAAAATTCTGTTTCGTTATCTACCACAGAGGCAGAATACATTGCCGCTGGGTTAGCATGTGCACAAATATTATGGATGAAACAAACTATCTCAGATTATGGTATTGAGTGTTCCACATGTCCTATAATGTGTGATAACACTAGTGCAATTAATTTGTCTAAGAATCCAGTTCATCATTCACGCACTAAGCATATAGATGTCCGTCATCACTTTTTAGATGATCACGTACAAAAAGGAGATATTGTTTTGAAGTTCATTTCCACTGAACATCAGATTGCCGATATCTTAACTAAGCCTTTGAAAGAGGAATCTTTCATTAAACTTAGAAGAGATTTGGGCATTATCAGTGAATCTGAATTTATCATATGATGTTTTCCAATTTTAGTGAATTTCTGGAATTTTTTTAATAATTTTTTGATAATAAATTTTCTTAGTCGACTAACGTTTTGTTTAATCGACTAATATATCCAGATTTTTTTTGTGTTACTTATCATTCGGTTTTATATAATTATTATTTCCTTCCCAACTATTAGGAATGTTCAGTAATTTAGAGTATCTTCTAAACATTTGGTATCTTCTAAACATTCATCTTCCTATAAACATTCGGTTTGTCTTTTCTACTATGAGACTTGATTTCAAAAAATTAAATTTTTTTAACTTACCGCGCCCTGACATAAGGCTCTTCGGCTTCTTATGTTGGCCGTCTATCTTCTCTTGGAAACCAAAAATTACCTTCATAATATCACCTTGGAAATTGGCTTATACAATTTCCTTTCCCAATGCACTCTAGGCCACTTGTCTCTTTGTCATTCGGTCACAACATTACCTAGAATCCAGCACTTGTCTCTTCTCTTGGTTTAAGACCTTGTCATCATGATGCCTAGAATACCGCACACTCACCTTGGAACTCTCATTTTTTTATTATTTGTCTTCTTGGAAGGTGTACTTCAACAACTCTATTTAAGAGTTTGACCAACTTTATTAAAAGTTTTTTAATTTAGCCTACCCACTACCGTCCTTTCACCTCTTATTATTAATTGTTTTCAAATTTTTTATTGTTATTTTTTTTATTTTTTTAAAATATCCGAACGGTTGCGCATTAGATTTTTTCGGTTACCTTAGTCGACTAACCCTCTATTAGCCGACTAACTCGGTTTTTTAAACCGTTTCCGATCTAACTTCCGTCTTTTCGCATTTTAGTTTCTTCTTCCTCCCGCCTCTTCACATATTTTTGAAAACTTTTCAGTTCTATCTCACCCTTTCAGTTTCTCAAACTGCTCACGAACTGATCATGGCACCCATTCACTTGGATAATTACTCCCACTATTGCCTATTTATTTTCAGAAATTACTCTTCATTTCTTTTATCCCAACCGAACCCTCTCTTCATCCTCGTCTTCTTCTCCGATGGCTCTCCCTCAATTTCGTGATGCCGCGGCCGAAAATCGCTTCAACGCCTCCGCAAATGCCAAGTTCCATCCTGAGCGCTTCATCGATTACAATGCTCTTGCTTCCTTCAATATTCTCTCTAACCTATCCGCAGCCGGCCTTGAGAAGATCTGGGCACTCGGGAACAAGGAACCATACTACCCTCTTCTCATCCGCGAGTTCTACGCCAATCTCGAGCCATGCGTGGTTGGTCGTGATACTCACATTCTCTCCCGTGTCAAGAACCTCCCGATTTGCCTCACTCTTCGTCGGATCTGTGAGTTGCTTGATCTTCCTCCACACTTTTCAGGTTCTCTCAATTTTACAATGACCGATCCTCGTATCCTAGCAAAAATCGCAACCCCTTGGGTCCATAAACTCTCTGCTATTCATTTTCACCCACCTGCTCGCATTATCCTTAAGGTTATAGTTTCTAATCTTATGCCAAAAGGCGGCTCCTTTAATTATCTTTCCAACGAATTAGAGCATTGCCTTTATGTGGTGATGGGCGGATTACCTATTAACTGGGGTTTTGTGATTTTGCAATCCCTTCTTCGACCGGTTCAAACACATATCTATCATCCTTCGTTTATCACTTTGGTACTTAAGATGTTTTGTGTTCCACTTGACGGCGAACTCGCTGTTTCCAATCCTTATAATATCAACATCATCACTTTGCACAATATGCATCTGGATCTTCCAGACCCTGAGGAATCCGATGCGGCCAACAGTGATGATGATGATGCAGACGAAGATCCCGAAGAAGACCCCGTAGAAGACCCCACTTCAGCCGATCCCGACTATACTCCGACCCAAACCACTTACGTCCCCTCCTCTACGCCGAGTTCATCCCGTGGTTTCCGTCGCTTTGTTAAGAAATAATGTGTCCACAAGTGTTTTCCAGAGTGCCGCACCAATCCTAGATCCTGTCCCCTAAAGACCCTACGGACATCCTCTACTCCTCGCCAAACTACCCAGTTTGCACTCCACGGTCTTCGCGAGGATGTTCGCTCTCTACGCGATACAGTCACTACCGGGTTTAGGGACTTTCGGTCTGCCTTAACTGAACAAGCTCATGTGCTCGACCAAGTTCAACTCAACCAGAGCAAGCTTGTTTCTGCACTTGAAGCTTTGAATGTGGTTGCTCCAGAGGAAACACCCCGTCGTAAATCGCGTCGCAATTCTCAGGACTATGGTTCTCCTTCCGGACGTTAGGTCTTGCCGTTTGTTGTGGTTGTTGTTTGTTAGTCGTCGTTGTTTGCTGTTTTGTTGAATGTTGTAGTTTTTTGCTTTTTGGGTTGTAGGCCTTCGGGCTTTTGGTGATGGGTGTTGGGCACAATCTGTTTAATGATTCTCAGTCGTAGTTGTTTCTAGGCCGTAGGGCCTTAGTACTAGGTATGTGGGACTGTATGTTTGCTAGTCCCTTTGTATCCTTTCTATATATGTTCTGTTTAGTAAAATGTGTTTGGTTATGTTTTGTGACACCTTTGTTCCGTTGTCTGTTCTGTTCTGTGTTATTATTTCTCTTAGTCGACTAACTAGTTCTCTAATCAACTAACATAAATTTTTTTACCCCATCTTTTTGTCAATGACAAAGGGGGAGAATATTTAAGCAATTTTTAAGGGGGAGCATACATACTTGTCTTATTTGTCATCATAACCTAAGTTCATAAACTAAGTTTATAGAATTCAATATGACACCAATTCTATGACACTTCATCTTTTATGACATATGATATGATATATACATATTTTGTCATCATATAACTAAGTTCATCTGGATATTTGCACTTGGTGTCACCTACCTTCTTTCACAGAGGATCCAAGATACACTTATTAGCTGCGTTGGCCAACCAGTTGGCTTGAGGATGAGCTATCAAAGAAAAGTGCAACTTAATCTTCCAGTAGGAATTGAACACGTTAAATCCGACACTATCGAACTATGTTCCGTTATCCAAGATGATGGAACGAGGAATGCCGAAGCGACAGATGGTCGACTTCCATACGAAGCTTTTGACGTCTTTCCAGGTAATGTGGGCCAGATGTTCAACCTCGATCCACTTGGTGAAGTTGTCTATGACAAAAATTAAAAACTGGCTGATGCCTACTTACCTGAGTGAAAGGCCCAAGAATGTCCAAACCCCATTTACCAAATAGGACATGGCTGTTGGGATTTCATAATCCCATGTTCACTTTCCTATTCTATTCCATATGATTTTGATGTGACAATTATTATTATTGCTACTCACTCTATCTATGCAGATATGCAGATTCCTAATATATCCACGCTTGGACAATAATCACTTGATAAGGAATCCCTGCACAAAGGCATCTCAAATACTCACATGAAGCTCAACATACATATCTACGGAAATCTACGGACTGATGTATTTTTTATATTTATAGATTTCAGAGCCTTGAATATGAAATCCATCTAAGTCCTAGGTTCCTAATAACATATCCTACCAACCCTTTTTCAGACAAGTCAAAATTCACGTTTTTCTGTCTTAGTCGACTAAGGTAAACATTAGTCGACTAAACATTTTTTTCTTCGAATTTTGGCCTGAAAATTTCTGAGTAGTCTTCAGTCAACATCAGAAAGTTACCGTTGAAATTTCAGTCAAAAATTCCAAGTTTGACTTTTAGTCGACTAAGACTTTCTTTAGTCGACTAATGAAATTTTGTGTCCGTTTTTTCTGAAACTTTCCAGACCGTTTCTGAACGGTAGGAAACTTCTTTTCCCCCCATTTTCCCTCAGAAAAACTGCCCACAAATCCTATAAATAGAGGGGTAGACCCTCTCTTTTCTCCACACAACTTTCTTCTCTCTTTCTTTCTAGAATTGTTGATTCTAAGCAATCTTGCCTTAGTTGCTCTTTTCTTATTTGCAAGAAGAAATCCATAGATTTCTCTCTTCTTATAAGAACGGAAGAACTTCAAGATTCTTAATCATAGATCTTTTGGAAATTGAAGTTTTCTTCCTTGGAGCAATTTTGATCTTTTTCAACATCAATTTAGAAAGTTGTTTGTGTTCATAATTGAAGAAGATATCGATTGATCTCTCTCTTCTTTTATGAACCAGAGAACTTCAAGTATTGTTCTTCATAACATATCTTTTATATCTTGAAGTTCATCTTCTAACACCATCCTTGAATTTAATTCTAATTTCATAACAAGGCTATAGGTGTTTTTCTATTTCTTATTTAACAGGTTTTGAATCTCTTTTGAGATTGTACAAAGTTTGGGACACGGGGAGTGTCGCCATTTTTGTAAGTTTGCGCTTGCGGGGCAAGTGGTTATAGTGGATTGAAAATCTCTACGGGGTAGAGGACTGGAGTAGGATCACAAGGATCTGAACCAGGATAAATCTATGTGTTTGCGATTGATTTAATTTTCCGCACTTGTCATTTTATTTTCATTGCCATCTTTGCAAATATTACTAACATCTTATTTGCAACATTTTTTTAATATACACTATTCACCCCCCCTCTAGTGTATTTGATCCTTACAGGCAAGACATGAGAGGCGCCCAACAAGAATGATGGAACGAGGAATGCCGAAGCGACAGATGGTCGACTTCCATATGAAGCTTTTGACGTCTTTCCAGGTAATGTGGGCCAGATGTTCAGCCTCGATCCACTTGGTGAAGTAGTCTACGACAAAAATTAAAAACTGGCTGATGCCTACTTACCTGAGTGAAAGGCCCAAGAATGTCCAAACCCCATTTAGCAAATAGGACATGGCTAATAATGGGAACTAGGTCATCTAGAGGGGCAGAGTTGTGTTTTGCAAATTTTTGGCATGTTGGACATTTTTGCACTTAATCAACTGCCTCTTCGACCATGGTCGATTAATAATAGCCTTGCTTCAAGGTTTTCAAGGCTAGTGCCCTCCCTTCACGGTGATTTCCACAGAATCCCTCATGGATTTCTCGGATCACGTAGTCGTCTTCATATGGATTTAACCATTTAAGGTAATGGAGTGTATCGTACCTGGTCCATCACATCCGATAAAGCGATCCTTCATGCAGAACATGTCGGAAGGCATCTCTCTCCTGCTTTCGTGCATCAGTTGGGTCAGTTGGTGTTTCCCCAGTACTGAGGTACTTAATTATTGGGTCCATCCAATTCGGCCCTTGATCTTTGATGATTAACTACTCTTCTTTGTGCATGCTAGGGTATGGAAGATTCTCCATGTACACTGCTCGTCTTAGGTCTGTCGACGATGAGGAGGCGAGCTTTGATAGAGCATCAACTTGGAGATTCTTCGACCATGGCATGTATTGAACATCTGCTCGCTCGAATTTGGATAACTAGGCTTTTGCGACTCGTAGATAGTTCTGCATCATCTCGTCTTGAGTCTCGTAATCCCCAATCAATTAGTGGACGATCAGGTTAGAGTCACAGTACATCCAAACTGTTTGTGCCCCCAAAGCTTGGGTCAGCCTGAGGCCGTTGATGGCAGCTTCATATTTCGCAACGTTGTTTGTGGTGGGGAAATTGAACCGGAGAGCGTAATCAAGTTTGTAGCACTCAGGAGTTTGGACAACAATACTTGCTCCAGTCTCGGCCCTGGTGGCTGACCCATCCACATGCACGATCCAGATTCCTCCTTCTGTTGTAGCCCATGACGAGCTACTATCTGTCAAAGAAATACGAGGAAGGTCGGTCACTGAGTTAATAGTTTGTACCCCCATTGGAGATTCGTTGTCACAGGCACACTTGACAATAAAATCAGTTAGTGCTTGTCCCTAGATAGTTGTCCGTGATTTATAGTGAATGTCGAATTCACTTAAATCGACCCCCCCAATTCAGCATCCTGATCGCTCCAATCTCTTGAGGGTTTGTTCTAGAGGAGTGTTTGTAAGCACCAAGATGGTATGAGCATGGAAGTAAGGTCGGAGTCATCTCGCCAACTGGACAAGAGCGAAAGCCAACTTCTCAATTCTGCTATACTTGATCTCTGCTCCTTGGAGGATCTGACTCATGTAATAAATAGGTCGCTGTAGTCCAGACTCCTTCTTGACTATGGCCGAGCTAACATTGTGACGGCCCGTATTCATCAATACGACTATTTATGTATTTCACACATTTTCATATTTTAAAAGTATTTTAAAATGGTTGGTCAGGAGTTTTATATCAAAAATGATTTCAAAATTCTGTATAAAAATATTTTGAAGCATCAAAATAGTTATGTTATATTTCAGTAAGTTCGAGTATCACTAAATACATCTAAATTATTTTTATAATATTTTATATTCAATTATTACTGATATAGACGTACCAATTAATTTTCTATATAAATGCTATCAAAACGATTTTAAACTTCTACTATATGATTTGATAGTCAATGAGTACTCCCAGTATTATTTTCGTATTTTTTTGGAGTCAAATCGACCTAGAACCTGCAAACCAGCATCCCAAACGTTTTGGCCCAAAACTCGTATCTCCGTAGCCCAAAATCTGAAATGGACTTCGTATTTGTGATCCTCATGAAGATACGAACCCGTGATTATATTTTGGGAATTTTTTAGAGTCGTGTGCAAAAACGGCTTAGTATTACATCATTTTTACTAATTACAATCGATAATTACGATTTTACTTTAACTAATTACCCTTTAACTAGTTACTTTACCCCGAATCACTCCCCTAACCTACCCCCATTATCAGCCTGCCCTAATCGGTGAGATCAAAAATTTTGGAATCTCAACAACCCCGTTTAATCCTATTGTTAATAATAATTATTATTATAATAATGACTATTATTAAACCCTATATAATCCCCTCCCTCCCTCAGGCAAAAACTCATGTAGCACTCTCCTTTCCCCACTTCCAGCTCGCCCTCCCCACTCTCCTTCAAACTAGCTCCCCTCCCCCGTTCTCTTCCTCCTCCCCCGTTCTCTTCTTCCTCCCCCGCTCCGCTCAGCCCGCCGGGCTCCCCCTCTGCCTGCGTCGTCGCCCCTCGACCTCCTCCTCTCCCTCATAGCATAACACCCTGCTCGTCTGCCTCTACCGCTCAGGCACCCTCCACCTCCGTCGCTCAGGTGCCTGATCACTCCTTATTTTACACTTTTTTCCCGCATGTTTGCATGCCATTTGGATCGCCCAAATCATGTTTTTCACGATATATCGACGATATTGCGATGCTTTTCACGATTTGTTGTTTTTGTCGCATTTCAGGTGATTTGGAGCGATTTGGAGTGATCTCGAGATACGCCTACTCCAGAGTGTCACCGACGACCTCCCCGAGGGGTATTTAGCTGTTGGAGAGGAGTGGAAGAAGAAAGGACGTGGCAGGAGCGACGAGGAGGCCAAAACAAGCTGTTTGGGCATTTTTGGTGTCTCACTCGGCCGAGTGAAGGAGTCACTCGGCCGACCAGCGAGACACCGCTCGGCCGACCAGATCAGACACGATTCATATGTGCACTCGGCCGAGCGACGGAGACCACATCGGCCGAGTGACGAGATCCCGTCCGCCCGAGTGGCGCCCAGACGAAGCCATTCAAAAATCGCCAACTTACTGTTTTTCGGCTGCCTGAGCTTCAGAAGACCCACTCGGCCGAGTGGATAATCTCGACCGCCCGAGTACCAAGAAGCCATCGGCCGAGTGACGACAACTCACTCGGCCGAGCCGCCCCCGAAGTGAAGACCCCTGAAGATCAAGACTTACTGGAAATTTACAGGGTTTCTCACTCGGCCGAGCGACTTTTGTCACTCGGCCGAGTGCGACGCGCTGCCTGTAGCGAAAATTGCGGATTTCAGGCTGCGCAGGGGTATTTTGGTCACAGTTTTTGGACGATTTTGGGGGGTATTTAACCCCTGTTTTTACCCTAGTTTTAGGAGCTTTTCTCTTAGATTTTTGCAGCTTTTTAGATTAGCTTTTTAGCTTTATTCTTGTGATTGGAGAGGAGACAAAAGTTGATTTTTTTTGGATTATTTGAAGAACTCAATTGGTTTGTCTCTCTCTTCTCTAAAAATTCTATTTTTATTGCTTATCTCGATATTGTGATGAATTCTCTTGTTAATTTCATTGATTATTTTTGTGTTTGTGCTATGAATTGTGAGTAGTCTCCACGTCTTGGGGCGTGGGGATGAACCCTACAAGCCCAATTTCATATTTGTGATGAATTGGTAGAAATTTTGCTAGAATTGTTATTAGGGATTAGTTTGGGAGCGATTTACTACGGATAGCTAGGAGTTCATACCGATTGGGATTTGCAAGAGATTGGATCCCAATTCGATAGGAAACCCTAGAAATCCGAATTGGGTTGGAATCGAATTTCCGTAGTATCGGTTTGCAAGAGATTGGACCGATACTAGGGTTCCTGGTTGCAATTCCGTGCCGATACCCGTTTGCAAGAGATTGGATGGGTAGGAACTATCCCAACCTAGGTCGTGGGCCGAGTTTGCAAGAGATTGGGCTCGGTGCGCGATTGAACGATGATGTTGATCCTAATGCTAGCTTCCCTAGGCTAGGGTTTGCAAGAGATTGGACCCGAACCTAGGATAGCTATAGACCGGCAACAGCGCGAGAGCGTGAGCTTGGTTCTACATTCAGTTGCAACTAGTTCATCCAAAATCTTATTCTAGCAATTTTGATACCGATGAACCACATTGACGAGATACGGTGAGTAGTGGGAATTCCCCATTCCCTAGACGTTCTTTATTTGATTTGATATTTCCGTACTTTGTCTGACGATTGTGAGAGGATCGCCAAAGGCAAATTTCTCTCTTCTTAAATAGCCAGGTTGATTAGAACAAGCACGGTCATTCGTCCTCCCTGTGTTCGATAACCCGCTCGTCGCTATACCGTGCGCTTGCGGTAAAACTACAACCGTTCTTTGGGTTACATTCCGGAGCGATCAAGTTTTTGGCGCCGTTACCGGGGAGGCGATTGCGTTTGATCTTACCACCCTATCTATTTCTTTCTTTTTGTTTTTATTTCTTTATCTTTTTACCTAACCCTTCCATTGTGTTAATCATTTCTGTGAAACTCTGTTTTCTCATTGCATGTACACGAGATCTACTGCGGACCCTGGAGCTATATTATTTGATCCCGAGATTGAGCGTACCGCGAGGAGAATTAGAGCGGAGAGGAGACAAAATCCGGAAGGGAGGTATATGACCAACCCGGAAACTGCGGACCAATTAGCGGCAAGAATGGCAAGGATAATTTCTATTCGCGATAGGCTCCGGCCTAAGACCTCTTCTACGACTTCATCCATTGCCATGCCGGAGTTGGCGGCTGACAAGAACTTTGAGCTGAAGACTGGACTAGTGGTTCTGATGCAACAGGATCCATTTCATGGGAATGCCCATGAAAATCCTCACTACCACATCCAATTATTCTTGTCGAAGTGCGCCACATTTCAGATGCCGGGGGTCTCCATCGATGCCATCAGACTGCGCCTCTTCCCCTTCACGCTAAAAGACAAGGCACTCTATTGGTTGAGGACGCAGGCTGAGGGAGTCTTTACTACTTGGGACGAGTTGGCGAGTGCATTCATTGATAAGTTCTATCCGCCCTCCAAGACGGTGAAGATTCGGAGCGCTCTTATGCCCTTCAAGCAAGGACCCCAAGAGACGCTCTATGAGGCTTGGGAGCGTTTTAAAGATCTGCAGCATCAATGCCCGCACCATAGCATTGAAGATTGGGAGCTAGTCCATAGCTTCTACAATGGTCTCCAACCGGGGACCAAGCAAATTATTGATGCCGTGGCAAATGGTGCTATCTTATCAAAGACTCCCGAAGAAGCTACGGCCCTAATTGAGGAGATGGCCTCCAATAATCAACAATGGGGCGACGAGCGAGGACACTCTACATCCTCCTTGAAGCCGACTAGTATCTATGAGGCGAAGGCCGTAGCGGAGCTTACAAGCAAGTTTGATTCTCTCCACAAGGTAGTGGAGAGACTGGAGAAGTTTATCACGGAGCCCCAAGGAACCCCTTCCACCTCCGCGCCGTCGAACCAAATGTGTGATTGGTAAGACCAATCTCAAGCCATGTATTCGGGAGGAGAGCAAGGAGAAGGATCCTTGAAGCAAGTACAATATGTTGCGGGGAACCAAGGGTATTGGGCCAATCCGGCCACAATAAATCATCCCGGTTTCTCTTACGCCAACAATGAAGGAGCTTTGAACCCGCCACAACAACCACCTCAACAAGCTCGACCACCACCACCACCCCAACAACAATACTATCCGCCGAGGGGGCCTCCACAACAAAATTTCCAACCGAAGCAACAAGTTCCACCTTATAGGCCGCCCAGATACAACCAAGGGTGGAGAAATCAAAATCAAAACCCTCCACAAGCTCAACAACAATCCGACTTCGAAGCTAGAGTGGAGGCGTTTATGGTCGAGCAAAAGAAGGTCAATGCTACCTTGAAGGCGGGGCAAGACGCCCTTACAACCGTTGTGGCTCAAATATCGGAACAATTGGCGTTGCTCAATCGGAACACTCAACATTTACCGGCGCAACCCGAGCAAAACCCACGGAGCAACACCGGCCACATCAATGCCGTGGTTGCCGTCACTACTAGAGGCGGGAAGGACACCACCCCCGCCATGATTCCTACCGAGGAGCCCGTGGAGGAAAGTTTAGAGCCAATTGAGCCGGTAGTTGAAGTTGAGAAGGAAAAAGAGCCGCAAGAGAAGGAGAAATCTAGAGCGGAACAATTGATTGAGGAGAGGCGCTTTATGCCACCGGTCTCGTTCCCCCAAAGGCTTGCTAGAGCGAAAATGGAGAAAAGGCTAGCGAAGTTTCTCGAGTATCTGAGAGGAGTTAGCATCAACATTCCCTTCCTCGACGCCATCGTGGAAATCCCCACATATGCTAAATTTTTAAAGGATTTGATTTCGGGGGGAGGAGGAAGGAAAAGATCATGCTAGCCGAGGAGGGCTCTTGGTTCACCAAGAGAGAAAAGGAGCCGGCCAAATTCAAAGATCCGGGGAGTTTTCAAATTCCTTGCACCTTGGGCGGCGTCCCTCTACAAAAGGCGTTGGTGGATTTAGGGGCTAGTGTAAGCCTCATGCCTCTCTCCATGTTCTTAAGGCTAAACACCGGGACGAAGTTGAAACCTACCGACATGCGGATACAATTGGCCGATGGGTGAATAACGAGGCCGGTAGGGATCGCCGAAGACATCCCGCTACAAGTCCCGGGGGCAATATGCTTGCCATGTGACTTCGTGATCATGGACGTTAAGGAGGAGGGAGATACGTCATTGATACTTGGACGCCCGTTCCTCGCCACCGCCGGTGTGATTGTCGACGTGTGAGAAGGTACCCTAACTTTGAACGTCGGCAACATCGAGGTGGAGCTTCACATCCCTAAGGCTATGAAACACATGCCTTACCACGAGGAGCTTGACTACATGGACCTCCTTGATGAGGTAATTGAGGAGGCGATCCCCCACTCAATCGGCGCTCTATTCGATGAGGATTTCGAGGAAGGCCCGGATTTAGGCCAAGTGAGAAGAAAATTGATTCCCCCGACCTCTCCGCTGAAAATGATGAAGGCGACGCTGATGTCGCAAGGATTCGAGAGCTCTGCAAGCTCTCGAAATTAAAGTCTCCGAAGAAAGCTCCGCCGGCACGGAGATCGGCATCACCGGTAAAGCCGTTGACCGGAGCAAATGCTAGCTTGGGGGAGCCTCCCCCCAACACTATTCGAGACGGGAGACCACCGAGGGAGAACACGCCGCCGCAACTTTTGAATCCAAGCGTTCTCCCCGGAAAGTTTGATGGGTGCATCTCATATGCACCAAACATCACGCATTAATTGAAAATCATAGGGGGTCGAGCTCACGACCTTAAACGAGCGCTTGTCGGGAGGCAATCCGACGGTTATTGCTTTATTTTTACTTTTCCTTTATTTTTGTTTTAGAAATTTTTAGTGTTTTGAGTCGTTCGCCCAAAGATTTTGTGATAACGGGTCTTATTTTTCTTGACAGGAGAGGAGATAGGTAAATCCATCATGAGGAGGATGAACGAGGTGATAAGGAGCGCCCCAGGAAGGCGCTCGATGCTTAGGAGGAAGATGAAATCGACTGGAGGAAGAAAGACAGAGTTTAGAGCCAAAACGAAGACAAACAGCAGAACACAAGGCTCACTATGCCGAGTATACTAGTCACTCGGCCGAGCACACATGTTCGTCCGGCCGAGCCGCCCACGAATGAGGGAAGTCTGCTGTACCCAACTCTCTGTTTATTTTTCCGATTTCAGTACAATTGCCACTCGTCCGAGTATATAACTTCACTCGGCCGAGCAGAACTGATACACTCCGAGGGCGAGTCTTGCCGAGTAGCTTGAGCCACTCGGCCGAATGGACTTACTCCACTCGGCCGAGGTTGGCAAGGCCACTCGACCGAGTCATTAGCGGGGGAAAATTTCCCAACATCTTTTGCTGAGTTCACTCGGCCGAGCGACATAGTCACTCGGCCGAGTCGTAACTTTTGTTATATAAAGGGTCGGGGGGCGCATTTTTTAAAACGAAATAATCCGAACCAATCGCCTGACCCTTCGCATTCCCCTCGCCCGCTCGCCTCGCTCGCGCCCCCACTCGCCCGACCGCCCACCTCGCGCCGCCGCTCGGCCAGCCATCGCCGGCCGAGCCCCGCTGCGCCTCGCCCGAGTCGCCGCCGGCGACCACCACTCCGGCCACCTCCGGTAACCCCAATTTTCGCCTTTTTTCTCCTCTTTTGTGTGTTTATCGAGGATCCATGTGCTTAACGAACCCCAAACCCAAATTAATTTCTATTTCTATTTATTATACCCCTAATGCCCCATACGTTTTGAATTTTACCCGCTGATATCTCCATTTCATGCGCAGGTCATTTTTTGGGAGCTTAGGGGAGCCCAGGGGAGCTTCTCGGGACTGATTTGGGCTGCGTGGAGGCGTCGTCTTCGCACGCTTCCATTGCTTTGCACTCGCGGCGTGTCGTGGTACACTCTTTCCTTTATTTTACGCACGCCGCACTTTTTACGTTTTTCGGCGTGCGCTCGGGGCCCATATGCCGCCCCGGACACGGCCGCGGTCAAAGAGAGATTCCGCCAAGCGGAAGCGGTCGGATGATGCCGGCCCCTCCCACGAGTTGGAGGACTCTCCTCCGCCTTCTCCACCACACCCCATACACCCCGCACAGCCTGCAGCCCCGCACACCCCGCGCAGCCTGCAGCGCCCGCACAGCCCGCACAGCCCGCACTGCCACCCCCTGCCGCTCCACAGCCACCACCTCCGGCTCCACTCGTCGGGCCGCTCGGGATTACGTTCCGAGACGACGCACACCGCGTCGCTTTCGAGCGTATCTCCCAGCGCTCGATCGTACCCTCCAGGTTTGCACACCTTGCCGACCTAGGACGCCTGGGGGTGCTAGAGGGGATGCTCACGTTGTACGACAACGTGGGCTGGCGAGATTTCTTTCAGGTGTCGGCGGAAACGTTTATCCGTCCGACACTTGAGGTACTTAGTTCGATCGCCTGGACCGATGAGGGATGCTCGTTTCGGTTCATGGACCGGGAGTGCCGGGTCACTCTCGGTATGATGAGAGCCTTCTTCTCGTGGCCCGATGTCCCCGGGGCCGATCGAGGTTATGCCCCCACCCATATCCCCCCACCTTCCTTCGACACCGGCGCCTTCTGGGCCCGGATTACGGGTCTCCACGCTGCCTTTGACCCTAGTAGGGCCAAGGCCTCGGCCATTGTCCATCCCTGCCTCCGTATTGCTCAGCGCCTTATGGCGACGACCTTTTTGGCCAGATATGAGCCGGGCACGATGTCCACGCCAGAGCTCTACATGCTCTATGATTCGGGATATAAATTGCATATTTTCCCCTCTAACTATACCCATTTTGTGCCAAAGATTAGGCTTAATTGTGCTCTTTTTGGGTATATTTTCACTTCATGCCTTTTTCGGGGCTTATTCTCATTCTTGGCACAAAATACGGTTTTTATCGTCTTTATTGGCTTCTTATTATTTTTCCAATGCTCCTGCCATTATTGTGATCATATCTCCATTTTTTGTGAATTATTTGAGCATTAGAATATTTTATATGATTTTTGGGAGGTCAATATTAATTTTATAATGGTCATTATATTTATTTTATCTTCATATGTACTAATTTCTACTTCTCATATTTTTCAGGTACTCCCAGGAGTCTTGGGGATTTTCCAGAATTTTTTGGGAATTTTCTGGACCTCCTAGGTATTTTTTGTGAATTATTTGGAAGAGAAAAGGGGTGTTTTAACCCAGAAAAAGAATTTTAATTGGGGCGCCATGTGGCGTGATCCTACGGCGCCACGTGGCGCCGATCTGTCCCTTCAATCGCCGCTGGCCCGCTGCAACATTAATTTAAAAAAAAAAATTTAAACTTTGATTGCGGGCCGGCCAACGCCGGCCCGCTTTATTTCTGAACGCGCGCGCGCGCCCGCTCGAGAATTCGAGTGGGCTTCGCCCCGCTTCAAGGAGCGGGTGCGGCCCGCTCGAATTTTCGAGCGGGCTTGCCCCGCTCAGGCCCATTGCGTGGGTTAAGCGGCCTGGGGGTTATTTTTGCTAGGTGGGGGGCGTTTTTTTTTCAGAGAGCACTGTTCTTGGGCGATTTTGGGGTTCTTCATTTTCTCTCGGTGAGCAACAGTTTTTTTAGGGTTCTAAGGGGGGTTCTTCTTCCCCATTAGGACTAGGGCTAGGGGAGGAGGCCATTGGAGCTTGGGGAGCTTGGAGGAGGTGCCCAAGTGAGAGGGGAGCTTCATTTCTTGAGAAATTGGTGATCTCTTCCCACTTTTCTTGTGTATTTTTGATATCTCTTTGTTGTAATGATTTTGGACGAATTTGTGAATGAAAATTCCATCGTTTGTTTCATGATGATAGAGTAGTATTGGATTGCTTGGGTTGTGACTAATTGAGTTGGATGTTAATTGTAGCCCTAATTTCCTCTTGCCCTATTTTGAATGTTAATGTTGGATGTTTAATTAGGGCACAAATTTAATTGGCTAAGTCCCGAGAGGGCAAATTTGAGAGAATCCATGTGCTTAATTTGATTAGTGTCGTGATAATCTATCCATCCCTATTGCAAAATTATTGTGTTTTTAAAGCTAAATTTTCCGATTGGGTTTCCTTAGCCGGATGACCGATTGTGTTATATGCGGTAATTTGGACTTGATTAACGCAAAACTTAATGATGCCACAACCCATGCTCTCTCTCCTAGCTATCCTAAACTCCACCTTTGGCTCTCTAACCCTAGCCACTTAGGATTTTAGTTTTCACCACTTTTCTTCCACACTTCCACCCGCCGTTAATTGAGATTGTTGAATCACACTTTATTTTTTCGTTATCGATCAATTTTGTGAAAATAGAACGAATTGTCCCTGTGATCCGACCCGGTACTCACCGGTTATTTTTATATTGCATTGACGCTCCTACGCTTGGGAGCGGGAGGCGTGCACTTGCGCGTTTTCTGAGTCAACAAATTGGCGCCGTTGCCGGGGACAACGGTTTTTATCATTAGCAATCTTTGATTGATTTTGAAACTTTTAGTGTGATACTCCTATCTCTTAGTGTGTGTCTTTCTATTTGTTTATTTTCCACTTATTGAGTCTTTTTGCTTGTTTATTCTCATTTTTTTTTCTGAGAAATTTTTTTTTAAAAACCATGGCATCTTCTTCGGATTTTTCGGACTTTGATTTGGTGGATATCCCACTTCCGCCATATTTCCATGGCACGGAGTGGGAGAACCCTCACTTACATATTAAAAATTTTGAAGATTGGATGCATTCATGTCTTGGTGGGAATATCGATGATGATTGCATATATTTTAGATTCTTTCCCGATTCTTTACAGGATGATGCTAGACTTTGGTTTGATTCATTGTCTCTGGACTCACATTTTACCTGGTTATCATTTCAGGCTGAATTTCTCCGGGTATTTTTGCCTATCTTTTTGGAGCAGGTACATGGGCGGCAGGCCATGGAGCATGTAGCGAGCTTTATCCAGGCTGAGTGGGAGGCCTACCATCAGGCTTGGCAGAGGTTCACTGATTTGGTGCTTGCATGCCCACACCAGAGCTTTCACGAGGATCATCTTCTGCAGATCTTCTACACAGGGTTATCGCCATCTGGGCGAGATTTGGTGCAGATGAGCTGCGGTGGAGAGTTCTTTGATTATTCGACCGAGGATTCTTGGTTGTACCTGAGAGACCTTGCAGAGTGGGAGCAGACTGAGCCATCTGGAGAGCCGTCACTTGGATATGAGGATGATGGCCAGTCCCAGTTTCCATTTCAGGATGCAGAGCTGCAGGCCCAGTGTCAGCTTGAGGAGCCACCTTTGGGCTCTTTTTCTTGCGACCCCATGGGATACAGAGCAGAGCAGGAGGATGGGTTGCATGAGAGCCAGGTAGAGGATATTGACAGATTATATATTGTTGAGTCAGATGAGATAGATGATGGAGTGCGTGTCGACCACGACGGAAACACGATGCATTTTCACTTTGAGGTTGAGGATGAAGTGGATGTGCATGATGGCCGAGAGCAGATTGAGGACACCATGGGGCCTGAGCCACATTCCACTTCAGAGTTAGCTTCGCAGGTCGAGGTGGTTGAGTATTTTGGGAGGACGACTGAGATGAGCTATTTCTGGGATGGCGAGGATGATGCGTGCTTGGATTTGCCCGAGACGTGTCTACCTCCAGTCCTATCACAGATGTCACTTCCCTCGCCTCAGGATGCGCACTTGCCAGTCATCGAGGAGATTTGTCAGGAGCATTTACCAGATGTGGGGAGTGCCGCAGAGACTGCTGATGTTGATATTGACGTCGAGGAAGAGGATAGCGACGGGGATTGCGAGATGGTATATATTGAGCCCAAGCTCCCTCTTACTCCAGTTTCCCCTCTGCAGCCACGTTCACCTCCTCCTGAGGCAGCGTATCATGCCACACCTAGCACCGCATTTCAGGGAAGTTTCCACCATCTCATGCCTTGCATTTCTGAAACCAAATTTTCACTTCCATATACAATTGTTTCAGATTGTCGTCCATTGCATTTAAATTCTTTTATTTGTTTTGACGACCCATTTTGGAATGCTTTTGCAGGGCATGAGGACATGGCTTGGATTGATGCAGCTCGTCTCCCACATACCACATATTATCAAAAGGAGATACTTGGAGTTGCATTGCTGGAATCCAAGGAGGCCGGTGGTGGCCTAGCTCCAAAGCAGCTGGCGGAAGAGCAAAAGGATATGATCGAGCAGCTACCACCACCGTTATACATCCGAGATCCGCCATTTGCCACGGTGTGTTCTTTCCATGTAGTGTAAATAAATAAAATTAAAAGTTAGTTTGCTTTTGCATTTTGCTTTCGTATGCTTTTCTTTTTCTTTTCTAGGATCTTTTGCCGAGATCTAGGACTCCCCCATCATTGAGGACAATGCTTATTTTAAGTTGGGGGAGAGTGTTAGAATCTCTAGGATTGTTAGGATTTTGGCCTAAATTTTTTTTTGAGATTCCTCCATGTTTCGCCTCATTCCATGAATTCATTGCATATCATATTTTGGCTTCCTCGTTCCTACGCCATTAGCTTTGTTTTGTCCCTATATGCTTAATGCCATGCAATTTTTTCGGATTATCATTTTGGTATCGATTTCTCGATGTTTGATTGGCACGTTTTCATTTCTTTTCCAATTTGGAGTCGAATGTTAATATACCATGTATGAACTATTTTATACGTCGTGATATCTCTTTGAAACAATTTGGGAATAGTTTGGTGTAAGTGATTGCATTTGTTGGGATGAACGGTGTGGTTTTTAATTGGATTGGATTTGGCCATCTTGTGCATGCTTTGTTTTCTTCTTAGAAGTGGGTGGATGAGTTGCTAATTTGTGTTGGAATGAAAAAGATAGTAGTATAAGTGAATGGTTTTTCTAATCAAATCGAGTAGCCGGTGCCACACGAAACATTGGGGAGGACGCCAAATATGAGATTTAGGGAATCATTCCATCCATTTGCATATATAGCGTCATCGCGTGTATGTAAATGTGGCCGTGTTTGCATTTATAGCGTTATCGCGTGAATGCAAAACATAAACATCAAAAACAAAAAAAAAGAAAAAAAAAGAAAAAAAAGAAAAAAAAAGAAAAGAAAAGAAAAATGAATGAAAAATGAAAGAATAAACAACATGAGTGATGCAATCTCATTTCCCACAACTTAGAGGAAATTTCTTTTGTTTTGGCCATTTTCATGAAAATTGGAAATTTTGACATCGTGATTTTTTCCGATACGTGTGATACGGGGCTTATTTCCTTACTTTTCTTTGAATTGGATTGAGGGGAGTATCATTTGTTGTTTGCTTTCATATATTTGGTATATTGGCTTTGAAATCAATTGGAAATCTCATTTTTGGAGTATGCCATGATGATATCGAGGATTTGGTGCATGGTTTTCAATTTTATCCGAATTTATCGCATATTTTGCTAGGGACTAGCAAAAAGCTAGTTGGGGGGTGTGATTCGGGATATAAATTGCAAATTTTCCCCTCTAACTATACCCATTTTGTGCCAAAGATTAGGCTTCATTGTGCTCTTTTTGGATTTCATGCCTTTTTCGGGGCTTATTCTCATTCTTGGCACAAAATACGGTTTTTATCGTCTTTATTGGCTTCTTATTATTTTTCCAATGCTCCTGCCATTATTGTGATCATATCTCCATTTTTTGTGAATTATTTGAGCATTGGAATATTTTATATGATTTTTGGGAGGTCAATATTAATTTTATAATGGTCATTATATTTATTTTATCTTCATATGGACTAATTTCTACTTCTCATATTTTTCAGGTACTCCCAGGAGTCTTGGGGATTTTCCAGAATTTTTTGGGAATTTTCTGGACCTCCTAGGTATTTTTTGTGAATTATTTGGAAGAGAAAAGGGGTGTTTTAACCCAGAAAAAGAATTTTAATTGGGGCGCCACGTGGCGCGATCCTACGGCGCCACGTGGCGCCGATCTGTCCCTTCAATCGCCGCTGGCCCGTTGCAACATTAATTTAAAAAAAAATTTAAACTTTGATTGCGGGCCGGCCAGCGCCGGCCCGCTTTATTTCTGAACGCGCGCGCGCGCCCGCTCGAGAATTCGAGCGGGCTTCGCCCCCCCGCCCCGCTTCAAGGAGCGGGTGCGGCCCGCTCGAATTTTCGAGCGGGCTTGCCCCGCTCAGGCCCATTGCGTGGGTTAAGCGGCCTGGGGGTTATTTTTGCTAGGTGGGGGGCGTTTTTTTCAGAGAGCACTGTTCTTGGGCGATTTTGGGGTTCTTCATTTTCTCTCGGTGAGCAACAGTTTTTTTAGGGTTCTAAGGGGGTTCTTCTTCCCCATTAGGACTAGGGCTAGGGGAGGAGGCCATTGGAGATTGGGGAGCTTGGAGGAGGTGCCCAAGTGAGAGGGGAGCTTCATTTCTTGAGAAATTGGTGATCTCTTCCCACTTTTCTTGTGTATTTTTGATATCTCTTTGTTGTAATGATTTTGGACGAATTTGTGAATGAAAATTCCATCGTTTGTTTCATGATGATAGAGTAGTATTGGATTGCTTGGGTTGTGACTAATTGAGTTGGATGTTAATTGTAGCCCTAATTTCCTCTTGCCCTATTTTGAATGTTAATGTTGGATGTTTAATTAGGGCACAAATTTAATTGGCTAAGTCCCGAGAGGGCAAATTTGAGAGAATCCATGTGCTTAATTTGATTAGTGTAGTGATAATCTATCCATCCCTATTGCAAAATTATTGTGTTTTTAAAGCTAAATTTTCCGATTGGGTTTCCTTAGCCGGATGACCGATTGTGTTATATGCGGTAATTTGGACTTGATTAACGCAAAACTTAATGATGCCACAACCCATGCTCTCTCTCCTAGCTATCCTAAACTCCACCTTTGGCTCTCTAACCCTAGCCACTTAGGATTTTAGTTTTCACCACTTTTCTTCCACACTTCCACCCGCCGTTAATTGAGATTGTTGAATCACACTTTATTTTTTCGTTATCGATCAATTTTGTGAAAATAGAACGAATTGTCCCTGTGATCCGACCCGGTACTCACCGGTTATTTTTATATTGCATTAACGCTCCTACGCTTGGGAGCGGGAGGCGTGCACTTGCGCGTTTTCTGAGTCAACACTCTATGCGATGACACGGCCCAGAGCTCTATCTAGGGATAGCGATGAGCTGGTCCCCGCCGTCGTGATTGATGTCGCGGCCTGGTTTTTGGACCGCATCATTGTATCGGTGGGTGCTCGCTCACCGATATGCTGCGGCGGCCTGATCACCTTGCTTGCCCTTATGACCGGCGAGGACTTCCCTGACGACCTGCGACGAGCACCGGGCCCCACTTCTCTGTCGATTGATGTTATGGCCTGGATGAAGATGCTTCATCTGCACGGTGAGCGACACTAGGTCTGGCTGCACGGCCCTTACGGTGACGATTACTTGATTCTTCCGAGCCCAGCTCGGACTCAGATTGCACCGGCCCAGGTGGACTGGCTCCCTGCGATGGATGTTCTGATCCCGGCCGCATACGTGCTCGAGGCCGAGGAGGCCGAGCAGGCCCACGCTGCCCACGCTGCCCCCGCAGACCCTGTTGCACCTGCCGAGCCTGCCGCCCCTGTTGACCCCGTGGCCCCTCAGCCTATCCCCGATGTTTCCGATGCTCCAGACACCTCTGTCCACACTGCTGTCGGTGTCGGGAGTACCTTAGCTGAGCCCACTTCCACTGCTTCTGAGCCTGTCACCACCACCACTGGCCCTCTGTCTGTCGAGCCCGTTTCCTATGCCCCACCCGAGCGCCAGCCGACTATAGTTGAGTGCGGAGAGCCCTCTTTTGCCACCCCTGCAGAGACCGTAGTCTCCGCCTCTGTCTCCACCGCTGCTGTATTTTCCGAGAGTGTCGTGGCGTCTGTCCACACTTCTGTGCCACCGACCTCTCCGGCCGCCTCGCTGCCACTTTTGTACTCTTCTTTCGCTGCTGCTACCTCCACTTCTCACCAGCCGGTGCCCCGGCCTCACACTGAGGCCAGGCCCACATTTGCGAGCGCAACACCTTTCGTTCCCTTGCCTGCTGAGCCTGTCACCTACGCCACCAGAGTACGCCAGCCCCGACATGCACAGCCCCGACCGGTGCGTCCCTCTGCACCACCTCCCCCTGACACCGTACTTCAGAGCATTCGTGCTCTCGAGGGGGCGGTGAGTGGCCTCAGAGGCGACCTTAGGACCCTGTCCTCCACCGTCTCCGCGATGGCCGGCCGCTTTGACCTGCTCCCGCAGATTCACTACTGCCTTACCCAGGTCCTGGAGCGTCTCCCCCGCGTACCCGTACCCACCCAGCAGGTTCCCACCCACACTCCCACACACACTCAGCCTGCTCCCACTTCCACACCCACCCCCGCTCAGCAGCCACTACCACCACCTCCTCCTCCTCCGCCTCAGGACGGAGCCGGCGCAGCCCCACCTTCTTAGGCACTCTTGATGCCATCGCTTCTTTTTGCCGTTGTGCTGACCGTCTCTGCTGGGTCCTGATGCACTTTTGTCCACCCCCTCCCCTCACTGTTTCTATGTTACGCATTTTCTATATATCTCCATATATCTTTTTTGGGAGAGAGGGAGAGTTTTTGGTGTCACATCTTTATATCTGTATCACTCCTATTTCTGCATGCATCATGTCCGCATCATATTTTCCGTTTCATTATTTTCTTATTTTTCATCATGCATGCATCCTCACTTGCCCTTCCCATTACTTGTCTCTCGGTGTGCCACACTTTGCACATTGAGGACACTGTGCCATTTAGCTTGGGGGAGTGAGTTCTCACGTTCTTTTTCGATTTGCCACCTTTATTTTTAGTTTTTCACACCATTTTCCGCTTTTGCACTTATTTTCATCATTTTTCTTTTTATTTTACCATGCATCACGTTTTCCTTATTTTTCTGTGTGCCGCATTGTAAATAGTTTTATTTTCCCCTTTATCTTTATTTCTTTTTCATCTCATGCTAGAGATGACTTTTCTATGATGATGATTACGTGGCGTTAGCTTTCTCTATATGCATGCTATATTTGTCATGTCTTAGATTTTATTTCTGATATCATATGCTATGACATTGCCTTGCATTTAGGAATAGTAACCCACACTTTTCCACATGAAAATGGATGAAATTTTATTATTAGCTGAGTCGGAATATTCATATGTATGCTATCACAGAAAACACACCAAGATTCACGCATTGAATGCTTATATCTGGAGTACCGATTTCTTTTCCTATATCACTTCTATATGCATGAATTGTACATTTCACTTCCGGATGATTAAATGATGTTAGCTATGATAAATCTGGATTAGTTAGCTTTTTTGTGATCGAAACTGAGTAGATTAGATTACCCTGCTGAAGTTGTCGTGCATGTCTTATAGAGTGAACCGAGAGATATATTTATTTCTTTCTCCACAAATCTTGAACATCATTTCTCTACTTTTAAAATCGTTGGTGAATCTCCCCTTAGCGATTCTATTATATGGCATTTCCCCCGCTACTAATTCCTAGCTCCAAATTTCCCAAACCAAAAAAAAAGAGAAAATATTCTTGTATATCATTATCTCTCTTTGAGTTGGGATCGTTGTGTATATATGCGATACCGAAAAAAAGAGAAAACAAAAAAAAGAGAAAAGAAAAAAAAGAAAAAAAGAGGAAAAATCCTCAATAAAAGATCACATCCCACTTTCTTTCTTTCTTCTCTCTTTTCGTGTTCATTTTTATTACTTTTGGAGCTTTATAAAAATGGGGATGTGAAAATTTTTTATGCCACCATGCTTATAGATGAGCTTGGGGGAGGGAATCCATTGATGTGTGAGAGAGTGACTACTTGACGTTGCACGACAACCTAGGCTAAGTAATATTCTATACTCGGTGTGATTATTTCTAGCTTTACGAAATCCAGAAATCTAAGCCTAGCATTCATATCATGAAATCCATACTTTTCTATTCTCTCTATTCTATTGTGTGATACTCTTATACTCCTCATAGAAAGCATTCAATTGAAAAGTGTGTGATCTGCGATGTGTATACCGCTTTAAATGATTTAGACGATGTTAATTCTAAAATTATTCCGTTTTTCATGATTATATCGTTGTTCGTGGGTTTTCTATTTCTATTTGCACAATTATACTATGATATCAAAATAAAACTCTTTGACGTGTATTTTTCATTCAGTGCATGCTATGTGAGTAAGCGGAACCCACGTCCTGAGAAAATGATCTAGCAGCTTACCTCTTCGCTTCTTTCTTTCTTCTTTGTTTTTATTTCGTTTTTCATTCTTCTCCGCTTTTCATTTTTCATCTTTCGCCGTTTTCGTTTTCCGAATCCACCGGGTTCGCCTTTTACTTATCTTCCTCAAGGACGAGTAAGAAGTAAGCTTGGGGGATTTTGATCACTCCTTATTTTACACTTTTTTCCCGCATGTTTGCATGCCATTTGGATCGCCCAAATCATGTTTTTCACGATATATCGACGATATTGCGATGCTTTTCACGATTTGTTGTTTTTGTCGCATTTCAGGTGATTTGGAGCGATTTGGAGTGATCTCGAGATACGCCTACTCCAGAGTGTCACCGACGACCTCCCCGAGGGGTATTTTGCTGTTGGAGAGGAGCGGAAGAAGAAAGGACGTCGCAGGAGCGACGAGGAGGCCAAAACAAGCTGTTTGGGCATTTTTGGTGTCTCACTCGGCCGAGTGAAGGAGTCACTCGGCCGACCAGCGAGACACCGCTCGACCGACCAGATCAGACACGATTCATATGTGCACTCGGCCGAGCGACGGAGACCACATCGGCCGAGTGACGAGATCCCGTCCGCCCGAGTGGCGCCGAGACGAAGCCATTCAAAAATCGCCAACTTACTGTTTTTCAGCTGCCTGAGCTTCAGAAGACCCACTCGGCCGAGTGGATAATCTCGACCGCCCGAGTACCAAGAAGCCATCGGCCGAGTGACGACAACTCACTCGGCCGAGCCGCCCCCGAAGTGAAGACCCCTGAAGATCAAGACTTACTGGAAATTTACAGGGTTTCTCACTCGGCCGAGCGACTTTTGTCACTCGGCCGAGTGCGACGCGCTGCCTGTAGCGAAAATTGCGGATTTCAGGCTGCGCAGGGGTATTTTGGTCACAGTTTTTGGACGATTTTGGGGGGTATTTAACCCCTGTTTTTACCCTAGTTTAGGAGCTTTTCTCTTAGATTTTTGCAGCTTTTTAGATTAGCTTTTTAGCTTTATTCTTGTGATTGGAGAGGAGACAAAAGTTGATTTTTGTTGGATTATTTGAAGAACTCAATTGGTTTGTCTCTCTCTTCTCTAAAAATTCTATTTTTATTGCTTATCTCGATATTGTGATGAATTCTCTTGTTAATTTCATTGATTATTTTTGTGTTTGTGCTATGAATTGTGAGTAGTCTCCACGTCTTGGGGCGTGGGGATGAACCCTACAAGCCCAATTTCATATTTGTGATGAATTGGTAGAAATTTTGCTAGAATTGTTATTAGGAATTAGTTTGGGAGCGATTTACTACGGATAGCTAGGAGTTCATACCGATTGGGATTTGCAAGAGATTGGATCCCAATTCGATAGGAAACCCTAGAAATCCGAATTGGGTTGGAATCGAATTTCCGTAGTATCTGTTTGCAAGAGATTGGACCGATACTAGGGTTCCCGGTTGCAATTCCGTGCCGATACCCGTTTGCAAGAGATTGGACGGGTAGGAACTATCCCAACCTAGGTCGTGGGCCGAGTTTGCAAGAGATTGGGCTCGGTGCACGATTGAACGATGATGTTGATCCTAATGCTAGCTTCCCTAGGCTAGGGTTTGCAAGAGATTGGACCCGAACCTAGGATAGCTATAGACCGACAACAGCGCGAGAGCGTGAGCTTGGTTCTACATTCAGTTGCAACTAGTTCATCCAAAATCTTATTCTAGCAATTTGATACCGATGAACCACATTGACGAGATACGGTGAGTAGCGGGAATTCCCCATTCCCTAGGCGTTCTTTATTTGATTTGATATTTCCGTACTTTGTCTGACGATTGTGACAGGATCGCCAAAGGCAAATTTCTCTCTTCTTAAATAGCCAGGTTGATTAGAACAAGCACGGTCATTCGTCCTCCCTGTGTTCGATAACCCGCTCGCCGCTATACCGTGCGCTTGCGGTAAAACTACAACCGTTCTTTGGGTTACATTCCGGAGCGATCAGTGCCCTCCGCCTACCACCTCTACCTCTGCCCCTCCTACCCCGCGCCATCGCCGCTCAGGCACCCTCCGCCTACCACCTCCACCGACACCCTGGCCCCCGCCGCCCTTCCTACCTCATGCCCCGCTGCCCAGGACCCTGCCTCAAGCTCCCTTGACCTCGCCACTGTCGCCTGCATATCTCTAGCGACCGCCACCGCACGCCGCCGCTGCCCTTCGCCGCGCACGTCCCCGTCGACGTCGTAGCCCCTGCAGTCGTCGGCAGCCGCAGCAGCACCCCCATCAAGCGCACACTGCTGTTTCATGCAAAATGCGTGAACAATGTTACGCTGGGGAATGCATAGTAATATTAGTATATAATGAGCATATACGCGTATTTACGTATACACATTATGGCTGATTGGTTTTAAGTTGATAATAAATTGTACATGCATCAGAAAAATACGAGAGAAGGCCCAGAAAATCCAATTTGACGATACAAACACATTGGTACTGGTTTCATCGCCAAAAGGCAAGCATATTTCTCGCGGTGAATTTTTAAATGTAAATTTTAATATAGCTACTTTTACTTATAAATTCGTAACCCAAGATTTTCACTTACACCGACGTACGAGAAAAATATATGTCGTAGTACTAGATGAGACCTTGGAAGAATTCTGACATATGGTTTGTCCTAGAGAAATCTTTGGAATATAATGAGAAAATTGTTTTCTCATTTTTAAATTACTTTTTTGGTCGTATAAATTCAGAAAAATCCCCATTAATTATTTTAAGATCTTGAAAGATGTCTTCAAGCCTTAGAAAAATATTTTAAACTTATTTATCCTCATTTGCTTAGTTAAAACCCTTTTCTATGCTCGTTTTTTAAATTATTGTGCATTTCTATACTTCGTATAATTGTGTAACTAAATCACAAAACTGTGAAATTGGTTGAGATTATTGAATGGACTGATGAGACATCATACACGTCTAATACGATGCAAATTGAATAGAACAAACTAAACAACTGATGGGGTTCATAAGTTAGTACACGCACTTTGACCCGGCACTTGCCTTGACCCGTGGGATTGGGGTAGTCTATGATCACAAGTGTTACGGAGTGACTGGATGCACCCGACCGAATACCTCCACCACTTATGGAAGTTAGAGCTTGATCGTTGCCCTATAGGGTCAGTGAGCATCGTCACAGATTAGCTCTCGTCACAAGGCGCATGTTAGTCATCTCTTATACTCTTGGACATGGAGTAAGCACTAGAATAGATTGATTATTAAATATTGCTCTAACCTCTTCTTCTACAGGTTACTAACAACATTACAGAGTTGTTATCGAATGTTAAATTGTTACATGTTACTAATAGTATTGCAAATTTCTATCAAATGATTAAATTGCTACAGGTTGTAAATTGCTGCAAATGCTTAACTGTTATAACGCTCTTAAATTAAACTTATTGCTTGCCTTAAGTTCAGTTTGGGTCATTTTAAATACTTAATCTTTCTTTTGCGGAAATTACTTGCCGAGTAAACCTCGCTGATGGACATTTCAATTGTTGTTTATGAAATGTCCGTCAGGTATTGAGAGTGATTTTGTGGAGGACATTCCAGCAGAGGTCGAGCCAGTACTTAACGAGTACGTGGAGTACCTGCCCTCAAAGGATTAGAACTATTGTACCTTTGCATCAGCATTTCCTATTTTAATAATGTAATTTTTTGTTTGTTTGTATTGGCCATGCTAGGCTCAAAATGCATCTTAAATTCTTTACGATGGATATGTAATAATGTTGTTTGAGCTGCAACTTAAATTTGCATGCAAGGACTTGCAGTTTTCACAGATGCTTAATGTGTTAAACTAAGAAGGAAGAAAAAAGAAAAAAAGTACTCCGTGTTTTAAGCACACTGCGGACCCGCTCGCGTCCTCGCTCTTGGTAGAATGAGAAGCGAAGCGTGACAAACAGCTTCTTGAGTAGCCGCTAGATAGATGATCGACTGATCTCCCTCATCAGGCTTCGTTAAGAGTGGAGGACTGTGAAGATACTCTTTTAACTCAGAAACCTTGCTTGCAGTCGGCATCCCATTCGATGGCCTTCCTTTCGCCTTTGGGACGGGATATAGCCTTTCTCAATACTTTGAAGAAAGGAAGGGACCTCTCTGTTGATTTAGAAAAGAAACGCCCGAGGGCGACGATCTTGTCATTCAATCTTTGGAGGTCCCTGATTGTGGTTGGCTCCTCCATGCTGATTATCATCACCACTTTGTCAGGATTGGCCTCAATCTCTCGGTTCGTGAGCATGAAGCCAATGAATTTCCCAGACTGGACTCTAAATGTGCATTTGGTTGGTTTCAACCGGAGGGTGTAGCGTCTGATCTCTGCAAAGGTCTCTATGAGATCCTTAATATGGCCAGTTGGGCTCTTCGAATTGACCAACATGTCATCAACACATACTTCCAAATTCCTTCCAATTTTTTCTTTGAAGACCTTGTTCATTATTCGATGGTAGGTCACTCCAGCGTTCTTCAGTCTGAAGGACATCTTTCTGTAGCAGAAAATCCCTATATCTGTAATGAAGGAAGTCTTCTCCTCGTCCTCGGATGCCATCTGGATCTGATTGTAGCCAGAGAAAACATCAATGAAGCTCAAAAGCTCGTACTCTAAGGCATTGTAAACAAGATGGTCGATCCGAGGGAGGGGGTAACTAGCCTTGGGGCACGCCATATTAATGTTGGTGAAGTCCACACACCTTCTCCATTTGCCATTCGCCATCTTCATCATCACCACATCAGAGCCACTCAGGACAGTGGACCTCCCTAATGAAGCTAGCCTCGAGAAGCCGATCAACCTCTTCAAAAGCCGCCTTCATTTTGTCACCTCTGATGTTTCTCTTCTTCTGCTTCACTGGTTTGAAGGTCGAGTCGATGTTTAAATCATGAGGGATGACCTGGGTGTCAATGCCTGGTATGTTGTCAGGGGACCAAGCAAAGACATCCACATTCACATGTTGAGTATTGGTGTTTCATAGCAATGTTATTTTGATGAAGATCACAACATTATGTCGTTTCAAATGACTCTCTTGTTTTAGTCTCTTAGTTAACATTTCAAGAATATCATTTTTGGAGACTAAACACTTGGTGCAAGGATGGACATCTAGAGGAGCAATGCCAATGCTTGGAGCTTGATGAAGGGAAGCTCATCAAGAGATGCCAAAGCTTGGAGATGATAGAGAGCATCAAGGTTGAAGCCATAGACTCTAAGGGAAGCAATGTAATCCATGTATTATTTCATTTATTGCTTTTCTCTTTTTAAGTCTAGCTTTAATGTAATGCCTTGATAAATAGATTAACTCATTCATCCATATGTATTTACCATCTTAGTGAGCCTTAGGATTATCAAAGAAATCATCCCAATAGGTTCATCTTTCCTTAATCTCAAACTGGAGTTTTTGGCTCTCCTACAGTCGACTGATGAATGCACGACAAGTGACTGGGTGATTCTAGGCGCCTGCCCAGTCTTCTACAACCGACTGGTATGCACATCTCAAGTCAACCCTTTTATTGACTTCTACTTGAGATTTCACATCAGTCGACTAAAGTTCATTTTGCAGTCGCCTATCTTCCAACAGGCGCCTGGGAATTATTCTACAGTCGTCTGTGTGTAACTTGCATGTTCTGGACTTCATCCCAATTTGCAAGTCAGTCGACTGATGAATTATTTACAGTCTCCTATCTATTTATAGTTTCCTGTGAAATGGTCATCTATCGTCTGAAGGCGCTACTGTGAAAGTTGCATTTTCTTTGCTCCGATTCAGTCCCAAGTGATAGTCGCCTGCTGAAGGATATAGAGGTGCCTGTCTATTGTACAGTCGCCTGTGTAATCTTCTACAGTCGCCTGTCGTGTCTCAGATTAAAGCCATTGGGATTTTAATAGCCGTTGACCAGTCGACTGTCAGTTGTTCATCTGTCGGCTATCTATGCCATAAACTGCCAAAATCTAGTCGTTATAGATTTATTTTTTGGGGGTTTTCTTTGGGTTTAAGGGTTCCTTTGGGCTTCATATATATTGGAGAGGGCTGAGTTCATTAGAACTTCTTGAAATTATTGCAAATCATTAGAGATTGATTAAAGCCACTCTCAAACTCTCTCATTTCCCTCTTAAAGCTCATTCTCTCCTTCATGCATTGAAGTCAAGTTCAAGGGAAATCATCCAAGTACATTTCAAGCAAATCACATCACTTAGAGATCTCTTCCATGCCCTGCATTCATTAATGAGTAAGTCCATCATCAAGGCATATGTAAGAGTTTATTTGTTTCATTTGTTTTCTTGAAACCATAATTCTCGTTGTGGGAATTAGATACTCTCTTTGTGGGAGTTACTCACTTTGTGGGAGTTTGGTGTCCTAGTTTAGGACTAACCCTAATTCTCTACGTGGGAGTTAGTAATTCTCTGTGTGGAAGTTTGACCCTTGTGTAGGGTTGGTTAGGTTCTTGTGTAGGACAAAATACTCTCTGTGAGGTATCTCTTAGTGGGATTGTATTCACTACCTTGTGTAGGATTATAGTGAATATTTGGTGTGGCTGGACGTACCCAAGTTTGGGGAACCAGGGTAATATCTTGTGTTTGCGTTTCGACTTTTGTGGTGTTTAAATTCCTCTTGCATTTATAATTCCGCATTTGCAAGTTTAATTTTTAAATATGCAATTTGTACAATTACACTATTCACCCCCTAGTGTGTTGTTGTTAGTATTGCAAGGGTAAACGATCCTTACTATTGGTATCAGAGCGAGGTTATAGCATACAACAACGATGGCATTCAACGCTATATCTGCATCTTATGATGAAGGTCTATCAACCGTACGACCCCCGTTCTTTAACGGAACCAACTACCCAAGTTGAAAGATCAAGATGATGATCTACTTGGTTGGTCAAAACCTATGAGATATTACGGAGTCGCCATTTGAGAAGCCAACTACACTCGCGGCTTCAAGGACAAAAACGGAGAAGGACTCAATCAAATTCAATACGAGGGCTATGAATGCCTTCCATTGCGCCCTCACTTCAAATGAGTTCAACTGCATCTCCATGGGCAAAACGGCCAACGAAATTTTGCATACATTGGAGATTTCTCATGAAGGGACTTGGAAGGTAAAGAAATCAAAACGATGCGTATTTAGATCTAAATATGAGTTGTTTAAAATGCAAGATGGTGAAAACATCTCATAGATGTTCACAAGGTTTACAGAAATCGTGAACACTTTAGAAGGACTTGGGAAGGTGATTTCCCAAGAGGATTGAGTCGAGAAGATCCTTGATTCGCTCACATCTCAATGGGAGTCAAAGGCCAACGGTATTTTGGAGTCTAACAAAATGTCCAAATATTCCGTTGAGGAGTGAATTGGAAATCTCATGGCGTATGAAGTGAAGCTTCAACACAAGAAGGAGATATAACTATACAAGCCCGAGAAGCCAGAGAAGCAAAAGGGGGTTGCATTCCATGCTGTGAAGGAGCCAATCGATTGGAGAATGAAATTCCATCGAGAAGCCTTGAGTGAAGATGATGGAGAAGATGATGCCAGCGATGATGATTTCATTGAGCTTGCCAAGTAATTCAAGGCATTCCTCAAGGGCAAGTAACGTAGATCTTTGTTAAAGTTTCCTCCAATTCTAACAAGATTTCTACTTGTTACACTTGCAGTGGTAAAGGTCATCGCTCTACCGAATGCCCTTCCAAACCCTGCAAATATTACTATAAAGGGAAATGGAAGAAACATTAGAAAGGCAACTCTAAATTCCAGAACCAAAAGAAGGGACTTGTCGGGACATTCAATGACTCGGATGAGGATTCATCAAGTGATGACGAGGAAGATGACAAGGAGCAAGCCCACATGTGTTTCACGGCATTAGAAGATCTTTCTTCAAGATAAGGCAATGAAGAGGTGGAGTCATGGTTCAAGTCCAATAAAGAAGTGTGCTTCATGGCAAAAGGGGAAAAGTCTTCGTCACGCTCTAGCGAGGATGAATGCAATGAGGAAGTTGAGGAGGAGCCAAAGCTACCATATGAGGAGGATGTAAAATGTGCTTGTCGGCTTCAAGGAGGATGCAAAATTTCCTCGCTCGTCGCCCCATTGTTGGTTATTAGAGGCCATCTCCTCTAGTAGGGCCGTAGCTTCATCTGGTGTCTTCGATAGAATGGCTCCATTGGTAATTGCATCTATGATTTTCTTGGTGCCTGGTTGGAGTCCATTGTAAAAGCTGTGTACTAGCTCCCTTGCTTCAATACTATGATGAGAGCATTGATGTTGGAGATCTTTAAAGCGCTCCCATGCCTTGAATAGAGTCTCTTGGAGTCCTTGATTGAAGGACATGAGTGCGCTCTGATCGCGCCCCGGGCGTACACCCAAAAGAGCGACCGTGTAGTTTTACCGCAAGCGCACGGTGTAGTGGCGAGCGGGTATCGAACACGAGGAGGTGGTGTTGGCTCCAATCTATCCTAGGTTGGTTTGACTACGATGGTTTTATTGGTGGAGATGGGTATGGAATGATATAATGGAAATGGTGATGGATGTCGGTGTCGGTGATAGAGAAGTTGGATAAAATATCGATTCAAATATAAGATAATAAAAGTGTCTAGGGCTAGGGAATCCCCACTACGGTTTGTCATACATCATTGTAAATAGTGAATCTCAATATTACTGGACTTGTGTCGAGGTGAACTAGTCGTAACTGAATATAGAACCAAGCTCACACTCTCGCGCTATTACCGGTCTATAGCAACTTAGGATAGGGCCCAATCTCTTGCAAACCCTAACCTAAGCCACTAGCATTAGGATCGACGTCATCGTTCAATTGCCCCTCGAGCCCACTCTCGTGCAAACTCGAGTTACGATCTAGATTGTGATAGTTCGTATTCGTCCAATCTCTTGCAAACGAATATGGGTATAGATTTACAATTAAAAATCCTAGCTTTGGTCCAATCTCTTGCAAACCAAATCTAGAGAAATCCAATTGTAAATCTAAATCGAATATCTAGGCCTTCCCATCGATTAGAATCCAATCTCTTGCAAATCCCAAATCGATGTAAATCCCTAGCTATCCGTAGTAAATCAATCACAACCTAACCTCCTAGCAATTCTAGCAATTTAGAAATTCATTCATCACAAATCTGAAATTAGATCCATAGGGTTCATCCCCATGCCCTAAAACACCAAATCTACTCAAGCATAGCAATAACAATATAGGAATCAATAAAAACCATAGCTTGCATACAAAAAGATATCAAATCAAAGATTCAAATAAGAAGAACAATTATACTTAGCTTTGATGAAGATCTTCAATCCAAATACAAGCTTTTTAGATCCAAGAGGGGGCCTAGGGCATGGCCAAACCTCTAAAATAACTCTAAGAAAACATTGATGTTGATATTGGTTGATTTTTCTGAAATGGAAAATGTGGATTGATTTGGTTGATTTTTCTGAAATTGAATCTCGTCTTGCACTTGATTGTCTATATCATTTCACTTACACAAAGGTGGAAAAGTCTTGGTATGAAATTCTATGAACTTGACTTGTCTATTATTTGGGATACTCATGCAAATTGCATGCTACTTTTAATAATGGTTTATTTTTGTGTAGAATAGTTTTTGTGACTTCATTAATCCACTTTTGGTGATTACAAAGGGGGAGAAAGAAAAGAAAAGATTTTGAGAGCTTTGATGTTGATATTATTTGTTGAAGGGGGAGCCTAAAATATTCTTGAATACTTATTGAAGGGGGAGCTTGAGAGAAGTGGGAGCATGCTTTGCTTTTATATTTACTATTTGTTGTGCATGCTATGTAATGCTTGAATGGCTCATTCATACATCATATTATTGTACACCCTTCAACACACTTCACACACCCAGCTCAAATCTTTTATGTGTTTGTCATCACCAAAAGGGGGAGATTGTTGGACGCAACGATCTAAGACCTCTTGGTTTGATGATGACAAACGTGTCGTTATATCTAACATGTGTGCTTAGTGTGTTTCAGGCTTGGCGAAACAATATACCTTCACTATTTGGCGGAATTGCTATTCGTATAGCATATTGGGAGAAAGGGAGTGTGTGTGCACAAAGAAGTTTTGACTTGGTCAATGAGGAGAGAGATGGAATCTATTTGGGATATGGTCAAATCAATTAGATATTAATCTCAATTTCACATTCAATTTGAATTGCTATCAAATCCCAAATAGATCAAATCAAATCTCCTATTTGTGGTGCAAAGTGATAGAACCAAATCTTTAAACTCCTATTCAAAATGGGATTCCCCGTAACCGCATTACCTTATCATCCCCTATAAAAACCCATCGTCTAGGGTTGAAGAAAAAGCGCGCGACAATAACAATTCATGCGGCCTGGCTCCAACAAAACAAAAAGAACAAAAGGGGCCGAAATATAATACTTGTTGCGTTTTTTTGTTTAATCTGCCAACACCACAATTCACATGGTTCAAGAGAATGAGGTGATAAAATAAGATAAGTTTAATTTTTTTCTCATCCTTTTGTACTTGGTGCCTTTTGTTTGCAGGCTCATTTTTGTTGACATCAAAAAAAATATTCCATGAAGTTCCTCACGTGGATAAGGAGAGCACTTCAACTCCAAAACCCTAGCCGCATGCTAATAAGCTAATTCCTCGGGAGGCGCACGCAACTTAGGACATAATTAATTGGGAGTCAAAGCCTCTGTGCTTGTTGAAGACTTGAAGCTGCCAAAATTTCTTTACAGGCTTTTGTTTGCTAGCCACAATTTTGATTTCTTGGCCATTAAATAAACTCCCATGTTGTGATTTGATTGCTTTACTCTTAATTTGTTTGTGTGTGCAGGCAGCCGCAATTTTTGACTTGGGGGTTCAAGTCTTTAAGCAAAGAGCACACATGCCGAAATATTGAGGCTAGCTCATTTTATGTGCTAACAATTTGTCTTGCAGGCTTTGTTGAAAGAATAGTTAATTATCAAAACACAAGCCGCAAGCTTGGATGCTCCATGTGCAAGCCGCCCACATTTCTTTTCCCAAAGCCGTAGTCAGGTGTTCCTTTTATTAATTGATTGTGCAATTTTTTTCAGTTACTTTGTGTTTGGCAGGGCACAACAAAGAAAACAAGTGTGGTGTCTCCAAGGAGAAGAGAAAGACCCCATGTGCAAAGTTTGACTAAAGGGGAGGATCCGAAATTTTGTTTGACAGGGCAAAAAGAAAAATTGAAGAGCCCAAGCATCCGCATGAATTCTTGAGGGAGCTGTGAGTCTTTTTTTGTGAGGTGATTTGTTTTTTTAATTAAGTTCATTTTCTTTTGCAGACTCAACCACGCAAGGCAAAGGAAAAGATAGTGGGCCGAAATTTTTCAAATCAAAATATCAACGTGCAGGCACAATTAAACAGAAAAGGAAACATGGCCGAAATTTCAGAAGAGAAGCTCACGGAAACACCTTGTTCGAAATCATCCACTTGGTGCCATCAAGCCTAGAAGCCGTAACACTACTAAGAGCCCAATTTCCGCAATATTGGTAAGAGGGAACAAGGAGGCCGCAAGCAAATTTGACCATTGTGACTTGTCGCAACTTGAGTTGCGAAGAGAGAGAAGACTACGACAACTTGCCAGACAACTTCTGGCCTGTGCTTATTGACGAGGACATCGCCGCTACATAAACTGAGATTCCTAAACTCTACTTTATTATTTTGTGTAGTTGTGTTAGATCTTCGTAGGGGAAACTTTACCATCTTTGTGACTATTTTGGGACTTGTCTAGTTGGGACTAGACGAGTGGGACCCAGCTAGTTTGGGACTAGCTGGTAGAAAGCTTTGCTAGGATTGATAGTGAGAGGAAACACTGTGTGTGGGGTACTGAGAGTCTGGCGAGTGTAGGGACGTAGAGGGTGCTCTGAGCGTGCTCTAACTTGTGACTTTGTACCTATTGCACTATTCAATCTAGTATTAGCTTTAGGGGCTGGAGTAGGTCGTTGGGACGACCGAACCAGGGTAAATCTGCTGTGTACTCTGTGTCTGCTTTTCATTACTCTGGTTGTGCTTTTAACTGCGTGTGATTTCTCGTGGGTCGCACGAGAATTTTTTATTAGCCTATTCACCCCCCCTCTAGGCTAGGATCCAGATCCAACAAGTGGTATCAGAGCCAGTTTAGTAGATCTAGCCTAGTTTGACCATGAATAACCATATGGATAGTGCTTTTGCTGAGGGTCAGTCTGTTTCCCGTCCCCCTAGGTTTAACGGAGGTGATTATGCTTATTGGAAAAATCGTATGAAAATCTACCTTATTTCTGTTGATTACAAAGCTTGGCAAATAATTGAAAAAGGATATAAACTGCCTGTAATTAAATTAGAAAATGCTGAGATTGAAAAACCAAATGACAAATGGGATGATAATGATTGGAAATCTTATTCCTTAAATGCTAAAGCTATGAATGCTCTCATTTGTGCACTTGATAAATCTGAATATAATATAATCTCACATTGTCTAACTGCGCAGGAAATATGGCATACTTTGGAGGTGACGCACGAGGGAACGTCACAGGTGAAGGAGTCTAGACTTGCACTTCTGAGCACGGAATACGAAGGATTTCGCATGCTACCATCAGAGACGATATCAGAAATGTTTGCGAGGTTCACCAACATTGTCTACAAGTCTAGTTCGCTCGGTAAGCCATATTCTAGCCTTGAGCAGGTGAGAAAGATATTAAGAGCACTGCCAAGCTCTTTCAGGCCTAAAGTCACTGCCATCCAAGAAGCAAAGGATCTATCGCAGATGAGGGTGGAGGACTTAATAGGTAATTTAATGTCCCACGAGCTTGAATTGCAAAATATTGATGAAAGGGAGAAACCTGAAGAAAAAGAGAAAGCTACCAAGCCACTTGCTCTGAAAGCTGACGAAAGTGAAGATGATGATGATGACATAGCGCTAATGGTCAGAAATTTCAGAAAGTTTGTCCAGACCAAGCAAGGAAGAGCAGAAATGACACCCAGGTTTAATCGCTCTAACTTTGTTCAGTCTTCTAAGCAAAATTATGATCAGAATACTACTAATAGAATGACTTGTTTTAAATGCAAGAAAAGAGGACATCGAATGAGGGATTGCCCACATGAGACAGCTCAGGTAGCTAAAGAAAAGGGAAAATCCAAGGTGCTTACTTGGGACATGGATAGCGAAGCTGAGAGCGAGGAGGAGGAACACGAAGCCCATTCATGCATGGCATTGATGGGAATACACAATGAGGTAACTTCTGGTAGTAAAACTGAACTCCTTACTCTCTGTAAAGAAATGCAAGATAAAATAGTAGAGCTTGAATCCACTATAGATGACTACCAAAATGAAAACTTTGAAATGCAACAATCTGAATATGAAATGTCTAAAGAGATTGAAAAACTCAAAATTGATATTGTTGCTCGTGACTCTACTATTGACAGTTTGAAAAAGGAAAAATCCAGTTTCAATGATGAAGCACCTTGTCTCTCTTGCGCTTCCTTGATGAATAATATTAGCATGCTTAAACTTGATTTGATTAAGCTCGAAACTGAAAAAGACTATGTTATTAGAGAGCTTAATGATAAATTCTGCATGTTGGATAATGATTTTAAAAGAAAAATGGTTGAATTTGAAAAGAAGGAAGAGGAAAACAAGAGAGCTTTTATAAGTAAATACACATTGCTTGTGGAAGAAAATAAATTGTTGAAAACCAAAGTCTCTAATCTTGAACTTGCCATTAAGAAATTCTCTACGGGAAAACAATCATTGGACACTATTTTAGAGAATCAATTATATGGCAATAATAGAAGAGGACTTGGTTTTGGTCTGAAAAACGTTGAAAAACAAAAATTCAAGAAATTCCACAATGCACCGACTATTGCGAAGAATTTATATGCAAAGTGCTTTACTTGTGATAGTGTAGGCCACACATCATACTATTGTAAATTTAGGAACACAAATATCAAGTTTAAACAAGTGTGGGTTCCTAAAACCATGTTGGCTAACACTAGTGGACCTTGTTGGATTCCAAGGTCACACTTAACACCTTTCATGTAGGTGTGATGGAGTTTTGGCGAGGAGCGTTAAATTCAATGTCTCATTCTTTTAGCTCCTTCGTCAAAAAGCGACGAGAAGGTATAATTTTCTATCCCTCTTTGCATTTCATTGCATACCTTCATAGACTTGTTTTGAGTGCTTGTTTTTATTTTATTTTGTGTGCTTGCATGCATGATTTTTAATGTTTTTATTTCTGAAAAAAAAAATTGAAAAATCAAAAATAAAAAAAAATGTGCTTATTGATTATCCTCTTATGTATCTCTTAAGTTGTATTGTATGAATGATCAATCTATCCCTTGTAGAAGTCAATTCATTATTGTTGTAGCTACATGAACATGATATTATTCTTTTTAGTAGCCATGACATGTCTCATAAGTTTCAAACTTGACTTCTACACCTACATTTGCACTTTCACGATATTTGACTTTTTAGTGCTTTTGGAGATTCTTTTGAAGAATAATGGAAAGTGAATGTAGGAATGATTAATTTTCTGAAATTTCTAAGGGATATGATGTGTTTAGCCATGAATTAAAATTGAGCACAAAAGAATTGGAAAGAAAAAAAAACGATATTTGCTCCGTATGAAAAATGGATACACTTCATGGCTAAAACACAACCCACGAGTATCCAACTTGTGCTACATGGGTAATCATTAGCGTTGGTGTATATAACTCGTCAAGCAATGCCACCCCACATTTAAAAGTCCTTTTAGGCTATGTTTCGGGGTTCGGTAACTTGAACTCATCTTTGATGAGGTGGGAAAAACCAATCCTAGCGATAATCATGAAAAATGGAAAAATGTGGATTGATTTGGTTGATTTTTCTGAAATTGAATCTCCTCTTGCACTTGAATGTCTATATCATTTCAATTACACAAAGGTGGAAAAGTCTTGGTATGAAATTCTATGAACTTGACTTGTCTATTATTTGGGATACTCATGCAAATTACACGCTACTTTTAATAATGGTTTATTTTTGTGTAGAATAGTTTTTGTGACTTCATTAATCCACTTTTGGTGATTACAAAGGGGGAGAAAGAAAAGAAAAGATTTTGAGAGCTTTGATGTTGATATTATTTGTTGAAGGGGGAGCCTAAAATATTCTTGAATACTTATTGAAGGGGGAGCTTGAGAGAAGTGGGAGCATGCTTTGCTTTTATATTTACTATTTGTTGTGCATGCTATGTAATGCTTGAATGGCTCATTCATACATCATATTATTGTACACCCTTCAACACACTTCACACACCCAGCTCAAATCTTTTATGTGTTTTTCATCACCAAAAGGGGGAGATTGTTGGACGCAACGATCTAGGACCTCTTGGTTTGATGATGACAAACGTGTCGTTATATCTAACATGTGTGCTTAGTGTGTTTCAGGCTTGGCGAAACAATATACTTTCACTATTTGGCGGAATTGCTATTCGTATAGCATATTGGGAGAAAGGGAGTGTGTGTGCACAAAGAAGTTTTGACTTGGTCAATGAGGAGAGAGATGGAATCTATTTGGGATATGGTCAAATCAATTAGATATTAATCTCAATTTCACATTCAATTTGAATTGCTATCAAATCCCAAATAGATCAAATCAAATCTCCTATTTGTGGTGCAAAGTGATAGAACCAAATCTTTAAACTCCTATTCAAAATGGGATTCCCCGTAACCGCATTACCTTATCATCCCCTATAAAAACCCATCGTCTAGGGTTGAAGAAAAAGCGTGCGGCAATAACAATTCATGCGGCCTGGCTCCAACAAAACAAAAAGAACAAAAGGGGCCGAAATATAATACTTGTTGCGTTTTTTTGTTTAATCTGCCAACACCACAATTCACATGGTTCAAGAGAATGAGGTGATAAAATAAGATAAGTTTAATTTTTTTCTCATCCTTTTGTACTTGGTGCCTTTTGTTTGCAGGCTCATTTTTGTTGACATCAAAAAAAATATTCCATGAAGTTCCTCACGTGGATAAGGAGAGCACTTCAACTCCAAAACCCTAGCCGCATGCTAATAAGCTAATTCCTCGGGAGGCGCACGCAACTTAGGACACAATTAATTGGGAGTCAAAGCCTCTGTGCTTGTTGAAGACTTGAAGCTGCCGAAATTTCTTTACAGGCTTTTGTTTGCTAGCCACAATTTTGATTTCTTGGCCATTAAATAAACTCCCATGTTGTGATTTGATTGCTTTACTCTTAATTTGTTTGTGTGTGCAGGCAGCCGCAATTTTTGACTTGGGGGTTCAAGTCTTTAAGCAAAGAGCACACATGCCGAAATATTGAGGCTAGCTCATTTTATGTGCTAACAATTTGTCTTGCAGGCTTTGTTGAAAGAATAGTTAATTATCAAAACACAAGCCGCAAGCTTGGATGCTCCATGTGCAAGCCGCCCACATTTCTTTTCCCAAAGCCGTAGTCAGGTGTTCCTTTTATTAATTGATTGTGCAATTTTTTTTCAGTTACTTTGTGTTTGGCAGGGCACAACAAAGAAAACAAGTGTGGTGTCTCCAAGGAGAAGAGAAAGACCCAATGTGCAAAGTTTGACTAAAGGGGAGGATCCGAAATTTTGTTTGACCGGGCAAAAAGAAAAATTGAAGAGCCCAAGCATCCGCATGAATTCTTGAGGGAGCTGTGAGTCTTTTTTTTTGTGAGGTGATTTGTTTTTTTTAATTAAGTTCATTTTCTTTTGCAGACTCAACCACGCAAGGCAAATGAAAAGATAGTGGGCCGAAATTTTTCAAATCAAAATATCAACGTGCAGGCACAATTAAACAGAAAGGGAAACATGGCCGAAATTTCAGAAGAGAAGCTCACGGAAACACCTTGTTCGAAATCATCCACTTGGTGCCATCAAGCCTAGAAGCCGTAACACTACTAAGAGCCCAATTTCCGCAATATTGGTAAGAGGGAACAAGGAGGCCGCAAGCAAATTTGACCATTGTGACTTGTCGCAACTTGAGTTGCGAAGAGAGAGAAGACTACGACAACTTGCCAGACAACTTCTGGCCTGTGCTTATTGACGAGGACATCGCCGCTACATAAACTGAGATTCCTAAACTCTACTTTATTATTTTGTGTAGTTGTGTTAGATCTTCGTAGGGGAAACTTTACCATCTTTGTGACTATTTTGGGACTTGTCTAGTTGGGACTAGACGAGTGGGACCCAGCTAGTTTGGGACTAGCTGGTAGAAAGCTTTGCTAGGATTGATAGTGAGAGGAAACACTGTGTGTGGGGTACTGAGAGTCTGGCGAGTGTAGGGACGTAGAGGGTGCTCTGAGCGTGCTCTAACTTGTGACTTTGTACCTATTGCACTATTCAATCTAGTATTAGCTTTAGGGGCTGGAGTAGGTCGTTGGGACGACCGAACCAGGGTAAATCTGCTGTGTACTCTGTGTCTGCTTTTTATTACTCTGGTTGTGCTTTTAACTGCGTGTGATTTCTCGTGGGTCGCACGAGAATTTTTTATTAGCCTATTCACCCCCCCTCTAGGCTAGGATCCAGATCCAACAGTCACGACTCGGCCGAGTGGAAATATCACTCGGTCGAGTGGAAATCTCACTCTGTCGAGTGGACAGCTCACTCGGTCGAGTGGAAATCTCACTCGGTCGAGTGAGCTTTCCTGCAGAAACTCCAAAAACAGCACTCTGTCAAAACTATCAAAAACTGTCAAAAACTGGTCACTCGGCCGAGTGGAAAACTCACTCGGTCGAGTGGAAATGTCACTCGGCCGAGTGACACTGGCATGCAAATTCCAGCACTGCAGCATCGACTTGCAGAAATTCCCCAGATTTCATCCGACCTCCGATTGATGCGTTCTTGACGGTGTTGGAATCGTCATGAAGTCTACTATCCATAAAAAATATGAGAAAAATACTTTGATAGCTGGAATGATAGCAGATTTCAAAAGAGTGGGAGGCGGTCTGAAAATCTGGGCGCTGCGTGTCCTCGGCATCACTCGGAAGTCACTCGGCCGAGTGACTTTGATCACTCGACCGAGGGGCTTTTGGTATTCGGCCGAGTCGGACCTCGGAGTTTCTCTGACGGATTACAGTAAGTTGCATCTTTTCTCCTGCCGTCGTTCGTGTGCCACTCGGACGAGTGGTGTCTCCGTGCTCGGCCGAGTGGGATGTCGTCACTCGGCCGAGTGCACGCTGATCTTCAAGCTGTTTGCGTGTCTGGTCTGGCCAGTCGAGCGGGCTTCCTTGCTCGGCCGAGTGAGTCCTTCACTCGGCCGAGTGGCATACTGAAAATACTCAATCTCCATCTTTTCGCTTCCTCGTCGCTCCTACGGAGTTCCTTCTTCTTCCACCCGTCTCCCATCGCCGAATAGGCCTCAAAAGAGCCTTTGGTGGCGCTCCGGAGCGGGTGCACGTCCCTTAAGCTCATTTTTTCTCCCGATCGCTCCATATTTCCTGAAATCCGACAAAAACAAGAAATAGTGAAAAGTAACGCAATATCGTCGAATACTCGTGAAAATCGCAATATGAGCGATCGAAATGGCATACAAATATGCAGAAAAAAGGTGTAAAATATGGAGTGATCAAAATCCCCCAAGCTTACCTCTTACTCGTCCTCGAGGAAGATGAGTAAAGAGAGGAACTCGGGAGATGAAAAATAAAGAAAATGAAATAAAAAAGAAAGAACACGAGGTGGAAGGGGTCGCTAGATTCTTTTCTCGGATCTCAAGCCATAAGCTACACATCACGATAACTTGGAAAATACAAATCACATGCTATAAGGATTTCATATCTTACATAAACATGGTACTTGCAAGTTTTTAAGAACAACAAAAGGGATTCTCTAAATTCATACAATCAATTCATATCCACGTCACGCATTTCATAGGATTTAATATACAAATGTTGGCAATGCACTTTTCAATCAAGAGTTATAACTGAAGCATATAAGAATCACACCAAGCATGCAATAGAGAATGGAATAAGAGACATGGCATTCACATATTTATTCAAATCATGAAAAATCTCCATATCTAATATATTTTTCAAAGTCTAAGCATTATCGAATATCCCCATTTATGCACGTCTCCACTCTAAGGTCATACTCACTCATTTGGTCAAATCAATTCACCCCCCCCCCCCCCCAAGCTTAGCTTGGGGCATCACATCTAAAGGAATATGATAGTGGAAAATGGGATTTTTGCCTTGGTTTTCCCAAGTATTTTGTGGCTCCAATATTGAGATAGAGAAATATATTTTTTTCTTTTGGACTTTGTTTCTCATTTTTCTTTTTTGGATTTATGTAGGAGCTATATGATTTGTATTTTTGGATTTTTGGCTCCTTTTTGGCTTTTTGGACTTTTTGGAGCTAACTTTTCCTTTTGTGGGGATTTTTTTTTGGGAAATAGATGCGATATAAGTAGCTTTAGGAGGTGAACTCAAGTGACATGTAGAGAATAAAAAGATATATGTGGAGAAGGAAGTAATATAACACTCGGTTCACTCTAAGATGCGCACGAACGGTTCAATAAGATAATACATCAACTAAAACTCATATGTAAGCATGGATATTCTCAATCATTTCAATAAATAGTGAAATCAAGCAGTAAAGTTTACAACCATATCAGGCATGCAACAGAAGGTGAATAAGACAATAAAACTGATGCTTCGGATATACTAATGATGCGTGAATCTTGGTGCATTTCCAACAAAAGCTTACTAAACACTAATCAATACATTCAGCTTCAATTAATATCATGCATTCACTTAGAGGAGTCATCAAAAGAATATATAAGCAAGCACATGTGAATAGTAAGACTATGGAATACTCTAAGTAGCATGGCAATGAATAATAAGCATCGTGATGGTTTCTAAGGCAATAAGAGATATCATCATACGAAACAAATCTAGCAAAAGGAGAAAAGAAAATAAAGAAATAAAAACAAAAGAGAGAAAAGAAAAGAAAATCAAGCACACAACATGATGCATGAACACACATAAAAGGAAAATAAGATGGAAAATTCAAAAAGATGATGCAAAAATTTTGAAAAAATAAAAAAAACCCTAAAATAAAGTTAAAATGCAACTAATGCATCTAAATGGCATGGAAATGCACTCCCCCAAGCTTAAACTTCACATTGTCCTCAATGTGATCATAGTCGAAGAATATGAGGAACAACGATAATAATAGGGGGGTGAATGAAAAATGATGAAATGAATGATATGAAATCCTAATGCAACTACATGCACATGCAATGATGCATGAGAGCGCTTTCCCCCAAGCTTATACCAAACAATCCTATTCAAATGACTCAATCAAAAATGTCATGGCTTTGCAAAGCGTGATCAAGTCAAATGAATAAGAAAGTGAGTATTCACTTGAAAGAAATGCTCGATGGTGGTGAGCAAAAGGATGTGGCGTATCAAAATATGGAGAGGGGAATTAATATATATAATGGGTTTGGGGTGTAAAAGATTTTTGTTGCCGTCATATGGGGTGATATTTATTCAATCAAATCTATACGGTCCCCTCGCTGTCGAGAGGATTCGGGTTTATTGAAAGCATAAAAATTTCTACACTACTGGATTGATATCACCTATAGCAAAAGGCGGATCCAGTATCTTTGCCGGTGCAGGCAACTGCTCCAACTGCTCTTTCCTTGGCTCCGCCAGATGCGTGTGTCCACAGACTCCAACGAACTCCAACAATGCATCCTCCAGCATTCCCACAAGGACTCCACCTGTACCATGCAGAGAATATGATGCATCAGTTCGCTGCAAAAAATTCACCCTCGTAATAAAAGTATCCCAAAGAGGATCGTCTATAGAAATATATGGAATAAATAATGGTGGACGATACTTCCCTGGAAATAATCCAATATCCTCACGTGCCGTGATAGCTGTCTCCAAGGTGTCTTCTCTAAGCTGCTCAGGTAAATCTGGATCATAGGTGTGGACTTCCTCGATATGCTCGTCAAACTGTGCCACGTCCAAGCATACCTCTGGTCCATAATCGTATGTGTGCTGCAAAAGGTATGACGTGTCAAAAATATCTGAATCAAAATAAATATCGAATGGAATGCATGATTCAGAAATGGAGTGGGTAAAAATATCTCCCTGAGTGGGAGCAGTAAGCTCTGTGGGATAGTCCTCTGCGTCAGTGGAAGGATGAGGTGGCTGCGGAAGCTCTAATGGAGTAGGGTAGTGCGCGGGATCCTCATGAATGGCTGTGTCCTCGTCCCGATGCGCGACCTCCTCGGTGATAAGCTCTGGCTCCGTGTGTAAGGCCTCCTCATGAACTATCAATGTAGGCTCTCTCTGGAATGGTGATGCTGGCTGCTCATGTGTGTCAACTTGTGGGGATGCATCATGTGCAGGGGAATGCCCGCGAGCAATCCAAAAATTTAATCTATCCCCCTCAAGACTGACATGGATGTCCTCTTCAATTGTTCCTGCAGCTGAAACATGGTTCATAACAAAATCTGCAAATCGTAGATCAAACGCATCACCTGCTGTAATGCTCTCTGAACCGGTGAACCTCGCTGACTCCAAGAGGCCCTCCAATAAGTTCTGAAATGCTTTCTCCTCAAAATCTGCGGTCCACATAATACCATCCATAAATATCAGTGGCACAAAAGAATATAGAAATGATAGTAATGGTGGCGGGGTTGAAAATTTCTTTTTGTTAAATTTTTTTTTCGTAGTCTAATCAACCTAATTGTGACAAATTAGCACCCAACGGAAACACCTCCACGGCAACGGCGCCAAAAACTTGATCGCGCCCCGGGCGTACACCCAAAAGAGCGACCGTGTAGTTTTACCACAAGCGCACGGTGTAGTGGCGAGCGGGTATCGAACACGAGGAGGTGGTGTTGGCTCCAATCTATCCTAGGTTGGTTTGACTACGATGGTTTTATTGGTGGAGATGGGTATGGAATGATATAATGGAAATGGTGATGGATGTCGGTGTCGGTGATAGAGAAGTTGGATAAAATATCGATTCAAATATAAGATAATAAAAGTGTCTAGGGCTAGGGAATCCTCACTACGGTTCGTCATACATCATTGTAAATAGTGAATCTCAATATTACTGGACTTGTGTCGAGGTGAACTAGTCGTAACTGAATATAGAACCAAGCTCACACTCTCGCGCTATTACCGGTCTATAGCAACTTAGGATAGGGCCTAATCTCTTGCAAACCCTAACCTAAGCCACTAGCATTAGGATCGACGTCATCGTTCAATCGCCCCTCGAGCCCACTCTCGTGCAAACTCGAGTTACGATCTAGGTTGTGATAGTTCGTATTCGTCCAATCTCTTGCAAACGAATATGGGTATAGATTTACAATTAAAAATCCTAGCTTTGGTCCAATCTCTTGCAAACCAAATCTAGAGAAATCCAATTGTAAATCTAAATCGAATATCTAGGCCTTCCCATCGATTAGAATCCAATCTCTTGCAAATCCCAAATCGATGGAAATCCCTAGCTATCCGTAGTAAATCAATCACAACCTAACCTCCTAGCAATTCTAGCAATTTAGAAATTCATTCATCACAAATCTGAAATTAGATCCATAGGGTTCATCCCCATGCCCTAAAACACCAAATCTACTCAAGCATAGCAATAACAATATAAGAATCAATAAAAACCATAGCTTGCATACAAAAAGATATCAAATCAAAGATTCAAATAAGAAGAACAATGATACTTAGCTTTGATGAAGATCTTCAATCCAAATACAAGCTTTTTAGATCCAAGAGGGGGCCTAGGGCATGGCCAAACCTCTAAAATAACTCTAAGAAAACATAATGGGAACCTAAGAAAACATGGGGGATCCCCCTCTAATGGTGGCTACAAAACCCTTAAATACTCCCCCAAAAACCCTAGCAAAACTGCCTAAAACGCCCCTGAAATTCGGGCCCAAAACTGAATCTGCGCGTGCCCAGAAATCTGCGCCAGTCACGACTCGGTCGAGTGGACAGCTCACTCGGTCGAGTGGAAATCTCACTCGGTCGAGTGGACAGCTCACTCGGTCGAGTGGAAATCTCACTCGGTCGAGTGAGCTTTCCTGCAGAAACTCCAAAAAACAGCACTCTGTCAAAACTGTCAAAAACTGTCAAAAACCGGTCACTCGGCCGAGTGGAAAACTCACTCGGTCGAGTGGAAATGTCACTCGGTCGAGTGACACTGACATGCAAATTCCAGCACTGCAGCATCGACTTGCAGAAATTCCCCAGATTTCATCCGACCTCCGATTGATGCGTTCTTGGCGGCGTTGGAATCGTCATGAAGTCTACTATCCATAAAAAATATGAGAAAAATACTTTGATAGCTGGAATGATAGAAGATTTCAAAAGAGTGGGAGGCAGTCTGAAAATCTAGGCGCTGCGTGTCCTCGGCATCACTCGGAAGTCACTCGGCCGAGTGACTTTGATCACTCGACCGAGGGGCTTTTGGTACTCGGCCGAGTCGGACCTCAGAGTTTCTCTGACGGATTACAGTAAGTTGCATCTTTTCTCCTGCCGTCGTTAGTGTGCCACTCGGACGAGTGGTGTCTCCGTGCTCGGCCGAGTGGGATGTCGTCACTCGGCCGAGTGCACGCTGATCTTCAAGCTGTTTGCATGTCTGGTTTGGCCGGTCGAGCGGGCTTCCTTGCTCGGCCGAGTGAGTCCTTCACTCGGCCGAGTGGCATGCTGAAAATACCCAATCTCCATCTTTTCGCTTCCTCGTTGCTCCTACGGAGTTCCTTCTTCTTCCACCCGTCTCCCATCGCCGAATAGCCCTCAAAAGAGCCTTTGGTGGCGCTCCGAAGCGGGTGCAAGTCCCTTAAGCTCATTTTTGCTCCCGATCACTCCATATTTCCTGAAATCCGACAAAAACAAGAAATAGTGAAAAGTAACGCAATATCGTCGAATACTCGTGAAAATCGCAATATGAGCGATCGAAATGGCATACAAATATGCAGAAAAAAGGTGTAAAATATGGAGTGATCACGCTCCTTATCTTCACTGTCTTGGATGGTGGGTAGAATTTATCAACAAAGGCACTAGCCAACTCATCCCATGTAGTAAAGATCCCCTCCGCTTGCGTCCTCAACCAATATAATGCTTTGTCTCTGAGTGTGAATGGAAAGAGGCGCAGTCGGATTGCATCGACCGGTACACCGGTCATCTGAAAGGTGGCACACTTGGACAAGAACGACTGAAGGTGGTAGTGTGGATTCTCATGGGAGTTCCCATGGAATTGGTCTTGTTGCATTAGAACCACAAGACCCGTCTTGAGCTCGAAATTCTTATCAGCCGCCAACTCCGGCATCGCAATGGATGAAGTAGTAGAAGTAGTCTTAGGCTGAAGCCTATCTCTGATAGATATTATCCTCGCCATGCGTGCCGCTAATTCTTCCAGTGTCTCCCATCGGTTCATACAATCGTCCTCTATAGCAAGTCTTCTCTCGGCTCTAAGCCTCCTTTAGGTACGCTCGATCTCCGGATCAAATAATAGATCTTCTTGATGCTATGTCGATCTCGTGTACATGCACAGAAAAATAGAGCTTTGATGGAATTGTTAGCCCGTGACGTCCCCCTTGTTTTTGCGCATGTTTGATGTGTGCAATATATGATTGAGGGCGTGAGATTTAAATATTTATAACCGCAAGCGCACGGTGTTGTAGTGTGGCTTGGGGGTCGAACTCAGGGAGGCGTGGTTGTGCTTGTGTCAGAAAGGACCAAATTCACCCCATGGGTGAGCTAGCCCGAATCGGTAGATGGGTTGTCATGGAAATAGAATGCGAGGGATAAACAATATAAAGGGAAACCCGGGACTTCGGTTTCCACCCTATCGTGTGATTTTCGCCAATACGGCCGACGGATAGGATAACGATCAGAATTAGGGTCTAATGGTGAGACGTTGCCTCTAAGAGTGATACCAGCGTCCCATGGGCCCAATATTCCGGTCGGTGCCCAGGATGATACGCCGGACTACCCGGGTTCGGTCAGTGGGCATTCCCATGTCCATTAACACTGACCGACTCCGGGAGCACTAAGTTTGCAACGATAACTCCCAACATCTCATCCTGCCGCTCCCACGCGTTAGGATTCGACGTCTACGCTAAGGGCGTGAGCTATGGCTAGGGAGTCAACCGCCAAGTTTATTCCCCCTTGGCCCAACGGTCAAAGGTGGTTTTTTCCCCGCCGATGACAATGAAACACTCCGCGTAACCGATAGATTCCTAATCCCTATCGATTTCCTAGTCCTATGGATGCATCAGGGAGAACACACGAAGGGGTTTCCACCAAAATCCTAGATTTGGGAACTATCACACATATTTGCTAAAAAGCAATGTAAATGAAAATCGACCATTAAAAACATAATCGGGCAATAGAAATGCGGTAGTAGTAATGCAATTAAGATAATATCAAAGTTTGGTTAAGATCAGAACACTTACAAATAGCAAAGAAATTACAGCCGTCACAAGGGAGAAAAATGGTAAAAAATTACAACTCTCTCGTTTATGGAAACCTAGGGCTTCTATATATAGAAAACGACATCACCCGATCGGGTGAAGAATCACCCGATCAGGTGACCTGCTGCGAACTTCGGCAGCGATCTTCAGGACTTCACCCGGTCAGGCGACACAGTCGGTTGGCGGAAGCTTCTAGTCGTTTGATCTTGGCGTCGTCGGGTGAATCGATCGGTTGATAAATCAACCGATCGGTTGAAATTGTCGCCCAAAAGACAGAAATTTCAGACATTTTGGCATGGTCTGCTGGCGGTCGGGTGAGCTCTCCGGGTCATCTCTTCGAGGAAACGGCTACAGATGAACCGATCGGGTGAAGATCACCCGATCGGTTGGATTTCAGCTCCAATTTTCCAGAGAGAACAGTCGGGCTGAACCGGTCCCCGACCCGGTCGGTTGACACTCTCGTTGCTTCAGCGGCTGCCCGTGTCGTGCATGCGTGCATCACCCGATCGGTTGGCGTATCCAACCGATCGGGTGGGGGGGGCTGAAAGATGGAGATCTTTGTCGTTTGACCACCGGATCACGCGTGACTCCTCCCGTTGCTTCGGGGACTTATGATATCGTCATTATATGTCCCCTACGCTGGCAAACTCCTGCAAACACGTAAAAACATGGAGAAGTGAAAGAAAACAAGAAAATACGAGAAAACGGATACGAGACGGCGGAAAATAACGGAAAAACACAAAAGAAGACGTGCGTGAATATATGAAATATAAACGCACGTCAAAATCCCCCAAGCTGAACCCTTCCTATTCCTCGAGGAAGACGAGTGAGAGTAGGAGATCGGAGGGAGAAAATAGAGAGAAAGAGAGAAAAAGAGAACTCTAAATCCTAAATCGCCCGTCAGGGCCAACAAAATCAAAAACGACACACCAAGCAAGCAAACGCCAAATCACATCACTAAACCAAGGAATACGAGTCCAGACAAGTGCCGTGGGCCCACGCGATGAAGCGCGAGTGAGTGTGGTCGCATGCTAGCAGACGGTGTCGCTATCTACATTGTGCTAGAAGCTCCATATACACAAATCCAAGAAAAGACCCAAATATCGATTCGATTCGAAATAAGCGGTGAATATATAGCTCAAGCATGCATGCGAAGAGTATGAGAATAGAAACGCATCATGTGTCAGGGACTCCACAGCTAGGGACTCGGACATCACCACACTATCGCCTAGATAATAGCTAGAAATTCCCTATTCCAAGTGTTTTCGAAAGCGATGGGGGTTGAGATGATGTGGAGTGGAACACTCGGTGCAAATTCTTGCCTTCCCCTTATTCTCGATAGGTAGGGAAATATTCACACACATTTTTTTGGGTTTTGGATATATGTATTTTTTTTTGGTTTTTTTTGCTATACATATGTATATTTTTTTCTTTCTTTTCTCTTTTTTTTGGATTTTTGGATTTTGGGGTATATACACGTGTGTACTCTCCCAAGTGGGAGAACGGTACACGACGAGGGGATTTGCACCAAATAAAATAAAAAAGAAATCGGATTCTAAACACTTGGGCAAGGAAGATATTTTTCTAATCAGTGCATAGGCTAAAATGGGTTATCCTAGTCCCAATTGTGGAATCCCAACACATGCAAAATGAAGCATACGATATATATATTCATGCATACAGAAGCAGATAAGAGAGGCAAATACCGCATATTCAAATCGAAGCATGATAATCTAGGGGTCATTCCCGGACAGGTATATAAAACAAAATCACGAAGTAGAAGCACACCAAACAGCTAGGCACGACACACGACTCACAAAAAAGGCTAAGTGGACCCACGATGCATGAAATGCAAGAGGACTCGACTTCCTAGGGTTAGTGAATGTGATTATCGAAGCCATGCTAGGTGTGTGTGTGTGATTTTTGTGGCAATTCATCATATGGTTCATCTCTAGGAGAAAGAGATAAAAAGAAGAAAAGAAAAAATAAAAACACGATCGAAAACGACTCGAAAACGAAGAAAAAGACACAAATGACGCACGAAGTGCGACTCCCCCAAGCTGAAACTTGCATTTTCCTCAATGCAATAAGAGTAAACACGGGAGGGCAATGAAAATGGGGGGGGGGATACGCACTGACACAAAAAGAAATGAAAAACAAGAAAAACACACAAACGAAACTGAAAATAAGAATAAAAATAAAGATCACACCACACGACATATAAACAGAAAATAAAAATAGAAAATCACACGACACAACATATATAACAAGCACACAAAGAAAACATCACACGACAGCACACAAAAAAAATGGCTTCCCCCAAGCTAGACATGATAATGCTAGCGAAATAATATGATCATTAAAATGCAGAGATATGCAAGGGGGAAAAATCAGTCAGAGCTGCTGGCGGTAGAGTGGTAAGGGGATGGGGAGGAGGTTAATTCGGTAGATGGAGGAGGAGAGATGCGTGTTTGGGGGTTTGGGGGTCGGGTGGTCGAAGTCGTGCGAAGGGGAGATATATATAGGGGCGAAAGTGAACAGCTCGGGTGAGTTTTCACCCGATCGGTTGGGTAAGTTCGAAAATTTTCCTTCAGCCAACAGCTACATGTGAACCGATCGGGTGATTTTTCACCCAATCGGTTGACCGCTTCCCAAATCTTCCCGAGAATACTGTGACTTTTTACCCGGTCAGTCATACGACCGCAACTTCACCCAACCGATCGGTTGATATATCCCCCAAATTTCCTGAGAATTCAGCCCTTCTCACACGGTCAGCCACCCGGTCTCATCTTGCTTCACCCGACCGGTTCGCTGGAGAACAGATATTGGCCATTGTCTGATACATCTCACCCGATCGGTTGAATGGTCACCCGATCGGGTGAGGGCTTGTTTCCTGCAGAAATTCACAAATGGCCTAAGTCTCTCGACGAAAGTCCCCGTGGATGGATTTATTTATAAAAATAGAAAAAATGAAGCTAAAAATAAGCCTAAAAACAAAGGTGAGAGTTTAGAACATGGGTTGCCTTCCATGAAGTGCTTTTGTTTAACGTCGTTTGCTCGACGCCTCATTTGGTGGTCAATTAAGATTCGGAGGGTTTGAGGAAGAGTCGTCAGTCGTTGAGAATCCGACCGGAGAGAATACTGGTTCTCCTACCACATAGTGTTTAAGGCGCTGCCCGTTGACTTTGAATGGCTCATCTCTTCCCATTATCTCGATAGCCCCATGCGGGAAGACCTTGGTGACGCGGAAAGGTCCCGACCACCTTGACTTGAGCTTTCCAGGAAAAAGCTTCAGCCTCGAGTTGAATAGGAGAACTAAGTCTCCTTCCTTGAATTCCCTCTTCAGGATGCGCTTATTGTGCCACCGCTTCAGCTTCTCCTTGTATATCCGGGCATTTTCATAAGCATTGAGCCGGATCTCGTCGAGCTCGTTAAGTTGTAACTGCCGGTGGACTCCAACCTCATTGGCGTCAAAGTTTAGGTTCTTGATTGCCCAAAACGCTTTGTGTTCCAATTCCACGGGTAGATGGCATGCCTTCCCGTAGACAAGCCGGTAGGGGGTCGTGCCGATCGGAGTTTTAAATGTCGTCCTGTAAGCCCAGAGCGCGTCAGGAAGTTTTGATGACCAATCCTTCCTAGAGTTGGCCACCGTCTTCTCCAGTATACTCTTGATCTCTCGGTTGAAACTTCCACTTGGCCGCTAGTCTGCGGGTGGTAGGCACGCCCTACTCGGTGTTGCACCCCGTATTTCTTTAAGAGAGCTTCGAATTTCTTCTCTACAAAGTGGCTCCCTCCGTCACTGATCAAAACTCGAGGCACACCGAACCGCGGGAAGATGTTGTTTTTAAAGAACTTAGCGACCACTCGGGAATCATTAGTAGGATTGGCTATCGCTTCAACCCACTTCGATACGTAGTCCACGTCTACCAAGATATACAGGTTCTCAGAGGAGGAGGGGAACGGTCCCAAGAAGTCGACCCCCCACACATCGAAGATCTCTACCTCTAAGATGTAGTGCTGATGCATCTCATTCCTCTTGGAGATGTTCCCCGTCCTTTGGCATTTGTCGCAGGCTTGGACATAAGCGTGGGTGTCTTTAAAGAGGGTTGGCCAATAGAATCCGCTCTGGAGGATTTTCACAGTCGTCTTATAGGCGATCGCATGCCCTCCACATTGCTGATCATGGCAATGGGAAATTATGGAGGTCGCCTCAGTTTCAGGAATGCACCTTCGTATCACACCATCATTGCAGGTCTTGTACAAATGGGGGTCGTCCCAATAAAATTTACGGACCTCACGGAAGAATTTCTTCTTCTGCTGATAGCTCACGTTGTGGGGGACGATGGAACAAGTCAGATAGTTTGTGATGTCGGCATACCAAGGAGTCCAAGCGGAAGAGACGGAGAAGAGATGCTCGTCAGGGAGCGAATCATCAACCGGAGTAGCATTCAAATCGAGGGTAGGCATTCTGGACAGGTGATCAGCAACGACATTCTCCACCCCCTTCTTGTCTTTGATTTCCAGGTCTTATTCCTGGAGGAGGAGAATCCTTCTAATGAGCCGCGGCTTAGCCTCCTTCTTGCTCAATAGGTATTTGAGAGTCGTGTGATCCGTGTGCACGATCACCTTTGCACCAATGAGATATTGCCAGAACTTGTCCATGGCGTAGATGACTGCTAGCAATTCTTTTTCCGTGGTTGTGTAATTTCTTTGGGCAACGTCAATGGTCTTGCTCGTATAATATATAACATGCAGATTTTTATCCTTCCTCTGCCCCAAGACGGCTCCAATGGCATAATCACTAGCGTCGCACATTAGCTCGAAGGGTAGATTCCAGTCTGACAGCTGAATCATGGGCGCGGAGATCAAGGCTTGCTTCAGAAGGCGGAAGGCTTCCATACACTCCTCGTTGAAGACGAAAGGTGCATCCTTTACGAGGAGTTGGGTCAGCGGCCTGGAAATCCTGGAGAAGTCTTTTATGAAGCGGTGGTAAAATTCCACGTGCCCTAAAAAACCACGGACTCCTCGAAGATTGAGCGGTGGCAGAAGCTTTTCAATCACCTCTACTTTTGCCTTATCTACCTAAATTCCTCTCGAAGAAATGACGTGTCCCAGCACAACTCCTTCTTGGACCATGAAATGGCATTTCTCCCAGTTCAGGACTAGACCATTGTCTTGACACCTCTCCAGGACTTTAGTTAGATTGCTGAGGCATGAGTCAAACTCAGTTCCATAGACGAAAAAATCGTCCATGAAAACCTCCATGATATCCTGGGAGTAGTCAGAGAAGATTGCGGACATTAGTCTTTGGAATGTAGCCGGGGTGTTACAAAGCCCAAACGGCATTCTTCTATAAGCATATGTCCCAAATGGGCAAGTAGAAGTCGTCTTCTCCTGGTCATCGTTATGGATAGGGATTTGAAGGAATCCGGAGTACTCGTCCATGAAACAGAAGTAGTTGTGCTTTGCCAGCCTCTCGAGCATCTGATCAATGAAAGGAAGAGGGTAGTGATCCTTCCTCGTGGCATTGTTCAGATTTTTATAGTCAATGCACATTCGGTACCCTGTGACGGTCCTCGTAGGTATGAGCTCGTTTTTCTCGTTGCGAACCATCGTCAATCCTCCTTTCTTGGGTATGACGTTCACCGGGCTAACCCAGCGACTGTCGGAGATAGGGTATATGATACCGGCATGTAAAAGCCTAACAATCTCCTTTTTGACCACCTTCATCATTATGGGATTTATTCTCCGCTGTGGCTCAATTGAGGAGGCTTGCTCATCCTCAAGCAGTATCCTATGTGAGCAAAGGCCCAAGCTAACTCCTTTCAAGTCTTCAATTGCATACCCGAAAATGTTCTTAAACCTTTTTAAAACACCAAGAAGTTTGGTCATTTGGTCTTCAGGCAGCGAGGAGTTCACTATGACCGGCAGGGTCGAGTCCTTCCCCAAATATTCATATTTTAGTCCCGGGGGCAACTCTTTCATCTCAACTTCATGAGGTCCCGACGCATATTTCTCAAGCTGAGCATCCTCTAGTGAAAGGACTTCTTCGTGGATCTCTTGAAAGCTAGCATTCGGAACCTCACTCCCAGCCGTGGTTTCGCATGGCAAAGCCTCGCAAGGTGACGAGGGGTCAACGGAGGATGGCTCTGGGTCTTTCTCAAGCTCATAATAATTATCCGTGAAGAAGGCCTTAACGTGGAAACATGTTTCAATAGTCGATGGTTCCCCATCTCTGCTTCTGGCTTCCTCATTTTCCCAAGATCCGGGATGCTCTATAGAAGTCTGCAAGGAATAGATCGATTCCTGTTCAAAGTGCTCGACAGACTCTGCCTGGTAGTTTTCCTGACAAAACTCCTCGTAGGTGAACAATTCTCCTCCACTGAATTTGGAACCAGGTACGTCAATATACACCACTTCATCTGGAGGAAGGAGAGTTGTCGTGACTGGGTGCAGCTACGTATCATGATACCTCCTTTGATTTTCCACAGCAGCAGACAAAAGGGATAGAATGTTCGAGGCATTTAGGGATTCTGTCAAACTCTGTGCCAAGCAGCGGACGTGGTGCGAATGATCCCAGATATCACCCAAAACGGCACACAACATCCTTGTCGGGGAGAAGAAAACCTGTGACAAAAGGGGGAAGAGAGAACTGCACGGATAGAAAACACGTCAAAAGCACCGGTTGCATGAATGTGAGGTGAGGAGTAGCAATGGCAGTATGGTGACTCCGTCGGCCAATTCTATACAAATAATATTTACACTATGTCCAAGTAAAATCAAAAAGGGTAGAATGCGAAAATTATCGCGAGATAGAGATAAGAGCTAGACTCAAGGGTTCATGAGATCCAAAAAATAACAAGCACGTTGCCTCCCCGGCAACGGTGCTATAGAGCTTGACGTCCCCCTCGTTTCTGTGCGTGTTTGATGTGTGCAATATATGATTGGTGGCATGAGATTTAAATATTTATAACCGCAAGCACACGATGTTGTAGTGTGGCTTGGGGGTCGAACTCAGGGAGGCATGGTTGTGCTTGTGTCAGAAAGGACCAAATTCACCCCATGGGTGAGCTAGCCCGAATCGGTAGATGGGTTGTCACGAAAATAGAATACGAGGGATAAAAAATATAAAGGGAAACCCGTGACTTCGGTTTCCACCCTATCGTGCGATTCTCGCCAATACGGCCGACGAATAGGATAACGATCGAAATTAGGGTCTAATGGTGAGACGTTGCCTCTAAGAGTGATAACAGCGTCCCATGGACCCGATATTCCGGTCGGTGCCCAGGATGATACGTCGGACTACCCGGGTTCGGTCAGTAGGCATTCCCATGTCCATTAACACTGACTGACTCCGGGAGCACTAAGCTCGCAATGATAACTCCTAACATCTCATCCTGCCGCTCCCGCGTGCTAGGATTCGACGTCCACGCTAAGGGCGTGAGCTATGGCTAGGGAGTCAACCGCCAAGTTTATTCTGTTAAGTATTGATTCCCCGGATTTGGTTTTGATGATGAACAAACATAAATATCGTGAACTAACTCTTTGTGAGCGCAGTTATGGAGATCATCGCCAAATTTCTATGAACATCAAAAGCGACGTCTCAAGACTTCTCAAAGCATGTGATCGTGTGCCTGAAGCTTCGTTGAAGCTCAAGGACCATTATTGAAGTCAAGAAGATTCGATTGAAGCCTTTGAAGACGGTTCGTCAAGTTTTATTTATAGTCGTCTAGATTCTTTTTGTAGAATGTTAAGCCTTGAGTAGGTCTTACGTTTTAATCTTCATATCACTCATATCTTAGAGCTAGGATTATCTTAGAATCACATACAAACTTTTCCGAAGCTTCGCGCTTCATTTCGCGGCTTCTTGTGCATCTTAGTTGGTTCAAGAAGAAGAACCAACCGACTAGATGGCAATCTAGTCGATCGACAATCCTTCTTGAATCGACTAGATCTCCTTGCTCAAATTCAGCTCATTCACTGTTTACAGTTAGTCGGTCCAAGAAGGTTCACCGATCGACTAGTTGTCAAACTAGTCGGTTAGGAATCCTTCTTAGACCGACTAGTTATGTCTTTCATTTCACAGCCTGAGCTACTGTTTACAGTTAGTCGGTCAAAGAACAACTATCGACCGACTAGTTGTGAAACTTGTCGGTTGGAATTTGTTCTTAAACCGACTAGTTCTCCTTGAATTCAGCCTATACTATTTCAACTCTTAGTCGGTCAAAGAACACTCACCGACCGACTAGTTGTCAAACTAGTCGGTTGGCAAGTCTTCTTAGACCGACTAGTTCTTTATTGTCTGAACTTTCTCTTTTGGCTGTTCTCCAGTTAGTCTGTTCATGTTGAATCACCGACCGACTAGTTGAGAAACTAGTCGGTCAGTGATCCTTCTTTGACCGACTAGACTGCTTTAGAATAGAGCCGTTGGAGCATTAAATGCCACGATTTTTTTGCTTTCTCTTTCCACTATCCTATATATACTTGAAGGGCTTCTTGCTAAGCATTCAAGGCTGATATTAATTGCATTTTAGAGAATCAAAGAGAAGCATTTATTTCTCATTTCCAAGCTTTCATTTCTCACAAGAATCTCTCCCTCACTCTTATTCCTCAAGAGAGATTCATTGATTGTGAGCCACTCAAGTCAAGAGCTTGATTCAAGGTCACCAACTCCTTCCTAGGCTTCTATTGCTGGTCAACTTCTTGGAGCTAGGGTTTGGTGACTTCTTCTCCTCCAAAATCCTCCTTGCCCTAAAATCGTAAGTTTACTCAAGGCATAGGATTTTGTTGGTAAGCATTTCTTATTTCATTTAATTTGATATTGCAAGTTTTACTCTCGGTTGTGAGAGTTGTGTGTGATCCCGGTTTGTGGGAGTCACATTTTCTTTTGTGTATGATTTGATCTTGTAGAGGTTTTCTACAAGTATTTCATAGTGCAAATTTGAGTTAGAAGTTTCTAACTCAAGTATCCGGAGGGGATCCGGGTGTTTGGGACGTAGGATCACCGGGAACAAGTCGGGGAGACTTGGGTGGATCCGAACCCGTTATATCGTTTTGTTGCGATTGCATTTTCTTTGTTGTCAATATTTTCATTTCCGCATTGTTGGTTGAGTTTGCAAGATAATTAGGAATTATCTTCTTAATTATTTTAAAGTACTATTCACCCCTCCTCTAGTACTTGTGCAGTAGCTATCAGGGCATTACATTTGGTATCAGAGCCAAGTTCATAGCTATGTCTTCCAACGACAACAAGACCGTTCGTCCACCTTCAGACTATAGCACCTTCAGGAACCGTGAAGGAGTTTCTTCGGTGATGGAAGGACACTCCTCGACTAGGCCTCCCTACTTCAACGGTACCAACTATGGGTACTGGAAATGCCGGATGGAAACGTTCCTTCGGAGCGCTTCACTATGGAGAGCCACATTGGCGGAGTATATCGAGCCCGCAGAAGAAGATTTCGCTAAGTGGACTACCGCAGAGGTCGCCGCGGAGGTAAGCAATGCCAAGGCAATGAATGCCTTGCAATGTGCGTTGGAGCCCGAAGACTTCAACAAGATATACACATGTAAGAGTGCATATCAAATCTGGAACTCACTCATCATCTTGCATGAAGGAACAAGTAGTGTAAGAGAATCCAAACTCGTTGTTGTAAATAAAGATTACGAATTATTTCACATGCAACAGGGTGAGAAGATGAAGGAGTACTATGCTCGCTTCGTTGACATCACCAATGAGTTGGAGGCTCTTGGAAAGACCTACACCCAAAAGGAGAAAGTCTCAAAGATCATTGATGGACTTCCTTCTTGTTGGGAAAAGCGTACCTTCGCCATCGTGGAAGGTAACAATATGAGTAAATATACTGTCATTCAACTAATGGGTACCTTGATGTCTTATGAGGTACACAAGGACAGTAAACTAAAGCTGCAGGATAAGATGAAGTCTTACTTGAAGCAAGACGAGCCAAAGAAAAAGGCGATTGCGTTCAAGGCCGCTCCATCTACATCTACATCTACATCTACCAATGATGAAGACTCGAAAGACGAGTTGGACTTGGAATCCATTGCCCTCATGGCAAAGAAGTTCAACCGATTCTTCCGGAAAGGTAACTTCAAGAACAAATCTAAGTTTAGTTCTACTAACGCCTCCGCTCCTTTGTGCTTTAAATGCAATAAGCCAGGACACATAAAAGCGGATTGTCCTCAAAACAAGCAAAAGGAGAAGTGGAAGGCACCAAAGTTTGACAAGTCAAAGAAGTACAAGAAAGGGTACAAGAAAGGGCTTGTCGGTACATTCACCGACTCCGACGAGGACTCCTCAAGTGGAGAGTCAGATGATGAACAAGTGGAGCAATCACACATGTGCTTCATGGCTAGAGAGGAACATGATCAAGAATCCTCTTCCGATGATAGCGAGGATGAAGGCGATGAGGTAACTATGGATGACCTTAGATTAGCTAACGAGCAAATTTGGTCTAAGTATTCTAAATTGGTAAATAGATATACTAAAACTAAAGATGAGCTTGCTAGTCTCCAAACCTCACCTAAGCCTATCGTCATCAACAACGACACCGTTGTTGAAGACTTGAGAAATGAGATTGTAAATCTCATTTCTCAACTTGAGCATGTTCATATTGAGAATTCGGATGAACGCGAGATGGCGGATTTGATTTCTCAAAACTCAACTTGAGTATTAAGAATGAGAATCTCAAGTCTCGTGTTTATGTACTCACATCGCAAGTGTCCACTTTGGATGCTTCTATGCATTCTCTCACCGAGAAGTATGAGTGCACATTAGGCCGAATTAATAAATTCAATAAAGGTTAGGATCATTTGGATAATATCCTAAATGACTTACTTCCGGCCAATCACCACATTGGCTTGGGGTATAAGATGGGAAATTCATCCAAATCGTCTACCACCTTTGTTAGGCCAACTTCCGATGCCTCAACGAGTGGGAGCAAACACCCCATTGGTAGTTCATCTACCAATGGTGCTTCCACCTCGTACACATCCCCATTTGGAAAGAAACCCACTTTGGGTGGACCTCCAAAGAAGGGTCATGCTTTTATGTACACCAATACTATGCCATGTAGGAACACACTTCCTACTCCACCGGTTCACAATTATGATGATTTTTATGCTTCACGTCCACGAGCACGTGCACACCAAGTGAGACACCCTCACGCATGTGTTCCTTCACATGCATATGTTCATCCACATTATCATATGAATGATTACCATCATGCATCATATCGTATGTCGCCGCCACCATTTCATCATGTGCCATATGCATATCCACGACATGCATCACGTAGAAATCAACAACGTATGCATGCTCCCAATAGGAATAGGGCTCCCAAAATATTCACTATTTGGGGCCCGAAGAACACTAACATGCATGAAAATCAAGCATACATGAATTCCTATTTTATGGATGTCGTGCATAATGATGATTACATTGGGAAGTCTAAGTCCAATTGGACTTGGCTTCCAAAGGTCTAATCTTTTAGGACCCAATGACCTTGGGTACTATGGAATGATATTTCTATCTTTAGGTACTCAAGAAAAATAAACGGAGCAACAAATCCAAATTTAGCTCCAAGAATAATTGGATACTCGATAGCGGGTGTTCAAAACACATGACGGGTGATGCTCAATTGCTCTCCGGAGTGGTGCCCATTGCAAATGGGAACCGAGTCGTCTTTGGAGGCAACGAGAGCGGAACCATCATTGGTATTGGAAAAGTTGGTAATCCTTCTAAACCATTAATAAGTGATGTTTACCTTGTTAAAGGATTAAATCACAATCTTATTTCAATAAGCCAACTTTGTGATAGGTTACAAAGTTAGCTTTGCGAAAGGAATGTGTCATATTTTGAATAAAGATACTAATAATGTGTTATTCTCTGGCACACGCCATAAGGATATTTATATATTAAATCTTCCAAAATCACATGAACAATGTCTCATTGCCAACACGAGTGAACAACACTTATGGCATCGATGTTTTGGTCATGTGAACTTTGGAACACTTTTTAAGCTCTCCAAGTTAAATTCTATTAAATGATTTCCTAAGCTTGTCTTTCAAAAGAAAAGCTTTTGTGACTCGTGTGAACGAGGCAAGCTTCCAAAATCGTTATTTAAACCTAAGAAAAGCATTTCATCTAAGCGGCCTCTAGAGCTATTACATCTAGATCTTTTTGGGCCAACTAGAGTTGCTTCATTAGGAAATGCACGATATGGACTTGTCATCGTTGATGACTTTTCTAGATTTACTTGGGTATTTTCCTTAAGTAATAAAAATGATGCTTTTGAAAACTTCACAATATTTGTTAAGAAAGTACAAAATCTCATTGGAACCACCATTGTCACTATTCGTAGTGATCATGGAGGTGAATTTGAGAATGAGTCTTTCTCAAATTTTTGTGATGAAGTTGGTATTACTCACACCTTTTCTTTCCCTCGCGCACCCCTGCAAAATAGTGTTGTTGAGAGGAAGAATAGGACGCAAGTGGAATGTGCTCGCACTATGCTTGATGATAGCCAACTTGGCCATCAATTTTGGGCGGAAGCGGTACATATCGCTTGCTATGTGTTTAATAGAATACTTTTGAGGCCCGACACCAAACAAACTTGTTATGAATTATTGTTTGGTAGATTGCCTCCAGTTAAACATTTTCGAGTTTTCGGCGCAAAATGTTTTATTAAAAACACGTATGGTAGTTTGAAAATTTTGATCCAAGATCCGATGAGGGAATATTTGTTGGATAATCCTCACGTAGCAAAGCCTACCGGATATACAACAAACGAACCTCAACGATCGAGGAATCACTTCATGTTTCATTTAATGAAAATTTTGTCCCTACTAGAATTACTAATGATGATGACTCCATGGATGTTTTATGTGATTCTATTGGTAATTCTAATTCTATTGATTCTATTGATACTAACCCTACTGATGATACTTTTGAGAATGTTCCTAGTGATGAGGGAATTCCTAAACGGTTTCATACAGTTCGTGACCATCCCCATAATCAAGTCATTGGCAACATACTTGATAGTGTTAAGAAAAGATCTCAAGTCAACTACTTCGCTCATTGTGTCTTTGTCTCCTCAATTGAGCCAAAGAATATTAAAGAAGCGTGCGAAGATAGTGCTTGGATCCTAGCCATGGAGGAAGAACTCATTCAATTTGAAAGGAATGAGGTTTGGGAGCTTGTTCCATTGCCTTCGAAGAACCACACCTTTATAGGAACGAAGTGGATTTTCAAGAACAAGACCGACGAGAACCAAATCGTCGTCCGGAACAAAGCTCGGTTAGTAGCTCAAGGCTACCGGCAAGAGGAAGGTATAGATTTCGAAGAATCCTTTGCTCCGGTAGCTAGATTAGAATCTATTAGGTTATTGTTATCTTTTGCATGCCATAAAAATTTTAAACCCTTTCAAATGGATGTAAAAAGTGTGTTTTTAAACAGAGATGTCGTTGAGGAAGTTTATGTTTCTCAACCTCCGGGTTTTATAAATGAAAAATTTCCAAATCACGTTTTCAAACTTAAGAAAGCACTTTACGGTTTGAGAAAAGCTCCTCGAGCTTGGTATGACCGTCTAAAGAATTTTCTTTTGGATTTGGGTTTCAAAATGGGTGAAGTTGATTCTACATTATTTGTTAAGTATTCGAATCATGATATTATTTTAGTTCAAATTTATGTTGATGATATCATTTTCGGTGCTACTAACTTCACTCTTTGCGAAGAGTTTTCTAATGTCATGAAGGATCAATTTGAGATGAGCTACATGGGTGAGCTCAAATATTTCTTAGGTCTACAAATTCACCAAATGAACGATGCAATCTTCATCCACCAAACCAAGTACACGGTGGAGTTGCTAAAGCGATTTGGAATGGAGAATGCCTCAGGCAAGAAGACTCCAATGTGCACTACTACACATCTTGATAAAGATACGGGCGGCAAAGATGTAGACATTCGTCTATATCGAGGTATGATAGGTAGTTTATTATATCTTACTGCTAGTAGGCCCGATATTATGTTTGTTGTATGTGTATGTGCTCGTTATCAGTCTCAACCTAAGGAATCTCACTTAGTAGCGGTAAAACGTATTTTCCGTTATTTAAGTTACACACTCGACTTCGGATTACTTTATCCAAAGTCTAGCACATATGAGTTAATCTCATATAGTGACTTAGATTATGCTGGATATAAATCCGATAGGAAAAGTACTAGTGGCACTTGCCATTTTATAGGAAATTCTCTTGTCTCTTGGTTTTCCAAGAAGCAGAATTCCGTATCACTTTCAACCACCGAGGCGGAATATATTGCCGCCGGTGCTGCGTGTGCTCAGGTTCTTTGGATGAGACACACTCTTAAAGACTTTGGTATAAACTGTGATACTTGCCCTATCATGGTGGACAACCAAAGTGCAATATGTCTCTCTAAGAATCCGGTACACCATTCCCGTTCTGAACACATAGATGTCCGTCACCATTTCTTAGATGATCATGTTGCTAAAAAGGACATCATTTTATTGTACGTTGAAACCCAGAAGCAAATCGTCGATATTTTCACGAAACCACTCAAGGAAGACTCTTTTGTGCGGTTACGTCGAGAATTGGGGATTATGGGTGAATCCGAGATTTAGGATTCATATTTTTCAATAATCTTGCATGATAATATTTTCGTTGTATTTGCTCATGCTAGATATGTTGAGATTTTCTGGATTTTTGGTTGAATTTTCAGAATTTATGCTTGAAATATTCATGAACGTCGTATTTATATCTTTCGATGTTTTATGGGGTAGATTAATGATGTATGAGAGTATTTCGATGTTTCGTCCAAATGCGATTAGGAGAGAACTCAAAATTTCTAAATTTCAATTTTTTGGCCTCTCTTAGTCGATCCAAGTTCATTGGCCGACCGACTAGATCAGTGAATGAACTCAGACCGACTAACGCATGCTCTAAATTTGGCTTCAGTTACTGTTTGCACTTAGTCAGTTCAAGCTCATTGGCCGACCGACTAGATCTCATTCTAGTCGGTCAGCACTTGAACTGTGACCGACTAAATGCGCAGGGGCTGTTGTGTCTTTTGGCATTCCTGATCGACTTAATATCCTCAGCACCGATTAGATCTCTTTCTAATCGGTGCGAATTCCTCCAACCCCCGAAAACCCTTCGTCTCCCTCAGTCTCCTCCGCCGTTTGCCGCATTTTCTGGCCATCTCCGACCGTCTCTGACCCTTGCCGATCACATCTCCCTCCTCCTAGGGTATCACTCTCACCTTCTCTCTGCGTTTTAGGGTTTCATTCTAGGTCTATCTTGGTTTTCCGTCGTTTTTAGGGTCTGTCCTAGGTTTTTCGACCTAGCTTTCGATTTCTAGTTCGATTGAGCGTTTTCTCGTCTCGATCAGGGCGAAGACTCATATTCCTATCCGTCCATCTAGTCCGTCTCTCATGACCGTCGAGTCTCCTCCTACGGACCCCCCTCAATCCAAACGCCGAGCCAAGACCACTCGTCCCTCTTCTTCTTCACCTCCTCTTAATAAGAAGAGAACTACCGTTGCCAAGCCTAGAGCCACATCTAAACCCAAGCCTAAGAAGCAGCTTGTGTCTTCAGCCTCCTTTCGTGCACCCTCTCCTCCCGCTTCTGACTCCAACGTAGAGTATATTCCTGAGTCTGAGCCTACCGATATGACTCCTACTCCTCCTCCTCGATCTAGCACTCGTCCGTCTAAGGGGAAGGCTCCCATGCCTTTGGGCGGTGTCGATATATCGTTGTGTCACGATGACCCGTTGTGTCTCACGACTTACAACCGTATTAAGCACTGTCTATTGATATTGGAGCACTTCATTCAGTTCTCCGATTTTCCACATCTCGCCGATCTTCTTTCCTATAGCGGCCTCATCGATTATCTTCGCCATGACCACAAGGCGAACCCTCACCCGTGTTGAGTATTGATTCCCCGGATTTGGTTTTGGATTATGAACAAACATAAATATATCGTGAACTAACTCTTTGTGAGCGCAGTTATGGAGATCGTCGCCAAATTTATATGAACATCCAAAGCGACGTCTCAAGACTTCTCAAAGCACGTGATCGTGAGCCTAAAGCTTCGTTGAAGCTCAAGGACCATTATTGAAGTCATGAAGATTCGATTGAAGCTTTTGAAGACGGTTTGTCAAGTTTTATTTATAGTCTTCTAGCTTCTTTTCATAGATTGTTAAGCCTTGAGTAGGTCTTACGTTTTAATCTTCATAACGCTCATATCTTAGAGCTAGGATCTTAGTAGAAGTCCATACGAACTTTCCCGAAGCTTCGCGCTTCGATTCGCGACTTCTTATGCATGTTAGTTGGTTCAAGAAGAAGAACCAACCGACTAGATGGTGATCTAGTCGGTCGGCAAAGCTTCTTGAACCGACTAGTTTGCCTTCTCAATTTCTAGCTCAGTTAATGTTTACAGTTAGTAGGTCAAAGAAGGTTCACCGACCGACTAGTTGTGAAACTAGTCGGTTAGGAATCCTTCTTGGACCGACTAGTTGAACTTCCATTTTTGAGCCTAAGCTACTGTTTATCGTTAGTCGGTCTATGTACATTTGGCGACCGACTAGTTGATGAACTAGTCGGTCAACATTTGTTCTTGGACCGACTAAATCAATTTGTACTCAGACTATTTGTTTTATCTCTTAGTCGGTCTAAGTTCACTCACCGACCGACTAGTTGTGAAACTAGTCGGTTGGCAAGTCTTCTTGGACCGACTAGTTCTTTAAGTCTGAACTTCATGTATTCACTGTTCACCTCTTAGTCGGTTCATGTTGTTTCACCGACCGACTAGTTGATGAACTAGTCGGTCAGTGATCCTTCTTTGACCGACTAGTTTGCTTCAGAATAGAGCCGTTGGAGCTTTAATTGAAATGTTTTTCGCTCTCTCTTTCCTCTATCCTATATATACTTGGAGTGCTGCATTCATTGCACTCAAGGCTGATATTAAGAGAATTTTAGAGATCAAAAGAGAAGCATTCAATCTCATTCAAAGCTCATTCATTTCTAATCTTGAATCTCTCCCTCACTCTTATTTCAAAAGAGAGATTCATTGATTGTGAACCTTCCAAGCCAAGAGCTTGATCCAAGGTCACCAACATCCACCTAGGACTCCATTGCTGGTCATCTACTTGGAGCTAGGGTTTGGTGCCTTCATCTTCCCCAAAATCATCTTTGCCCTAATTCGTAAGTTTACTCAAGGCATAGGTATTTTGTGGTAAGCATTTCATATTTCATTTACTTCATTATTGTAAGTGTTTTACTCTCGGTTGTGAGAGTTTGTTTGTGATCCCGGGTTGTGGGTGTCACATTTCGATTTGTGTATGATTTGATCTTGTAGAGGCTTTCTACAAGAATTTCATAGTGCAAATCTTGAGTTAGGGTTTCTAACTCAAGTATCCGGAGGGGATCCGGGTGGTTGGGACGTAGGATCACCGGGAACAAGTCCAGGAGACTTGGGTAGATCCGAACCCGTTAAATTGCTTGTTTGCGATTGTTTTCTTTGTTGTCTATTATTTACATTTCTGTATTTCCGCATTGATTGGTAGAGTTTGCAAGATAATTAGGAATTATCTTCTTAATTATTTTAAAGTACTATTCACCCCCCTCTAGTACTTGTGCAGTAGCTACGTAGGGCATTACATTTGGTATCAGAGCCAAGTCTATAGCTATGTCTGCCAACGACAACAAAACCGTGCGTCCACCTTCAGACTACAGCACCTTCAGGAACCGTGAAGGAGCGTCTTCGGTGATGGAAGGACACTCCTTGACGAGGCCTCCCTTCTTCAACGGTACCAACTACGGGTACTGGAAATGCCGGATGGAAACTTTCCTCCGGAGTGCTTCATTGTGGAGAGCCACGATGAAGGAGTATGTCGAGCCCGCCGAAGAAGATTTCGAGAAGTGGACTACCGCGGAGGTCGCTGCGGAGGTAAGCAATGCCAAGGCAATGAACGCCTTGCAATGCACTTTGGAGCCCGAGGACTTCCATAAGATATGCACATGTAAGAGTGCATATCAAATATGGAACTCCCTCCTCATATTGCATGAAGAAACGAGTAGGGTAAGAGACTCCAAACTCGTAGTTGTAAATAAAGATTACGAGTTATTTCATATGCTACAGGGTGAGAAGATAAAGGAGTACTATGCTCGCTTCGTCGACATCACAAATGAGTTGGAGGCTCTCGGTAAGACATACACCCAAAAGGAGAAAGTCCCGAAGATTATCGATGGACTTCCTTCTTATTGGGAGAAACGTACCTTCGCCATCGAGGAAGGTAATGATATGAAAACTTATACTGTTGTTCAACTAATGGGTACCTTAATGTCTTATGAGGTACGCAAGGATAGCAAGCTAAAGTTGCAGGACAAGATGAAGTCCTACTTGAAGCAAGACGAGCCAAAGAAGAAGGCGATTGCATTCAATGCCGCTCCACTACATCCACATCGACCAATGATGAAGACTCGGAAGACGAGTTGGACTTGGAATCCATGGCCCTCATGGCAAAGAAGTTCAACCGGTTCTTCCGGAAAGGTAACTTCAAAAACAAATCAAAGTTTAGTTCTACTAACGCCTCCTCTCCTTTGTGTTTTAAATGCAATAAGCCAGGACACATGAAAGCGGATTGTCCTCAAAATAAGCAAAAGGAGAAGTGGAAGGCGCTAAATTTCGACAAGTCCAAGAAGTACAAGAAAGGGTACAAAAAGGGGCTTGTCGGGACATTCACCGACTCCGATGATTCCTCAAGTGGAGAGTCGGATGATGAGCAAGTGGAGCAAGCACACATGTGCTTCATGGCTAGAGAGGAGCAAGATAAAGATTCCTCCTCTGATGATAGCGACAATGAAGGCGACGATGAGGTAACAATGGATGACCTTAGAAATGCTAATGAGCAATTATGGTCTAAATACACTAAATTAGTAAATAGATATACTAAAGTAAAAGATGATTTAGCTAGCATCCAAACCTCGCCTAAACCTATCATCACCAACAACGACACTGTTGTTGAAGAGTTGAGAAATGAGATTGTAAATCTCAAGTCTCAACTTGAACATGTTCATATTGAGGAATCAGATGAACATGGGATAGCGGATTTGACTTCGCGAAACTCAACTTTGAGTATCGAGAATGAGAATCTTAAATCTCGTGTTTATGCACTCACATCGCAAGTGTCCACTTTGGATGCTTCGATGCATTCTCTCACCGAGAAATATGAGTGTACATTAGGCTGAATTAATAAATTCAATAAGGGTAAGGACCATTTGAATAACATCCTAAATGACTTACTTCCGGCCAATCACCACATTGGCTTGGGGTATAAGATGGGAAGTTCATCCAAATCGGCCACTACCTTTGTTAGGCCTACTTTCGATGCCTCAACGAGTGGTAGCAAACACTCTATTGGTAGTTCATCTACCAATGGTGCTTCCTCCTCGTACACACCCTCGTTTGGAAAGAAACCCACTTTGGGTGGACCTCCAAAGAAGGGTCATGCCTACATGTACACAAATACCATGCCACGTATGAACACACATCCTACTCCACTTGCTCACACATATGATGATTTTTATGCACCACATCCATGGGCACGTGCACACCATGTGAGACACCCTCACGCACGTGTTCCCTGTTCATCCACACCATCATATGAACCATTCTTATAATGCACCATTTCATCATGTTCCTTATGCCTATCCACGACATGCATCACGTAGAAATCAACAACGTATGCATGCACCCAATAGGATTAGGGCTCCCAAAATCTTCACTATTTGGAGCCCAAAGGACACAAGCATGAATGAAAAACAAGTGTATATGAATTCTTATTTTATGAATGTCGTGCATAGTGATAATTATGTGGGGAAGTCTAAGTCCAATTGGACTTGGCTTCCAAAGGTCTAATCTTTTGGACCCAATGACCTTGGGTACCATGATACGATATTTTCTATCTTTAGGTACTCAAGAAAAAAAGGAGCAACAAATCTAAATTTAGCTCCAAGAATAATTGGATGCTCGATAGCGGGTGTTCAAAACACATGACGGGTGACGCTCAATTGCTCTCCGGAGTGGTGCCCATTGCAAATGGAAACCGGGTAGTCTTTGGAGGCAACGAGAGCGGAACCATCATAGGTTTTGGAAAAGTGGGTAATCCTTCTAAACCTCTAATAAGTGATGTTTACCTTGTTAAAGGATTAAACCACAATCTTATTTCAATAAGCCAACTTTGTGACAAATGTTACAAAGTTAGCTTTGCGAAAGGAATGTGCCATATTTTAAGAAAAGATAATAATGATTTATTATATTCCGGCACACGCCATAAGGATATATATATCCTAGATCTTCTAAGATCACATGAACAATGTCTCATTGCCAACACAAGTGAACAACACTTATGGCATCGACGTTTTGGTCATGTTCACTTTGGAACACTCTTTAAGCTTTCCAAGTTAAATTCTATTAGAGGTTTCCCTAAGCTTGTCTTTCAAAAGAAAAGCTTTTGTGACTCGTGTCAACGAGGCAAGCTTCCAAAATCGTCTTTTAAACCTAAGAAAAGCATTTCATCTAAGCGGCCACTAGAGATATTACATCTAGATTTATTTGGGCCAACTAGAGTTGCTTCATTAGGAAATGCACGATATGGACTTGTCATCGTTGATGACTTTTCTAGATTTACTTGGGTATTTTAATTAAGTAATAAAAATGACGCTTTTGAAAACTTCACAATATTTGTTAAGAAAGTACAAAATCTCATTGGAACCACCATTGTCACTATTCGTAGTAATCATGGAGGAGAATTTGAGAATGAGTCTTTCTCAACTTTTTGTGATGATGTTGGTATTACACACACCTTTTCATTCCCTCGCGCACCTCCTCAAAATGGTGTTGTTGAGAGAAAGAATAGGACGCTAGTGGAGTGTGCTCGCACTATGCTTGATGATAGCCAACTTGGCCATCAGTTTTGGGCGGAAGCGGTACATACCGCTTGCTATGTGTTTAATAGGATACTTTTGAGGCCCGACACTAAACAAACTTGTTATGAATTGTTGTTTGGTAGGTTGCCTCAAGTTAAACATTTTCGAGTTTTTGGTTCAAAATGTTTTATTAAAAACACGTATGGTAGTTTGGACAAATTCGATCCAAGATCCGATGAGGGGATATTTGTGGATATTCCTCCCATAGCAAAGCCTACCGGATATACAAGAAACGAACCTCAACGATCGAGGAATCACTTCATGTTTCATTTAATGAAGGTTTTGTCCCTACTAGAATTACTAATGATGATGACTCAATGGATGTTTTATGTGATTCAATTGGTAATTCTAATTCTATTGATTCTATTGATACTAACCCGACTAATGAAGTTTTTGAGAATGTTCCTAGTGATCAGGGAATTCCCAAACAGCTTCATACAGTTCGTGACCATCCTCTTGAGCAAGTCATTGGTAATATTCATGATAGTGTCAAGACGAGATCTCAAGTCAACTACTTCGCTCATTGTGCCTTTGCCTCCTCGATAGAGCCAAATAATATTAATGAAGCGTACGAAGATGGTGCTTGGATCCTTGCTATGGAAGAGGAACTCATTCAATTCGAGAGGAATGAGGTTTAGGAGCTTGTTCCATTGCCTTCGAAGAACCACACCGTCATAGGGACGAAGTGGATTTTCAAGAACAAGACCGACGAAAACCAAATCGTCGTCCGAAACAAAGCTCGGTTAGTAGCTCAAGGCTATCGGCAAGAGGAAGGTATTGATTTCAAAGAATCCTTTGCTCCGGTAGCTAGATTAGAATCTATTAGACTATTGTTATCTTTTGCATGCCATAAGGATTTTAAACTTTTTCAAATGGATGTTAAAAGTGCATTTTTAAACGGAGATGTTGTTGAGGAAGTTTATGTTTCTCAACCTCCGGGTTTTATAAATGAAAAATTCCCAAGCCATGTTTTCAAACTTAAGAAAGCACTTTACGGTTTGAGACAAGCTCCTCGAGCTTGGTATGACCGTTTAAAAAATTTTCTTCTGGATTTAGGTTTTAAAATGGGAGAAGTTGATTCTACATTATTTGTTAACTATTCGAATAATGATATAATCTTAGTTCAAATCTATGTTGATGATACATTTTCGGTGCTACTAACTTTGCTCTTTGCGAAGAGTTTTCTAATGTGATGAAGGATCAATTTGAGTTGAGCCACATGGGTGAGCTCAAATATTTCTTAGGTCTCCAAATTTGCCAAATGAACGATGCAATCTTCATCCACCAAACGAAGTATACGATGGAGTTGCTAAAGCGATTTGGAATGGAGAATGCCTCCGGGAAGAAGACTCCGATGAGCACAACTACACATCTTGATAAGATGCGGGCGGTAAAGATGTAGACATTCGTCTATATCGAGGTATGATAGGTAGTTTACTACATCTTACCGCAAGTAGGCCCGATATTATGTTTGTCGTATGTGTATGTGCTCGTTATTAGTCTCAACCTAAGGATTCTCACCTAGTAGCGGTAAAACGTATTTTCCGTTATTTAAGTTACACACTAGACTTTGGATTACTTTATCCAAAGTCTAGCACATATGAGTTAATCTCATATAGTGACGCAGATTATGCGGGATGCAAATCCGACAGGAAAAGTACTAGTGGCACTTGCCATTTTATAGGAAATTCTCTTGTCTCTTGGTTTTCCAAGAAGCAGAATTCTGTATCACTGTCAACCACTGAGGCGGAATATATTGCCGCCGGTGCTGCGTGTGCTCAGGTTCTTTGGATGAGACACACTCTTAAAGACTTTGGTATAAACTGTGATACTTGCCCTATCATGGTGGACAACCAAAGTGCAATATGTCTCTCCAAGAATCCGGTACACCATTCCCGTTCTAAACACATAGATGTCCGACACCATTTCTTAGATGATCATGTTGCTAAAAAGGGCATCATTTTAGTGTACGTTGAAACCCAGAAGCAAATCGCCGATATTTTCACGAAACCACTAAAGGAAGACTCCTTTGTGCGGTTGCGTCAAGAATTGGGGATTATGGGTGAATCCGAGATTTAGGATTCATATTTTTTCAATAATCTTGCATGATATTCAATTTCATTATATTTGCACATGCTAGATTTATTGAAATTTTTTGGATTTTTGGTTGAATTTTCGGAATTTTCGCTCGATTTATTCATGAATGTCAAATTTAAGATTTTCGATGTTTAATGGGGGTAGTATAATGATTTGTGAGAGTATTACGATGTTTCGTCCAAGTGCGAATAGGAGAGAACTCAAAATTTCGAAATTTCAAATTTTTGAACGCTGTTAGTCGGTTCATGTTCATTGACCGACCGACTAGATCATCATCTAGTCGGTCAGTGAATGAACTCAGACCGACTAACTCAAGCCCTAAATTTGGCTTCAGTTACTGTTTGCACTTAGTCGGTTCAAGCTCATTGGCCGACCGACTAGATGGTCATCTAGTCGGTCAGCGCTTGAACTCTGACCGACTAAGTGCTCAGGGACTGTTTTGTCTTTTCGACTTCCAATCGATTTATACACTCACTTAACCGACTTATTCTCCTTCTAGTCGGTTCGTAGTCTCTTCTCCAGCCAAAACCCCCCGAGCCCCGTCGACTTCTTCCTCTCCCTCCGTCGATTTCCGACCTAATTCCGGGCGTGGATCTCTCTCCTCTTCCTCCTAGGGTAAATCTCTCCCTCTCCCATCTCATCTAGGGTTTGATTCTTGCGTTTAGGGTTAGGGTTTCTTAGATTTCATTCAATTTCAGCCCCTAGGGTTTGTGTTTAGGGTTTTCGATCTTTCGATTTCTAGTTGTTTGCTCGTGTCTCGTCGCGCTTATGGCGAGAACACATATTCCGATCGATCCCTCGCGTCCGTCTCCAATGACCATAGAGTCGCCCCCAACGGACCCCCTGCAACCCAAACGCCGTTCTAAGACCACCCATCCATCGTCTTCCTCGCCTCCTCTTAAGAAGAAGAGGACGACGACCGCAAAGCCCCGATCACAACCCAAGCCTAGGATGCAACCCGTTTCACCACCTTCATTCAGTGCTCCCACTCCTCCTTCTGATTCCGACACGGAATACATTCCGGAGACCGAGCATACCGCTCAGGATCCTACTCCTCCACTCCGATCTAGCACCCGATAGCCTAAGGGGAAGCTCCGATGCCAGCTGGCGGTGTCGATATTTCGCTATGTCGCGATAACCCGATGTGTCTCGCGGCATACAACCGTATCGAACACTATCCGCTGCTGTTGGAGCACTTCGTTAAGTTCTCCAACTTCCCAGGCCTAGCTGATCTCCTTTCGTCTAGCGGTCTTATCAATTATCTTCGGTATGACCCTAAGGCGAATCCACATCCTTACCCTCACCTTGTCAAGCTTTTCTACGCGAACCGTGTCCGGGGTCAGTACGACGAGACCCATTCCATTGAGACGACTGTCTTAGGGACACCGATAGTCCTCACGGCAGAAATCTTAGGGGATTTGATTGGTGTCTCCTCGTCTGGCCTCCTCCCTTCCGATATCTCCGTTAACGATATTTCTGAGCTTGATCAGGTAATGCTCGTCGAGATTTTCCATGTTATCCCTCCTGCCATGATTGGCGTCCCATCCAAGTCATTTAAGCCGAATGCCTGGGTCCTAAATCTGATCTTGAAGTCGTGCCTCCTTCCGAAGTACGGCTCATCTTCCTTGCCTTCCCAGCCTTTCCTTAAGCTCATTTACGCCATCTTCATGGGGAGCGAGATTAATTAGGCTAGGATCATTCTCGATAAGATGGATTCTTTCGAGTGTATCCAGAAGTCCACGAAATCTGCTCACATCCCATATCCCTGCCTTCTGACACTTGTCTTTCGTCACTTCTGTGTCCCTCTTCCTCCCGATGATGAGTGTCCTCTCGGTCCCCCTCTGAATGCGACGGCCGTCAAGAAGTCTCTTGCGGCGCTTCGTCATGTTCAGAGGACGACCCCTTCAGCTTCAGCCTCTGCTTCTGCTGCTCCTGCTCCCTCTCCTACTCTTGCTGAGCTTGCACGTTCGGTGAAACGTGTAGAGTCTCGTTGTGCTCGATCTAAGGAGATTCTCGCTCGCATAGCATTTCCCTTTGGTATTGAGATCCCTCCGTCAGTTTCTGACGAGGATGAGTTGGATGAGGATGAGATTCAGGAGCTTGTTCGTTCTGCTGCTGCTCGTTCCCCTGAGGGTACTTCTGGTGCTGCTGTTTCTTCTATCGTTGACCCTGAGAGCACACCTGGTGCCACCATACCTGCGGTGGATACTACGTCTGGTGCTCCCGAGGCCACTCCCGTCGCTCCCGTTGACACTCCTGCCGTCCCAGTAACCACCTCACCTCCTGCAGAGCCTGCTGCTGCTGCAGATCCTCCCGCTGCCTCCTGAGCTTCTTTGAGGACTCTCCTAGTGCACATTGGATGATAGATCGTGTAGTGAGAGTTGGGTAGGATAGATAGTGGTTCTGGATATTTTGATGTATTTTGGATATTTTCATGATGTATTTTGATGTATCTCATATGGAGTTTTGATATTTTTGTATGTATGTGGTACTCTGATATATGCTGTGATATGATGTTGTATTTTGTGCGTCGATCTGAGGATTGTTTATGTATGTCGGCGATGTATACTTTTGATGTGCTCATATTTCACATATATATATACATCGATGTTGACATTTCACTCTCTTGTGCACATTATATGTCTGTCTCTGATATTACTTACGTCGCTCGACGATCATAACTTGGTTAAATAGAAATTATTTCTATGAATACATGGAATTATTTTCCATGCACTAAAGTAACCAAGAATGTTGATATTGGAGAGTATATTCCATAACTCAATCCGTAAAATTGATTTGAGTTTTGATGATTTTATTTATCGATTTTCGACTTTGGTCTCATTGACACGCTTTGATTTACTTTGTATTTTTGCTTTGGTGTCATTTGGACCGTGGTCGTATTCTACGACTCCCGTGCTTTTATTTAAAGCCATTGTTGTTGTCGTTGATCTCCTCCCACTCTTTTTGCTAATGCCAAAAGGGGAGAGATATAATAATGACGATGAGCTAAATGATAATTTAAGCATTTTTCCAAGAATCTAATTTGATATGTTAGATTCAGGGGGAGTTAAGATATAAAAATGGATTTCAAATCCGATATTTCAATAATTGGATTCTTATTTTATACCTTACTCGTCTGCTTGATGCGTTTGATTATTGTTTAATTTGGAATTAACGTGTCATCAATGCAGGGGGAGTAAGTAAATTTCATTTGAATCATTATTTTTGATTATTATTTATGTTGGTTTGTCATCACCAAAAAGGGGGAGAATGTTGAGTATTGATTCCCCGGATTTGGTTTTGGATTATGAACAAACATAAATATATCGTGAACTAACTCTTTGTGAGCGCAGTTATGGAGATCGTCGCCAAATTTATATGAACATCCAAAGCGACTTCTCAAGACTTCTCAAAGCACGTGATCGTAAGCCTAAAGCTTCGTTGAAGCTCAAGGACCATTATTGAAGTCATGAAGATTCGATTGAAGCTTTTGAAGACGGTTCGTCAAGTTTTATTTATAGTCTTCTAGCTTCTTTTCGAAGATTGTTAAGCCTTGAGTAGGTCTTACGTTTTAATCTTCATAACGCTCATATCTTAGAGCTAGGATCTTAGTAGATGTCCATACGAACTTTCCCGAAGCTTCACGCTTCGATTCGCGACTTCTTGTGCATGTTAGTTGGTTCAAGAAGAAGAACCAACCGACTAGATGGTGATCTAGTCGATCGGCAAAACTTCTTGAACTGACTAGTTTGCCTTCTCAATTTCTAGCTCAGTTAATGTTTACAATTAGTCGGTCAAAGAAGGTTCACCGACCGACTAGTTATGAAACTAGTAGGTTAGGAATCCTTCTTGGACCGACTAGTTGAACTTCCATTTTTGAACCTGAGCTACTGTTTATCGTTAGTCGGTTTATGTACATTTGGCGACCGACTAGTTGATGAACTAGTCGGTCAACATTTGTTCTTGGACCGACTAAATCAATTTGTACTCAGACTATTTGTTTTATCTCTTAGTCGGTCTAAGTTCACTCACCGACCGACTAGTTGTGAAACTAGTCGGTTGGCAAGTCTTCTTGGACCGACTAGTTCTTTAAGTCTGAACTTCATCTATTCACTGTTCACCTCTTAGTCGGTTCATGTTGTTTCACCAACCGACTAGTTGATGAACTAATCGGTCAGTGATCCTTCTTTGACCGACTAGTTTGCTTCAGAATAGAGCCGTTGGAGCTTTAATTGAAACGTTTTTCTCTCTCTCTTTCCTCTATCCTATATATACTTGGAGAGCTGCATTCATTGCACTTAAGGCTGATATTAAGAGAATTTTAGAGATCAAAAGAGAAGCATTCAATCTCATTCAAAGCTCATTCATTTCTAATCTTGAATCTCTCCCTCACTCTTATTTCAAAAGAGAGATTCATTGATTGTGAGCCTTCCAAGCCAAGAGTTTGATCCAAGGTCACCAACATCCACGTAGGACTCCATTGCTGGTCATCTACTTGGAGCTAGGGTTTGGTGCCTTCATCTTTCCCAAAATCATCTTTGCCCTAATTCGTAAGTTTACTCAAGGCATAGGTATTTTGTGGTAAGCATTTCGTATTTCATTTACTTCATTATTGTAAGTGTTTTACTCTCGGTTGTGAGAGTTTGTTTGTGATCCCGGGTTGTGGGAGTCACATTTCAATTTGTGTATGATTTGATCTTGTAGAGGCTTTCTACAAGAATTTCATAGTGCAAATCTTGAGTTAGGGTTTCTAACTGAAGTATCTGGATGGGATCCGGGTGGTTGGGCCGTAGGATCACCGGGAACAAGTCCGGGAGACTTGGATAGATCCAAACCCCTTAAATTGCTTGTTTGCGATTGTTTTCTTTGTTGTCTATTATTTACATTTTCGCATTTCCGCATTGATTGGTAGAGTTTGCAAGATAATTAGGAATTATCTTCTTAATTATTTTAAAGTACTATTCACCCCCCTCTAGTACTTGTGCAGTAGCTACGTAGGGCATTACAACCCGTACCCCCGTCTCGTCAAATTATTCTACGCGAATCGTGTTCGGGGTCAGTATGACGACACTCACTCCATTGAGACGACTGTCTTGGGGACACCTATTATCCTCACGGTAGAAATCTTAGGGGAGTTGATAGGTGTCTCATCTTCTGGCCTTCTTACTGCTGATATCGCCGTGGATAATATCCACGATCTGGACCAGGCGATGCTTTCTGAGATGTTTCATGTTATCCCTCCTGCCATGATTGGCGTCCCCTCAAAATCATTTAAGCCGAATGCTTGGGTCTTGAATCTTATCTTGAAGTCGTGCCTCCTTCCGAAGTACGGCTCCTCTAGCTTGCCCTCCCAGCCTTTCCTCAAGCTGATCTACGCTCTTTTCATGGGGAGCGAGATCAATTGGGATCGTATCATCCTAGATAAGATGTACTCTTTTGAATGTATCCGAAAGTCCACCAAATCTGTTCACATCACATATCCTTGTCTGTTGACCCTTGTATTTCGTCACTTCGGGGTCCCTCTCCCTCCCGATGACCAGCGTCTGTTCGGTCCTCCTCTGAATGCGACGGCCGTCAAGAAGTCTCTTGCGACGCTTCGTCACGTTCAGAGGACTACCCCTTCTGCCACCGAGGGTACCTCTTCAGCTGCTCCTCCACCTCCTGCTCTTACTCTCGCTGAGTTTTCAGTTGCTCTGAGACGTGTGGAGTCTCGTGTTTCTCGTTCTGAGGAGATGCTGGCTCGCATCTTCTCTCACTTGGGCATTGAGATTCCTCCTTCAGTTTTTGACGAGGAGGAAATGGATGAGGCTGATCTCCAGGAGCGTGTTGGATCTCCTCTTCGTGCCCCAAAGGGTACTTTTGCTGCTGTTACTTCTGCTGGTGCTCCAGAGAGCACACCTGCTGCCACCATTCCTTCGGTGGATACTTCTTTCGGTGCTCCCGAGACCACTCCTGTTGCGACTCTCTTCTGTGGACACTCCAGTCGACCCAGTGACCACCACCCCTTCTGCAGAGCCTGTTGCTGCTGCTGCTGACCCTGCCTCCACCTCCTGAGCTTGCGTTGGAGGACTCTCCCATGTGCACTTTGGATGATATATTTAGTCGGGAGAGAGTGGGGTAGGATAGTTGGTGGTTATGGATTTTTGATGTATTTTTGGATGTTCTGATGATACACTTTTTGATGTATGTTCATTTTGATGTCCGTTGTGACATATGTTGTATGTGTGCACCGATCTTTCGATCGTTTTTATGTATGTTGGCGGATGTATACATTTTGTTCTCTCTGTGTGTATATATATATATACATCGTGTTGCCATTTATTTCCGTGTGCACATTACTTATATTTTTGTCTCTGATGTTGACTTCGTCGCTCGACGACTATCTTGATTTAATAGAAATTAACTCTATGAAAACATAGAATTGTTTTCCATGCACTTAATTCATCAAGAATGTTGATATTGGAGAGTATGTTCCATAACTCAATATGTGAAATTGATTTGAGTTTTGATGATTTCATTTTCGATTTTCGACTATGGTCTCGTTGGCACACTTTGATTTCCTTCGTGATTTTACTTTGGTGTCATTTGGACCATGGTCGTATTCTTCGACTCCTGTGCTTTTATATTTTAGCCATTGTTGTTGTCGTTGATCTCCTCCCGCTCTTTTTGCTAATGCCAAAGGGGGAGAGAATTAATAATGACGATGTGCTAAATGATAATTTAAAGCAATTTACTGTGAATCTAATTTGATATGTTAGATTCAGTGGGAGTTAAGATATAAACATGGATTTAGATACTAAATTTCAATAATTGGATTCACATTTTATACTTTCCTCGTCTGCTTGATGCTTATGATTATTATTTTATATGGAATTAACGTGTCATCAATGCAGGGGGAGTAAGTAAATTTCATTTGAATCATTATTATTGATTATTATTTATGTTGGTTTGTCATCACCAAAAAGGGGGAGAATGTTGAGTATTGATTCCCCGAATTTGGTTTTGATGATGAACAAACATAAATATCGTGAACTAACTCTTTGTGAGCGCAGTTATGGAGATCTTCGCCAAATTTCTATGAACATCAAAAGCGACGTCTCAAGACTTCTCAAAGCACGTGATCGTGTGCCTGAAGCTTCGTTGAAGCTCAAGGACCATTATTGAAGTCAAGAAGATTCAATTGAAGCCTTTGAAGACGGTTCGTCAAGTTTTATTTATAGTCTTCTAGCTTCTTTTCGTAGAATGTTAAGCATTGAGTAGGTCTTACGTTTTAATCTTCATATCGCTCATATCTTAGAGCTAGGATTATCTTAGAAGCCCATACAAACTTTCCCAAAGCTTCGCGCTTCATTTCGCGGCTTCTTGTGCATCTTAGTTGGTTCAAGAAGAAGAACCAACCGACTAGATGGCAATCTAGTCGGTCGGCAATCCTTCTTGAACCGACTAGATCTCTTTGCTCAAATTCTGCTCATTCACTGTTTACAGTTAGTCGGTCCAAGAAGGTTCACCGACCGACTAGTTGTCAAACTAGTCGGTTAGGAATCCTTCTTAGACCGACTAGTTATGTCTTTCATTTCACAGCCTGAGCTACTGTTTACAGTTAGTCGGTCAAAGAACAACTATCGACCGACTAGTTGTGAAACTAGTCGGTTGGAATTTGTTCTTAAACCGACTAGTTCCCCTTGAATTCAGCCTATACTATTTCAACTCTTAGTCAGTCAAAGAACACTCACCGACCGACTAATTGTCAAACTAGTCGGTTGGCAAGTCTTCTTAGACCGACTAGTTCTTTATTGTCTGAACTTTCTCTTTTGGCTGTTCTCCAGTTAGTCGGTTCATGTTGAATCACCGACCGACTAGTTGAGAAACTAGTCGGTCAGTGATCCTTCTTTGACCGACTAGACTGCTTCAGAATAGAGCCGTTGGAGCATTAAATGCCATGATTTTTGCTCTCTCTTTCCTCTATCCTATATATACTTGAAGGGCTTCTTGCTAAGCATTCAAGGCTGATATTAATTGCATTTTAGAGAATCAAAGAGAAGCCTTTTTTTTCTCATTTCCAAGCTTTCATTTCTCACAAGAATCTCTCTCTCACTCTTATTCCTCAAAAGAGATTCATTGATTGTGAGCCACTCAAGCCAAGAGCTTGATTCAAGGTTACCAACTCCTCCCTAGGCTTCTATTGCTGATCAACTTCTTGGAGCCGGGTTTGGTGACTTCTTCTCCTCCAAAATATTCCTCCTTGCCCTAAAATCGCAAGTTTACTCAAGACATAGGATTTTGTTGGTAAGCATTTCTTATTTCATTTAATTTTATATTGCAAGTTTTACTCTCGGTTGTGAGAGTTGTGTGTGATCCCGGTTTGTGGGAGTCACATTTTCTTTTGTGTATGATTTGATCTTGTAGAGCTTTTCTACAAGTATTTCATAGTGCAAATTGGAGTTAGAAGTTTCTAACTCAAGTATCCGGAGGGAATCCGGGTGTTTGGGACGTAGGATCACCGGGAACAAGTCGGGGAGACTTGGGTGGATCTGAACCCGTTATATCGTTTGTTTGCGATTGCATTTTCTTTGTTGTCAATATTTTCATTTCCGCATTGTTGGTTAAGTTTGCAAGATAATTAGGAATTATCTTCTTAATTATTTTAAAGTACTATTCACACCCCCCTCTAGTACTTGTGCAGTAGCTATCAGGGCATTACATATTCCCCCTTGGCCCAACGGTCAAAGGTGGTCTTTTTCCCGCCGATGACAATAAAACACCCTGCATAACCGATGGATTCCTAATCCCTATCGATTTCCTAGTCCTATGGACACATCAGGGAGAACCCACGAAGGGGTTTCCACCAAAATCCCAGATTTGGGAACTACTCACACATCTTTGCTAAAAGCAATCTAAATGAAAATCGACCGTTAAAAACATAATCGGGAAATATAAATGCGGTAGTAGTAATGCAATTAAGATAATATCAAAGTTTGGTTAAGATCAGAACACTTACAAATAGCAAAGAAATTACAGCCGTTACAAGGGAGAAAAACAGTAAAAAATTACAACTCTCTTGTTTCGGGAAACCTAGGGCTTCTATATATAGAAAACGACATCACTCGATCAGACCTGCTGCGAACTTCGGCAGCAATCTTCAGGACTTCACCCGGTCAGGCGACACGGTCGGTTGGCGGAAGCTTCTAGCCGTTTGGATCTTGGCGTCGTCGGTTGAACCGATCGGTTGATAAATCAATCGATCGGTTGGAATTGTCGCCCAAAAGACAGAAACTTTGGACATTTTGGCTCGGTCTGCTGGCGATCGGGTAAGCTCTCCGGGTCATCTCTTCGAGGAAACGGCTACAGATGAACCGATCGGGTGAAGATCACCCGATCGGTTGGATTGCAGCTCCAATTTTCCAGAGAGAACAGTCTGGCTGAACCGGTCTCCGACCCGGTCGGTTGACACTCTCGTTGCTTCAGCGACTGTCCGGGTCATGCACGCGTGCATCACCCGATCGGTTGCGTATCCAATCGATCGGGTGGGGGCTGAAAGATGGAGATCTTTGTCATTTGACCCCTTGGATCACGCGTGACTCCTCCCGTTACTCCGGGGACTTATGATATCGTCGTTATATGTTCCCTACGCTGGCATACTCCTGCAAAGACGTAAAAACACGGAGAAGTGAAAGAAAACAAGAAAATACGAGAAAACGGATACGAGACGGTGGAAAATAACAGAAAAACACAAAAGAAGACGTGCGTGAATATATGAAATATAAACGCACGTCAGCACGATAGAGGAATAAACGGATAAAAATAAAAAAGAAAAGAAATAACTAAGTAAGAAAATAAAATATCGTCGCTCCCCGGAAATGGCGCCAAAAGCTTGATCGCGTCCGGATATACACCCGAAAAACGACTTGTAGTTTTACCGCAAGCGCACGGTGTAATGGCGAGCGGGTATCGAACAATGGGAGGACAAATGGCAGTATCTCACTTTAATTACCTTGCTATCAAGAGAGTAATAATAATTTTGGTGTAATTGTCACAATCGTTCAATAGCAAGAAATATCAATAAAATAAAGCGTCTAGGGATAGGAAATCCCCACTACAGACCGTCTCTCATCCTTGTGAATCATAAATTTCATTGTTGCTAAGCTTGAATACAGGTGAACTAGTTGCAACTTAATGTAGAACCAAGCTAACGCTCTTGTGCTATTGCCGGACTATAGCAAACCTAAGTTAGGGTCCACTCTTGTGCAAACCCTAGCCTAAACCGCTAGTGTGAAGAACAACATCATTGTCCAATCGCATCTCGAGCCCGCTCTCGTGCAAACTCGAGCTACGATCTAGGTTGTGATAGTTCGTATTCGTCCAATCTCTTGCAAATGAATATTGGTATAGATTTATAATTAAAAATCCTAGCTTTGGTACAATCTCTTGCAAACCAAATATAGAGAATTCCAATTATCAATCTAAATCGAATATCTAGGCCTTCCTATCAATTGGGACCCAATCTTTTGCAAATCCCAATCGATATTAATTCCTAGACACTCGTAATATATCAATCACAACCTAACCATTATCAATTCTAGCAACAAATCTACAAATTCATCACAATTCAAAAGATCGGGTCCATAGGGTTCATCCCCATGCACTAGAACGACGGAACTACTCACTATTCGTCATGAAAATCTCAGATATAACAATAATAATCATGGCACAATTCATTGCAAATAAGAAACAATTCATAAAAATGAGATTTTTATTAAGAAAGAACAAACCAATGACGTAGCCAATGATCTCCAGCTGACATTTCTCAAAGAATAGCCGTCAAAAACCTAAAAGAAGTCTCTAAAAAATAATTCAAGTCTCTCCTAAAATTAGGGTAAAAACATGGCTTAAATACAAGCCAAAATCGTCCAAAAAATTGTGACAAAATTGCCCCTGTGCAGCCCAGAATTCGCATTCCTAGCAGCAGTCGGAGAGGGTCACTCGCCCGAGTGACCCTTGTCACTGGCCCTTGTCAAGTGACAAACCCTGTAAAATAACAGTGAGCTTTCTCGGGGTTTTCAGGGGTCCGTCTCTCAGGGTGACTCGGCCGAGCAGTCTTCTTCATTCGGCCGAGTAGCCTTCTTCTTCGGCCGAGTGAGCTTTCTCAGATTTTCCAGTAACTTCGGCTCTTCTCTGTCTGAATTCCCTGTACCACTCGGGCTAGTGAACTTTCTTACTCGACCGAATGGAAATCCTTGCTTGGCCAAGTGAATGTCTGAAATCTCGGTGCGTATCCGTTCTACTCGGGCGAGGGTGATCCTTCACTCGGCCGAATGAGCACTCTTGCTCGGCCGAGTGATGTGCTGTTGAGCTCCTTTCTTCTCCTTTTCACCTCCTCGTCGCTCCTATCGAATTCCTCCTTCTTTCGCTCATCCTCCGTCGCTGATAAGTCCTCAACTAAGCCGTGGGCGACACTCCGAAGTGCGTGAAACTCCTTTGATCTCATTTTCACTCCAAATCGCTCTATATTTCCTAAAATACGACAAAAACAAGAAATAGTGAAAAGCATCGCAATATCGTCGAATAATCGTGAAAAACGCAATATGGGCGACCAAAATGTCATGAAAACATGCAGAAAAAAGGTATAAAATATGGAGTGATCACCTACTACACCCGCAGCTTCAAGGACAAAAGCGGAGAAGGACTCAATAAAATTCAATGTGAGGGCTATGAATGCCTTCCATTGCGTCCTCACTTCAAATGGGTTCAACCGCATCTCCATGGGTAAAATGGCCAATGAAATTTGGCATACATTGGAGATTTCTCATGAAGGGACTTCGAAGGTAAAGAAATCTAAACAATGCGTATTTAGATCTAAATATGAGTTGTTTAAGATGCAAGATGGTGAAAACATCTCATAGATGTTCACAAGGTTCACAGAAATCATGAACACTTTAGAAGGATTTGGTAAGGTGATTTCCCAAGAGGATCGAGTAGAGAAGATCCTTGATTCGCTCACATCTCAATGGGAGTTAAAGGTTAACGGAATTTTGGAGTCTAACAAAACGTCCAAATATTTCGTTGAGGAGTGAATTGGGAATCTCATGGCGTATGAAGTGAAGCTTCAACACAAGAAGGAGATTCAACCATCCAAGCCCGAGAAGCCAGAGAAGCAAAAGGGGGTTGCATTCTATGTCGAGAAGGAGCTAATCGAGTGAATAAAGAAATTCCATCGAGAAGCCTCGAGTGAAGATGATGGAGAAGATGATGCTAGCGATGATGATTTCATCGAACTTGCCAAGCAATTCAAGGCATTCCTCAAGGACAAGCAAGGTAAATCTTTGTCAAAGTTTGCCTCCAATTCTAACAAGATTCCTATTTGTTACACTTGCAGTGGTAAAGGTCATTGCTCTATCGAATGCCCTTCAAAACCCTCCAAAGATTACTACAAAGGGAAAGGGAAGAAACATTGGAATGGCAAGTCCAAATTCAAGAACCAAAAGAAGGGACTTGTGAGGACATTCGATGACTCGGATGCGGATTCATCAAGTGACAAAGAGAAAGATGACAAGAAGCAAGCCCACATGTGTTTCACGGCGTTGGAAGATCTTTCTTCAAGATCTAGCAATGAAGAGGTGGAGTCTTGGCTCAAGTCCAATGAAGAAGTGTGCTTCATGGCAAAAGGGGAAAAGTCTTCATCAAGCTCTAGCGAGGATGAATGCGATGAGCAAGTTGAGGAGGAGCCAAAGCTACCATATGAGGAGCTCGAATATCGATACAATGTGGCTTCCAATGTGGCAAGTAAGTGCATCGACTCATATGCTAAATTGAAAGCAAAGTTTAAGAATGCTATGAGTAGGGTGCATGCTTTAGAATCTTCTAGTGTAAACAATAATGATATGCATATTTGTGACACCAGTGAGAGAGACACACTTCTCTCTCAAGTTAAGGAATTGAGCATAACCAATGATAAATTAGTAGCTCAAAACCTTAGCTTAGAAACTTGCATTCAACAACTTACGTTGAAATGCGAAGAGGAATCCTAAAAGCATATTAGCTTTATTCATGCTAGGGATTCACTCCACGGTTTGCTTGAAAAACAACATCCGGCAAACCATAGTGGAGATTTGGGATAAACTCCAAAGGTAGTTACCAAACCAACATCTAATTCTTCCTTTGGTGCAAATACAAGAATATTTGCAAAAGCACCTAAGAAGAATCACCATGCTTTCTTGTACAACAATAACACCATCAAGAAGCACGTAAATCACAAGGTGGTGAGGAATAACGAAAATTATTCATTTTTTGCTAAGAAGCAGAATTCTCACTCTTGCATGCCAAGAAAATATTTTCTACACCTAAGCATGCCACATCCAACCCTCTTGCAAAGACAAAAACCTTGCCTAGGAAATCCTTCAGTTTATTGATTCCCACTAGGTGTACTATGCAAGAGAGGGATATATACATCAACTCTCTAGTCAGGAATGTGATCACCTCATGTGATTACATTAGGATATCAAACTCCTCTTGGGGTTGGTTCCCTAATGTTTAGGTCTCTCACACATGTGCATATTGCATGTGTTTTATGCTTAATGTTTATTTTTAGCATATCCGTTATTTGTGCGATGTTTCATGATTTTGAAAATATTTTCAAATTTATTTTTCATGAAAATGGGGACCATGGGGAATACATTGGCATACATGCATTTTTTGATCCATATGTATGTCAATGGGAGAGTTAATATGTTGTATATTTAAAATATTTTAAAACATAATTTAACTCTCATTTTGGGTTTTGATTGAGATCATTGTTTCACAATTGGAGTCATTTTACAATTGATTATGATGGTTTCAAACTCAACCCATTGATATTGCCAACTTGTTTCATGATATATTTTGTCTTGGCAATGTCATATGTATCAATGTGGTTGATTTTTCCATATCTATGCTTTGATACACTTAAGGCTCATGGCTCCAAGTATTATTTACAATCGGTAAATAGGATTATCTTTCAAGATTTCTGTTCTTCAATTGGTATTATCTCAAGTGTTAAATATCTTTTATCCTTTTCTTTACAATTGGTATTAGATCCTAGAAGTCAAAAATTTGACCATTTCTATGATCTAGGGGAGCATGGGATAGTGTTGATACCGACTAAATTTTTATATTTGGTATCATACATCTCTTTATCTCTTGTATATTGTCACATCTTTAATTAGAATGTCAAGGTGGATATATTTGATGTCCACCTTTTTGACAATGACAAGGAGAAGAGATATATGCATTATGTAAATCATGTTTATCACATATATGCATATGGAGAGAGATATATATCTACAAGAATATATATATATATATATATATATATATATATATATATATATATATATATATATATATATATATATATATATATATATAGTTTGACTAGGATCCATTCGGATGGATCAAACATGCGGATCCATCCAAGTGGAATTTAAAGCTAGACAATGTAAATAGAAAATCCGACCGTTGGATGTCTTCTAACATGTCTAAACTAGCTACAAACAAAATTTCAACTAATTTGGACATGTTTTGCCCATGCATCAAGTGGTTGGAAAATTAGCCGATTTTATAACTATTCAAAAACATCGATTTTGCAACCACTTGATGCATGGGCAAAACATGTCCAAATTAGTTGAAATTTTGTTTGGATCTGGTTTAGACATGTTAGAAGACATCCAACGGTCGGATTTTCTATTTACATTGTCTAGCTTTAAATTCCACTTGGATGGATCCGCATGTTTGATCCATCCGAATGGATCCTAGTCAACATATATATATATATATATATATATATATATATATATATATATATATATATATATATATATATATATATATATAGAAAGGAAAAATTATTAGCAAAATTTTGTGCAACAGATTGAAGCACGTCATTTCAGACCTTATTTCCCCCCGAACCAAGCTGCTTTCTTAAAAGACAGGTTGCTAGCTGATTGCACCCTTCTTGCCCATGAGCAGATTCGGGATTTTAGCAACCCTATGGGGGCCAGAACTTGTTTAAAGCTTGATATTCGTAAGGCATTTGACAGCGTGAACAGAGAATTCGTCTTGTTCCTCCTCCACCAAATGGGATTCAAGCATACTTTTATTAACTGGATCTTTCAATGCATCTCTACTACCATATTCTCTGTTTTGGTTGATGGTTCACCTGAAGGCTACTTTGATGCAAATAGAGGCTTGAGGCAAGGTGATCCACTTTCCCCGTACTTATTTGTGCTTGTAATGGAGGCTTTCTCTCTTTTAGTTGACATTGCGGAATCATCTGGGAAAATCCAACCGATGCGCAGAACTGGTTCCATATCTCACTTGCTGTTTGCAGATGACCTCTTAGTGTTCTGCCGTGCAAACAGTCATTCTCTATTAGGGCTCAAGGACCTGCTCAACACTTTTTATCTTCTTTCCGGACTTCAGATAAATTGGGATAAAAGTTCTGCTATTTTTAGTAAGGGTGTCCGTAACCGTCAGAGCTTATCTGACATCTTGGGAATAAAGATTGTAACTTCCTTCACCATTTATCTGGGCCTCCCCCTTTCCTCAAATTATCCCAGAGCTTCATTATTCAGCCGACTGGTGGACAAATGCAAAAAAAGGTTGTCAGGTTGGTCTTCTACTATTCTATCCATCTCTGGGAAAATTGAATTGGTCCGATCGATAATCTACGGTATGGTTGCATTTTAGATGCAAGCGTATTGTTTCCCGCCTTCAGTCATTCGTTCCATTAACGCTGCCTGCAGGAAATTCATTTGGGGTAAGCTTTCTAACTGGTCCTGGAAGGATATTTGTATGCCAAAAAGGGAAGGAGGAGTCGGGTTGAGACACCTATCTGATTTAAATACTGCCTCTGGAATTCGTCTCACCTGGAGAGCCCTCTCCTATAAGGGCATGTGGGCACAATATATGAAAAAACACTATGTGGATTTGGATAGCAGATTTTACACAACCAAAGCTAAACCCACTCATTCAGGATCCTGGAAATACATGCTCAAGTGTCGGCATATATCACAAAATATTATCAAGCGATCTATTAAGGATGGTACGTCGACCTCTTATTGGTTTGATAATTGGCACCCACTAGGTCCTCTCCATAAACTACATCCCCCCATCCCAGGTACTGAAGATGCTAGAGTTTGTGACTTCTGGACGGTAGCTGGGTGGAGAGATGAGCCGGCCACACACTGGTTTTTGCCGAAATTGCTTCAGATCTCACTTGTTGAAGGCTGTGATGAATGGAAGTTGAACAATGGACCAACCTGCACTATGCGGAATTGCTGGGAGTCTGTTCGAGTACCAGGGCCGGTTTTTCCTTACTACAATCTCGTGTGGTTCCCGCAACATATTCCAAAGATGTCTTTGGCCCTTCTCCGCGCTATCCGAGGTAAATTGCCGACTAAAGAGTACCTGTTAAAGCTTGGTATCATCAATAATCAGAATTGTGGCCTTTGTTCGGGAAATAAAATTGAGAGCACTAGCCATATTTTCTTCGACTGTGATTTCTCTAGATATATCTTGAGTAGAGGGTTGCTGAAATTGGGTTATACAGGATTTGTGCCAAACTCCATTCATGACGTTTGCGATCTTTTCCTAGAGAGATATAACAAAAAAGATCCGTTGGGAATGTTGGCAAAAATAGTGTTGTCGGCTATGGTGTGGCACATTTGGAAAGAGCGTAATAGGCGAATTTTTGAAGACAAAGCAACAATGAAGACTGCTATTTTTGAGGAAATTGCTTCGGTAGTCAGGACTTCCCTAATGCATATGGATTTATCGGAGGTCTCCAATGTCGAACCTTTTGTGAATTGGGGTCTTATTGCAAGTTGAATTTTTACTGTATTCTTTGCTCCCAAGTAGTAGAATGTTGATTGGAATTGGTAGCGGGTGACGGCGCTTGTGCCCTCTCCCCGCTCCATTTTCACTCTGCTTACTACTATCTTGGATGTTCTTTGTAAAGTTTGTTGTTTTTTGTACATAATAAAGATTAACTCTTGCTCGTCAAAAATATATATATATATAGAAAGGTTAGTTTGTGTCTTTATTAATATCTTCAAAAAGTACAAGAATCCAATAGTAGTTAGAAAAGGTAGGTAAACTCAGAAAGGGGAGAGGGCACAAGCGCCGTCACCCTTTACTGTGAATACCGTACTCTTTCCCTAATATGTACAATACCACCATGATACTCACGATACAAGTAGTAAAAAACTATCCTGCATCTCTAAATTCCCACCTTTCCATAGCAAGGATGGCTTTTGGCTCAATTGGGTCTAGCTCCCTGAGGATAACTCTGATGTCGGATGTTATATCATCAAAAAGGACAGTCTTGGGTTTTAGAACTCCCTCAAAGATCTGACTATTCCTTTCTTTCCAAATATGCCAAACCGATGTTGCAAGTACAATCTTCACCAAAATGCATATTATATATATACACACATGGGGAGAGAAATGTGGGATTATGTAAACCATTCATGTGGAGCATGTTATATACTTGTTGCAATTGGTTTATGTAATCCATGCCTATTATATGTCACCATTATGTCTTATTATTTCAATTGGTATAATGAGTATTTACAATTGGTTTATCTCATTCAATAATTGGTGCATATAAGTAGGGGGAGCTCATTAGCATTGTGCTTTATTTTCTTTATTTTTATATAATGTGTGTCGTCATCAAAAAGGGGGAGATTGTTGAGTATTGGTGTTTCATACCAATGTTATTTTGATGATGATCACAATATTGTGTTGTTGATAATGACTCTCTTGTTTTAGTATCTTAGTTAATATTTCAAGAATATCATTTTTAGAGACTAAACACTTGGTGCAAGGATGGACATCTAGAAGAGCAATGCCAATACTTGGAACTTGATGAAGGGAAGCTCATCAAGAGGTGCCAAAGCTTGTAGATGATGGAGAGAATCAAGGTTGAAGCCACAGACTCTAAGGGAAGCACTGTAATCCATGTATTATTTCATTTATTGCTTTTCTCTTTTTGAGTCTAGGTTTAATGTAATGCCTTGATAGATAGATTAACTCATTCATCCATATGCATTTACCATATTAGTGCGCCTTAGGATTATCAAAGAAATCATCCCGATAGGTTCATCTTTCCTTAAACTCAAACTGGAGTTTTTGGCTCTCCTACAGTCGACTGATGAAGGCACGACAGGCGACTGGGTGATTCCAGGCGCCTGCCCAGCCTTCTACGACCGACTGGTATACACAGTGCAAGTCAACCCTTTTATTGACTTCTACTTGAGCTTTCACATTAGTCGACTGAAGTTTATTTTGCAGTCACCCGTCTTCCAACAGGCGCTTGGGAATTGTTCTACAGTCATCTATGCGTAACTTGCATTTTCTGGGCTGCATCCCAATTTGCAAGTCAGTCGATTGATGAAGTATTTACAGTCTCCTGTCTATTTATAGTCTCTTGTGAAATGGTCATCTATCGTCTGAATGCGCTAGTGCGAAAGTTGTAGTTTCTTTGCTCCGATTCCATCCCAAGTGACTGTTACCTGCTGAAGGATATACAAGCGCATGCCCATTGTACATGCGCCTATGTAGTATTTTACAGTCGCATGTCTTGGCTCAGATTATAGCCGTTGAGATTTTGATAGTCGTTGACCAGTCGACTGTCAGTTGTTCACCAGTCGACTGTCTGTGCCATAAACTGCCAAAATCTAGCCATTGTAGATTTATTTTTGGGGTTTTTATTTGGGTTTGAGGGTTTCTTTGGGCTTCATATATATATGAGAGGGCTGTGTTCATTAGAACTTCTTGGAACTATTGCAAATCATTAGAGATTAATTAAAGCCACTCTCAAACTCTCTTATTTTCCTCTTAGAGCTCATTCTCTCATTCATACATTGAAGTCAAGCTCAAGGAAAATCATCCAAGTGCATTTCAAGCAAATCTCATCACTTAGAGATCTCTTCCATGCACTGCATTCATTAATGAGTAAGTTCATCATCAAGGCATATGTAAGAGTTTATTTGTTTCATTTGTTTTCTTGAAACTCTAATTCTTGTTGTGGGAATTAGATACTCTCTTTGTGGGAGTTTGGTGTCCTAGTGTAGGACTAACCCTAATTCTCTGTGTGGGAGCTTGACCCTTGTGTAAGGTTGGTTAGGTTCTTGTGTAGGACAAAATCCGCTGTGTGAGGTATCTCTTTGTGGAATTGTATTCACTACCTTGTGTAGGATTATAGTGAATATTTGGTGTGGTTGGACGTACCCAAGTATGGGAAATCAGGGTAATATCTTGAGTTTTCTTTGAATTTTTGTGGTGTTTAAATTCCTCTTGCATTTATAATTCCACATTTGCAAGTTTAATTTTTAAATACGCAATTTGTGCCATTACACTATTCACACCCCCTCTAGTGTGTTGTTGTTAATATTGCAAGGGTAAGACGATCCTTACATCACATTCAAGAATTCGATCAACTGCTCCCTTATGTCAGAAGGAAGTCTTGACCAAATGGAAACATTCTTCCTTGTGTCATCAGACAACATGATGAGCTCCGTCTCCTCAACCGGGGCTGGTTGTCGGTCCGCCGTGTCCTTTTTAGCATCAAGGAGATCCTCCAGAGATACTTGCTCTGTCTATCTAATTGCGGCAGATAGAACGTAGCATGACCGAGCTTGCATCTGATTCCCTTTCACCATCTCGACTCCTTGGGGAGTCTGGAACTTGATCATTTGATGAAAAGTAGAAACGACCACCTCTATAGAGTTAAGAAGTGGTAGGCCTATAATCCCATTATAGGCAAGAATTGAGCTTCACTACGATGAAGTTCGTTACTCATGTGACTTGACGAGGGAACTTCCCGAGGGTGACCTGTAACTTGATCACGCCCGCGACGTCAGGAGCGGCATGTCCTGTGAAGCCAACAAGGGGACCAGGACATTCTTTCAGCTCTAATGAAGCCAGTCCCATCTTCTCCAATGTGGTCAAGAAAAGAACGTCACAGAAGCTTCCCGTGTCGACGAGTAATCTCTGCACCTTGACCATGTCGATGATGGTGCTAATGACGACGACATCATCATGCGGTAGTTCCACACCCTCAAGATCCTCATCAGGAAAAGAAATCGAGTGAGTGACATTTCTCGGTCGCTTTGCCCTACAACAGTGGTCATCACCTGCCCAGCGTAACAGCTTTGCAGGGATGTGGGTAACTCGCCTTGTGTAGGTCTGCCGAATATCGTGTTGAGAACATCAATCTCGGATGGATTTGAGGCATCATTCGCAGTCGAATCGAGCCTCCTCGTATTTTGGTTGGTGGGGTGAGTCGACATAGTCATGAGTTTTGTAAAGACATGGATGTTGACTCTGAGTTTCCACAGATGCGCCAAATGTTGATAAATGAATCCGTCCAATAGTAAGGTGAAGCTAACGTGTAACGGCCTGTTTTCATCAACATAACTATTACGTATTTAACCTATCTTCAAAAATTTTTTAAAACTATTTTGTAATGGTTTGTCAGGAGTTTTACGATTTCAAAAATTTCTTATAAAAATATTTTGAAGTACCAGACTAGTTGTGGAGTATTTTAGTAAGATCGAGTTTCATCAAAACCCTTTTACGATTTCAAAAATTTCTTATAAAAATATTTTGAAGTACCAGACTAGTTGTGGAGTATTTTAGTAAGATCGAATTTCATCAAAAACCTCTAAAAGATCTGATAAAAATTCATTTTCAGATATTGCTGTTTTGGCTTAATGAATTTATTTTCTATTCAACATCTTCAAAACGTTTTCAAACTTATATAGTAGCATTCTATGATCATTTAGGGCTCCCTATATTAATTTCGTAACTTTCTGATATCGTTTCGACGTAGAACCTGCAAACCCGCTTTCTAAACGTTTTGTCCTAAAACTAGTAGCTCTGTAGCTCAAATCCTAAAACGGACTTCGTATTCGCGATCCTCGTGACGATACGAACCCGTGGGTATGTTTTCGTAATTTTTCGGACACGTTTACTAGTGGGGGCAAAATCGTAATTTCGTTTTTACTAATTACCTAATTAACCCTAATTTCCTTTTACCTACCCTACTTAATTACATTACCCTACCTAATCCCTTACATAATCCTACAGCTACCCACAAACCCAACTACCCTTTTATCTCTTGACCTATATAATGAACCCTACTTCACTCAACTAACAACCCACACAACTCTCTCTTTCCCTCAACCCCCTCCATTTGTATTTAATCCCTTCCTAGGCTTTCAACTCATACACACAGGCCACTCTCTTCCTCTCGTTCGAAACACCTCACCCAAGCAACCTTGCTCGCAACTCATCCCCTGTTTCTCCCTCACTTAAACTCTCTCCCTCACATAGTATCCCTCTCCTTTCGTTTTCTTTTCTTTCGAACCCAGCAAAGCCCAAGTCGACGTCTCCCCCGCCCTCGTTCCCTCACACACACTCTCTCTCTCATTCACCAAAGCCCCGAACCCATCACCCCAGCTCACACATGCTCTACCCATCGCTGGCAAACCCACGCCCCGACTGCCCCTCCGCCGTGCGACGCCACCTCCGCCACAAACGTGCCCACCGGAGCTCCGCCTCTGCTCCACAGCGCCCACCGAAGAGTCCCCTTCGACGACGACGACATTCGACATCCACCTCGCTCAGTCAAGGGTCTCTCCTCCTCCAAGCAGTCACCGCCGCACTCCGATCCCCTCCGACCTCCGAGAGCGCCTCCACCGCCTTCCCCGCCATCTACACGCCGCCGAGAGCAGCACCCCACGCACCGCTGCTCCGCTCGAAGCTCCGACCATGAACCCCGAAGCACACATCAGCGCCACACCGCCCAACTCCAGCTGCTCCGCCGCTCGCCTGGCTGCCGACCTCCTCCACGCCGCACCCGAGCAACCGAAGACCTCTCCGACGAGTCGCCCTCCCATGTACAACTCGAGTGAACAACGAAGCGACGAAGTTGGGGTTTTAAATCTCAAATGTTTTTTATAAAACAATACGTATATGTATTGTTTTGAGTATTTTAGCATTTTATAAAATAGGTTATATAAGAATAAATGGTTTTAAATTGGTAAGTAATAATATAAGCCCCAGAAAAATGTAGGACCAGCTCCGGAAAATCGAAAATAATATTCTGGATCCAATGGCTCTAGTTTCATCTCAACCAGAAGCTTAGTTTTTTCAGAATAAATTTTTCAGCCTAAAAGTTAAATTCGTTATTTTCATTTAAAAATCTGTATCTCCTTATTTTCACATACACTAATATGTGATAAAATATATGTTATAGTACTAGTTAATACGATTGTTTTGACTACTTGTTGGAAGAATTCCGACGTGTGGTTTGTCCTAGAGAAATCTTTGAAATATATAATGAAAAATCGTTTTCTCATTTTTAATTAGTTTTAAATTGATTTTAAGCTTTTAAAATTATGAGAAATACCTAGAAGCTTTAGAAAAATATTTTCTTCCTGTATAAAATTATTTTGCTCCCATGTAGCCCCTCTAAAAATATTTAGTACGTATTTTGACGAGTTCTAAGCTACTATAAAAATACAAACATGTTAAGAAAATAGTGTACTCTTTAACCGGCCATTTCTTGTGTTTGCATGTACCAATCCTCGTGGACCAGCTCCTCTAGCTCCAACCTCGTTTTGCCACAACGAGCTCGAAATTAGTAAGTCACTTTAATTCTAGTTTTAGAAGTTAAGCCAATGTAAAAACATGAACTTAGGATGCTTATAAATAGTCTCAGAACAACCATTGATTCTAACTAACTTCAAATGAGTTTCTTCAATTGCACGTAAACTTATAACTCCGTTTATACTTGTTTACCATGTTTTGATGCTCATCACTTGCACAACTACGCATACACTTTGTGTACACTTGTAGCACAATTGCTCATGGACACATCACCTGCTGTATGCCATTTACTACTCAGTAAATGCTAACAAAGTATCGTATGAAATATCATGTGTGGAACATCTTATGGTACATCTTGTGAAACATCTTGTGGAATAGCTCGTGGAATATCTTGTCGAACATCTCGTAGAACATCATGAAAGGAACATGTACTAGATTCACATGACACATCACTGGGGTTTGGGGTAACTCATGGTTTGAGAGAGTGCGGGAGTGACTGGAGTTCAATCAACATGTCTAGCTGCATGGGTTTTGGCATCATTTCAAGCTGCCTGTGTGTTGGCAAACATATATGCTGCTCGCCAGCATCCTGTCTAGCTGCCACGGTTTTCGACATTCGTCTGGGTAAGCGCACCTGGGCAAGAGATGAACTCAATGGTTACATATTGTACTCTCCGATTGGAGTCACTTAGTTCAAGTAGAGCTTGCACGATCACCTCTACTTTACGCATTACACACCTGTGCAGTCACCAGTACTTTACTTCACCTGCTTAGCCTGCTTTACTACCTTGTTGCCTGTTTGTTTTACTCCACATGCATGTTTATTTTACTATTGTTGTTACTTTACCTGCTTTAATACCATGTCATATATGCCATGTCATCGTTGTTGCTCTCATACTTTATTTATTTCACTTGCATATATGACTGTTGTTCCTTTACTTTTCGAACGTAGTTAGTTCCATAGTCTGTTCATTCTCATGCTTGTACACAGCTTTTATTACTATTGCTAGAATTGTTGTGACTTACCTACGGTTCCATCTCCGTGGCACCTCAGACGACGTACATATGGAGGTAGATGCTCTTGAGTTGATAGCGCCAGAGTTCGACCCTGAGACCCCAGCTTTCAGTTTTATTTTTGCCATGTACTTTCTTTCTTTCATGTATCATTGTTGGAACCTTTGTACAGTATGGATTGTAATAATTGGACACTATTTGGGTATTTTTGTACATCTCTGCATCGTGGCTATTTTGGTTTCACTGGTTAACTGCAGGACCTGCACAAATATCAAAGAAGTGACGGGCCCCCGAAAGCGGGTCGTTACATAACGAGGATGCCTCTGAAGACGTGGACCTTCGTCGGCTGAAGAGTGGGACCCACGACGGATGGGACCCGAGTTAGGAAGGATCGAGTCCGAGGTACAAGGTGGAAACTCGACCTTGAACGATCCTTCGAGCTACTGACTGGGTCGTCCATTGAGCTATCTGCATTACAGACGCTCGTTAAGGGGGTCGGATCTGGGTTCCGACCCAAATCCCCTCTGTTTCTTAAGTCAGTATGGGACTTAAGATGACTCGGGGCAGTGAAGAACAATATGAAGGGATGTCAACTTACAGCTGTCCCACCGAGCTTTAGAGGAAGAAACATAGAAGTGGAAAGTAAGGAGATGAGTTGTCAGAGTACCTAGTGTTTAGTATCTTTGGAGTCTGGACCCTTTTGGTGGTGTTGTCTTCTCATCTATTTATAGATGGCGATCCCTTTTCCCATGTGCCAATGGGTAACGTCCTTGCCTTTATAAAGGCGTGATCTTTCCCAGGGATGTGGATAATGGCCGCCCTCTTAATTTTCCATTATTAACCAATCCCTTTATAACAGCAAGTCCCAACGGCCTGCTGAGCGAGCACTTTGACTAGGCACATAACTCACTTTTCTTGGTGAGCCCTCGAGTTACTGGGCATAGGCACATTTCTATAATCGGGCTCTTCCTTCCAAACAAACTATCTCTTCTTCGCTTTGTGGGCCGGTCCAATGTATTAGCAATTCCAAAACAAGTTCTTGCTCCGCACACGCTTTTTTTGTTTTGAACCACCGATTTTCGGACACCACATTGGGCGCCAACTAATCCGGCTCAAGTTGGGTAGGACCTGCAAAGGGCAGCTAAAGCTCTCCCTCACCAATTTTTAACACTGCTGTATCCAGTGGGACTTTCAATCGAGACCTCCTGGAAGCTAGCACAACCACACGCCAGTTCTGCTACGCATTGGTGGGTCTCCGCACAAGCTTTCAATCACTCAAAACACACATTACAAATGCGAGCTTGCTTCTCTAGCATAATGCTGTTAAAACCCGTATATAACCAGCCCGAACCATCTTGAGAGTAAACATGCAAATCTCCATGATTCGTCTATGTAATAATTGCATGTATGCAATTGTTAGCAATCCTATTCTATTTAGGATTGCATGTTGATCCTATCAGTTATATCATAGCGATGTTTTTGAGATAAATGTCGAGTCTATGACCCTTAACCTCTTTTACATAAGGTCGTGCTAACAATCATCCCCCTCTTTTTGATGGTTTCCTACTATAAAGCACACCTGCTGATTATGATGTGTGGCGAGTAGCGCATGATATCGTGAACCCACTATCATGGCTTCTGATTCTACAATACTCAAATTGAAAGAGGAGTGGGATGCAAATGGCTAAAAGATGTATGTTGTCAATGCTAAACCCATGAATGTGTTTTATTGTTCTTTAGCAACTAAAGAATTTAACCTTGTATCTTCTTGTGTCATAGCCCATGAAATTTGGCAAGCACTAGATGTCACACATCAATGAACATTGCATGTTAAGGATGCACAATTGGTAATGCTGATAAACAAATATGAGAACTTCGAAATGAGACCTTTAGAGATGATTCAAGAGATGCTCATAAGAATCACTGACGTTATGAACAAGGCTAAAGATCTTAGATGGGAATTTAATAAATACAAACTCATTCGTACGATTCCTCTTTTACTTGAGTAGGATCCAAAGATCACAACTATTGAGGAATCACATGATTTGACTAAGATGAAACTATAAAATATTATAGGTAACTAATTAAATCATCTAGCGTCTCCTTACCCGAATGAACCAATCCATATTCTTATATAGGTAATCATATTTAGCCCTAATGGTGGTTAAGGTCTTCTCTAAATCATTAAGCCTAGCACTGAGGTTACTTCATTCATCACTAAGCAATTTATTCTTACTAATCAAATTTTGGTTGTCTTCTTTTTTCTTTTCAATATCTAAATGAGACATTCAATCTTTATGCATCTCTTCTTAAATCTATGATGGTCCTTAAGAAAGCTCTCATACTTCTTATATAATCTCTGAAAAATATCATCATCATCATCGGAGTCATGTTCATAATTTACCTCATCCTCGTCTTTGATCCTCATAAAGCGCGCGCATGTACGTCCTTTCTTCTTCTTCATCGTCTTCTTCATCCCCCACACTTGAGGACTTATCGAATGACGCGTTTGAGTCTTGATGCCATCCTATTAATGCTTTCTTCTTGGTCTTCTTGACCTTTGGTATATCTTTCTCCTTTTCCTTGCCTTGCGCTTTTATAGCAGACACTCCTTTATACAGTATCCCGGCTTATTACATCCAAAGAAAATAATATGTTTGTTAGATAATATTTGCTTAGTTTTAAACTTACCTCAGAGATGGTTTTTGAATTCCTTTGTAATGAGTGCAATTTGATCTTCATCTTTATCTCCCCAGCTTTCTTTCTCTTGTTGGCTTTAAAGGCAAGTGATTTCTTCTTTGTTTATTCCTTTTCTTTTCTCTCATTGACTTGGAGCTTATAGGCCAAGGGTTGCACATATGTATTCCATTATGAGCCTGGAGAGGCTGTGAGCTTTTTGAATTGCTGTTGACTTCGCCTCCCATTCTGGTGTGAGCAAGCGAAGAATCTTGCTCATTTGTTTCTTTTGTGAAATCTCTTTACCTAGCCCGCTGAGTGTGTTGATGATTTTAGTGAAGCAGGTGAGCGTCTCAGTGATTGTCTCTCTTTCGTCATCATGAAGAATTCGTATTTATGTGAAGAAATTTTAGTATCGTTAACACGAGTGTTACCTTAATGAGTTACCTCAAGGGACTGCCATATTTGATGCGTCATAGTTGATGTTTAGACGCGGTTGTATTCCGTGCTATCTAGTGCACAAAATAATGAAGTCATCACTTTGACATTCAATGTCACTAGAGCTTTCTCACGTTTGCTCCACTCAGGGATTGGCTTCACATAAGGAGTTTTCACCAAGCTTTATAAGTACATATCGATTGATTGGAGGAAAAGCATCATCCTTCTCTTTCACGCACTATAGTTGGAGGTGGTGAGCATAGGTGGCGAGGTAATAGATTGTCTCTCTGGAACTTGGTGTGGATTTGTTGACACCATCTATCAATCTCACTTTGACTCCACGCGTTGGATCCACTGAGATGGCAAATAGAATACTAGAGGGGGTAAATAGTGTTTATGCAAATATAAAAATTGCTTTAGAAAATTCTACCTAAGTAATTAACTTGAGTTATCAAATTAATACTTAATCAACAGTATTACGTGCATGATATGAGTAATGGAAGCTTAAAATAATTGTAAGTACATATTAATCACAGAGAGACAAGCGCAAAAAATAATATTTACCCTGGTTCAGGCAACACTTATCCTACATTCAGCCACACATCCAAATGGGGACATATGATCTACTAATCACGTCTCCAATGAGACAAATAAACACCTCTCCAATGAGAGAATAAAACAACTCACAAATGTGAGAAATACTTACAATGCATATTTAACATATAGACCAATGTTGAAGCTCTTGTATAGTGTTGTGGCTATGGTGATTGACCTCCAAATGATGTAAAAAATAAAACTCTTGAGATCTAAACTTGGCCAAGAAGGATAGAAGAAAACTTTGGAAAACAATGACCAATGATGGGGGTTTTTTGCTTAAAAGCTCTTTCACTTAAAAACTCTTTTTACCCAAGAAAATTGATCATTAATTTTGTAATAAATAAAAAAACCAACCCTCTATAAATAGGGTAAAATCTGGGTGAAAACAGTTGACAAAAATGCACCTTCAATGTCTCTCTAATGGCTAGTTCAGAAGAAAGTTAAATATGACCGTTAGTGGTAGCTAATCGACCACAGTTAATCCATTGGTCGACTAGTGACTGAGTGATCAATCAGTTGGACAACAATAGTCGACTACAATAGTCTGCCAGATATTCCTGAGAGCACTAGTCGACCACATCACTAAAACTAGCCGACTACTTTCCTGATACTCTGACACAACACTTAAAACTTAGAAAATAACTATTAAACAGTTTTAAAATATTTTGTGTGTGTTGCTAATTGTGTGTGAGCTTCAGCAAAGACTTTAACATGCTACCAAGATTTTAATAGGGATGACCAATACTACTAAGCCAATTTAATGCACCGTGTTTTCGGAAAAATGGGATTAATATGCCTCTATCATTTAAGCAAACAACAACAAAAAAAGCCTCTAAAATCTGTTATGTATAAATCATACGTCCGGATAAAAATAAATAAATTCACATATACATAGTTAAAGAGAGTGCATTGATACATCAATTACCCAAATCAAGGGAGAAAATCTTTTATCCTGCTCCGTCCTCCATGGCTCATCAACGAGATTTCAATATTTTTTTTAAAAAAAACCTTATTATTACAACAATGCATAGAAGCTCCACGTGTTTCTCGTTTCCAGCTTGTCAGCAGTACGTAGCAAGAGGAGCGGCGGACGGAGGCAAAGCTCCCAGCGCCGCCCTAGGTGTAGGGAGGGGGGATGGGGAGCTTGGCGATGAAGCCGCAGAGGAGGGTCTCGTTGAGCATGGTGTACTCGTCCCTCAGCGACCTCGCAGGCGACGTGACGCTGACGTACAGCTGCTGGCCGAGGTGGTACCTCTCGAGGATGTTCGACCGCAGGTTCCACATCCCGGCGTTGTCGAACGTAAGCAGGATCGCGCTCCACGAGCCCGGGTAAACCTGCACGCTGTGCCTGCTCACCGCATCCAGCAGGTTGTAGTTCTTCCTGTCCTCCGGCGTCCACTTCCCCGGCCCCATCCCGACGGAGAAGAAGGAGTAGCCGTTGAGGTGGTAGGACTGAACGGCTGTCTCGGAGTTCTGCAGGATGACCTCCACGTAGGTCCTGAACTCGACCGTGATCACGTTCGGCGCCACCTGGATCTGCGTCCCCGAGGGGGGCTTGTCCCCTATGAGGTTGTACTTGAACACCCGGTCGCTGACGTTGTAGTACTCTGCCAGCTTGAGCGGCACCTCGGCGTCCACGTGGGACACGCCGTTGATGGCGTACCTCTTCTTTCCGTTCACCACCCCGGTTGAGCTGTCCAGGATTATGGTGCGGGTTATGTTGATCTGCCCGTAGTGGTACGACCCCTGCGGGTTCGGCCTGGCCGCGCTGGCCGTCAGGTTCCATCGGAACGACCTCCACTGGTTGAAAGACCACGCCCACCCGGCCGGGGCTTTGGGCAGCTCCGTCGCCGGGGCGGTCTTGGATCCCGCGTAGCGGACCACGGCGGTGGAGGTGTGGGTCTCCTTCTGGAACCGCGTCGACGCCACCAGGTAGTAGTCCCGGACCTGCTTGTCGGCGGTCACCAAAACGGAGTAGCACTGGCCAACGTGCACGTCGAGCGACTCGTACTTGTTCTGCACCACGTGCGAACCGTCCATCTCGACGAGCTTCATGGTGTGGCCCTGTAGCCTGACGTTGACGGAGGCCTTGATCCCGACGTTGCAGAACCGGTACCGGTACGTCTTGCCGGGCTCCATGGTGAACATGGGGGCCTCGTCCTTCCCCGACTTGTCCTTCCCGCTCTTGCCGTTGATGAGGATGCCGGCGGGTCGGCCGAGGCTGCGTCCCTTTTCGAGGATGCGGCCGAGGACCTTGTGGTCCTTGGTGTACCAGTCCCCGACCAGGACCGTGTAATCGTCGGCCGGCGGGTCAAACGGGACCGGGATGAGGAGACGGCTGTTGATTCGCAGGCCGCCGAACCCGCCGGCCGCCTTTTGTAGGCCTATGGATGGATAGTAGTAGTAGCTGCCAATCTGATCCTTCACCTGGAAATGGTACGTGTGGTTTTTGCCCGGGGGGATGGGGCAGTTTGTCCCCGGCATCCCGTCCATCCAACTGTTCTTCCTCTGTTGGATCCCATTCCTGTCGCCATTCACCATGTGGTCATAAAACTAGTTACATACGACCGACCATGGACACGAGACAACCAAACTTACCATGTGATGAGCAAGGGCTCATCAAGCTTGTTGTGGATGTTGACGATCACGTTGTTGTTGGTGGTGGAGTTGATGTTGGGGCCGGGGAACTGGCCGTTGATCAGAATGCCCTTCTGCGGCACGCCGAGGGGGCTTATGGTGCCATACGTGACGGTCCACTCGAAGAATATGTACGGGTCCTCGGCGTGGACGACCACGACGGAGGAGAGACCGAGGAGGGCGAGGAGGGCGAGGGTGGAAGCGATGGCAAGTCTCATCTCTCCGATGATCAGAGAAGACTAGGTTGAAAGCGGGGTTATATAATGCGTGGGTTTAAAGGTAGTCTGCAAGCGGGAGGACAGGGGGGAGAATTTGTCGGTGGGTTAACGAGGGAGCACGGAGTCCGTTGGAAGGGGTGGCCCCCCTTCCGTTGTTGCCCAACAATTGCGCGCGGTCTCTGCATCCATGTTGTGTTTTGACCCCTTCATTTCAAACCGGGGTTCTTTTCTATTTATAGCGTTTTCAACTTAATTTTTTAATTAGATCAAAAATATATTATAATTTTAATCAAGAAAAGGAAGGGGAAAGGGGGGGAGGACTAAATGGGAGTCTTGAGGTTGTGATGCATTATGCGATGGGGTATAACAGAAGCCTACCATTTGGTTGTGAAGAATGTTGGAAAGGAGTATAGAAAAACACCTAATGCAACTAGGAATTGCTTATAGAACTCTTAAAAACAAGGTAAAATATAAATTTTTTTAGAGTAATTATAGATGGGAGGTACGTGATCTATAAATATTATCTATACCTTAAACAGCTATCATTTGCATTCGTAAAGAAAGAGGCCGACTCTAGCATTGTAATGTTTGAGGGTCGGGTGTCATTCCAATCTTTCCAAACCGTCCATGTCTACTATGTGCGTGCTTCTTGGGCTGAATTTACAATCTAGATCAAACCATCTCAGAGAGTCAAAGGTTCACCATCTCTAAACTGAGTCATATGTTCACAACAAATTATGTTGTCTATGATATTAGACTTACATATTCTTTTTGCAATAATTGATGATGTCTATAGAAACTAGGCGATCTCTGCTTTCTGTTATAACTGAAATTCCACCTAAGAATACTCTGCCCCAAAGTATGTAACCAAAGATCGATGAATTTAGAGGTGTGATGAGAAATTGGAAACCTTCATAGATACTATGGGGACCCTAGTAAAAAACAATAGCACCAGGGTCACTGAAGCGTCGGTTACATATATAGTGATCTCCTCTTTCAGGCGGCGATCAGATCTGCAGGCGATCACCTCTTCCAGGCGATCAGTTCTGCGGCGGCCATCATCTCCAGGCGATCAGATCTGTAGGCGATCTATTCCAGGCGGCGACGATCTCCTCTTCCTGCTGAGGAGATAGGGTGACTTCTAGGCGGCGGCCAGGCTGCAGCAATCGGGCTGTGCCAACTTCCAAGCTGCGACTAGACCCCCAGACCGCGTCTTCCAGGCTGCGGCGTTCAGGCGGTGACTTGGTTCTGCCGTAGCTATCAGCTCTGGCTAATTGATGCTGGTGGTCGATATTTGTGGATGTAGTGGAGGATGGATAAATGCATCAACGCATCTAATTCGTATCATCGATGCAATGACTATTTCTTGAAGAAGATGTCGTCAGGCAGAGCTGAGGGTGCTTGGAAGGTTGTCCAGAGGCGTGGTAGGAAATCTCAAACTTGTTCTACCACATTTGCAGGTGAGAAATTGGATGAGCCGTCTAACAACGATGGTAAACGACGTGCTCATTTGGCCCGATCAGATCTGAATAAACTCCTCTCAAACGCGCAGCGATGCCAAATATTCCTCTACACTTCAGTAAGGTAACTCCGGCGGATTCTTGGAAAGATATATGCTCAGGAATCAGATTTAGCGATCCAAGTCGCAAACTTTCGTTCGTAGCCCCCATGTTGGGAGGAGACGGTGCTCCGGCGGGACTAATACTTTATCACTATATTTCGGCCACTACGAAACGTTGGGATAACACACTCGTTGGCCACATTGTAGGCGATCACCCGTTCTACAGTCAAGTGCGAGCTTGTGTTAGTCGCTTATGGAAGTTGAAGGCAGGATTACGGGTGTTCTCACGTGACAACGGGTTCTTCTACTTCAAATTTGAGCGGGCTGAAGACTGTGAAAATGTGCTACAGGTGGGTTCGTGGCTCTTCGATGGTCGTCTGATAGCTCTGCAATGCTGGTCCCTTGAGCTCAAACTTGAGAGAGATCTACTCCACTGCGTCCCAGTTTGGGTGAGATTTCCCAATCTTCCTCTCAACCTTTAGTCGCCTGAGATCTCCAGTTTGGTTGGTGACCTATTTGCATGGATCGTGCGACGGCCAAACTTGAGCGGATTGAATTTGTGTGATGCTTCATTGATGTAGATGCCTCCCTGCCACTCCCTAGAAAAGTCAACCTGTTGTTTGAAGACAGATCATCACTTGCTCTTGAGGATGAATATGAGGAAAAACCTCTGAGGTGCACCAAGTGTTTGTCATTTGGTCATACTGCCACTCAATGCCCGCTGGAGTCATTGGGGGGGCCTGGTCCCTCTATGGATTTTGGAAAAAATGGGATGGATGCTACGGAGGGTGGGGGAGCGTTGGAGGAGCAGGGTGATGGTGGTCTTATCCCTGACACTTGTGTTGTTGATCCTAAGCCTATTGGCCCCGAGGTAACTAGAGACAAAGGTAAGGGTGTTAATTGTGGGGTGGAGTCGCTATCTGATGAGGATGAGGTAGACGATTTGTGTACAGAGCACTGGCTTAAGCTCTCGTCTGGGGAAGCTAGTTCTTCGGCTCTCCTTATTGGAGATATTGTTGGGGAGATGACATCTACTACTGATGACTATTTGTGTGCTGCTGTCATGGTTGCTTTTCGATCACCTGTTTTTCGTGCGCGTACTTTTGTTCATACGCGTATTTATTTTGACCTCTTTTTGTATCCGAACCGTACGATGTGATATGTCGTTGTGACCCTCTGGAAGAAGACTTATTTGATAAATTATTTGTGAATGTTATTTCACGGCTCGTTCTCCCACAAATTAGCTTTGTCCGAAGGGGTGTCATAACTTTAGACTTCGTCATTAGACCTTTCTATTTTTAGTTCCGATTTCTGTTACCCTAGCCCATAATCGACCTTCTTAGTCTCGACTCTCTCATCGACACGGTCGTCCCGGTATTTTTCTTATAATTATCAGACACCGTTAGACCAACTTTTTCCCTAATCCCCTTCTAATACACTTAGCTTAATTAACTTGATAATTTAACTAAACTAATTAAAACTAGGCCTAATATGTTTCATATGAAAATAATTCATAGCTATTCGCTATCCCATATTAACCTAAGTCTACCCCCTCCCTCTCACAACTTCTCTCTCCAATCACTTAAATGCACCCCACTTTCAAATCCAAATATCAAAACAACTTTCTTATGATCACCACTTTAGGCTATTCAACCCACTACATTAACTAAATGTATACCCCCTCTATCTCTCCCTCTCTCCTACCAAAACCCTTAAAATCCCAAAACCCTAAGCCTATATAGCGAAATTTCATTTCTTAACAAAACTCACGGTTAGGTTAAACACTCACGCAAAACCCTACCCAGCCGCCACACCACCTACACACGACCTCCCCCACTCACGGCATGGCTTCATCCCTACATCCTCCACCTCCAGCAACCTTCCTCTCGTCAACCACCACCTCCTACTCGCTTTAAAACCTGTGCAAACACCAAAACACCCCTCAAAAACTGCCGAACACCCTCCCCTTCAAACCTCACGCCCGGCCACCTCAGCTCGCTGCCGGCCAACAAACTCACGGCCTGGACTCCCCTCGTCGTCCTCCACCTCCAGCAACCTTCCTCTCGTCAACCACCCCCTCCTCCTCGCTTTAAAACCTGTGCAAACACCAATACCCATAAGAAAACTGCTGTCAGCCCTCTTCCGTTCAAACTCACGGTCGGCCGGTTGCCGCCGCCGCCGCCGACCCCCACCTGCTGTCAATCACTCCTCTCGATGTCCCCTATCCACCGACAGCCTCCCCTCGCGTCAGTTCTTCCTCCTCCTTCCGTAAACATCGCGCAAACACCAAGATACGCACGAAAAACTATCGTTGTCCTAACAAAAAACCCACGGTTGGGCTTTTGCTGTCACCGACGGCCACCCCGCTGCCGCCAGCTGCCCCTCAGGCCTTCCCCCTGTCCGTGCAGGTCCTTCTCTAACCGCGGCAACCCCTGGAGCTCTTCCCTTGCGCGTGCAAACTTTAGATTCACGCGTAACTTCAGATGTGCACCACCCGAACCCGCGAACAGATCTGTCCACCATCTCTCTTGCTTCCCGTGCCGCTGTCTGCACCTTCCCGATGCCGTAGGACGATGTGCCACTGTCCTCTCACTCTACGTCGTTGTTCGATGATCGTGTCGCTACCCGGCTGAACGTCGTTCGTTGTCGCTGTCGGCCGCCGTTGTCGCTGATCTTTGCTGTGCAGTGGATCATCGCTCGCTTCTGTTAATTCAACCCCTGACGTCGCTACCCGACGTCAGTGTAATTCTCGCGTCGTGTTAAGGTATACCTGAACCGTAGGAACCCACACTTGCATGTTAACAAGATGAAAAGTGTGATTTCATTGCTTGGTAACTCACTAATTGAAGATTACTAATATGGGACTGTAGGCTGGGAGTTGATTGAGCACATAGGGAATATCTAAACTCTTTGATCGTGTGACTTGCAGCACGTCTCTTTCAGGCAAGTGAAACTTGCACAGTAATTTTTTAGGCCATGTTTTAGGCCATTTTGTAAAATTGTGTAAAAGAGACTAGGCGGTGAAATGATAGTCGCCTAGACGACCATATTTGATCTAGCTTGACAATGAAGCTAGATCCGACACACATACTTGTCTAGTTTGACAACGAAGCTAGATCCGACACCCTTGTCATGATTCATGCATCTCACATGCCATGTTTAATTTTGATAAACGGTACGCGTGCATTAACTATTTATTATACTATCATGTTGCAAATTGTCATGTCATTTCATGCATTGAATATTTGTCGTGATTGTGTAGCACACTCTACTATTGAAATGTAAGCTGCGGCGAGTAAGATCTTGACTCCTACATATTGATTGAGGCTAGGCACCTGCTTTGCGGGCACAACCCTACGCCAAACCAAAAACACATCCTGGCTGGTGATCCAGAAGCAAGCTCAGTGTTGTTGGTGAAAGCCCAACGCTCGATACACGTGGAGGGGTAGGGTTAAACGGTCGCTTGAGCGTAGAAGTGAGCCCGTACAGCCACTTCAGCCAAAATACGAAAACCCTGTGACAATGTGATAAGTTAGTGATTCGTGAATTCGTGAAATTGTGATTCATACTTTTTGCTACGACGTGCTTGCTTGTTATCATCATGTTCATTTAACTGCTGTATTCATTAAAATATCATGTCATGTCATCATTATTTTAGAACTGTTAAGCTGCATTTATCTTATAACTGTTGTGCTTTACGTTTCCTTGCACAAAAGTCTTCATTCCCTCTTTGGAGACTTTTGCTAACATGTGCCCTTTTCTCTTTGGGTGTCACATATCAGGTTTGAGCATGAGTTAGTTGCAGAGGACGATAACTTGCTGACATCCAGTTTGAGGACACTGGAGTTCTACCATTAGTCTCAGCTGGTGACTTTCTTCTAGTTGTTGTTTACTTTCTTAATAGTTGTTAGGTTGTTCGATGCGTAGCACCATTTCTTGTTGTAGTTTCGGCCATGTTTAGGCCTTCTTTTCAAACTCTGTACTCCTTTTATGACTATAACTCTGTAATGTTTGGAATAAAATCTGTAGATGCTGAATGTTGGGCAATTTTATTTATCAATCCCTCATTATTATTGTTGTTGTTTCGTCGTAATGCGAAGAACCTGATAACGGATTAAATTACCAGACGCTTATCAGACTGTAGCTTCACAGCTCCACGTCTGAGCAGACCTCTTCACGTCTCGCCTTCCATACTTGGGAAGCGGGGCGTGACAGGTTTTAGTGGTGGCCCATGCAGGTCCTCTTTACATCTGCGAAATATTGGAACAACAATAATGATAACAACATCCATTTAAATATTCGGAACATTCAAGTCATGAATTGAGTCTTATCTGAACGTTTCATTGTCTTAGATGGCTGGAAGACGTGTTACCCGAGCATCTTGTCTCAGTATAATAGGGGTAATCCATTAGACCTGGACTATAGGAAGATTTAGTTAGACGCATGTGCTTCCTAGCTAGGCATCCATGATTGTTAGTTAGACATTGTACTAAGAATTGGTATAATCATCTTAGGAATTTCCTTGTGGTTTCTTACCTAGATCAAACCATATTAGATTTCTAGAGTTTCTTTAGTCGTTCACCTGGGGTCATCAAATTTCGGGCCCAGCAGAACGTAATCTTGATCCCCTAAGGACCCTTCCCTGAGATCTCTTGTACAGTATAGTTCATTAGACAGTCTTAGTGCTAAGTTTCCCTAATCTTTAGTCGCCCCGGTAATTAGAACCCCTGATTTTTAGCTTCTTCCTAATCATTACACTTCTGTGTTATCGATAGAAGATTTCCATCATAGCTTTTCATGAATCATATCCTAGGTGTATCGATCATGCGATCATATTCTTTGCCCTCGAATCACGTGATCGCGTCATGACGATTATCATTAATTTTTCGAATCTTCTCCATCGCAAATCCTGATTCTTCTAAAATTATTTTCGACTTCCCTTATTAAATTCTTCGCTCAGTTTAACTTCTTTGAAAACCCCTTAATATATATTTAAATTTCTTGTTTTTCGGTTGAGTTAAAATTCCTTCTTTGATTTTGAAACCTTCTTGGTCGTAATTTTTAGTTACTATCTCGTAACCATTTTCTAACCGGTATCTTTCGTATTTCAGTTTTAAAACCTTGTTACTATTTTGATAATTCAATATATCATCCTTTTTCTAAACTACGAAATTTATTTTTAACCACTTATCGTACATACTTTTAAAGCATTTTTCTAGCTAAAAAGGACTTCAATTTCTAGTGTATCAGTTTTATATTCATTGTGCTCATACTTCAAAGAATCTTTGTATAAATATATTTTCATTTGCAAACCAATCACTACCTCACCCTACTCATTATTTTCTTCGCCTAAAACTTTTTCCGTGTCTTCAAATTTCACAGCCTGCTCGCTATTTCTACATATTTTTATAAGAATAGATATATACGATATCATATTTTACACATGTCCCTCTTTCGTCTATTTAATTATTTAGAGCAATATTTTTGTCCCACCCAACCAGCTATCTCCTTATCCTCGCTTTATCTGAACCTGTTCATTCCGATCTTGTACCGTTACGCTTTTGATTTCGGTCCCCTTACCTTTGCCTAGTCATCCTACTAGTGCTTGTCTTGCCATGTCAAACTTAGTCTAGTAGTGGGCCCATTGGTATTTTTGTGATGTTGTTGTGGTGCATGCATATAGGTAGAGTGTGTGAACCCCGGCGTACCACTCATGTATGAGTGTGCTACCCTTAGTATATTAAGGATTGTCTCTTGTGTTATATATGTATACTCAGTGTTATTTGTGATATATGTATGAAGTTGTATGAATGATGGTATTTATATATGTGTGGATAGCTATACCATTTTAGGGATGTCTGGGTATATTAGAATATCTACTAGTGGTGTATGTGGTTTGAAGATACTTGTAAATGATTGAAATAGTATACTAGTAAGTCATGTGTTTGATAGGTGTAATGATAATAGTGTACTTACAGTTGAAGGTGTATGCCTATTATTTGATCTATATGTCTTTATGTATGAGCGTGTGCTTGTACATAGATATGTATGTGTTTAGTCATAGGTAGATATGTACATATTATAGTATGTGTGTGATATACGTATGGTAATCGGGTTATAATTTTGTATAGTATTGCTTGCCTTTATGGGAGGTTGTGCGTGTGCGTGTATACCATGAGGCATACACGACTATTGTATGTCTTACCTATGTATGGATAAGTATGTGTATTGGTATACTAATTATATGTAAATTGCTATGGTGTGAATACATATTATAGGTATGTGGCTATATGATGCATGCATATATGAGATAGTGTATTTGATTATATATGTGTGTTGTTGTTTTTAATATTATATGGTATGTGTGTGTGTGTGTGTATTGGAGCGGTGCTGGTATAGGTATACATATTGTGTTATGTATATAAAGTATTCTGATATGGGTTTTGAGTCTCACTCAAGCTTGAGTGGGTATACTCTAAGTATATTGTTACATATGTCTGTAGTTTGCATATAGTACTATGAATATAGTAGTGGATGATGTATGTATAGTGATAGGATTGGTTGTGTCTGGTTGTGTTGTGAACATAATTGTGGCTGGCTATACCATTATATAGTTATATGTCATGGTCTTGTGGTATAGTTATTTACTAAGTTTTACAGGTTGAATGTATATCTGTTAGCTAAACTTAGTGTGTAGAATGTGCCAAGTATATAGTGGTATGAGTGCTATGTATGAATGGTATATTAGCGTGTGTGGGTGTGCACATGCACGGGTAAGTATGTGCTTAGTTATAGGTATTTGTGACTATGGTATCTGTAGTGTGTCTTGAATATAATTATAGGACTGTATGTGATGTGAATATATGGTGAAATATCTGTGTGCATTTGAATAACTATATATTTGTGAAATTATAGTAGTGGTGAATGTATATTAGATATAGTAAACCTGATTTAATATTGTGTGGTGTGATTACATGTGTTGATATGTTTGGTGTTGGATGTATACTAGGAGATATAGGGAGTAGTATATCCATGTTTGTTTGTACATAGGTAGTTATCTATACGTGAGTACTATGATCGTATTTGCTAGTGTGAAACTATTTTTATGTATGTATGTGTACCTTGGTTGTGATAAGTGAGTGATAGTTATATAAGAATGAACGTGACTATATGAATGATTGAAGTACGTGTATGATTTTGACTGTCTATGATAGGTATAAGTATAGAATGTGTATATATGCATGTTTGTAGTATTAATATTGACTTTCTTGTGCATATATAAGCACTTGTAGTGCATGTACCTGGTTTGAATTATAATGTGATATGATTGGGGTAGTTACTAGAGTGACTAGATATATTTATAGTTAGAAAGTCCGAGGTCGGACTTTATTCTAAGGTAGGTAGGATGTCACGGTCGCTTTTCGATCATACATTTTTCGTGCGTGTACTTTTGTTCGTACGCGTATTTATTTTGACATCTTCTTGTATCCGAACCGTAGGATGTGATATGTCGTTGTGACCCTCTGGAAGAGTACTTATTTTGGAATTATTTGTGAACGTCATTTCAAGGCTCGTTCTCCCACAAATTAGCTTTGTCTGAAGGGGTGTCATAACTTTAGACTTCGTCGTTAGACCTTTCTATTTTTAGTTCCGATTTCCGTTACCCTAGCCCGTGATCGACCTTCTTAGTCTCGACCCTCTCGTCGACACGGTCGTTCCGGTATTTTTCTTATAATTATCGGACACCGTTAGACCAACTTTTTCCCCTAATCCCCTTCTAATACACTTAGCTTAATTAACTTGATAATTTAACTAAACTAATTAAAACTAGGCCTAATACGTTTCATATGAAAATAATTCATAGCTATTCGCTATCCCATATTAACCTAAGTCTACCCCCTCCCTCTCACAACTTCTCTCTCCAATCACTTAAATGAACCCCACTTTCAAATCCAATATCAAAACAACTTTCTTATGTTCACCACTTTAGGCTATTCAACCCACTACATTAACTAAATGTATACCCCCTCTATCTCTCCCTCTCTCCTCCCAAAACCCTAAAAATCCTAAAACCCTAAGCCTATATAGCGAAATTTCATTTCTTAACAAAACTCACTGCTAGGTTAAACACTCACGCAAAACCCTAACCAGCTGCCACACCACCCACGCACGACCTCCCGCACTCACGGCCTGGTTTCATCCCCACGTCCTCCACCTCCAGCAACCTTCCTCTCGTCAACCACCACCTCCTACTTGCTTTAAAACCTGTGCAAACACCAAAACACCCCTCAAAAACTGCCGAACACCCTCCCCTTCAAACCTTACGACCGGCCACCTCAGCTAACCGCCGGCCACCAAACTCACGACCTGGACTCCCCTCGCCGTCCTCCACCTCCGGCAACCTTCCTCTCCTCAGCCACCCCCTCCTCCTCGCTTTAAAACCTGTGCAAACACCAAACCCCAAGAGAAAACTAATGTCAGCCCTCTCCCGTTCAAACTCATGGCCGACTGGTTGTCGCCGCCGCCGGTGACCCCCACCTGCCGCCGACCACTCCTCTCGACGCCCCTATCCACCGGCAGCCTCCCCTCACGTCGGTTCTTTCTCCTCCTTTTGCAAACAGCGCGCAAACACCAAGATACGCACCAAAAATTGTCGTTGCCCTAATAAAAACCCCACGGTTGGGCATTTGCTGTTGCCGCCAGCCACCCCACTACCACTGGCTGCCCCCCAGGCCTTCCCCCTGTCCGTGCAGGTCCTTCCCTAGCCGCTGTAACCCCTGGAGCTCTTCCCTCGTGCGTGCAAACTTCAGATTCGTGCATAACTTCAGATCTGCGCTACCCGAACCCGCGGACAGATCTGTCCTCCATCTCTCGTGCTTCCTGTGCTGCTGTCTGCGCCTTCCCGATGCTGTAGGACGATGTGCCGCTGTCCTCCCACTCCACGTCGCTGTTCAGTGATCGTGCCGCTACCCGGCTGATCGTCGTTCGTTGTCGCTGTCGTCCACCGTTGTCGCTGATCTTTGCTGTGCAGTGGATCGTCGCTCGCTTCTGTTAATTCAACCCCTGACGTCACTACCCGACGTCAGTGTAACTCTCGCGTCGTGTTAAGGTATACATGAACCGTAGGAACCCACACATGCATGTTAACAAGATGAAAAATGTGATTTCATTGCTTGGTAACTCACTAATTGAAGATTACTAATATGGGACTGTAGGCTGGGAGTTGATTGAGCACATAGGGAATATCTAAACTCTTTGATCGTGTGACTTGCAGCACGTCTCTTTCAGGCAAGTGAAACTTGCACAGTAATTTGTTAGGCCATGTTTTAGGCCATTTTGTAAAATTGTGTAAAAGAGACTAGACGGTGAAATGATAGTCGTCTAGACGACCATATTTGATCTAGCTTGACAACGAAGCTAGATCAGACACCCATACTTGATCTAGTTTGACAATGAAGCTAGATCTGACACCCTTGTCATGATTCATGCATCTCACATGCCATGTTTAATTTTGATAAATGATACGCGTGCATTAACTGTTTTTTATACTATCATGTTGCAAATTGTCATGTCAGTTCATGCATTGAATGTTTGTCGTGATTGTGTAGCTCACGCTACTATTGAAATGTAAGCTACGGCGAGTAGGATCTTGATTCCTACATATTGATTGAGGCTAGGTTATCACTCCATATTTTACACCTTTTTCTGCATGTTTACATGTCGTTTTGATCGCTCATATCACGTTTTTCACGATTATTCGACAATATTGCGATGTTTTTCACTATTTCTTGTTTTTGTCGTATTTCAGGAAATATGGAGCGATCTGGAGGGAATTTGAGATCAACGGATTTGCACGCGCTTAGGAGTGTCGCCCATGGCTCATTCGAGGACTTACCAACGATGGAGGATGAGCGGAAGAAGAAGGAATTAATAGGAGCGACGAGGAGGCGAGAAGAAGAAGAAATGAGCTCAACAGCACACCACTCGGCCGAGTAGACCACTCACTCGACCGAGTAAGAAGCCCTACTCGGCCGAACGGAACGGATACGCACACGATGTTTTTTAGCATATACTCGGCCGAACAAAGGAAGCCCACTCGACCGAGTGAGAAAGTTCACCCGCCCGAGTGGTACAGGGAATTCGTCCAGAGAAAGGCCCAAGTTACTGGAATTTTCAGAGATCCTGAGGAGGCCCACTCGGCTGAGCATGAATGCTCACTCGGCCGAATGAAGAAGTCCACTCGGCCGAGCCACCCCCGAAGACAGACCCTGAAAACCCTGAAGTTACTGTTTTTCTGCATGGTTTGTCACTCGGCCGAGTGACAAGGGTCACTCGGCCGAGTGACAAGGGTCACTCGGCCGAGTGACAAGGGTCACTCGGCCGAGTAACCCTCTCCATCTGCTGTTAGGGTTGCGAATTCTGGGCTGCGCAGGGGCAGTTTGGTCACGATTTTCTGGACGATTTTAGAGGGTATTTAAACCCTATTTTTGCCCTAGTTTAGGAGAGACTTGAAATATATTTGTTTAGACTTTCTTTTAGGATTTGGATGGCTACTCTTTTGTGAAATCTCAGCTGGAGATCGTTGGCGTCAACATTGGTTTGTCTATTCTTATTAAAACTCAATTTTTATGCATTGTTTCTCTTTTGCAATGAATTGTGTCACGATTATTGTTATTATTTCTGAGATTTGCATGATGCTTAGTGAGTAGTGCCGTCGTTCTAGGGCATGGGGATGAACCCTATGGACCCTATCTTTGAATTGTGATGAATTTGTTGATTTGTTGCTAGAATTGATTAGGGTTAGGTTGTGATTGATTGATTACGGGTAGCTAGGAATTCATATCGATTGGGATTTGCAAGAGATTGGACCCCAGTTGGTAGAAAGGCCTAGATATTCGATTTAGATTGACAATTGGATTTCTCTAGATTTGGTTTGCAAGAGATTGGACCAAAGCTAGGATTTTTAATTGTGAATCTATACTAATATTCGTTTGCAAGAGATTGGACGAATAAGACCTATCATAACCTAGGTCGTAGCTCGAGTTTGCACGAGAGTGGGCTCGAGATACGATTGAACAATGACGTCGTTCCTCACGCTAGCGGTTTAGGCTAGGGTTTGCACGAGAGTGGGCCCTATCCTAGGTTTGCTATAGACCGGCAACAGCGCGAGAGCGTGAGCTTGGTTCTACATTAAGTTGCGACTAGTTCACCTTTATTAAAGCTTAGCAACAATGAAATTTATGAATCACAAGGATGAGAGATGGTCCGTAGTGGGGATTTCCTATCCCTAGACGCTTTTTATATTGATATTTTCTTGATACTTGAACGATTGTGACTATTACACCCAACTATTCTTGTTCTCTTGATAGCTAGGTGATTTGAATGAGACACGGTCATTTGTCCTCCCTGAGTTCGATACCCGCTCGCCGCTACACCATGCGCTTGCGGTAAAACTACAAGTCGTTTTTCGGGTACACATCCGGACGCGACCAAGTTTTTGGCGTCGTTACCGGGGAGGCGACAGTGTTTTATTTTCTTTACTTAGTTATTTCTTTTTGTTTTATTATTTTTATCTTTTTACTCCTCTTTCATGCTAACAATTCCATCGAAGCTCTATTTTTCTGTCATGTACACGAGATCTACGACGAACCCAGAGGATATAATATTTGATCCGGAGATCGAACGTACTGAAAGGAGGATTAGAGCCGAGAAGAGACTTAACATAGAGGATGATTGTATGAACCGACCGGAGACACTGGAAGAATTAGCAGCACGCATGGCGAGGATAATATCTATCAGAGATAGGCTTCGGCCTAAGACTACCTCCACTACTTCTTCCATCGCTATGCCGGAGTTGGCGACGGATAAGAATTTTGAGCTCAAAACGGGACTAGTGGTCTTAATGCAACAAGACCCATTCCATGGGAACTCCCATGAGAATCCACATTATCATCTTCAGCTATTCTTGTCCAAGTGCGTCACCTTTCAAATGCCGGGTGTTTCCGTCGATGCAATTCGATTGCGCCTCTTCCCATTCACCCTCAGAGACAAAGCTCTATATTGGTTGAGGACGCAAGCGGAGGGGATCTTTACTACGTGGGATGAGTTGGCTAGTGCTTTTGTTGATAAATTCTACCCACCATCCAAGATGGTGAAGATAAGGAGCGCACTCATGTCCTTCAAGCAAGGACCGTATAAGACTCTATACGAGGCATGGGAGCACTTTAAAGACCTCCAGCACCAATACCCCCATCACAGCATCGAAGCATGGGAGCTAGTACACAGCTTTTATAATGGACTCCAACCAAGCACTAAGCAAATCATAGATGCAACCGCCAATGGAGCCATTCTATCCAAGACACCGGATGAAGCTACGGCCCTATTAGAGGAGATGGCCTCTAATAATCAACAATGGGGCGACGACCGAGGGCAATCTTCTACCTCCTTGAAGCCAACAAGCATATATGAGGCCAAGGCCGTAATAGAGCTTTCCACTAAGTTTGACTTTCTCCACAAGGTCGTGGAGAGATTGGAAAAGCTAATCACCGAGCCGCATGGAGCTCCTGCCACATCTACGTCGGGAGGCAATATGAGCGATTGGCAAGACCAATCTCAAGCTATGTTCGTAGGAGGAGAGCATAGAGAAGGAGCCCTAGAGCAAATCCAATATGTAGCGGGGAACACCGGTTATTGGGCCAACCCGGCCACGAGAAATCATCCGGGCTTCTAGTATGCTAATAATGACGGAGCTCTAAACCCGCCACTGCCACAACAACCTCAAGCTAGGCCTCCACCTCCACAACCTCAATACCAACCGAGGGGGCCACCACAACAAAGCTACCCGCCTAGGCAACAAGCGGGACCATATAGGCCGCCGGGCTATAACCAAGGTTGGAGAGCTCCGAACCCACCATACGCACAACCGAGATCGGATCATGAAGCTAGGGTGAAGGAATTCATGGCGGAGCAAAGAAAAATAAATGCTAGATTGACGGTGCAACGAGACTTGCTCAATACCGTCGTTGCGCAACTAGGAGAGCAACTTGCGTTACTTAACAAAAACACTCAACAATTACCGGCTCAACCGGAGCCCAATCCACAGAGCAATTCCGGCCACATAAATGCGGTGGTGGCGGTTACTACTAGGGGCGGGAAGGATACCACTCCCGCCATGGTCCAAACCAAGGAGCCCGTTGAGGAGAATTTGGACGACAAAGAGCCGGGTATTGAGGAGGAGAGCACAAAAGAGCCTCTAGAAGGTGGAAATTCTGTAGTTAAGAAGCCAAATGAGGAGCGCACCTACATGCCACCGGTGTCCTTTCCACAACGGTTGGCAAGAGCCAAGATTGAAAAGCGGCTCGCCAAGTTCCTTGAATACTTGAGGGGAGTAAGCCTTAACATACCTTTCTTGGATGCTATCGTAGAGATCTCGTCATATGCCAAGTTCTTGAAGGACTTAATATCGGGAAAGAAAAGGAAGGAGAAAATAATGCTTGCCGAGCAAGGAACTTGGTTCACCCGGAGGGAAAAGGAGCCTACTAAATTCAAGGATCCCGGAAGCTTTCGCATACCATGCACACTTGGAGGAGTCCCACTACAAAAGGCTTTGGTAGACTTGGGAGCAAGTGTGAGCCTAATGCTCCTAAGCATGTTTAGGAGATTGAATACGGGGACCGACTTGAAGCCAACGGATATGAGAATACAACTTGCAGATGGTCGGGTTACTAGGCCGGTAGGGATTGCGGAGGACATACTGCTCCAAGTACCGGAAGGAATATGCTTGTCGTGTGACTTCGTCATTATGGACATCAAGGAGGAGGGCGACACTTCACTTATACTCGGACACCCCTTCTTAGCCACCGCCGGCGTGATAGTCGACGTGAGAGAAGGTACTTTATCTTTGAATGTTGGAAACATCGAGGTTGAGTTCCATATCCCTAAAGCTATGAAGCATATGCCCTACCAAGAGGAGTTGGACTATGTGGACCTCCTTAACGAGGTGATCGATGAAGCCATTCCACATTCTATTGGCGCTCTACATGATGACGGCCTTGAAGAAGGCCAAACTTCTAGCATTGGAGAAAAGTTGGAGGACCCTCCGGATAGCTCTATGGCCGATGACAAAGAAGACGATGCTGATGTCGCGAGGATTAGGGAGCTATGCAAGCTCTCCATGGCCAACAATTCAAAGAAAGCTCTGGGGGATAAAAGGTCGGCGTCACCGATGAAGAAGAAGCTTGGTGCTAGCTCAAGCTTGGGAGACTTATCCCCCAACTCTACCCATGATGAGGGGACACCGAGGAAAGCCCACGAGCATCAACAACCAAATCCAAGTGGCCTTCCCGATAAATTTGACGGGCGCATCTCGCACGCGCCCAATATCACGCACTAAACGAAAATCATAAGGGGTCGAGCTCATGACCTTAAACGAGCGCTTGTCGGGAAGCAACCCGACGGTTTTATATCATTCTTAGTTGATTTTTATTTTTATTTTAGATTTTTCTTAGTGTCTAGAGTCTTGCGTCTATAAAAATCATGACAACGGGCTCTATTTTTAATGACAGGAGATGGAGAACATGAAATCATTCATATGGAGGATAGCCATGGCAAGGGAGAGCGCTCCAGGAACGTGTTCTGGCCTTAGGAAGAGGAAGAAACTAACGAGAGCGAGAAAAACATAGATTGGAGCAAAAACAGAGAGTCGAGGCTAGAAATTGCAAGCCACTCGGCCGAGTGCACATGTCACTCGGCCGAATGAAAACTCTACTCGGCCGAGTAGAGTACCGATCAGGGAAGATCCTTCTGACACACTCTCTGTTATTGTTTTGAGTCTACACTACTATTGCCACTCGATCGAATGACTATGTTACTCGGCCGAGTGAACCAGATACCTTACACACTTCAAAAATCGCTGAGTGGCCTTGTCGCTCGACTGAGTGAAACTTGTCCACTCGGCCGAATGGACAAAGTTACTCGGTCGAGTCGTAAGTTTTGGGCGGATTTGAAAATTTTTTATCACCGAGCCACTCGACCTAGTACCTCGTCACTCGGCCGAGTCGCCACATCCCCATATAAGCTGCGGGCGCTGCACGAATTCCAAAAATCCCAAATTTCCCAACTTTTCACCCAGCACCCGAGCCCGATCAGCTTCCTTCACCCAAATCGCCACCTACCGTCGCCCGAGCTGTCGCTCCGCCGCCGACCGACGACCGCCGCCAGTCGCCGACACCGCCCCGCCGTTGATCTTTGCCGGCGCCGCCTCCCCCGCCACCGGTCATCCCCATTTCGCCCCAAATTAGTTTTTCTTCTCCATTCTCCCAATCTGTACGCCCATTGCACCCCAAATTCAAATTAATTCACATACATATCTATTATCCCCTATCTTCCCCATGTATATTGATTATCATTCGATGATTTGATTGTTTGCTTTTCAGGTTAGCTTGGGGGAGCTTGGGGGAGATACATGACACTCGGAGCTTCGCGGAGGAGGTGTTTCTTCGCACGCTTCATTATTTTGCTCTTGCGTCATGCTCGGGTACACTCGTTCCCTATTTATTTCAGCACTTCGCATACTACTTGGGTGGGCACGTCTCGCGGCACACATGCTGCCTCGCCTTAGGCCACGCACTCGGGAGCCTGCTTCCAAGTGGAAGAAGTCAGGTGATCATGGCTCCTCTTCCGCTAGGGCGGACTCCCATCCACCTATCCCACCACCACCCACACAGACGCCTCCTACCGCACCCATTCCACCACCTGCACAGCCTGCCCCGGCATTCGATGCGATGGGGATTACGTTTCGAGATGATGCCCAGCGCGCCAGATTTGAGCGTATCTCCCATCGCTCGATCGTACCCACTAGGTTCATGCACCTAGCTGACCTTGAGCGCCTAGGGGTCCTAGAGGGGCTACTCCAGTTGTATGACAATGTGGGGTGGCGTGATTTCTTGTCGGTGTCGGCGGACACGTACATCCGTCCGATACTAGAGATCATTAGCTCTATCGAGCGGACCCCTGGAGGATGCTCATTTCACCTGATGGATCAGGAGTGCCAGGTCACTCTTGACATGCTCCGAGCATTCTTCCAGTGGCCCATTGTCCCTGACCCAGACTGAGCTTACAGCCCTACGCACATCCCACCGCCGTCATTCGACACCATGCTTTCTGGACTCGGATCACAGGATCACCCCTTGCCTTTGACCCTAGTCGGGCCAAGGCATCTGCCGTCCTCTACCCGTGCCTCCGCATTGCACAGTGCCTTATGGCGACCACTTTTCTTGCGAGGTACGAGCCCGTGACGTTGTCGACGCCAGAGCTCTACATGCTCTTCGCGATGACACGCTCTAGGATCTTTGATGGAGGAGACATTTTGGTCCCCGCTATAGAGGTCGATATCACCAGTTAGTATATCGACCGCATCATTATTTCTGTCGGTGCTCGTACGCCTATCTGCTACGGCAGTCTGACTACCCTCTTGGCCCTATTGTGCGGAGTTGACCTTCCAGCCGGCTTGTCGAGACCACCGGGCCCCACCTCTCTCTCCATAGATGTCATGGCCCGGATGAGGATGCTGCGTCCTCATGGTCAGCGCCACTGGGTGCGGCTGCACGGTCCCCACGGTGCCGATTACATGATTCTCTCGAGCCCTGCTCGGACACATATTGGATCTACGGGCAGGGAGTGGGTTCCACCGATAGATCTCCTCATCCCTGCCGCATACGTGCTTGAACCTAAAGGTGCTCAGCAGGAGCCCCTCCTCCCACCACTTGACCCCGTGATCCATCAGCCTGCACTTGCTTCGTCTGCCCCTCCCGACACCTCTGTCCACACTTCTGTTAGTGTCGGGAGCACGTTAGTTGAGTCACCCACACCACCACCACTGTGCCCATGTCGATAGATCCCATTTCTGCTGCTAGCCCTGAGCATCCCCCCAGCATAGTTGAGTGTGGCGAGCCTTCTTTTGCTTCTACGGTAGAGACCCTTTCTTCATTGTTGTTCTCGACTCCCGAGGAGTCATTTTTTGCACCGTTCACGACCTCCCTAGTCGTCGACCTCACTGTCTCCACCGCTGCTGTATTCTCCGAGAGTGTCGTGATGTCTGTCCCCATGTCTGTGTCACTGGCCTCTCTGCCCGCCTTGTCGCTTGCCACCAATGCCGTTTCTGCTGCCGCTCCTTCCTCTTCGACCATTCCCGCGTCTCAGCCTCCCTCAGAGGCTGAGCGACACTTAGCGAGCACAGCACCCCCTCACCACCCTACTGTAGCACCCATCCTTTACAGTAGCCGAGCGAGACAGCCCCACTCTTCACCTGTTCGTCCTGCTTGACCCGCTGCTCCACCTCCCCCCGACACCTTAGTTCAGCACCTACGTGCTCTTGAGGGGACTGTGTGTGGACTTAGAGCAGATTTTCGGGCTCTCTCTGCTACTGTTAGTGCTGTCCAGACCCACGTCGCTTTGTTTCCTGGTATTCAGGCTTGCCTGAACTAGATTCTTCAGCGTCTGCCTCAGCCACCCACCCCCACCCAGCAGCCTTCACGACCACCACCTCCGCCACAGGACGGTGCTGGTGCACCCCCACCCACCTAGGCACACACTGGATGCCTTCGATATTTTTTGGTGATTGTTACGCTGGATATTTTCTCAGCCTGCTGATTTTGCACCCCTCCTCCACACACTGTTTTGGTCACATTTTGGTCATATCTGTCTATATCTTTTTTGGAGTGAGGAAGTACTTTTTGGGACACTCATATCTGCACTATTTTGATCTCTGGTCGCATCACTTGCATTCCCATTACATACTTTTTACTTTTTACTTTTATTTTTTATTTTCATGCATGCATCCTCACCCTCCCCACCCACTTTTTGCCTCTCGGTGTGCCACACTTTGCACATTGAGGACACGTGCACTTTAGCTTGGGGGAGTGAGTTCTCACACTTTTCATTTTTTGTTGCATTTTATTTTGTTTTCTCACTTTTTTTTCGTTTTTACACCTTTTTCACCCACTTTTTCATTCTTTTTTATCATGCATCACGTTTTTTTTATTTCACGAGTGTGCTGCATTGTACAGTAGCTTTTTATTTTTCTTTTATCCTTATTTCTTTCATCTTTTTGCTAGAGATGATTTTTCTGTGATGATGACGACGTGGTGTTAGCTTATCTCTATATGCATACTATCTTGTCATGCCATAGTTTTTATTTCAGATATCATATGCTATGCCTTGCTATGCATTTGAAATAGTAACCCGCACTTTCATGTATGAATATGGATGAAATTCTTTTATTAACTTAGTCTAATAATTTATATGTATACTCTTCGTAGAAAACACACCAAGCTTCATGCATTGATTGCTTATATCTGGAGTACTGCTTTGCTTTCTTATATCACTTCTTATTGCATGAAAATTGTAATCTTTACTTTCGGGTTGAATGAATGTATGCTAGGTTGATATAACTGGATTAGTTTACTTTCTGAGATTAAACTGAATAGATTACATTACTCTGTTGAAAGTTGTCGTGCATATCTTATAGAGTGAACCGAGTGTTACATATATTTCTTTCTCCACATGTCTTGAGCATTATTTCTATACTTATATTCATTGGTGAATCTCCCTTTAAGCGGATCCTATATTGGCATTTCCCCGCTATTAAATTCCATGCTCCAATACCCCCAAAATCAAAAAGAAAAAATATTTGAATATCTTTCTATCTTTTGATTTGGGATCTCAGATGTATATATGCTATGGAAAAAAAGAAAAAAAAAGAAAAAAGAGGAAAAACGAGAAAAGAAAAGAGAAAAGAAGCTTATACAGGATCCCATCGCATACTCTTTCTCTCTTTCTTCCCTATTTTGTTTTTATTTTTTATTGGAGCTCCAAAAATGGGGAATGTACTTATTGATTTATCTAATGCCACCACGCTTATAGATAAGCTTGGGGGAGAGGATCCAATGATGTGAGAGAGTGTGACTACTTGACTGTGCATGACAACCTAAGCTAGGTAATCTTCTATACTCGGTGAGATTACTAGAAGTTTTTACGAAATCCAGGAATTGAAACTTGGCATGCATTTCATGAAAGCCATACCTTTCTATTCTTATCGATCCATATTGTGTGATACATCTTATAATCCAAATAGAAAGCATTCAATTGAAAAGTGTGTGGCCTATGACTATGTATACCGTTTTAGATGCTTCAGACGATGTTAATCCTAGAATGATTCCATATTTCATATTGTTTTGATATTCTTGTGTTTTCTGTTTTGAATGCATCCTTATATTATGATATCGAGATAAAAATCTTTGGCATGTGTTTTACATTCACCGTGTACTATATGAGTAAGCAAACCCCACGTCCTGAGAAAATAATCTAGCACATCTCTCTTTGTTTTCTTTCCTATTTCCTATTTCTTTTTCCCTTTTCTTTACTTTTTTTCCATCAAGTTTGCCTTTTACTCATCTTCCTCGAGGACGAGTAAGAGGTAAGCTTGGGGGATTTTGATCACTCCATATTTTACACCTTTTTTTCTGCATGTTTGCATGTCGTTTTGATCGCTCATATCGCGTTTTTCACGATTATTCGACAATATTGCGATGCTTTTCACTATTTCTTGTTTTTGTCGTATTTCAGGAAATATGAAGCGATCTGGAGTGAATTTGAGATCAAAGGATTTGCACGCGCTTAGGAGTGTCGCCCACGGCTCATTCGAGGACTTATCAGCGATGGAGGATGAGCGGAAGAAGAAGGAAATCAATAGGAGCGACGAGGAGGCGAGAAGAAGAAGAAATGAGCTCAACAGCACACCACTCGGCTGAGTAGACCACTCACTCGGCCGAGTAAGAAGCCCTACTCGGCCGAACGGAACAGATACGCACACGATGTTTTTTAGCGTATACTCGGCCGAACAAAGGAAGCCCACTCGACTGAGTGAGAAAGTTCACTCACCCGAGTGGTACAGGAAATTCGTCCAGAGAAAGGCCCAAGTTACTGGAATTTTCAGAGATCCTGAGGAGGCACACTCGACCGAGTATGAATGCTCACTCGGCCGAGTGAAGAAGTCCACTCGGCCGAGCCACCCCCGAAGACAGACCCTGAAAACGCTGAAGTTACTGTTTTTCTGCAGGGTTTGTCACTCGGCCGAGTGCAAGGGTCACTCAGCCGAGTAACCCTCTCCGCCTGCTGTTAGGGTTGCGAATTCTGGGCTGCGCAGGGGCAGTTTGGTCACGATTTTCTGGAGATTTTAGAGGGTATTTAAACCCTGTTTTTGCCCTAGTTTAGGAGAGACTTGAAATATATTTGTTTAGACTTTCTTTTAGGATTTGGACGGCTACTCTTTTGTGAAATCTCAGCTGGAGATCGTTGGCGTCAACATTGGTTTGTCTATTCTTATTAAAAACTCAATTTTTATGCATTGTTTCTCTTTTGCAATGAATTGTGCCGCGATTATTGTTATTATTTCTGAGATTTGCATGATGCTTAGTGAGTAGTGCCGTCGTTCTAGGGCATGGGGATGAATCCTATGGACCCTATCTCTGAATTGTGATGAATTTGTTGATTTGTTGCTAGAATTGATTAGGGTTAGGTTGTGATTGATTGATTACAGGTAGCTAGGAATTCATATCGATTGGGATTTGCAAGAGATTGGATCTCAGTTGGTAGGAAGGCCTAGATATTTGATTTAGATTGACAATTGGATTTCTCTAGATTTGGTTTGCAAGAGATTGGACCAAAGCTAGGATTTTTAATTATGAATCTATAATAATTTCGTTTGCAAGAGATTGGACGAATAAGACCTATCATAACCTAGGTCGTAGATCGAGTTTGCACGAGAGTGAGCTCGAGATACGATTGAACAATGATGTCGGTTCCTCACGCTAGCGGTTTAGGCTAGGGTTTGCATGAGAGTGGGCCCTATCCTAGGTTTGCTATAGACCGGCAACAGCGCGAGAGCGTAAGCTTGATTCTACATTAAGTTGCGACTAGTTCACCTTTATTAAAGCTTAGCAACAATGAAATTTATGAATCACAAGGATGAGAGACGGTCCGTAGTGTGGATTTCCTATCCCTAGACGCTTTTTATATTGATAGTTTCTTGATACTTGAACGATTGTGACTATTACACCCAACTATTCTTGTTCTCTTAATAGCTAGGTGATTTGAATAAGACACGGTCATTTGTCCTCCCTGAATTCGATACCCGCTCGTCGCTACACCATGTGCTTGCGGTAAAACTACAAGTCGTTTTTCAGGTTCACATTCGGACGCGATCACTAGGCACTTGCTTTACAAGCACAACCCTATGCCAAACCAAAAACACTTCCTGGCTCGTGATCCAGAAGCGAGCTCAGTGTTGTTGGTAAAAAACCAACGCTCGATACACGTAGAGGGGTAGGGTTAAACGGTCGCTTGAGCGTAGAAGTGAGCCCGTACAGCCACTTCAGCCAAAAGACGAAAACCATGTGCACAATGTGATAAGTTAGTGATTCTTGAATTCGTAAAATAGTGATTCATAGTTTTTTTTATGACGTGCATGCTTGTTATCATCATGTTCATTTAACTGCTGCATTCATTAAAATATCAGGTCATGTCATCATTATTTTAGAACTGTTAAGCTGCATTTATCTTATAACTGTTGTGCTTTACGTTTCCTTGCACAAAAGTCTCCCTTCCCTCTTTGGAGACTTTTGCTGACATGTGCCCTTTTCTCTTTGGATGTCATATGTCAGGTTTGAGCCTGAGTTAGTTGCAGAGGACGACAACTTGCTGATGTCCAGTTTGAGGACACTGGAGTTCTACCCTTAGTCTCAGCTGGTGACTTTCTTCTAGTTGTAGTTTACTTTCTTAATAGTTGTTAGGTTGTTCGATGCGTAGCATCATTTCTTGTTGTAGTTTCGGCCATGCTTAGGCCTTCTTTTCAGATTCTTTACTCCTTTTATGACTATAAATCTGTAATTGTCACGCCCCGCTTCCCAAAACTACGGAGGCGAAGCGTGACTAAGGCCCACTTGGGCCGGAGCTGTGAGGCTCGGACCCAATAAGCGTCTGTGTGGTACTCCAAGACGAAGGAACAGGTCTCTGCAGAAAAGTACGGAACAACAAAAGTACAAAAAATAAATGCATTCATTTTATTCCAAACAGATACCAGAAAGTACCGAGAGTCTAAACAAAAGTCCAACACGGCTACAAACGGCTGAAAGTAAACTAATGGTGCAAGCACCCAACCTAGACAGAAAGTAAATGGTGCTACGCACCCAACTAAAAATCAGTGATCTCTGAATCAGCAACGGTGAGGAACCTCTAGCTCTGGTCCTCCTCAGGCACGCACTCTGCATCGACGTCCTCTGGCTCCACGTACGCTGGCAAATCCGCCTCGTCCACGAACTCCGGCTCAACACCTGATGTACAGCACCCAAGAGAAAAGGAACTGTATGTCAGGTTAAGTCTACAAGAAGGAGTTAGACTCTACTGCAAGTGTATGTAATTAAGAACAATATTTTACTGGTTGATTAACATGCAGGGGTTATGACATGACAGAAATTAAAATGGTGCTGGAAAGTAAACGAGACAGACAGTAGCCGTAGCATGTGCTATCGACTATGGGACTAAGCTAGACAGGACAGGACAACCAAGACAAGACGTGTGTGTGACACCAAAGAGAGTGCACGCCTGCAGCATAGAGAATGGCCAAACTCTCTATCTGGTAGTCGTTCACCCAACCCAACCCTAAGTGCTCAATACAAGACAAGACAGGACTATACAAGTACCACTCACACCTTTCGTGAGTGCCTCTCCCCTCGGTCCGCCGGGGCGTTCACTCCCCTGATGAGACGCCGAGACTTTCCGTAAGGTGTACACGAAAGGAACAGTCTGTCGGGACGCTCACTCCCCTGATGAGACGTCGAGACTTCCCGTGAGGTATACAGCATGAACTAAAGAGGACAAGACATGACCAGTTACGAATGTTCTGTTGTTCAGTTGTTGTTCTAGGGGGTCCACACGCACGCACACACAGAAAAGCCCTAAAGTGTCAGTTGTTGTTGTTACGCTTAGACTTCGTCGTCAAGTCTAAGCTGTCAAAGGGGGTCTCGGACGCTATCATTTCACGTCCGGTTCTCTTTAAATGTTCTTTAACTTCCTAAGAAGGGTAAGGCCTAAACATGGCCAAAAGAACACAAGTGTAAACACTTGCCTGCGGTGGCGAGGGCGTCGTCTGTCCGGAGCATCCTGTCGAAGCGTCGCGTCATCGATGCTCTGCCTGAAACAGTATCACGGCGATGTCAGATCGCACTTTTTGTCAATACTATTACGGTTTATTTCTAAATTTGGAGGGACTACCCTAACAGTCAAAAAGTCACGTCTTTTGATGATTCGTTCAGTCTAGATCGACGTCTACCCTATGTGCACAGAAATTCAGTTCGTTCATCGATTTTCTACGATGAACAGTACTTTAAAGATGCGTAAATAAAATTTAGTTGTCGTTGACGGTTTTTAAATTAGGTTTTGATTCTCTATCGTGGGGGGTTCTTACTACGCGTTAGAGGACTAACCTTTTGACGTCGTTCAAAAAGCGGATGTCGGGTCTGAACGGCGATACGTCGACATCGTCTGCAACTCCTCGCCACGGATAGCGCATCGAGGCACCTCCGGACAGCGAGGTGATGGCAGAACAGACGGATCTTCACGACGGCAGTGATGTCGGGTAAAAACACGTGAGTACGATGACGCACGTGAACTTCAAGAGTCCAAGAGGGTTGTCGGTAGTTGAAGTAGGTCAGTGAGAGTTGCTCGGCCCGGTGGGTGGCCGACGGCATGAACGTACGACGGTAGGTGGCCGTGAGAAGTCGAAGTGGATAGATTCGCGCAACGTTCATTGTTGCGCGTCTCAGCGGAAAACCAGCAATGAACAGCGTCAAAGAAAAATTGCAGTAGCTAAAAGACTTCAAGAGGAAGCCAACGGTGGTGGAGTGGTCGCCGAAATGGTAGGAGGTGGCTGTGCACCGGCGTTGAAGATCAGCGCACAGATCTGTCAAAAACAGCCAATAGGTCTTGTTTCAACGGGTTTTCAAGGAGCTAGAGGTGAGGGAAAAGCGTAAGGAAAATTGCAGTGGGTAGAGGGGTCAAAGGGCAGTTGAATGGGGGTGGCAAGGGTCGCCGGTGGCGACGGATGGCCGTCGGCCGTGGAGATCTCCTGCCAGTGGTTCTGCTGTATATATTTGCGGCTTGAGGGGCTCATTAGAGAGAGAAAATGGAGGAGAGAGAAGAGGGGATGGAGGTGGAGGATGGCCGATGGCCAGGGGTGTCAGGCGGTGGTCGCCGGAGCTCGGATGGAGGAGCAAAGTCGGTGGCTAGATGGGTTTGCGTGAGGGAGTTGTGTTTCGGCCTGATGGGGTTTTGAAGATGAGGGTTTTGCTAAAATATGTTTTAAAGTAGGTATAGTTTAGGGGTGACTAGGAGAGAGGGTGAGTGAGGGGGGTACGAAGTAGGGTAAAGTTGGGTGAGGGTAGTGGCTGAATCTTTTGCATGATACGTACTAATCTTCCCCAGATTTGATTAGCAACAGAATTTTGAAATTGATTTGGGCTTAATGGGCTTGGGTTTGATTAGCGATTTGGGTGGGCTAGGAGTGTCAGAAAAATACGAAAAAAATATGGGGACGACCGTGACTAAGAGAGGCTCGGGATACGATGGTCAATAGTGGGTTCGGTCCATGGAAAATGAACAGAAAAATAGAAGATCCGACGACTAAGTCTAAAGCTACGACGACTCTGCAATCAACCCATATTCGTGGGAGAACGACCCGTGAAATGACGTTCACTAAAAATCCCAAAAATAACTACTCTTCCTTACGGTCACAACGGCATATCACATCGCAAAGACCGAAACAAAAAAGATTCAAATAAAATACGCGTACAAAAAGAGCGTACACGCAGAAAATACATAAGGTCGGAAAGAGACCGTTACATTCTACCCCACTAAAAGAATGATTCTGTCCTCGGAATCAACAACACCACTAATCCGAAAACAAAATGGAAAATGCTCTCTCATCTCCTCCTCGCACTCCCAAGTGGACTCTCCAGGTGATCCATGACGCCACATCACTCTCACCAGGTCGACTACCTTGTTCCTCAAATGCTTCTTTCGACGGTCCAAAATCTGCACAGGCTGCTGGTCATATGTCAGGTCCGGACGGACCGTGATCTCTGAGAAATCAACAGTGTGTGATGGATCACTGACATACTGACGTAGCTGAGATACATGGAATGCGTCATGAACTCCCTCCAAAGGTGGTGGCAGAGCAAGGCGGTAGGCCACTGCTCCCACGTGCTCCAGCACATCAAACGGTCCAAAAACCTCGGACTCTGCTTTCCTTTCTTCCTGAATCGAATGACTCTGCGGTTTGGAGAAATCTTCAGGAAGACGTGATCTCCAGGCTGGAACTCCAAAGGTCTCCTCTTGGCATCTGCCCAATGCTTGAAGGGGTCCTGCACAATCCTGAGCTTCTTCCTGATGTCTCTCACGACATTCACAGCTTTCACTATCATCTCAGGATCCAACAGCTCCCGATCTTCGATGTCATCCCAGCTTAGTGGCGATCGACATTTTCTCCCGTATAAGGCAGCAAACAGCGACATGCCAATGCTCATCTGGTAGATATTGTTATATGAAAACCCCACCAAGTGAAGATGGTCCTCCCATGAACCCTTCAGATCGAGCGTACAAGCTCGTAGCATATCCTCCAGGATCTGAATAGTCCTCTCGGACTGGCCATCAGTCTGCGGATGGTACGCCGTGCTAAAGCTCAAACTCGTACCCAAATTCTCCTGCAAACTTCTCCAGAACTGAGATGTGAACCTCGAGTCTCTGTCAGACACGATGTTCACCGGGACTCCATGTAAGCGTACAATCTCCTCTAGATATTTCCTCGCCAAGACTTCCGTAGACTGTCCCACTCGGAATGGAATGAAGTGCGCAAACTCGGTCAATCGGTCAACGATCACCCAGACTGTGTCGTTCTGTTTCGGGTTCCGAGGTAAACCAGTTACGAAATCCATCATAATATGTTACCACTTTCACTCCGGGATGGGAAGCGATTGTAGCAACTCAGCTATACGATGGTGCTCAGCCTTCACCTGCTCGCATAACAAACACTTGGCAACACTCCGTGCCACACTCCTCTTCATGCCAATCCACCAATAATTCAGACGGAGGTCCTTATACATCTTGGTGCCCCAGGATGTATAGAATATGGCGAGCTGTGAGCCTCACTCAACAGCTCCTCCCGAATATCACCGGCTGATACGCAGAGCCTACTGCTATACCTCAGTAACCCATCCTCAAGACACTACTACAAAAGGGACCTTTAACAACGCTTAAATAAGGTCTTTAACAGCGCTTCTGCGCGCTGTCTATCTCGCCGCTGCTAAAGGGGGGCTGGTTTTAATAGCTCTTTACAAGCGATGTTAAAGGAGGCCTTTAACAGCACTTGTTTGTGCAAGCGCTGTTAAAGGGGGGGCCTTTAACAGCGCTTGTTTGTGCAAGCGCTGTTAAAGGGAGGACTTTAATAGCGCTTGTTACTCCTAGCGTTGTTAAAGGCCCCCCTTTAACAGCGCTTGTTTCTGCAAACGCTATTAAAGGGGGGCTTCTAACAGCGCTTGTTTGTGCAATCGTTCAGTTGCAGAGTACAGAGACGTTTGAGGTCACAATTTGTGATAATATGCGCTTAGAACCTAGATTACATACCATAAGCCAGGCCCCAAATTCAAATTTTCTGCATAAGATCCCCAAAGAAAAGAGAAAGATTCCAACCCTCAAAATTTTATTTAACCAAACATTTCTTCAATTTCTTACAAGTGACCAAATGACACCGGAAAAAAAACCCCAATATCAATCTACAAACCCTACAACATTTTTATGGGTGTCTGGATTTAACACCCAAAAAAACCTCATTCTGAGGTACCAATCGCTATATCCGTCCTATCTTAGCATCTATCATTCCATCTTAATACAAGCACATTCCAGAATTCATCCTAGTTACTAGAAAATATTGGCCCCCGCTCGACCACCAAGCAGTAAGTTACATGACTTCAGTGTTTCGGTTCTTAAGCCTATTTTCCAAGAAGATTGCATGCACGCATGTTCGCACCTTTCACTCTGGAGTTCAGCTCATCTACATCGTCGTTGAGAGCATCCAGCGTTTGTTTTACCTGCAGATTAGCAAATAAGATGGGCAAATGTTAAACTTATGTTTGCAAGAAATTTATATGATAAAGAGAAGAATGCATGGTAGAAGACAGACTTTTCAATCTCAGAACCCATGTCGACAGCCATGCCCTTAAGCTGCCCCAAAATGCCACCCAAATCATCAAGGGCGTCATCTTGTTTCTGCTCTCACCCTGGGAAATGTATTACCCCGAAACGCTTCAAGCAATGACCAACTGTAATTACTGCCTCAAGTTTCTCTCAAAAACACATACCTGAACTTTGTCCATTGCGGATGTAGGCTCAGTATATTGTCGTTTCTTGCCTTTGGGACTTGGCCCCAGCTTCTCTCTCTGCTCCATATGGATTTTCTTCTTCTTGAATGAATCGTCTGCATTGAGCCGATAAAATCAGTCGCCATGCAAGTCAATAAACAATATCAGAGTATCGATGCTAATACCTTTCGAAACGACAGGCACCTTAATTTTGCGACCCTTCTTCCCCTTAATTTTCTACAACATTACTGAGAGGACACCATTTTACAGGATCTTTGCCCTGCAACGTTAATGAAACTGGAAGTTCATATTAGCAATTAAGAGCATATCTTGTTTACGTTTTCTTTTTTTTAGCCCTGTCCGGTTTCAGTTAGTTTTCACTTATCCATGTCATGTTTATATTTATTTTTCTTTATTGAATATTTGTATCCATTTTCATCTATCGAAATTGTTTCAGAGTGTTTTCTCACTACAAATCGTTGACCGTGGACAACCCGGTCAACGTGGTCAAGGGGCCCGCTTGGGTCCCTCGGGCGAGTCGAGTTGGTGCAGTCGAGGCTCGAGTCGGATCTGCAGACGACGTGGAGCGCGTCGGCTGGGTCGAATCGGGGTCCTCGACCGTTCGCAGGGCGAGGGGTAGCCTCGGCCCGGGTAGAGACGCTCGGCCTCGGTCGGTTGCGCTCGGCCTCGGCGGTCGGACGACGAGGGGAAGCCTCAATCGTCCAGCTGGTTGCGTGGTCGGCGAGGGGCGGAGGGGAAGCCTCGGCCCGTGGATCTGATGCCCTCCTGCGTAGACGAGAACACTCGTCAGGGGGCCGGACCTTGGTTCCGGCCAAATCCCCTCCGATGCCTAAGTCAGACAGAGATCTGAAAGAGGAGGCCCGGCGGAGACGGTTCGACTCGTGAGGAGATCGGAACGGCGTCTCACGGCGCGAGCGGGGGAGGAAGGAGATGAAATGGGGGAACTAGGTCGTTGATGGAGTACCTTAGGTTCTAGATACCTGAGAGACGGTCCCTTGTCTTGTCGTCCTCCTAGCCCCTTTATAGACCTCCGCCGTGATTGCCCCCGACCCACGTCGCTCGCCCGCCCTCAATCGTGCCCCCTCGATCCCCCCCCCCCCCCCCCCGTCGCCGCTCCCTGCGCCATGCCAGCACCTCCCTATAACTACCATTAAGTGGTAGCGGGATCGAGGGGGCGGTTATCGCAGGAGTGGGCGAGTGACCGGTGTGTTACCGGGGCCGGGTCGGATCGACATTTTGGGGGTCCCCCATAGGGCCTTATCGTGTGGGCCTGAGTGCGCAGATGGGCTCTTGACCGGCGGTCGGGTCTATGGGCTTGTGTCTTTCGAGCCTCGGCCAAATAGGCATAACAATTGCCCCCATCGGTCGGGTCGATCGGCTTTGGCCGGTTCGGCTCGGCTGATGTGACTTCCGCCGACTTTGACAGGCTCACCAGTCGATGCCGACTCATTTATTAGTCGTCATCATGAGTTGGTCCGTTCGATATTTTTAAGGCGCGGGCTCCGAAGCGCCGTCGGTCCTCTGATGTTGCCACGTTGTAGCTGCAAGCTTATCCCCACCGCTCGCGGGGTCGTCTTAATTTGAGAAGCCAAGGGGTTCGTGAGCTGCCATCCCGTCGTTTTCTCCTTTGCGCTGATCCCTATTCTGCCTGAGCTCTGCCTCATGTCGTCTTCCTCTGCCACGGGTTCGGGTCGGTCGGAGCGCGACGCGGCTCCGGGTCAGGCGGGTAGCCCTCCTTCGGCGATTTGTCGGCACGGGGATGATCTTTCAGGGGTGCCCCCAGAGGTCTTGTCGTGGCCTTCGTCGATCTGTGCCACCGCCATCGGGAGCAAGCGCTCCGCCTACCTGCTTCCGCCTTACTCGGCTCGTGCCCCAGGGGCTGACGAGCGAATCTGCTTTCCTGGCCCCAACGAGGTTGGAATATACGAGAAGTGTTTCCGCTTCGGGCTTCGTTTCCCGCTTCATCCTTTTATCGTTGAGTTCCTTCAGGCCCACAACGTGTGCCTGTGTCAATTCTGCCCCAACGCCGTCGGGCTCCTCGTCGGGTTCATCGTTGTCTGCATACTGAGGGGAGTGGTGCCCTCTCTTCGCCTCTTTGCCCAGTTCTACCGCCTGAGCCACCACCAATCGGGGGCGTGGATCTACATCAGCGCCCACCTGAAGATGACCCTGGTGCTGGGGTTGCCGAGCTCCCTGAAACGCTGGAAGGGGGAATACGTGTTTGTCACGTTCCCGTCGAGTGTACCCTTCCCGGTTCGGTGGGAGGTGGCCGGTGCAGTCATCCTCGATCTGGGTGAGCTGACGGTCGTCGAGCAGCAGACGGCGAAGGACATGCTGGTGATTCCTGTGAGGGAGCGCTCGATCGACGTCCTCTTTAGTGACCGCAACTTGCGTAAGACGGTGTGGCCCCTAGGTAAGCTTCTTCGAGCGTTCGCCATTCGAGGTCGTCCGGGCTCTGCTCTGTCTCTCATTTCTCCTTTGAGTGCAGGTGGATTCCCTCTTGGTCCTTCTCCTGCCAGCGCTCTCGTGCAGGTCCCAAATCCGGATCCGCGCAGAAGGGATCATGTGCTGGAGGTCCGGAAGAAGCAGCGGGTCGTGACCGTGACCGGAGGCTCAAAAAGGAAGAAGGTGTCATCTCCCTCTCTCCCCTTGCTGGGGTCTTCCAAGAGGGTCCGTGAGGGGGTCGAGGGGGTTGATGTCCTGCCGACTACTGATCAACCTCAACCCACCCCGTTGAGTTCGCCTGGCCGTGGGTCGGTCCTCCACCTCTTCCGGACGGTTCTCTCCCTGATGCCTACGGTCGGTATCTTGGCGCGTTCCGCTCCACTCCTGGCGAGTTCCCTTCGTCAGGGGAGGGTCTTCTTCGTCCACGCTTCCCAGTGGGGGAGAAGGAGTCGGTGTTTTCGAGCCGCGGAGCCGCCGCACGAGTGGCCGAGAACTGTTGTCTCCCTCCCGATCAGGTGGTGTTGGACGGTGTCAGAGGTGACTGTTTGGCCACCTTCGTGATTCAGGCTGGTCAACAGGTAGTGTGTCTCTAATTGTCCCCCCTTTCTCCAGCTGCTTTCGCTGTCTTACCTTCGTTGCTTTGGTGCAGTTGTCCTCGGTGGGCCTCTCAATGAGGCGCCAATTCGCGGCTCTTCCCAAAGCCAAATCCGATGTCGGGCAAGGCCCTGAGGCCCCCGGTGAGGAGGGGGAGGCAGGTCAGTTAGAGGAAGCGCGGGTCCATTCCTTGGATTCCCGTGTAACTGAGCTGTCCTCTGCCCTGGAGGTGGCGGACCGGGAGAGAGCCTTGGCTCTGGCTGCAAAGTCGGAGGCCGAGGCGCGGCTCGCCGAGCTTTTGAGAGGCGCCGACACGTCTGGAGGAGCCGAGCAGATCCCCAACCCTGCTGCTGCCTCTGAGACCTTGGAGCTCTCCGATCGTCTGGAAGCGGCGGAGGAGCAGGCGAGGGTCCTCCTTGCCCAACTTGGCGAGAAATCCCGGGAGATCGAGAAGGAGAGGGCGGAGCACCAACGCCAGATCGAGACCTTAGAGGCCCGGATGCGTGGGCTTGAGGAGGTGGATCCGGCCCGGATCGCTCAGGATGCCGTGGCGGAGTATGCCACCTCCTTTGTTGAGACCGCCTTATCGGAGGCGTTCGAGAAGGGCTTCGCCCGGTGTCAGTCCGAGATCCAAAAGAAGTTCCCACTCTCAAGGGTCAACTTCGAGGATCTTCGGATGTACCCTGACGTCAAACGGAGTAAGGGGAGACCCTAGTGGGCTGCCAGCCTGTGGCTCCACCGGTGCCCCCGGAGAAAAATGAGGGAGGGGAATGCCCCTCTGCCTCTTCGTGCGCCTCTCTGTATATCTTTTTGCTTTATCTGGAAAGGAATGAATTCAAAATAAATTTATTTCATAGGAAACGATACATCTATTGAAAGTACTTGCGTAAATGTTCCGTATTCCAGGTGTGAGTGAGAATCCTCCCCTCCATATTGGCTAGTCGGTAGGCTGCGGGTCCGAGGACCTCGACGACTTTGTAGGGCCCCTCCCATCTAGCCGCGAGCTTCCCTTTGCGAGCGGTATCAGGGTTGAAGCCCGCTTTCCGGAGGACCAGGTCCCCAAGGTGGAAGCTTCTTCCCCGCACCCGAGCGTTGTAGTATCGGGCCACCTTCTGCTTTTGGCGGATGATGGTGGCCAGTGCCTGCTCCCGTCGCTCGCCGAGGAGCTCCAGACTGAGCCCCAGACCCTGCGAGTTCCTGTCTTCATCAAAGTATTTGAGGCGGAGAGATTCTTCGCCTAATTCGACCGGCACCATCGCCTCGGCCCCGTAGGTGAGCATGAACGGGGTCTCGCCAGTGGCCTCCTTGTGGGTCATCCGGTATGACCAGAGTATCCCGGGGAGCTCCTCTGGCCAGTTTCCTTCGGCGTCTTTCACTTTCTTTCGGAGGGGCTCTATGATGAACTTGTTGGCCGCTTCCGCCATTCCGTTGGTCTGGGGGTGCGCTACCGAGGCGAAGAGAAGCTTGATTCCCCATTCCTCGCAAAAATCTTTAAACCCTGCGGAGTCGAACTGCTTCCCATTGTCTGTGACAATGGCCCGTGGCACTCCGAATCTGGAGATGATGGAATTACATACGAAGCTTTTTGCTTTCTTCCACATGATGGTGGCCAACGGTTCGGCCTCGATCCATTTGGTGAAGTAGTCCACCGCCACAATCAGATACTTCCGCTGCCCTCGTCCCGGTTTAAACGGTCCGAGGATGTCGAGCCCCCATTTCGCAAAGGGGATGGGGCTCACGATAGGGATGAGCTCTGACGGGTGAGTCGAGGTGTGGTGGGCATACCTCTGGCATTCTTGGCATTTTTGGACGTAGCTTGTTGCATCTTGGGCCAGGGTCGGCCAATAGTATCCCTGCCTCAAGATCTTCTGTGCGACCATCTTGCCCCCATGGTGATTCCCGCAGATCCCTTCGTGAACCTCCCGTAGGACGTAGTCAGCTTCCTGCGGTCCGATGCACTTCAAGTATGGGAGGACATCCGTCTTGGTCCAGCGTCTCCGGTAGAGCGTCCCTTCATGGATCACGTATCGAAGCGCCTTTCTCTCCAGGGTTCGGCGTTCGTCCCCATCGGTCGGCACCTCCCCATGAGTTAGGTACCGGATGATCGGGTCCATCCAGGTGGGCTCTTGGTCGATTGCCATCACCTCGGGCTCTTTCGTGCTGGGGGACTGCAGGTTCTCCACGTAGATGGTGCGGCCCAGCTCCTTAGGCGAGGACGAGGCCAGCTTCGACAACGCATCTGCTCGCGCATTCTCTGATCGTGGGAGGTGCAAGACTTCCACGCTCTTGAACTTGGACATCGCCGCTCTGGCGACAGGGAGATATCTCTGCATCGCCTCCTCCCGTGCCTCGTAACTCCCCAAGAGTTGGTTGACAATGAGCTTCGAGTCACTGAGGAGGCGGATGGACTCGGCCCCGAGCTCCAGGGCCAGCCTCAGGCCGTTGATCACCGCTTCGTATTCCGCCACGTTGTTCGTGGCTGGGAACTCGAACCGCCACGCGTATTCCACAATGTTCCCTTCCGGAGATCAGATTGCAATCCCAGCCCCGCCTCCTGACTGTATGGCCGACCCATCCACATGGACTATCCACGCTCCTGGTTCCCCTGGCTGGAAGTGGTCAGCCGAAAGAAAGGACAAGGGTTGAGCGATTACCGTCGATGGGCCTTCTTCCTCTGGGGGGCCATTTCCTTCCGTTGTGCACTCGGCGATGAAGTCGGCCAAAGCTTGCCCTTTAATGGCCGTGCGCGGTTTGAATCGGATGTTGAACTCGCTCAGTTCCACTCCCCAGTTTAGCATCCTTCCCATTCGATCGAATCTCTTGAGGTTCTGCTCCAGTTGTGAGTCGGTCAGGATCAGTATGGTGTGGGCCTAGAAATAGGGTCGGAGCCTTCGTGCTGAGAGGACGAGGGCGTACGCCAGTTTCTCCATGGGCGAGTATCGCACCTCTACCCCCTTCAAGATCCGGCTCATGTAATATACCGGCCACTGCACCCCACCATCTTCCCGGATCAGCACCGAACTCACAGCTTCCTCCGCGCACGCCAGGTAAAGGCTCAGCGACTCCCCTTCCCGTGGCTTGGACAGGAGAGGCGGGCTGCGGAGATACTCTTTAAGGTCTCCGAACGCCCTGGAGCAGTCTTCGTCCCACAGTATCGTCTTCCTATTGTCTGAAGGTTCCGCGATCGCTTTCCTCAGGACCTTGAAGAAGGGGAGCGATCTTTCCGCTGATTTGGAAAGGAATCACCCCAAGGCTGCGATGCGCCCGTTCAGCCTCTGCAGCTCTTTGATCGTCGTCGGCTCACGCATGTTGATCAGCGCCTCGATCTTGTCAGGATTAGCTTCAATGCCACGGTTAGTTATCATAAATCCCAAGAATTTGCCAGATCTTACCCCGAACGTGCACTTCACGGGGTTGAGTCGAATGTGGTGTCGCCGCAACCGCTCGAAGGTCTCCCACAGGTCGGCGATGTGGTCTTCTGGTCGCCTTGACTTGACAAGCATGTCGTCGACGTAGACTTCCAGGTTCCTCCCGATCTGGGAGCTAAAAACCTTGTTGACCATCCTCTGGTAGGTGGTCCCTGCGTTCTTCAAGCCAAAGGGCATCTTCTTGTAGCAGTAAGTTCCTCGGTCCGTCGTGAAGGCTGTCATTTCTTCGTCCCGGGGGTCCATCTGGACTTGATTGTACCCTGAGTAAGCGTCCATGAAGCTAAGCATCTCGTACCCCGAGGCGTTGTCCACCAGGTGGTCGATGCGCGGCAGGGGGTAGCTGTCCTTGGGACAGGCCTTGTTGAGGTCACTGAAGTCCACGCACATTCGCCACTTCCCGTTGGGTTTCCTGACCATCACCACGTTCGACAGCCACTCCGGGTACCAGACCTCTCGTATGAAGCCGGTGTCAAGGAGACGCTCCACTTCCTCGGAGGCTGCCTTCATCTTCTCGCCGCCCAGGTTACGCTTCTTCTGCCTGACCGGCTTGAAGTTGGGGTCGGCGTTGATCTGGTGGACGATCACCTGGGGGTCTACGTCGGGCATGTCCTCTGGTGACCAAGCAAAGATGTCCAGATTCGCCTCCAGGCATCCGATCAGCTGATCCCTCAGGTCCTGGCTCAGCCCTCTCCCGATCGAGACGAACCGGCCCTCGATGTCCGTGACCAGGATCTGCTCTTGCTCCTCCGCAGGGGCGGGCATAGGCCCACTCCTCAAGTCGAGCGCGGCCATCCGGTCGGCTAGACGATCCTCGGGACCTTCCTCCGCCAGTTGATAGCAGGTACTCGGTCTCCCCGCGTCGCCTTCGACCTGCCCCATCCCCCCGGGCGTTCGAAACTTGATAGTCTGATGGAGGATCGAGACTACTGCGCCGACGGCGTTGAGTAGGGGTCGGCCGATGATCCCATTGTATTCCGACCCGATCCCCAATACGATGAATTCCACCGCCAGGGTCACCGAGTCTGGTGCGTCTCCGAGCGTTACCGGGAGATGGATCGTGCCGATGATGGGGGTGGAGTGACCCGTGAATCCAACCACGGGACCTGAGCGAGGTCGTAAGTCTTCTTTCCGCCGCCCCATCTTTTCCAGGTTTGACATGAAGAGGACGTCACAGGAGCTGCCGGTGTCGACAAGCAGCCGCTGTACCATGGTTGTGTCGATGACCACTGACACCACCAAAGCCACGTCCGAGCTGCGCGCCGTTACGGATGCACTCGGTCTCCCGACCGGTGGGGACGGGGAGGGTCTCCCGGCCCTTTCCTCACGATCCTCCTCGCGTCGGGCCCGTGCCCATTCCTGCCAACGATGGCGGGCCCTGTCGCCTCGCGTCAGGGCCTTGCTCTCATTTCGCCGAGATGGGGAAGGTCGCGTCATCGCAGATGTGGTTTGTTTCTTCGTGGGACAGTTCGTTCCCACAGACGGTGCCAGATGTTTCAGAGTGTTTTCTCACTACAAATCGTTGACCGTGGACAACCCGGTCAATGTGGTCAAGGGGCCCGCTTGGGTCCCTCGGGCGAGTCGAGTTGGTGCAGTCGAGGCTCGAGTCGGATCTGCAGACGGCGTGGAGCGCGTCGGCTGGGTCGAATCGAGGTCCTCGGCCGTTCGCAGGGCGAGGGGTAGCCTCGGCCCGGGTAGAGACACTCGGCCTCGGTCGGTTGCGCTCGGCCTCGGCGGTCGGACGACGAGGGGAAGCCTCAATCGTCCAGCTGGTTGCGTGGTTGGCGAGGGGTGGAGGGGAAGCCTCGGCCCGTGGATCTGATGCCCTCCTGCGTAGACGAGAACACTCGTCAGGGGGCCGGACCTTGGTTCCGGCCAAATCCCCTCCGATGCCTAAGTCAGACAGAGATCTGAAAGAGGAGGCCCGGCGGAGACGGTTCGACTCGTGAGGAGATCGGAACGACGTCTCACGGCGCGAGCGGGGGAGGAAGGAGATGAAATGGGGGAACTAGGTCATTGATGGAGTACCTTAGGTTCTAGATACCTGAGAGGCGGTCCCTTGTCCTGTCGTCCTCCTAGCCCCTTTATAGACCTCCGCCGTGATTGCCCCCGACCCACGTCGCTCGCCCGCCCTCAATCGTGGCCCCTCGATCCCCCCCCCCCCCGTCGCCGCTCCCTGCGCCATGCCAGCACCTCCCTATAACTGCCATTAAGTGGTAGCGGGATCGAGGGGGCGGTTATCGCAGGAGTGGGCGAGTGACCGGTGTGTTACCGGGGCCGGGTCGGATCGACATTTGGGGGGGTCCCCCATAGGGCCTTATCGTGTGGGCCTGAGTGCGCAGATGGGCTCTTGACCAGTGGTCGGGTCTCTGGGCTTGTGTCTTTCGGGCCTCGGCCAAATAGGCGTAACAGAAATGAATACATTACTCTTATGGGCTCAATGGAGAAAAACCAAGACAATAACCAGCAATTACCACATGTAAAGATAAAGCAGACAAAACTTCGAGGAAACTAACCCCAACTGATCATGTCACAAAATTGCAAACTGCGCATTTCACTAATCTTGCCCCATATTGGTACATCTGCAACATATGACAATTCCCACAATGTACATGTACTAATATTCACCTGCAGTTCACATTTAGGAGTGGTTAATCAAGAGAATACATAAAAAAGAAAGGGGGTCAAGTAACATCCAGATGAAAAGGCGCGATTGTAGATGAGGAAATTCAATACATGGTTTTTCAAAAGTATCATATAACATTAGTCATCCTAGCATCAAGGTGATATTGTGATACTTAAATCGTCCTCTGCGAGACGAAGCAGAAACTACTCCACACTTGGTATCAAATATTTACAGTGTTCCAGACTAGGCTAGATAAACATTGTATGATCAAAGGAATTCCACCACATTGGGTTATAACTGCAGGCATTTGCTGGGTCTGCAATTCATCAGGAAAAAAATGAAGTTACAATTTCCTTAACATGCCATACACAATGGATGCAAAATATAATAAACAAGTAAAAAATCAGTAGGCATTCCAGATAAACACAAATGAGAGGCATGATCTTATATATCCATAGTTGATGACCAGTGCCTATGTTCATGGGCATGCCAACTCCTTTTGCAGAATGTCATGAAAGGAATAGAAACCTTACATAAAAAAGACAATGAAGTCTGTCGGTGTCTCAGTTAATATTCCTCATAATACCAGCATATATTTCTTCAGTGTTTAGTATAACAATATCATATCTATTGTATCGCTGATTCGGTAATCACATGATTATCATGAAGGTTAGCCTTGACTCAGAACATGAACCACCATAAAACCGGATACTACGGAAGCTTCTGCTAGATAATTTATATAAAACTGTAATCATTAAAAAATGATAGTTTTCAATTAGGCCAGTTTAGAGCGTAGGTATCAGCCTCCTGTGTTTCCTCTATTTCTTCAAATGCCACGATGTTTTGACTGTCAGACTCGCTTCCATGCGGTCAATATAAATCGAACCCTTAGTTTACAACAATATTCGATCATGTGAGCAATATATGCTTCATTGGTGTTTTTTATTTGAATGAAATTAGCACAACTCACTTCAAGCTTCTATCCATATAACATATTACATAAGACTTGCTAAGCAATCTGATCAGTAGCTAGCAAACAAATATAGTAGCAACATTTGTAGCTCATCATGCATGCAAATATGAATTAAAACAAACAAACAAAAAATATTAAGTATCAAGAAAAACATGTTATGAAATAGAGAAACATATATACAACAAACACTAGTGCTTGAAATATCCTATTGTTTAGATGACAGAGAGGAAAAAAGATGTGATTATTCACCTGATTTGCACCAGCCGTGAGGCCCGTGACCATAACAGAAGACCTGGTCAATTTATTGTCCCGGTGCAGCTGCAGAAAATATAGTGCAAACGTATAGTGTTATAGATAGAACAAAAATATACCATATCAGAAGATCAATTCAGTCTAATTATATTTCACGATATATAAACAGTGAAAAAATTCTTAAGCATTAGTGAAACTTATTAATCAAATCTAACCAGTCTCGTCTATAAACAAAAGTGGCACTAATAAATTTCCGAGACTAAATTAACCATTCACAAGAAAGTCTACACACGTAATTCTCGATTTTTAACTAAAATTATACTGAAGACACATCGAAACAATCAGTTAAATCATATGCTAGTGTTCCATTAATGTCTTAGGTATACATGTGAAAACCGAAACAAATAATACGGACTAATAATTGACATGCACGGTTAACTGGAGATCATTTGTTAACCGAAACAAATAATACGGACTAATAATTGACTTACATTAAGTCCCAGCTTGTGAATCCGAATGTGGCATTAGTCCTCGTATTCTTTCGATAAACGATTTGCAGACATCCATTTTCGATCCATATTTATCAATCTAACAAAAAAAATTATTAACATTAGTTATTTTGTTATTCGAGAGGTTAAGGTTTGAATGCAAGTAGAAGGCTAATGAGCCAACGAATATGGAAAAAAACACAGTAATATGCATAAGCTGAAAAATATTAATGAAATTACAAAAAATGCAATATAGTGATTTATGCGATCTTGCGTCGCTTGATGACAAGTTTTCAACTCTCCTACAAATCCAAACGGCACAAACACAAAAACTAAGATAAATACCAATTTGTCTTTTCCATCATAGAATTTGACCAAGGACATGTATAATCATTATATATGAATACTCCAGAAGACTACTCCATTGATTTTGCCAATTGCATCATGAAAGTCATGCAAAAATATTCGCTGAGCAATATCAGACAAGGTTACTCAACAAAATTACAATATGAATTCTTCAACATATAGGATTTAGATAAACATTAAATTTATTTCGGATTTTCTTGATGCAATAAAAATCAATGGACACACAAAAAGTAGCAAAACGGAGGATATATATTTGGTAAATAGCTCCCAGAAAGATACATTAATATAAAATTTCAAGTATTTGTGCTGAAGATGACTTAAAACAGTAGTTTTATAATGATGAATACAAAGATTAGCATGATGAAAGACAATAAGATTAATTGCATTTCTACAAAACTGTAGTAATCTACAGCCTACTTTATCCAGAAGAGTTATTGACATGTGATTTTTGTTTACTTTCTCAAGATACCCCAAGATAAACACATTAAAATTTGTAAATTTTGATCTTTGCGTATGTACTGCATTAAGATGTAGATGATCTCCTTCGGTTTCCAAGTGTTAATCATGTATTTGATAGTAATATAACCAGTATCTAATTTATGACTTCATGGTAAAAAATATTCCCAGTTAGAACTCTAATCTCTTTTAGTCTATTTCAAATTTCTTTTATGCAACTCTCACAAATTAAGTATCATGCCAATAAATTACTGATCAGTAATCACATCCAGCTGGAAGCAACAATTGGGACAACTCTTTAGAAATGAAATAAACCTCCATAGTTGTAATGAACAAGAGTTTGTGTCAAGGTCATCAAAAATGATATTTCATGAATTTCATGTTAGCCAGGTAAACATGGACACAAGATACGTTAGTTAAGTGCACATGTTTCATGACTGTCAGACAAGGGAACTTTCGCAAGCCATATGGGAACACACCCTATAATGTTGTTAATCAGTATTGATAATTGACTAATCAGTATTGACAGTTAACTAATACAGCTGGATAGTTTTCATGTATTAAAACTATTGGTCGACTAACATATCAACTAGTTGATTAATACATACGAGCTGTTTTCCATACTTCAACCATTAGTCGACCACATGCAAACATAATAATTCATAAAGCTAGAGTATTAATTAAATAAGTTTATTTACCTTCTCCACTCTTCTTAGTTTCTGTACACAGTTTGTGATGGGTTTGTGGTGTGCATCAAGGAATATGAAGATGACCTATTTAAAGATTTCACAACACAACTCAATCTGACGTGTCGATCAAACAACCGATGAATAGTTGACATTTACAAAGAACTTATACCTATCAGGCCAATGACCGTCAATCCGGTATTTCCAACATTGTTCACCCTTTGGAAGAAGCTTGGAAAATTACAGAGCTGGACTACCTACTGCATTTGCACCCCTCTTCCATTACGATCATCGAACCAGGTCCAAAAAAAATAACACATCAGCAGCGAGGTATAAAGTGTAAGCCTTTCTCTTTTGAAACAGCCGCAGGGGGGTTGGTATAATTAGGAACACATTAGTCCACATATTTCTGGCAGACCCAATACAACTCATAAATTCTGAAACAAGATGTTATGCACATACTAGACTTGAAGAAGGAACAAAAGGCACAATACGTTGAAGAAACAAACATGATAACAAAAAGTCACAAGATGTTATTCCTTCAAAGGTTTCAAACTTTCAGAAATTTGACATATTATGAGAGGGGTTGGATGAAGACAAGCCAAACCCTTGTATTCAGCATGATAACAAAAAGTCCTGGTTACAGATATCATGACTCTGTTAGATATGCATGAGTAGATGCTAATTCAAGCATCATGTTTGAACTAACAGCACAACATCCCACAGCAATTGCATATCTCAGTCTGAATTCCCAACATAAGAAACAGCACCAGTGCTAATTCTTAACGGCAAATGGCTGATGATAGGATCTATACTCAAATCCAATAAAAAGGACCAACACAATTAGTCGAAAATAAGCATACTTAAACTGAACAGATCTTATTGATCAAACTGGAAGAGAGCTTCACCATTCAAACTTCCACTTCACAAACAAAAATATTCATTGAATCTTCTGTCACGCCCCGCTTCCCAAAACGATGGAAGCGAAACGTGACGACAATGCCCGCTTAGGCCGGAGCTGTGAAGCTCGGACCCAATAAGCTTCTGTGTGGTACTCCAAGACGAAGGAACATGTCCCTGCAGGTTAGTACGGAACAACAAAAGTATTAAAAGAGATGCATTCATTTTATTCAACAGATATCCAGAAAAATACGGGGAGTCTAAACAAAAGATAACACTGCTACAAACAGCTAAAAGTAAACTAATGGTGCAAGCACCCAACCTAGACAGGAAGTAAACGGTGCTACGCACCCAACTAAACTGCAGTAGAACCTCTGAATCAGCAACGTGAAGATCTCTAGCTCTGGTCCTCCTCGGGCACGTACTCTGGGTCTGCGTTCTCAGGCTCCACGTGCTCCGGTAAGTCTGCCTCATCCACGAATTCTGGCTCGACACCTGATGTACAGCACCCAAAAGAAAGGAACTGTACGTCAGGTAAAGTCTACAAAAAGGGTTAGACTCTACTGCAAGTGTACCAAACTATTAAACAACAGTTTACTGGTTGATTAGCATGCTGGGGTTATAACAGAGTATCAAAAGGAAGTAAACGCAGCAGGAAAGTAAAGCGTAGCAAGCAGTAGTCGTAGCGTGTGCTACCGACTACGGGACTAACCTAAGAGGGACAGGACAAGACGTGACAAGACCAGCAAGACAGGACATGACAAGACAAGACGAGACACGTGTGACTCGAAGGGTTCACGCCTTACGGTTCGAGGGGGATCAGACCCTCTCCCCGTGCGCACGCTCAACCCTACCCCAAACCCAAGTGCTCAAGACAAGACAATATAGGGCCACTCACTCTGCTAGGTGAGTGCCTCTATCCCCACGATCGGTAGCGTATCTCTCACTCTGTTAGGTGAGCGACAGACGCCTCGTAAGTGAAACTGTACTACTGTATATGACCATTCACTCTGCTAGGTGAGAGTCTCTATCCTCTTGGTCTACTGGGACACACACTCTGCTAGGTGGGTGCCAGGCTTCCCGTAGGTGTTCCGTAACAAAGATCACCCACTCTACTAGGTGAGCGTCTCATTGCCCACAGGCTACATAAGACACGACGTGCAAGATGTTCATGACATGGCAAGGGCAAAGTTGTTCTAGGGTGTCCACACACATGCACACACAGATGAAACCTATGGTAGCAGTTGTTGTTGATTCTAGGGGGTCCACACACACGCACACACAAGGTAACCCTACGGTGTCAAAAGTTGTTGTTGTTGCGCTCAGACTTCGTCGTCAAGTCTAAGTCGTCAGGGGCGTCCCGGACGCTATCATTTCACGTCCGGTTCTCTTTGTTCACAGTTTAATAGTTCTAACAGTCTAAGGCCTAGGCACAGCCGAAAGAGCAAGTGAGTACACTTGCCTGTGGTGGCGAGTGTGTCGTCCGTCTGGGGCGTCTCGTCCAGGCATCGCGTCCGCGGTAGTCCATCTGAAACAGTGTCACGGTGACGGTGTCAGGTCGCGATTTTCATCAAGTCCTATTAGGGTTTGTTTCTAGGTTATCGGGGCTATTCTATTTGTCAACGTCACATTTTGGTGTTTGTTCAACCTAGATCGACCACTACCCTATATGCACAGAAAAGTTGTCCGACGGTCGATTTCTATAGTGACATCGTTTTACTGGTGCAGAAAAGTAAATTTAGTTATCGTTGTCCGATTTTAGTTAGGGTTCAGTTTTGCTACGGTGTGGGTTTGCTATGAGTTCGGGGGACCAACCTCTCCGGTGTTCGATGTGGGATGAACGTAGCGTCTGCACGGTAGAAGATCTGCGTCGCCTACGGTGTCTCGGCTACGGGTAGCGTAGTGAGCTTCGTCCGGGCAGCGAACAAAGTGCGGGCAGCGAGCATGGTCAGTCCGATGGCAAAAACAGCGCGCAAGGTAACGTCTGGGAGACGTCTAGTGGCTTCGGAAAACACGGACAGCGAGACGAGCCCAGTAGCGGCCCATAGAAGACGTCAGCGACGTCGAGGGGGTCTCGAACAGCGAGTAGGGAGGAGCAAAGGCCAAAACAGCGAGCAACGGGAAAACAGTGGCCACGGAGGCGAAAACAGCGAGCACGGAGGTGAAAACAGCGATACGACGTCGCTGGAACGCGGTCGTGGGCTGTTCGGCCTAGGGGTGGTCGGAAAACGCATGCGGCGCTCGAAGGAGGCTGCACCGGCGACGAAGGGGGCACCGAAAAATGCAGTTGTCGCTGCTGCTGCCTACGGTCATGGGGAGGGGAAAAACGACCGGACTAGAGGCGGCCGTGGGCGGAGACAGGTGCCGGGGGGCTGACGGCGAGGTCCGGTGTTGGGGGAGGCCGTGGAGGATCTCCGGTGTTGGAGGAAGAAGGAGGAGTTGACGAAGATGGAGGGGCAGCTGCTTGGTGGCTTTTTTCGACGGAGAGCGGCTCGCTGCGGACGGCTCCGACGATCGGGAGTCGACGAGGGAGGCCGCGGGGGTGATCGGCCTGTGCTGCGATTTATTCCCAGCAGTAGCTTGCTGCTGCTGCCGCTGCGGCAGTGAGAATCACCGGACGAGGGCGGTTGAGGTGGCCGAGGGCGCGGTCGGGGGTTGTCTCAACAAGGTGGCCGCCGGCGTGGGTATCGGGCTGAAGTCGAGGGAGGGAGGTTAGAGAGAGAGAGAGAGAGAGAGAGAGAGAGAGAGAGATAAGTTCTCTCGGTTAGTGGCGGCTGGGAAAGAAACAAACCCATAGGGTTTGCATTCACGTGAACTGGCAAATAAGAGCCTAGCGTTATAAGGATGATTCTATTTGATAATTAGCTATAGGTTATAACTTAAGGGGGAAAGGAATATAGAGATAGAGGGTGTAGAAAGAGGGGAAAGCCTAGGGAAAAATAGAGGGAACAGATTTGGGAAGATACGCCTGCTGATTTTAGGGATATAACCAGATTTGGCTATCAATTTGAAATTCGAACGGTTTTGGGGAGATCAACGGTTGAGATTTATCCGGGTGATATCTCTCGCCACGGGCGTCCGAAAAATAAACCGAAAATACCGGGGTGATTGTGAAGACGAGACACACAGATCTACGGAGCCTGATCGTGCGCTATGCCTACCAAAAATTTACTTAAAATTGAAAACGGCGTTTTGAGACAAATGACTAAAACGCCCCTATCATTCCAAGACGTTTTGCGAGAAAACGAGCCGTGAAATGACGTTCCCAAAAATTACTATAAAATTCTACACTCCCATACGATCACAACGGCATATCACATCGCATATATCGGAATCCAAAAATAGCCAAATAAAATACGTGCATGATAAAGCACGTGCACGCAGAAAATCCTTAAGGTCGGAAAGCGACCGTTACATTCTACCCACCTTAGAAATGATTCCGTCCTCGGAATCACTTATACTAATAGTAATAATATGTATAAACACTATGCCTACAATTTCTATATCTACACATAACGATCGCTAATCCTATAAATTCAACAACGTTCCTTAAATAATCCATCACAGCTCGTCTCTCCACTGGCTAATGCTACATCTAGAATCACACCCTAGCTCCTGATCATAGATCCACGCCATCGCCTACTAGTCGTCAATCATCTCGTCCCCAAAGTATCATCCCTCATATTGACTCATGAATCTATTTTCCTTAATCAATGAACCATCGAACCACAGCTATCCTTACCCCTATCATCTAATCTCCCAATCTTATAAAATCTGTCTTCCTAACTATCCATTCATCTCAACATGTTGTCTTACTTCCAATGTCTTCTCACGTCAACTTAATGATCAAGTCTTGATGCTTTAAATGTTCTACTTATTCTCATGACCACTCTAAATCATACTATACCTCCATAGCTACTCCTATCTACCACTCGTTCAAGTTTCAGGTCGATTAAGTACTCATCTCACTGTGTATAATTTCTTTCATCCAGAGTCCCCATCGAGCCCGTTACACATTGGTATCATTAATAAGTCTTGGACACCTCATTCTTTTCATCCAAAGAAATCTGATCTAATATCCTTGTTATCCAAAACCAACTAATCACCGATACAACATATCTCATCTCACTCTGAGCCTACCCGTAAACATAACCCTATAACAAAATATCTAGTACTAACAACATCATAACAATAAAAATAACACTCCCGAAGTGGGAAAGAAAAGAGAGTTTAAGGCCTAAGACATATTTTAAAACATTGGGAAAAACGTGTGGAGTTGTGATATTAGATGAGGGAAGATAGGTGGGTTGTGATCTTTGTGGGATAATCCCAAAATATTAAAGGTTTGATTTGAAAGGAACAAAAAGTTTTGAAACATACATAAGCAGCCAAAAATAAGCTAAACTATAATATGAAAGATTAAAACTATGGAGTTACCTGCAACGACGACATCCGCTGCTGTCATGACATATGCTCCACGGACAACAGCTCCTCTCTGGGTAGGGGCAGGTGCTCTACTCTGCAGTGGGACCGGTGCTCCGCCCCCAGTATGGTGATACCTCGGGCAATCTATAGAGGTGTGTGTGGTAGCTCCACATGCCAGACACAAACCCAGCTTCTTCCTGCAAGTGTTCTGCTGATGCACTGGCTTGTCGCAGAAAAAACATGGGCCCTTCATCTGATGCTGAGCAGGTGCTCCTGGCCTATTGAAAGGCACTGACTGAACTGGTCCGACTATAGACCCAGCAGAAGGCATATGCTGCTCCTTCTGTCGCTTTCCTCCATCATCAGAAGGATCAGGTAGACGGGATATGGTCTTATGGTTCCTCGCAGCATTCAGCACCTCTCACATGGTCGTGAAATCTGCCGAAGACATCGAAGCCTGAATCTTCGGACGCAGTCCCTGACGAAAATGATCAGCTCGTTTCTCCTCCTTCCTCACCATATGTGGGGCAAACCGACTCAGCATCTCGAACTCCGCCTCATACTCGTCAACGGTCATATCCCCCTGCTTCAGGTCTACAAATCTGCTCAACAGCTCCCTCCTAGCAGCCTTGGTGAAATACTTCTCCTTGAACATCGAGCGAAAGGTCCTCCACTCCACTGGCTTCTGCAGGCGCCTCTCCTCAATGCGCCACCAGTTCCTAGCATTCTCTGTCAGCTGCATCTTCGCTATCTCAACTCGGGTATCATCAGGAATCTTCGCAGCAATCAGCTTCTCCTCAGTACTCAGAATCCACTCATCAGCAGCCAACGGTCCTTCCTTCCCAGAAAACATCTTCGGCTGAAGCTCATTTAACTGCTTCACTCCCGGAGCAGCTCGAGGGGCAGGCGGAGGCGGTGGTGGTGCAACTGGAGGAGCATGGGCAGCACAGTGGGACTGCTGAACCAATTGATGATGAACGTCCAGCATCTCCCTCATAACGCCCAGTAATTGGCGTAAATCGTCACCTCGGCCATCCATGGTCCCGTCAGCTGATGATCCATCTCGAGCTTCACGTCCTCCCACCATCCTAACGACAGGAAAAACACAACTTAGACTCGCACATATTACTGGAGAAGAAAGAAAAAAATGAATGCTAATACTTCTATCGTTCCGTACTTTTTGCAGAAAAGGACCTACATGGGCCACCACTAAAACCTGTCACGCCGCTTCCCAAAACGACGGAAGCGAAACGTGACAATGCCCGCTTAGGCCGGAGCTGTGAAGCTCGGACCCAATAAGCTTCTGTGTGGTACTCCAAGACGAAGGAACATGTCCCTGCAGGTTAGTACGGAACAACAAAAGTACTAAAAGAGATGCATTCATTTTATTCAACAGATATCCAGAAAAATACGGGGAGTCTAAACAAAAGCCAACACGGCTACAAACAGCTAAAAGTAAACTAATGGTGCAAGCACCCAACCTAGACAGGAAGTAAACGGTGCTACGCACCCAACTAAACTGCAGTAGAACCTCTGAATCAGCAACGTGAAGATCTCTAGCTCTGGTCCTCCTCGGGCACGTACTCTGGGTCTGCTTCATCAGGCTCCACGTGCTCCGGTAAGTCTGCCTCGTCCACGAATTCTGGCTCGACACCTGGAAAGGAACTGTACGTCAGGTAAAGTCTACAAAAAGGGTTAGACTCTACTGCAAGTGTACCGAACTATTAAACAACAGTTTACTGGTTGATTAGCATGCTGTGGTTATAACAGAGTATCAAAAGGAAGTAAACGCAGCAGGAAAGTAAAGCGTAGCAAGCAGTAGTCGTAGCGTGTGCTACCGACTACGGGACTAACCTAAGAGGGACGTGACAAGACGTGACAAGACCAGCAAGACAGGACAGGACAAGACAAGACGAGACACGTGTGACTCGAAGGGTTCACGCCTTACGGTTCGAGGGGGATCAGACCCTCTCCCCGTGCGCACGCTCAACCCTACCCCAAACCCAAGTGCTCAAGACAAGACAATATAGGGCCACTCACTCTGCTAGGTGAGTGCCTCTATCCCCACGATCGGTAGCGTATCTCTCACTCTGTTAGGTGAGCGACAGACGCCTCGTAAGTGAAACTGTACTACTGTATAGGACCATTCACTCTGCTAGGTGAGAGTCTCTATCCTCTTGGTCTACTGGGACACTCACTCTGCTAGGTGGGTGCCAGGCTTCCCGTAGGTGTTCCGTAACAAAGATTACCAACTCTGCTAGGTGAGCGTCTCATTGCCCACAGGCTACATAAGACACGACGTGCAAGATGTTCATGACATGGCAAGGGCAAAGTTGTTCTAGGGTGTCCACACACACGCACACGCAGATGAAACCTATGGTAGCAGTTGTTGTTGATTCTAGGGGGTCCACACACACACGCACACAAGGTAACTCTACGGTGTCAAAAGTTGTTGTTGTTGTTGCGCCCAGACTTCATCGTCAAGTCTAAGTCGTCAGGGGCGTCCCGGACGCTATCATTTCACGTCCGGTTCTCTTTGTTCACAGTTTAATAGTTCTAACAGTCTAAGGCCTAGGCACGGCTGAAAGAGCAAGTGAGTACACTTGCCTGCAGTGGCGAGTGTGTCGTCCGTCCGAGGCATCTCGTCAGGTGTCGCGTCCGCGGTAGTCCGTCTGAAACAGTGTCACGGCGACGGTGTCAAGTCGCGATTTTTGTCAAGTCCTATTAGGATTTGTTTCTAGGTTATCGGGGCTATTCTATTTGTCAACGTCACATTTTGGTGTTTGTTCAACCTAGATCGACCACTACCCTATATGCACAGAAAAGTTGTCCGACGGTCGATTTCTATAGTGACATCGTTTTACTGGTGCAGAAAAGTAAATTTAGTTATCGTTGTCCAATTTTAGTTAGGGTTCAGTTTTTCTACGGTGTGGGTTTGCTATGAGTTCGGGGGACCAACCCCTCCGGTGTCCGATGTGGGATGAACGTAGCGTCTGCACGGTAGAAGATCTGCATCGCCTACGGCGTCTCGGCTACGGGTAGCGTAGTGAGACTCGTCCGGGCAGCGAACGAAGTGCGGGCAACGAGCACGGTCAGTCCGATGGTAAAAACAGCGAGCAAGGTAACGTCTGGGAGACGTCTAGTGGCTTCGGAAAACACGGACAGCGAGACGAGCCCGGTAGCGGCCCATAGAAGACGTCAGCGACGTCGAGGGGGTCTCGAATAGTGAGTAGGGAGGAGCAAAGGCCAAAACAGTGAGTAACGGGAAAATAGCGGCCACTGAGGCGAAAACAGCGAGCACGGAGGTAAAAACAGCGATACGACGTCGTCGGAACGCGGTCGTGGGCTGTCCGGCCTAGGGGTGGTCGGAAAACATGTGCGGCGCTCGAAGGAGGCTGCACCGGTGACGAAGGGAGCGTTGGAAAACCTAGCTATCGCTGCTGCTGCATGCGGTCACGGGGAGGGGGAAAACGGCCGGACTAGAGGCGACCGTGGGCGGAGACAGGTGCCAGGGGGGCTGACGGCGAGGTCCGGTGTTGGGGGAGGCCGTGGAGGATCTCTGGTGTTGGAGGAAGAAGGAGGAATCGACAAAGATGGAGAGGCAGCCGCTTGGTGGCTTTTTCCGACGGAGAACGGCTCACTGCGGACGGCTCCGGCGATCGGGAGTCGACGAGGGAGGCCGCGGGGGTGATCGGCCTGTGCTGCGGTTGATTCACAGCAGCAGCTTACTGCTGCTGCCACTGCGGCAGTGAGAAGCACCGGACGAGGGCAGTTAAGGTGGCCGAGGGCGCGGTCGGGGGTTGTCTTAACAAGGTGGCCGCCGGCGTGGGTATCGAGCTGAAGTCGAGGGAGGGAGGTTAGAGAGATATATATATAAGTTTTCTCGGTTAGTGGCGGCTGGGAAAGAAACAAACCCCTAGGGTTTGCATTCACGTGAACTGGCAAATAAGAGCCTAGCATTATAAGGATGATTCTATTTGATAATTAGCTATAGGTTATAACTTAAGGGGGGGAAAGGAATATAGAGATAGAGGGTGTAGAAAGAGGGGAAAGCCTAGGGGAAAATAGAGGGAACAGATTTGGAAAGATACGCCTGCTGATTTTAGGGATATAACCAGATTTGGCTATCAATTTGAAATTCGAACGGTTTTGGGGAGATCAACGGTTGAGATTTATCCGGGTGATGTCTCTCGCCACGGGCGTCCGAAAAATAAACAGAAAATACCGGGGTGATCGTGGAGACGAGACACACAGATCTACGGAGCCTGATCGTGCGCTACGACTGCCAAAAATTTACGTAAAATTGGAAACAGCATTTTGAGACAAATGACTAAAACGCCACTATCATTCCAAGTCGTTTTGCGAGAAAACGAGCCGTGAAATGACGTTCCCAAAAATTACTATAATATTCTACACTCACATACGATCACAACGACATATCACATCGCATATATCGGAATCCCAAAATAGCCAAATAAAATACGTGCATGATAAAGCACGTGCACGCAGAAAATCCTTAAGGTCGGAAAGCGACCGTTACATCTTCACAACTTGCATTAAAAAGTTGAAAGCACGGTCTAAGTCGTAGCTCATGATATCATTTTTTAGCACAAAGAGGATACATTCCTTGGACAAGCAACATGCACATATGAGCTAGAGAACATACCTCATCGGTCATTTCACTCACAAAAACATTAAGCTAGAATATTGCACATATAAATCAATGACCTAAGCTGAGAATAATTTGTTTGTCCTAAACAGTAAATAATGCATATATAAAAGAAAACGTCTACATAGGAAAGCAACATGACAGCAAAAATTCTTATTTAAGCACATCTTCATAAAACAAAATCTGTTTCTGATCATATTCTTCAAATTTACTAAACATTTCTGAGCACCTGAACTCATTGATACTCTAATTACTCATCCGGGAACCATTAAATGTTTTGGCTAGGTGTAACATTTTGGAAGTAATGGAACCATTCAATTCCATGTAGTTTGGGAGAATTCTGGAAAATTTTAAATACAAGATGCACATGTTAAACAAGTAAAAACCAACGGGACAAAAGAAGAGTGCTAGCTTAACATGGTATACATAAAGGTAGTCGCAGCGACTCCTAGTTTCAGAGAGCATTTTTGGTTTTATGATATTTTCTGATGTATGCCATCCAATAAAAACATAATGTATTCAAAAATACAAATTAGGATAGCAAATATGCTCATTTAATGAATTATCAAATGAGGCCTTCAAATAAAACTATAAATTCAATTGGCAAACACACTATGATTCGAATTCAAAAAGGCATGAACAAATCAAATCAACGAAATCCATAAAAATTACCAGGCATGCACATGGACCTCGGATCGATAAGCAAAACTCGAGCGCATGAAGATGGAAGAGGGAATAGGGCTTGGGTTGCTCGAGGGCACGAAGCAGCCGCGCGATTAAAGAGGGAAGATTTCGAAATTTTAGGTGGTTTTTTCCCACTAGGGCTTGGGTTACTCGAGAGCACGAAGATGGAAGAGGGAGTAGGGCTTGGGGTTGCTCTAGGGCTTCTCGAGCGCACGAAGACACAGATATGGAAGATGGAAGATGGAATAGTGCTTGGGGTTGCTCTAGGGCTTCTCGAGCGCACGAAGCGGCGGCGGGAATTTTCAACGAAGCAGCGGCTGCGGCACAAAGCAAATCGCGCGATCCTAGGGCTTAGGTTGCTAACTTCTTCTAAAAAGCAAATCACATACGAAGTTTGATACGCAATAAAAAGCAAATCAACGAAGATGGCATCGTAATTTTCTAAAAAACAAACCGCGTGAATTTTCTTGTAGAAAGCAAACTGCGCACGATTACAGTAGGGCTTCGGAGTGATATTGCGAACTGCTGAGCGTGAATGTATAATACCTTTAACAGCGCTTGTTTGTGCAAGCGCTGTTAAAGGCCACCCTTTAACAGCACTAGTATTAAACAAGCGCTGTCTATTGGGCCCTTTAACAGTGCTTGTAGAAAGAAGCCCTGTCTATTGTCTGACATTTAACAGCGCTGCTTTCTACAAGCGTTGTGTATTATCTGTGTCTCTAATACACAGCGCTTGCAGAAAGAAGCGATGTCTATTGTCGGACCTTTAACAGCGCTTGCAGAAAGAAGCGCTGTCTATTCTCCGACCTTTAACAGCGCTTGCAAAAAGAAGCGATGTCTATTATATGTGCCTATAATTAACAGCGCTTATAATTGGGAAGCGCTATTAAAGGTGTGCTATTAAAGGTCCTTTTTGTAGTAGTGAGAATCACGAACTCCGTCTGAAGTCCCGCTTCAACCTGCCTCCTGATCCTCTACAGCTTCGGATCTCCTGCCTGTGCTGCCTTGATACGATCCATGATCATGGACTGAATCTGCAAATTTATGAATAAAAGAACCACACCAGGTATGACGACCTCAATATCAATATCTCTCAGCTCCTGCTGTATTCTCCAGTCGGCAGTATGCATCATCACGGCAGGGGGTCTACTCAAAGCATCTGGCACTGCATTCACCTTCCCCTGGTGATAATGCAGATCTATCTTGTCGTCTTCCACAAGCTCGAACCATCGTCTCTAACGCATGTTGAGATCCTTCTGCATAAAGATGTACTTCAAGCTTTTGTGATCGGTGATCGGTGAAGATCTTCACGCTCTCACTCAGCAGGAAGTGTCTCCAGATCTTCTGCGCAAAAATCACCGCTGCCAACTCCAGATCGTGCGTCGGGTAATTCTTCTCGTGAGTCCTCAACATACGAGAAGCGTACACGACCACGTGACCATGCTGATGTAGAACGCATCCAAGGCCCTTCCCTGATGCATCACAATATACCTCAAAGCTTCCGCTCCGATTCGGTACAGCCAATACTTGTACTGTTGTCAACCTCGCCTTCAAGATGCTGAAGGCCTCCTCACAAGCTTCTGACCAATGGAACTCCACGTCCATCCCTGTCAGCGTCATCATGGGCTCTGCAATCCTCGAGGACTCGAACTTAAGATGGCCTGGAATCCTGAATACCACCTTCTTTCTGTGGCATTCAAACAGAGCGTGGAAGTTTCCCAGCAATTCGATGCCAAGAACGACATTGAAAAGCGGTAGATCATGAACAGTGAAATCTGCAAATAGTTTGTGTCCACTGACCACCAACGGGATCGATCGACAACCCAGATTCACTGTCACCGCCCCGTTCCCTGTGGTGATGTCCCAACACTTGGAAAGTGTATGGGTGGGAATGGAATGTCTTGTTACGAATCTCTGGGATATGATGTACATAGAGGCATCGGAGTCGAACAAGGCCAAGGCCGGGTGAGATGACACTAGAATGGTGCCTAAGGTATAAAAGAACTACGGCCAACCCACTACCCAACAACTAGCATGGACAACACACATATGCAAGAAAAACAATCTAAACTATATATATATAAAAAGAAGACTAGATCTAAAAATATACCTGCAATAACACCATCCAAGTCTTCAGCCTCGCTGGCTGTCATGGTGTACACCGGCCTCTGGATTTGCACTGCCTGTCGAAACATCTGCTTCTGTGGTGCCAAGGGTGGTCCACGGATAGCAGCTCCTCTCTGAACCAGGGCAGGTGCTCTAATCTGCACTGGAACTGGCACTCTAACTACAACATGACGCAATCTCGGGCAATCTTTAACCGCGTGCGCGACAGCTCCACATGCCAGACACAATCCAGCTTCTTCCTGCAAGTGTTCTGCTAATGTACTGGCTTGCCACGGTAATGACATCGATCCCTGGCCTGGTTCTGTGCAGGTTCTCCTGGCCTCTTGAAACACACCGGCTGAATGGGTCCCACTGCAGGCCTAGCTACTGGCCTGAACTGCTCTGCTGGTCGGTTCCCTCGCAGTGGCGTGGTGGTACAGTCGGAGGAGCCTGGGCAGCACAGGCAATCTGATGTGCCTGTTCAACCAACCGATACTGAACATTTAACATCTCTCTCATAACGTCCAGTAATTGGCGAAACTCGTCATCTCGGCCATCCATGGTCCCGTCGGTTGAAGGTCCAACTCGGGTTTTGCGTCCTTCCACCATCCTATTGACAAGAAAACCCAACTTAGAATCGTATTGGATATTAAATAAATGTGTTACTCTTATTGTTCCGAACTTTCGTAGAAAAAGATCTGCATGGGGCCACCACTAAAACCTGTCACGCCCCGCTTCCCAAAACTACGAAGGCGAAGCGTGACTAAGGCAAACTTGGACAGGAGCTGTGAGGCTCAGACCCAATAAGCGTCTGTGTGATACTCCATGATGAAGGAACAGGTCCCTGCAGAAAAGTACGAAACAACAAAAGTACGAAAAAGAAATGCATTCATTTTATTCCAAACAGATATCCAGAAAGTACTGAGAGTCTAAACAAAAGTCCAACACTGCTACAAACGGCTGAAAGTAAACTAATGGTGCAAGCACCCAACCTAGACAGAGAGTAAACGGTGCTACGCACCCAACTAAAAAGCAGTGATCTCTAAATCAGCAACGTTGAGGAACCTCTAGCTCCGGTCCTCCTCAGGCACGTACTCTGCGTCGACGTCCTCTCGCTCCACGTACTCTGGCAAGTCTGCCTCGTCTATGAACTCCGGCTCAATACCTGATGTACAGCATCCAAGAGAAAAGGAACTGTACGTCAGGTTAAGTCTACAAGAAGGATTTAGACTCTACTGCAAGTGTATGTAATTAAGAACAACATTTTACTAGTTGATTAACATGCATGGGTTATGACATGACAGAAAGTAAAACGGTGCTGGAAAGTAAACGAGACAGACAGTAGCCGTAGCGTGTGCTACTAGCTATGGGACTAAGCTAGACAGGACAGGACAACCAAGACAAGACGTGTGTGTGACACCAAAGAGAGTGCACGCCTGCAGCGTAGAGAATGGCCAAACTCTCTATCTGGTAGTCATTCACCCAACCCAACCCCAAGTGCTCAAGACAAGACAAGACAGGAATGTACGAGTACCACTCACACCCTTGGTGAGTGCCTCTCCCCTCGGTCCATCGGGGCGCTCACTCCCCTGATGAGACGCCGAGACTTTCCGTAAGGTGTACACGAAAGGAACGGTCTGTCGGGACGCTCACTCCCCTGATGAGACGTTGAGACTTCCCGTGAGGTATACAACATGAACTAAAGAGGACAAGACATGACCAGTTACGAATGTTCTATTGTTCAGTTGTTGTTCTAGGGGGTCCACATGCACGTACACACAGAAAAGCCCTAAGGTGTCAGTTGTTGTTGTCGCGCTTAGACTTCGTCGTCAAGTCTAAGCTATCAAAGGGGGTCCCGGACGCTATCATTTCATGTTCGGTTCTCTTTAAATGTTCTTTAACTTCCTAAGAAGGATAAGGCCTAAACATGGCCGAAAGAACACAAGTGTAAACACTTGCCTGCAGTGGCGAGGGCGTTGTTTGTCCGGAGCGTCCTGTCGAAGCGTCGCGTTGACGATGGTCCGTCTGAAACATGATCACGGTGATGTCAGATCACGCTTTTTGTCAATCCTATTACTGTTTGTTTCTAAATTTGGCGGGACTACCCTCATAGTCAAAAAGTCACGTCTTTTGATGATTCATTCAGTTTAGATCTACGTCTACCCTATGTGCACAAAAATTCAATTCGTTCGTCGATTTTCTACAGTGAACAGTATTTTAAAGTTGCGTAAATAAAATTTAGTTGTCGTTGACGGTTTTTAAATTAGGTTTTGATTCTCTATCGTGGGGGTTCTTACTACGTGTTAGAGGACTAACCTTTTGACGTCGTTCAAAAAGCGGATGTCGGGTCTGAACGGTAATGCGTCGGCATCGTCTGCAACTCCTCGGCCGCTGATAGACTTCAGAAATCTCCAAGTTAGCTTAATTCCCACAGCAAGGTTCAGATCTGACAATAATCGCAGTCCAACACCCCCTTCCTCCTTTGGCCAGCAAGAGTCACTCCAAGCCCAGGCTTTTGCAGGACCCCAAATAAAATTCCTACACATGGATGTTAGAGTTCGCAACACAGTGGTCGGGACTCTATATACATGCAGCCAATAAGCTATCATGCCATAGATGATAGTTTTCACCAGCTCGATATGCCCAGCAATGGATAAAAGTTTAGAAGTCCATCCACTCAGCCGCTTCCTGCACTTATCAATGAGCCTATTATACAAATGAGCTTTGGGATATTTGGATGACAAGGGTAGACCCAAGTATGTAGTGATAGTGATCGGTCCATATTTTACACCTTTTTTCTGCATATTTGCATGCCATTTCGATCGCCCATATCTCGCTTTTCACGATTATTCGACGATATTGCGTTACTTTTCACTATTTCTTGTTTTTGTCGGATTTCAGGAAATATGGAGCGATCGGGAGCAAAAATGAGCTTAAAGAATTTGCACCCACTCCGGAGTGTCAACCATGGCTCTTTTGAGGGTTATTCTGCAATGGAAGACGAGTGGAAGAAGAAAGAACGTCGTAGGAGCGACGAGGAAGCGAAAAGATGGAGATTGGACATTTTCAGCATGCCACTCGGCCGAGTGAAGGAGTCACTCGGCCAAGCATTGAGACCCCGCTCGGCCGGCCAGATCAGACACGCAACAGAGATGTATCAGCGTGCACTCGGCCGAGCATCGCACGCCCACTCGGCCGAGTTCGGAGACTCCGTCCGCCCGAGTGGCACCCAGACGACGGCGAGCCAAAATGTCCAACTCTCTGTAATCCGTCAGTCGACTACGAGCTCCGACTCGGCCGAGTTCCAAAAGCCCCTCGGCCGAGTGACATTTGTCCCTTGTCCGAGTGATGCCGAGGACACGAAGCGCCCAGATTTTTAGACATCCTCCAACTCTTTTGAAATCTGCTATCATTTCAGTGGTTAAATTATTTTTCTCATATTTTTTATGGATAGTAGACTTCATGACGATTCCAACGCCGCCAAGAACATGCAAATCGGAGGTCGGATGAAATCTGGAGAATTTCTGCAAGTCGATGCTGCAGTGCTGGAATTTGCATGTCAGTGTCACTCGGCCGAGTGACATTTCCACTCGGCCGAGTGATCAGTTTTTGACAGTTTTTGACAGTTTTGACAGAGTGCTGTTTTCTGGAGTTTCTGCATGAAAGCTCACTCGACCGAGTGAGATTTCCACTCGACCGAGTGAGCTGTCCACTCGACCGAGTGATATTACCACTCGACCGAGTGAGATTTCCACTCGACCGAGTGAGATTTCCATTCGGCCGAGTCGTAACTGGCGCAGATTTCTGGGCACACACATATTCAGTTTTGGGCCCGAATTTCAGGGGCTTTTTAGGCAGTTTTTCTAGGGTTTTTGGGGGCTATTTAAGAGGGTTTGTAGCCGTCATTGAGGGGGGTTCCCATTATGTTTTCTTAGAGTTAATTTTAGAGGTTAGGCCATGCCCTAGGCCCCCTCTTAGATCTAAAAGCTTGTATTTGGATTGAAGATCTTCATCAAAGCTAAGTATTTTGTTCTTGTTATTTGAATCTTTGTTTTTCTATCTTTTTATATGCAAGCAATGATTTTTTATTGATTCTCATATCGTTATTGCTATGCTAGAGTAGATTTGTTGTTCTAGGGCATGGGGATGAACCCTATGGATCTAATTTCATATTTGTGATGATTGAATTTCTAAATTGCTAGAATTGCTAGGAGGTTAGGTTGTGATTGATTTACTACGGATAGCTAGGGATTTCCATCGATTTGGTATTTGCAAGAGATTGAATTCTAATCGATGGGAAGGCCTATATATTCGATTTAGATTTACAATTGGATTTCTCTAGATTTGGTTTGCAAGAGATTGGACCAAAGCTAGGATTTTTAATTGTAAATCTATACCCATATTCGTTTGCAAGAGATTGGACGAATGCGAACTATCACAACCTAGATCGTAACTCGAGTTTGCATGAGAGTGGGCTCGAGGAGCGATTGGACGATGATGATCTTCATGCTAGCGGCTTAGGTTAGGGTTTGCAAGAGATTGGGCCCTAATCTAGGTTGCTATAGACCGGTAATAGCGAGAGAGCGTGAGCTTGGTTCTATATTCAGTTACGACTAGTTCACCTCCACACAAGCCTAGTAATATTGAGATTCACTATTCACAATGACGAATGACGATCCGTAGTGGGGATTTCCTAGCCCTAGACTCTTTTATTGTATTGTATCTGAATCGATATTTTATCCGACTTCTTTATCTCCAACACCGACATCCACCACCATTTCCATTATATCACTCCATAACCATCTCCACCAATAAAACCATCGTAGTCAAACCAACCTAGGATAGATTGGAGCCAACACCACCTCCTCGTGTTCGATACCCGCTTGCCACTTTGCCGTGCGCTTGCGGTAAAACTACAATCGTTCTCCGGGTGTATATCCGGGGCCGATCAAGTTTTTGGTCGTGCTCTTGGGTTGTATATTGGAGCGATCAGATAGCATGCGCATGTTTAGCTCCCAAGTAATCTGCTAGTTCCCCCGTATTTTTGACTCCTTTGCTAAACATAGATATACTCTTTTCCCAGTTGATCTCAAGCCCTGTGAAATTTCTGAACTCCTCTAGCAATTTTTTAAGGCCTCTAAGAGATTTCTGATTAGCACGACAGAAAACGAGAAGGTCATCTGTAAATAATAGATGAGATATAGCACCAGTGCGTCTCATAGGTTGAATGCTTCCTTTAGTAAGGGATTTGGCAAGAAGTAATGAAAAGGTTTCCATAATAATGACAAATAGGTAGGGGAGAGAGGATCGCCTTGCCTGAGCCCCCTGTTCCCACCAAAATTACCCCCACATGGGAACCATTGACCATAATAGAAAAGGAGGCCGTTAATATGCATTCCTTGATCCAACCAATGAACTTGTTGCCAAATCCCATCTGGTGCAGGATAAAATACACAAACTCTCTATTCACGCTATCAAAGGCTTTTCTGAGGTCAAGTTTCAGGCACGCTCTGGATCCCATCGGATTGCTAAAATCTCTGATTTGTTCATGGGCAAGTAGGACATAGTCAGAAATCAACCTCCCCTGAAGGAAAGCTGATTGATTCGGAGATACTAAGTCACGAATAATTCTCTGCAGCCTGTTGCAGATGATCTTGCTAATGATCTTATATGTAACATTGCAGTAGGCAATGGGCCTGTAATCTCCAAGGGAAGAAGCATTAGAACTTTTTGGGACCAAAGTAAGGAAGGTGTGGTTTACCTGTCTAAGCAAGGAGCTTGATCTGAAAAAGGATTGAACTGCACACACTACATCCGCTCCAATTAGATTCCAATTGTGCTGAAAGAAAAAGCCATTGAACCCATCATGCCCAGGTGCTTTGGATGGGCCAATCTGAAAGACCGCCTCTTTAATTTCCTCAGCAGTAACACATCTTTCGAGCCACCTAGCAGTTTCCTGTTTAATCTTCTTTTGGGCACAAGCTTTGGGAAAACATTCCAATAATTGGTTTGATTGTATAAGCACTCATAGAAGTTTGCAGCTTCCAATTTTATTTCCTCATAAGTTTTGCTCAGGGCACCATTCACATCAACTAAATGTTTTAAGTTATTGCGGCATTGTCTAGATTTCATCACATTGTATAAGAATGTTGTGTTCCTATCACCCAAGTCCAGCCAATCCTGTCTACTCCTTTGGTGGAACATCTCTTCTTTCATTTCTAGCAAATTAGCAAGCTCAATAGAGAGTTTATGTTCTCTTTCCTGAAGCTCAATATCAGTGTGAAGAGCAATCTGATTCCTAACAGCTTCAAGTTGAGTACGGCACACTTGGATAGGATTACTAGCATGATGATTTCTTGCCCATCTTTTGAGTTCAGATTTAATCACCCGTAGTTTGATAATCAACCAAAACATGGGGGTGCATCTAATACTTTGTGCCCAGCTTGATTCAACAATGTCATAATAACCTGGCAAGTTTATCCAGTGATTGAAAAATTTGAATGGCTTTGGGTTAGTATGTACCTGGGGAGGAATATTGACGACCATGAGGGAGTGATCACTAGTCTGCGGATCCAAATAATCAAAGAAGGAGTCTATGAGCTTGTTAATCCATTCCTCGTTGCAAAGCACCCTATCCAATTGAGCTGCAATATGGCGTGTTCCCATTCGTTTATTGCACCAACTTAGTCGTTGCCCAGTACTTTTAAGATTTTGTAATTTGCATTCAGTTAAGCAATTGTTGAATTCATAAAGTTTTCTAACCTCCACCTTGCGTCCTCCCACCTTATCTTTAGAGTACAAGATGCAATTAAAGTCTCCCCCTACAAGCCAAGCCGAGTTGCTCAATTTTGCCGCATCCCTTTTCAGGTCTTCCCATAACAAATTCCTCTCAGTGATGCCGTTACTTCCATAAACAGCAGATAGAGCAAACTCAAATCCCCCCACATTTACACATCGTCCAGTAATGTGTTTCATAGAGATTGAGATAACATTCATTTGCCACACCAGGGGGTCGAAACCCATAAGAATACACCCCCCTCCATGGAGGAGGAAGTTATCCAGCTTATTCCATCCCTTTGGAATGCAAGATTTGGTAGTTATAGTCTCAGCCTTGAGTTTGGTTTCCAGAAGTACAATAACTGAAGGAGTTAGTTTTTTAATCCGCTCTCTGAGGTCCCTGCGCTGCGCACCATTATTTAAGCCTCTAGTATTCCAAATCAACATATTCATAAGAGGTTGGTGAAGGTTACCGGAGTAAGTCAACTTACTTCAGTCTGCTACTCCGCCGGGTAGTAGTACTGGAACAGGGCACTTCGGCTCTCCTACGGTATGAAGAATCATGTTCTTTTAGCATTGCCAGGCGCTCATCATCCCACTCTGGGTTGTCATACAAAGGGTCCCGGGGGAGGGTATCAGTCAAAACAGCCGAATCCTTGTGAACTTCATGAGGACCTGCTCCATGCTACTGGGCCACAGGAGCAGACGTTGATAAAATTCAAGCTTCAGGACTTCCATTTACTACAGAGGTATTTTCCATGCATGTGAGGGTTCTTTTGGGTTTCAGCATAGGAACTTCATCAGATTCACCAAGTTGAGAAGGCCCCCACGCACTGAGCCTACCCTCCCAGTTGTGACTCTAGCCCCATCCTGCTGTGGACCATCCTCCATATTAGAAATGTCGGCATGATTACTTGGGCCTTTAAGCTTGTCACATGTGCTCATATCCTGGAACTCAACATTCCCACTAAGACTTCTAGATTGAGCAGCCGTATCCGCATCACCATTACTTGAAGATTGCCCAGGCTCAATGGTATGCAAATGGTTTGAATTTTCTTCAATTCTCTTCCCCTTATCAAGCAGAGGAGGTTGCTTAGCGTGGACAGGGCATTGCAAATCAGAGTGGCCAAAACAGACACAATGACTGCAACGAGGAGGCTCCACTTCATATTTAGCATAAAAAGTTAGTATAGACCCATCATCAAGTTCAACATCAACCTTTTTAAGTAACGCCTTAGTAGCGTCTACCTCGACCAAGCACATGGCGTAGGTGATTCGCTCCAATTTAGCAGTAGCTCGGTCCAAACACAAAGGGTTGCCAACTACAGAAGTGAGTATATTGAGGACCTCCATATTCCACATATTGACAGGGACTCCGTGCATTTGCCTCCAAATTGGAACTAATGTAAGAATGTCACGGTCATGGCGGATGACCGAGCTCCATAGTTTGAGTACTACCAATCGCCCATCAAATAGCCAAGGGCCCCCATGCAGAATCCTCTCACAGTCCTCCCCGGACTCAAACCTGAAGTAGAAGAAACCGTTATCTTTGCTATATAGCTGAACCCTCTTCCTTGGCTTCCAAAGCCTTTCCATCCAAGCTTGGATCTGCCCATACATTGGGGTATCGACAAGAACATACCAGACCAAGGTGGATTTCCAAGGCTCTGCCCCCTTCTCCAAGAGAGTATCAGGCACCCGAGCTACACAAGTTCCATCCGCCCTAATTTTTGGAGGAACAAATTTCATACCTATGGCCTCGCCGAATGAGCGCCTATTGGAGCAAACTTTCGACCAACTAATCTTAGAGGCAGTTGGGTTAATGGAAATCTGTTGTTGGTGTACCTTTGGTTTCATTGGCATTCCATCGAACATAGTGGTTGCAGCTCCTCCAAGTTGGGTCTTGGCCTTTGATATTGTGCTAGATCGGTTCTGGTAGCCCATTCCCTTGCGCATATGATGAACCTGATCGTGAAAACCTCTCAGCGAGTGTTGATGGCGGAATTGCTGCTTGGGTCTCCTTCTGCCTCTTCACGATCTGCCATTGCTCTGCATTCCCCTCACCAGCAACAGTGGCCGAGAGTCTGTCTCCTGAGCCAAGAGGGATCTCTGCCCTAGGAACACTGAAAACCCTAGGGATGCCGTCGGGATCGCCACGCTCACCTCTTCGAGAATCACTTACCATTGTTTTTTTATATTTATATTATATTACCCTTCTATATATATACATATACATATACATGCATACATATATATGAAAATGCTAAAATGAGAAGGTGAGAAGGTGAGAAGAGATATGTATCTCGTTAACTCGTCAAATCTATTTTCTAAATCAATAATCGGAACCGTTCATCTTGTTCTATCTATCAAGTGATCTTTATGTATAAAATTTTTTGTTATTTGGAGATTTCTATCAAATCCATCAAGTGTTCACAAGATGGACGATTTACAAGCTGCCTGCAAATGTAATAAAATTTGAACGGGTTGATCCATAGGATTTTTGAGGCTTATAACATCTAATTTTTTAAGGGTATAGATCTATGAACATATTCTTCAAGATGAACGGTGTCGATCGTTGACTAGTGTTACCGAATGGCTCTTCTCACGATAAGAATCTCTTCTCACCTTCTCACAATAGCATTACCCTATATATATAATAGCAAATAACCCGTGCACACGTGCACGTGGACTGAAAAAATGGTCGGGACGGGGGGTGGAAAAAAAGAGAGAGTGTGTGTGTGTGGAGGGTCCAGGGGCAAAAATGCAAAACCCAGGGTTGCATGTGCAAAATTCCCAACCTCTTATCTTATCTCTCAAAATCTCATCACAAAATTCCCCACATCTTCTCTTATCTCTCAAAATCTCATCACAAAATTCCTCACCTCTTCTCCTATCTTTAAAAATCTCATCACGTATCCAATTTCTCTTGTCCAAATTCTCTTATCTAATTTCACTTGTCCAATTTCTCTTATCCAATTTCTCTTGATAACATCCCTATTTTATAGAATAGATAGATATGTTGTTAGTTCTTGGGTTCAAGACTAATGTTGTTTTGATGATGATCAGTACATTATGTTAGTGTGCTAATCAATCTTATGTTTTAGTCTCAGTTTATCTTAATGATTACATGTTGATGAGACAAAGCATAAGGCTTGGAGGATATTACAAGGGATATCTTAAAGACCTCCAAGAGTGATGGTGTGCTCAAGCTTGGATGAAGTCATGAAGATCATCTAATGAAACCAAAGCTTGGAGCATGATGATGGATGGACATCTAGAGAAGCATTGTCAAAGCTTGGAGCTTGATGAAGGGAAGCTCATCAAGGAGTGCCAAATCTTGGAGATGATAGAGAGCATCAAGGTATTGTGAGCTTGAAGACTTAGACTCTAGGAGATGCAATTTGTAATCCATGTAATTTCATTTACTTGCATTTCTCTTTTTGAGTCTAGGATTATTGTAATGCCTTGATAGATGGTCATACTCTCATGCATTTACATTTCGCCATCTTAGTGAGCCTTAGGATTATCATAGAATCCAACCCAATAGGTTCATCTTGCCCAAAGACTCAATTGGAGTCTCTGGCTCTCCTGCAGTCGCCTGCTGAAGGTTTTACAGTCGACTGGGTGATTTCCAGTCGCCTGTCGAGCCTTCTACAGTCGACTGTGATGCACAGCCCAGTCGCCTGTCGAGCCTTCTACAGTCGGCTGTGATGCACAGCTCAAGTCAACTTTTCTATTGATTCATCTTGAGCTTTTTGCATCAGTCGACTGATGTTCAATTTACAGTCGTCTAAGAATTGGTCGACAGTCGACTGTGCTCTTCTTGCATTTTCTGGGCTTCATCCCAATTTACAAGACAGTCGCCTGTTGCTGTTTTTACAGTCGCCTGTATATTTACAGTCGCATGTGAAATGGCCATCAGTCGTCTGAAAGGCGTAAGTACGAAATATGCATCTCTCTCTGTTTTACTTCCCTCCTATGCAGTAGTCGACTGATGAAGGATTTACAGTCGCATGTCTATTTTACAGTCGAATGTACTTTGGTCATCAGTCGCTTGTATGCATACTGGGAGTAAGATGCATCTCTATGTTTCTTGTCCATCCCTGCTGCAGTCGCCTGATGAAGGTTATACAGTCGACTGTCTGTTTTACAGTCGCCTGTGTAGTCTTCTACAGTCGACTGTCCTGGCTCAGATTATAGCCATTGGGATATTTTCTAGCCGTTGATCAGTCGACTGTCTAATGATCATCAGTCGACTGTTCGTGCCGTAAACTGCCAAAATCTAGCAGTTGCATATTTCTTCCCTTTGGGTTTTTGGCTGTGTTTATAGGCTCTTCTTGGCTTCCTTTATATAGAGTTTGGCTTAGTTCATTTAGAACTCTTAAAAGGGTTAGGAATTAATAGAAGATCATTTAATCTCTTCTCTAAGCCACTCCTCCCACATTCCCTAATTAGAGCTTCATTCTTATGCTATAGCATCTAAGCTCTAGGGAATTTCTCCAAGGGATTTCAATCTCATTCCTCTTCTTGGAGAACATCTTTCTTCTCTTCATTTCATACATTCAAGTGAGTTGTGTTAGGATGCATTCCTAGAAGAGAGAAAGATCATCAAGTACAATCAAAGCTAATCTCAAGCACTTGAGTTTTCACTTGCATGCCTTCTTCATCGCTGCCTACACAGGCTACACAAACAACCCAAAAGAAAGGACTAAAGTCTGGTGTTTGGGATCACTTTTCACGTGAAATGGTTAAAGATAGTAATGTCATCGAACAACTTTGTGCCTTTTGTAATATTTGTAGAACTAGTTTTGCTGCCGCACATACTGCCAGCACTTCACATCTACTGAGACACATGAAATCTCATGCTAAAAAGATGCTAGACAATCCACTTCAAATTTATCTGCATTATTTGGGTCTCTTACTAGTTTCCATATTCTGCTGAAAATATGAGAAAAGAGATGGCTAGACTAGTGTTAAGCAAACAACTGCCTTTAAATTATGGTGAAAGCTTCGAATTAGAGCGATTCCACCAAAATGCATTTAATCCTACATTTAGAAGAGTGTCTATGAACACTCTTAGAAAAGATTGTATAAATACTTTTCACGAAGGAAAAACTAATATGCATCAGGTTTTTATTAATCTAGAATCTAGGATTTCATTAACTTCTGATATATGGACTACAAAATGGGGTGCGACATACATTTGTCTTACATCCCATTTGTAGATCACGAATTCATAATTCAGAAAAGAATTATATGTTTTAAGGTGTTAGAGCATGCACGCACGGGTGGGGTTATTGGTAGGATTTTGCTATCTATTTGTCGTGAATATGATATAGAAAAAAATGTAGCACATTTACTTTTGATAATGCTTTGAGTAATAATATTGACATTACCTTTTTACAATGTCAATTAAACCCAGATCTAGATGGGTTAATTTTTCATTAACGTTGTGCATGCTATATGTTAAATTTAGTAGTTCAGGATGGTCTGAAAATTGCTTCTGTTTATCTTGAAAAGGCAAGAAACCTTATGCTATTAATTACAACTAATTCATACAAAAAGAGGGAATATATGCAGTTTTGTCGTAGTAACCAACTCCCATATAGAGCATTTAAATTTAGTGTTCCACATAGGTGGAATTCAACGTATTTAATGATGCGTTGTACGAGATTGAATAGAACCCAACTTAGTGAGTAAGCAAGTGTATACCTTACCAATAATATTGATTATGATATTAGTGATTATGAGTGGCTAATTATAGATGAACTTTATGATTTTTATGAAATTTTCTACTTGTCAACAAACAAATTTTCTTGTGTTTACTACCCCACTTCAGTTCTAGGCTTAGACCAATTAGCGTTGACCTCTGATGTTATACAAAAACATAGAGATAATGAGACCTCTAGTACTCATGCCCTTAGAGCAATGATTGGCCAAATGGAGAGTAAACTATGTAAATATTGGAATCCAGTGCCTTTGCTATACTCTTTAACGAAGGTTTTTGATCCCCGTGTTAAGGAGGAAGGCGTACTTGACTTATTAGATATCTATTATGAAAACATGAACATAGATGCAAAAGAACACAAAATTAGTTTTAAAAGTAGATTGAGATCCCTTTTTGCTTAAATGAGACACGATTTGGTACTTCTGCGCACACACATCAACTGTTCAAGCATCTTCTTCTGCTCCAAGCAGGGTCTGCCTGCTTATGGGGAAGAAGAAGCAAAGAGCAGTAGACACAAATAGTTCTTCTAGTTAACTGTCTAGGTATTTGTCAAATTCTTGTCCCTTTACTGAAGAAGAATTGAATAATGAGAATTTTGATGTTCTGTCATGGTGGAAACAATATAAGATTAGTTATCCAATTCTTTCCATGATGGCTCATGATTTGTTAGCTAGACCCATATCCACTGTTGCTTCGGAGTCTGTTTTTCGTGCAAATAGTCATGTTCTTAGCAACAAGAGGTCACTGCTGAAGCCAGATATAGTCGAAGCGGTGGTTTGTGCGAAGGATTGGTTCAAGGCTGAAGCGAGGACCCAACATCAGACTGACCTTTCTGAAGACTCTGAAGAAGAAGAAGAAGAAGAAGAAGAAGAGACTTGATGCTAGTCTTGCTAGATATCTTTACTTGTATCAGCATTTTATTACATATATTAGATTGCTTTTTTGGCCAATGTATGAGGGGTAAGGCTGGCCAACGTATGTCCCCCCTCAAAAAGACTTCAATTAATAAAATTTAAAGGTTCAACCCTGGACCTTCGAGAATTTCGAGATTAAAATTTTTCTTACACAATTTTTTAATATGTTACGTATTTTTCTAGATATAATTTTTTTCTTATATAATTTTTCTAACGCATACCATGTTACATGATTTACTATATAAATTTCTAAGTAACTAATAATTTTCCAACACTTAAGATTTTACATAAAACATATAATATTTAATATTTATTTTAAGTTACTAAAATATTTTTTCTAAGTTACTAAAATTGAATTGTTTAGATTTTTAGAATTTTTTTTCATTTTTTTCTAATTTTTTCTAATTTTTTAATTTTTTATATGGTAAATACACCCGGGCCGGCCTGCCATGGCCCAGCCCAACCAGGTTGCACCCGGGCCGGCGGGCCGGGCCGGGCGGGGCTCCCCTGCCCGGGCCGGGCCGGGCCGGTCCGCGTTTTGCCTTTGGCCCGGCCGGGCCAAATTGAAACTCTATTTGAGACGATAATCTCTAGAATGTGTTAGTTAATCCTTTAGGATATTTTTCAAAAATTGAAAAAAACTTTGAAAATGACTGTCAGATGAAAAAATTACTCTGCTCTCATTGTTATGAGATGAGAGAGGCCTTTGACCTCCCCCTCAACATCTCACCAGTACTCCCCACTAAGTTAGTGGGGAGTCCCTTGGACTCCTAATTCATATGAATATATAGAGAGCTATAGCTTGTGCCATGGCTACTCCTAATGGGTGATAATATTCACTTCTTCTCTAAATTCCTTCAACACGTTATCAGCACGTTTGCTCTAAATTTCTTTGAGAAATTCATCTCGTCTCCCTCAAAAATTCAACCCCTACGCGCGAAGGAATCTATTGTTGCGGTGACCCGTTGCGGCAAATCTTTGCGGATATTTTTCTTCAGAGCGTATCGAGAGCGGAACTATCTACGGATTTTTATTTACTCGATCTTCCCTAAATCTTTGATCTAGAGGTAATTTCTTTTTGATCTCGTAGATAACTACATATTGTAGTACGCGAAGATTTTACATAGCCAATTTTATAGGCTTGTATTACTCTTCACCTTTTTGATAATCATTAACAAAATAATAATAATAATAAAACCCATCTAAACCGATCGCCTCCCCTCCCGAAGCGGGGGGGGCCTCTGCCCTCGCAACACCCCCCCGAAGGGGGGGTCTTCTACTTGCCCCCCCCCCCCCGAGTCGACGGCGGGGGGGATTTCCTCGCAACCCCCCCCCCCCCCCCCCGAAGGGGGGGTCTTCTAATTGCCCCCCCCCCCCCCCCCCCCCCGCCGACGACGGGGGGTTTTCCTCACCACCCCCCGGAAGGGGGGCCTCTGTCACCGTCGCCCCCCGGATGGGGGACTCTGTTGCTACTCACCCCCTCCTGACGGGGGGGATCAGTCGTATCGAACCCACAGGGGGACCTCCGGCGCCGAACCCGGGCGGCGGGGTGGGGGGGCCACTACTGCGCCGAACCCCCCAGCGGCGGGGTTGGGGGGGCCTCTGTAATCATGGCCTACGGCCTCTGCAATCAGAGGGAGGTGGAGAGGCTTTTGCTGAGGGGATCTGTTTGGATTTTGGGTTATTGGGGACTCTTCATATCCCCTAACAAATTTAATAAAAATTTGATTTAGGGCTTAAGATTAATATTCCCTAAAATTAAAATTTTAATTATTTCAGTAGTTTGGCTGTTTATTGGGCCTGAAGCCCAGATTATACGTGATGATAAGTTTTAATGGCCTGCAGCCCCATTCAACTTAATTATTATGTTGGTTTCCCCATTGGGCCAGAAGCCCAGTAAATCCAATTGCAATTTTTAATGTGTCCATTAGAATTTTGAAACTGGGCCTGAAGCCCAAATATTAACAATATTTTTATTTAACTTTTTGGGCCTGAAGCCAAGATTGCAACTATTAATTTGTTACTTTTTGGCAAATGGGCCTGCAGCCCAAATGTTTATAATATATTAAAATGATTAATATTTATGGGCATGCAGCCTCATTCAAACTATTAATTTATTTTAATTCCTTGCAACGGGCCTGTCGCCTAGTCTTTCAAATTGCTGAATTTATAACACTATTGCATTATTATTAAATTATGGAATATTAGGATTTTTTTTCAAAATATAATTATCTTAAGGATCCTGTGACCGCTCTGTCGTTAGTAAACTAACCTAATGGTGTATGACGTCTCCCCGTAGTCCGAGAGATTATTATATTTTCTAGCCTATTTTTCCATTTAATATATGCATGTGTTATATACATGCGTGGTTGTTTCTTTTGTACCTGTGGCATTTATAAACTGCGTTGATGTTTATATAAGCTAAAATGTGATTTTTGGGATCGGCCAATTTGATACCCTTTATATTCCTTGCAATTTTATTTTCTTTTTGAGAGAATTTGTAAGTGAGGATTATATGTATTTATGCCAAAGACCGGTGTACCGACAAATGAAGACGGAGGCGAAAATTCGAAAATATAGGGACCCATTCTGGGTTTCCAAAGTGTATTTTTCTTTTCTTTATGGACTGTATATTCGGACTTTGGACTTTGTACGTTTTTGGGTATCTGGCCGATCCCCACATTTTACTTATTTTAATTTTCAATTCGTGAATTTCAATTTTAATTAATTCATGCTTATTTTAAATTGCGTAGATAAATGGCAAAATTGGCAAGCATCGATTTCGGAGTCCTTGACTCTGCAGGGAATAATTACCTGAGTTGGCAAGTGGACCTGAAGTTCCACTTGTGTTCTATGGCCCTCCTTGGCTCCATTTTGACTCCTTCATCTGCCCCAGCAGCGGCCGATGCTTCTGCTACATCTAGTAGTAGCACTCCTACCACTGTCTCCGATGTAGATAAGGCGAAATCCATAATCTACATTAGGAAACATATAGATCGGACCTTAAAGGCTGAATACTTAACGGTAGAGGACCCAAAGGAACTGTGGACAGCGCTGGAGGCACGGTATAAACATCAAATTGATGTTATATTACCGCGTGCCAGTTATGAGTGGGAAAACCTCAGACTTCATGACTATAAGTCCGTCGCTGAGTATAATTCTGCACTTCATAATATTACCTCACGCCTAAAGTTGTGCGGTGAAGAAGTGACAGAACAACGCATGTTGGAATAGACATTTACCTCGTTTCACGAGAAAGATGCAATCCTCATGTAGCAGTATCGTGAACGCAACTTCACGAAATTCTCTGATCTGATCTCATGCCTACTTAGGGCAGAGCAGAATCGAGATTTACTGCTAGCCACTCATAATTTACGTCTTATTCCGAATGAAAAGTGTCATTTTCACCCCGTATTTCCTTGGGTTTTAGCGTATATATTTCACATATAGGCTCTATCTAGCTCGTAATTGTGCATAGTCTTTATATTAGATCTTATCACTTTTTATACTTAAAACCCACTTCTTGTCACTAATTATTGCATTTCCTATTTTTTCAGGATTTTTCTGGAATTTATGGAGATTTATCGGAAGCAAGAAGAAGAGAAGAAGAATTCTGCAATGCCTTCTCTTGTGCAGAAATCTTCTGTTATTCCAATGCATATTCCGGCCTCATGATATTTTTCAGTCAAATTTCGTGAAGTCCCGATTCCAACGCCGCCTGGAACACATCATTCCGAGGTCGGATGATTTTTCTAGAATTTTCGCAAGACAGGGTGACGGTGCTGAAAATTTCTGCAGCTTTGCCCCGCTTGTGAAGAATTCTGCTATCATTCCAGTATATATTCCGGCCAAGTGATATTTTTCAGTCGAATTTCGTGAACTTCCGATTCCAACACCGCCTGGAACACGTCATTCTGAGGTCGGATGATTTTTCTAGAATTTTCGCAAGACAGGGTGACGGTGCTGAAACTTTCTGCAGCTTTGCCCCTCTTGTGAAGAATTCTGCAATCATTCCAGTATATATTCCGACCTAATGATATTTTTCAATCGAAGTTCGTGAAGTCCCGATTCCATCGCCACCTGGAACATGTCATTCCGAGGTCAGATGATTTTTCTAGAATTTTCGCAAGACAGGGTGACGGTGCTGAAAATTTCTGCAGCTTTGGGCATTGCTTGCGGGTTTGGGCTAGAATCCGACCCGTTTGACTTAATTTCAGACCCGTTAAGCTATGAATGGGTTTATATTACGAATTTGGGGGTTTTTCAGCCCTAGTTCTTATTTTTGCTAAATTTTGGAGGGGGAAGAAGAGCTTGGAGGCCATGGGAGGAGCTTGAGGAAGCTTGAAGCTTGGAGGAGCACTTGGGAGAGTGGGATTTTCATCTTGGAGTGACACTTGGGTGAAATTTCTCCAACCTATTGTGTATTTGATTTAGATTTTGTATTGTAATTGGATGATAGAATTTGAGTAAAATCTTCTCCTTTTCATTATTAATTTCTGAAATCTATCTTGTGTGATTGTGTTGTGCTTGTTGTTGTTGGGTTGTGGTTTTCATCTCTAGCACAATTTCATTGTCTAATTTGTGTATGAAACCCTAGAACTTTGTTTATTGGAATCCTAAGTGGGAATCCAAGAAGAGGATAATCCTAGCGGACCCTCTCTAATGTGCTTAATTGATTATTACTCATGTGAGTTTCATTCATTACTTATTGCACCCCACACATTTGATGAAATGCCGTATTTTCCGATTGAGCTCCCTTAGCCAGGAGATCAATTGAGTTATATTTGGGATGAATTTCCACGTCCACGGCCTCATTCACACACACAACACATGAGTCCTCCTTGTTACTTGCCGATTCGGCTCTCCACCCTTAGCCACTTAGGTTAGATTTTTAATTTTCACCACACTTTTTCTCACATTCATCCACCGTTAGTTGAGGTAGTTGTAACACACTTTATTTTTCGTTATCGATCAATTTTGTGAACGTAGAACGACTTGTCCCTGTGATCCGACCGGGTACTCATCGGTTATTTTTATATTGCATTGACACTCCTACGCTTGGGAGTGGAAGGCGTGCACTTGCGCGTTTTCCGTTCAACCAATTGGCGCCGTTGCCGGGAAAATCCTCATTTACATTTGAGTGGGAAAATCCTCATTTACATTTGAAAATTTTTGAAGATTGGATGCATTCATGTCTTGGTGGAAATATTGATGATGATTGCATATATTTTAGATTTTTTCCCTCTTCTTTACATGACGATGCTAGACTTTGGTTTGATTCATTGTCTCTAGACTCACATTTTACTTGGTTGTCGTTTCAGGCTGAATTTCTCCGAGTATTTTTGCCTATCTTTTTGGAGCAGGTACAGGGGCGGCAGGCCATGGAGCAGTACATAGCGAGCTTTACCCAGGCCGATGGAGAGGCCTACCATCAGGCTTGGCAAAGGTTCACTGATTTGGTGCTTGCATGCCCACACCAGAGCTTTCACGAGGATCATCTTCTGCAGATCTTCTACACAGGATTATCGCCATCTGGGCGAGACTTCGTGCAGATGAGCTGCGGTGGGGAGTTCTTTGATTATTCGATCGAGGATTCGTGGTGTTACCTGAGGGACATTGCTGAGTGGGAGCAGACTGTGCCATCTGGAGAGCCGTCACTTGGATATGATGATGATGGCCAGTCCCAGTTTCCACTTCAGGATGCAGAGCTGCAGGTCCAGTGTCAGCTTGAGGAGCCACCTTTGGGCTCTTTTTCTTACGACCCCATGGGATACAGAGCAGAGCAGGAGGATGGGTTGCATGAGAGCCAAGTAGAGGACATTGAGCATATATATTTGGATGAGTCGGAGGAGACAGATGATGGAGTGTGTGTCGACCACGACGGTGACACGATGCATTTTCACTTTGAGGTTGAGGATGAAGTGGATGTGCATGATGGCCGAGAGCAGATTGAGGACATCATGGGGCCTGAGCCACATTCCACTTCAGAGTTAGCTTCACAGGTTGAGGCGGTCGAGTACTTTGGGAGGACTGCTGAGATGGACTATTTCTGGGATGGCGAGGATGATGCATGCTTGGATTTGCCCGAGACGATTCTACCTCTAGTCCTGTCACAGATGTCACTTCCCTCGCCTCAGGATGCGCACTTGCCAGTCATCGAGGAGGTTTTCGAGGATACATTTCATAGTTTGGGGAGGTCTGCGGAGCCTACATTTTCTGATAGAGAGGATGATTGCGAGATGGTTTACGTTGAGCCTGAGCCATCGTCTCCTCCAGATTCTCTTATGCAGTCGCTTCCTACTCCATCTGAGGCAGCGTATCATGCCACGCCTAGCACCGTTATTCAGGGAAGTTTCCACCATCTCATGCCTTGCATTTTTGAAACCAAATTTTCACTTCCATATACATTTGTTTCAGATTGTCGTCCATTGCATTTAAATTCTTTTATTTGTTTTGACGACCTGTTTTGGAATGCTTTTGCAGGGCATGAGGACAAGACTTGGATTGATGCAGCTCGTCTCCCACGTGATCCATATTATCCAAAGGAGATGCTTGGAGTTGCATTGCTGGAATCCAAGGAGGCCGGTGGTGGCCTAGCTCCAAAGCAGCTGGCGGAGGAGCAAAAGGATATGATCGAGCAGCTACCACCACCGTTATACATTCGAGATCCGTCATTTGCCACGGTGTGTTCTTTCCATGTAGTGTAAATAAATAAAATTTTTATTTTAGTATTTTCGTGTGCTTTTCTTTTCTTTTCTAGGATCTTTTGCCAAGATCTAGTACTCTCCCAACATTGAGGACAATGCTTATTTTAAGTTGGGGGGGGAGAGTGTTAGAATCTTTAGGATTGTTAGGATTTTGGCGTTAAATTTTTTTTTGAGATCCCTCCATTTCTCCATCACCCATTACACTTCATTGCATATCATATTTTGGCCTCCTTGTCCTTACTGCATTAGCTTTGTTTAGTCCATACTTGCTTAATGCCATGCGATTTTTCGAATTATCATTTTAGTATCAAATTCTCGATGTTCGATTGGCACGTTTCATTTCTTTTTCAATTTGGAGTCGATTGCTAATATGCCATGTATGAAACTACATTAGATGTTGTGATACTCTCTTTGAGATAATTTGTGAAAAGTTTGTTGTAAGTTATTGCATGTGTTGGGATGAATGGTGTAGTTTTTAATTGGATTGGATTTGGCCAATTGTGCATGCTTTGTTTTCCTCTTAGGAGTGGGTGGATGCGTTGATAATTCAGGTTGGAGAATGAAAAAGAGAGTAGTATAAGCGAATGGGTTTTCTAATCAAATCGAGTAGCCGGTGCCCCACGAAACATTGGGGAGGACGCCAAAGATGAGGTTTAGGGAATCATTCCACCCATTTGCATATATAGCATCATCGCGTGTATGTAAATGTGATCGTGTCTGCATTTATGGTGTTATCGCGTGAATGCAAAACATAAACATCAAAAACAAAAAACAAAAAAAAGGAAAAGAAAAGAAAAATGAATGAAAAAAATGAAAGAATAAGCCACATGAGGGATGCAATCTCATCTCCCACAACTTAGAGGAATTTTTTTTTGTTTTGGCCATTTTCATGAAAATTGGAAATTTTGACATCGTGATATTTCCCGATATGTGTGATACGGTGCTTATTACTTCACTTTTCGTTGAATTGGATCGAGGGGAGTATCATTTGTTGTTTATTTTCATACATTGGATATATTGGCTTTGAAATCATTTGGAAATACCATTTTGGGTGTGCCAGGAGAATATTGTGAGTTGGTGCATGTTTTTCAATTTAATCCGAATTTATCGCAAATTTTGCTAGGGACTAGCAAAAATCTAGTTGGGGGGTGTGATTCCGAATGAAAAGTGTCATTTTCACCCCGTATTTCCTTGGGTTTTAGCGTATATATTTCACATATAGACTCTATCTAGCTCGTAATTGTGCATAGTCTGTATATTAGATCTTATCACTTTTTATACTTAAAACCCACTTCTTGTCACTAATTATTGAATTTCCTATTTTTTAGGATTTTTCTGGAATTTATGGAGATTTATCGGAAGCAAGAAGAAGAGAAGAAGAATTCTGCAATGCCTTCTCTTGTGCAGAAATCTTCTGTTATTCCAATGTATATTCCGGCCTCATGATATTTTTCAGTCAAATTTCGTGAAGTCCCGATTCCAACGCCTCCTGGAACACATCATTCCGAGGTCGGATGATTTTTCTAGAATTTTCGCAAGACAGGGTGACGGTGCTGAAAATTTCTGCAGCTTTGCCCCTCTTGTGAAGAATTCTGCTATCATTCCAGTATATATTCCGGCCTAATGATATTTTTCAGTCGAATTTCGTGAACTCCCGATTCCAACACCGACTGGAACACGTCATTCCGAGGTCGGATGATTTTTCTAGAATTTTTGCAAGACAGGGTGATGGTGCTGAAAATTTCTGCAGTTTTGCCCCTCTTGTGAAGAATTCTGCAATCATTCCAGTATATATTCCGACCTAATGATATTTTTCAGTCTAAGTTCGTGAAGTCCCGATTCCATCGCCACCTGGAACACGTCATTCCGATGTCGGATGATTTTTCTATAATTTTCGCAAGACAGGGTGACGGTGCTGAAAATTTTTGCAGCTTTGGGCATTGCTTGCGGGTTTGGGCCAGAATCCGACCCGTTTGACTTAATTTCAGACCCATTAAGCTGTGAATGGGTTTATATTACAAATTTCAGGGTTTTTCAGCCCTGGTTCTTATTTTTGCTAAATTTTGGAGGGGGAAAAATTGCTTGGAGGCCATGGGAGGAGCTTGAGGAAGCTTGAAGCTTGGAGGAGCACTTGGGAGAGGGGGATTTTCATCTTGGAGTGACACTTGGGTGAAATTTCTCCAACCTATTGTGTATTTGGTTTAGATTTTGTATTGTAATTGGATGATAGAATTTGAGTAAAATCTTCTCCTTTTCATTATTAATTTCTGAAATCTATCTTGTGTGATTGTGTTATGCTTGTTATTGTTGGGTTGTGGTTTTCATCTCTAGCACAATTTTATTGTCTAATTTGTGTATGAAACCCTAGAACTTTGTTTATTGGAACCCTAAGGGGGAATCCAAGAAGAGGATAATCCTAGCGGACCCTCTCTAATGTGCTTAATTGATTATTACTCATGTGAGTTTCATTCATTACTTATTGCACCCCACACATTCGATGAAATGCCGTATTTTCCGATTGAGCTCCCTTAGCCGGGAGATCAATTGAGTTATATTTGGGATGAATTTCCACGCCCACGGCCTCATTCACACACACACACCACATGAGTCCTCCTTGTTACTTGCCGATTCGGCTCTCCACCCTTAGCCACTTAGGTTAGATTTTTAATTTTCACCACACTTTTTCTCACACTCATCCACCGTTAGTTGAGGTAGTTGTAACACACTTTATTTTTCGTTATCGATCAATTTTGTGAACGTAGAACGACTTGTCCCTGTGATCCGACCCGGTACTCACCGGTTATTTTTATATTGCATTGATACTCCTACGCTTGGGAGTGGAAGGCGTGCACTTGCGCGTTTTTCGTTCAACCAACGTCCAGCACATATCCCTGAGGCCCACCACGTTTCTCCCCAGAAGTGGAAAAGCAAGAAGAAGGCTAAAATACCAAAGGAAAAGTCATGATGAAGAATGGACGAGGTGCAGCCCCTCAGACAAACAAAAACAATAAGGGAAAGAGAAACTTCATATGGAAGAGAAAGAACACTGACCAAGTGTCACTTCCTAAGAAGAACTGGGAGGATAAATGTCATAGATGCGGCATGACTGGCCATTGATCCAGAAACTACCGCACTCCTCGCCACCTCCAGGATCTATATCAGGCGAGCCAGAAGTCTCTACCTGAAACAAACTTGGCGGATGTTCAGCCGCCAACGATGTTTACTGCAAAAGACTTCGAGAACAACGACCTGCTCGATTAAGCATGATCATTTATCTATGCATTTAAAATTCGATGTATCTTCATCTTTTATTTGCTTAAATACGAAATTTTATTTTGAATGTATTTTTACATTTACTTAAATAAAATTTCGTCTTGCTTTTAGATGAAGTATGTAATATTGTGGACAGTGTCTCGTTGCACTAGTGTAGCATTTATATTGCTCCCACATACAACGAGACCATAAGATGCAAACTTCTCCCCTTAAACAAATAGAAAATTTCCAATTTTCAAGGATATTTCGTTTAACCGAACATAACTTGAAAACTGTGGATAATAAATATTGAATATCAATATGTAAATCGTAAAGAGGATGGCCAGAAGCTCATCTACTTACGATTTCATTGGGCCCCCGACGGGCCCCTATAATTACATATATTCATCCTATAGAAAGCCAACTTGACTGAGGACCAGAAGTGCCTTTCATTGCCATAGTTTTTAACTCTGGCAAAATGGACTTGTTCATCCTGGATCAGCGATGCTGGACGCATCATCAAATGAATCCATTGGAGAATCAGAAGATTCTTCAAAAGGTTGAGTTTCCTTGTCCCCCCTTTGTCATAAGGGAAAACTAATAGAGAGACATTCCCTCCTGAAAGTGGGATTAGAGTCTCCTGGCTTCATTGAGAGAATACATGGTGACCTTTGCGGGCCTATTCACCCTGCAAGTGGCCCATTTTTGGTACTTCATTGTACTGAATGATGTATCTACTAGATGGTCTTATGTGTGCCTTTATATTAACTCGCAACATAGCTTTCTCAAACTAATAATGTGGGTGAATTTACTACACAAATCATTCAAGACTTCTGTCAGGCAACTGACATTGAAATTGAACATCCTGCAACATGTTCATACTCATAATGGGTTAGCAGAGTCTCTGGTAAAGAGACTCCAATGAATTCCTCGTCCATTGTAAAATTCCAGTTGCCTGTTGATGTTTAGGGACCAATACACTGCATTCAGCATCGCTTATCACGATACGGCCCGCTCGTTGCCATATCTTATTGCTGATGCTGTTTGCTTATGGTTTACCATCAAGTCTTGATAAATGTGAATTTGATGAGCAAAATCTCATTAAAATAGGCACGCAGTCTAAAGAAGCCTGAAGCTTCTGAGACCATATCATGAGACACAAAATTCCTAATCTCGTTATGATCCGCATACTTTTTCTGTGTGAAGTTGAGATCCAGAAGATCCTTCACATTAAGACTAAAGTACATCAATTGCCGGGTAAAATTGCGGACAATCGAAGATTGTTCGTTCACACGTCCATGATGCCAACACGCCAGCTAGGATTGACATTCCCAAAGATGGATGAAATCCACCGGCAGCAGAATTGGTTGTACCTCAATTGAAAAGAGGACGCCTGACAGGTTCAAAATATAAAATTCCTCAAAATAGGAAGATTCCTGGATATATCAAAATGATCCAACCACAGGATGCTGAGCTCAGACCAGCAACCTCTCCCCTCATAATTTGCCCTGCAGAGGAAACAACATGTAACGACTGGTTTTCATGTATCTGGATTTATATTATATTATATATGTGTGTTTTGGTGGATATTCTCCTCGTGTGAGTTTTCGTCTCCGCAGCTTTCATTTTCGATCGTTTCATCGTGATTTTCTAATTTTTCTTTAGAATCGTCGATTTCGGAGTAAGTCATTCGTGACGGGCTTCATATCGGTCATATCTTATTGTTAGATCAAGCCTAGGAGTCTTAGGAATCGATCCCGGAGCTTCGCGCTCCATTTCGGAACTTTTGGTGCACGTTAGCCGGTGTAAGAAGGGGAACCGACCGACTAGATGACGATTTAGTCGGTCGGCAAGCCTTCATGGACCGACTAGTGGGCTTTCTAAATTATTCAGGAGTTACTGTTTATCGTTAGTCGGTCTAAGAACGTTGGTTTACCGACTAGGTTGCAAACTAGTCGGTCAGCAATGCTTCTTTAACCGACTAACTCATTAACTATTTTTGACACTAGTTACTGTTTACTCTTAGTCGGTCAGAGAACGTTCATCGACCGACTAGATGTCAAACTAGTCGGTCAGTAGTTGTTCTTTGACCGACTAACTCTTAGTTCAGGTTTTCGACTGAAGCTACTGTTTACACTTAGTCGGTCTGCGTTGTTCAACCGACCGACTAGTTCTCAAACTAGTCGGTCAACAGTTGTTCTTTGACCGACTAAGGAGTACAGGAAACCCTAGTTTTGCCCTAGCCGCCCCAAACTCTATAAATACCCCTCCAAATGTTTTCTTCTTCTTCCTCATGACCTAAAACCCTAGTTTCTCCCCCCATTGAGCCCCTACTACCTCAAACCCTTATTCCTTCATCCCAAGCCCAAAATCCATCATCCAAACCCTCCCTTAACACATTCTACCTCTCATCTTCCTCAAATCTCCATCAAATCCCCAAATCCCATATCAAACCCATTTCTCCAGATTTTCCCCATCTATTCCAGATCTGAACCATAGGTTCCCCGGAGCATTTCTTCTGTTGCCGTGCTTGCTCGGCATCATTCTTCCGCTTCCGATACGGTAATAATCGATCTCTTAATGTTTTCATAACCCGTTATGTTTTTGTGAAACCCTAATGAAATGAATGTTGTTTTGATGTTTGTTTCCCCATAACAGCGACTTCCCCGTAGATTAGCGTCCGTGGGACGAACCCTCGTTGATCGTCATCCTCGGTGCTAGGCAAGTGAAACTTGCCACTTAGGGTTTAGGCCATGTTTTAGGCCATTTGCTTGTTGTAGGCGTAAAAGAGACTAGGCGACGAAATGATACTCGCCTAGGCGCAAATTCCGAAACTAGCTTGACAACGAAGCTAGGACCGTCGTTTACCATGTTGCATAACTACCATGTCATGTTTAATTTTGATTAACGGTACGCGAATAAATTTTCATCCATGCTATCCATGTTGTATGTCGCATTCGTAGCACACGCTACAATACTTGTGTTTCCTGGCCCGTGTTCCAGAAGCGGGCTACGTGAGTTGGTTGATAGCCAATGCCCGACCTACTTGTTTACCGGCGAGGCACCTGCGTTGCAGGCATAACCCTACGTCGTACATGTTAAATACACTTCCTGGCTCGTGTACCAGAAGCGAGCATTCCGTGTTCGGGGTAATTCCCTGGCTCGATACACGTGGATGGGTAGAGATAAACGGTCACTTGAGCTTAGGAGTTGGCCCGATCAGCCACTCTAGCCAACATGCGGATTCTCTGTGCACAACTTGTTTACTTGACTGTTCACTTGACGTGAACCACTTGACTTGTACTTGTCCGTGTTTTACTTGTTATCCGAGACATACCTGCTACTTGCACTTTCCCTTTACTTGTCACTTCCATACTATACTTGCCATGCCATGCAACATACTATAACTGCTAGTTTGCTAGTTTACCTTACCTTCAGTTTCCTTGCCCAAGTCTTTTAGACTTACTGACATGTACCCCTTTAATCTTTTGGGTGACACATGTTAGATCCCGAGCCTGGGTCCGTTGTTGAGGACAAGGTGTTTGCGGACGCCGTGCCCGAGTCTGTGTTTGGCGAGGAGTACGTGGACACTGGGGACCAGTCCTAGTGTCTTCGTTGTGCTTTCCCCTTTTTGTTTTAGACCGTTGTTTTGTTATTGGTGCGTAGCACCTATACTCTGTTTACGTTTGTCTTTGTTTGGCCTTGTTCTGGGCCTTTAGACTCTTTCTTTTAGCCTGGTGGCTTTTCTGGATGTTGAACTTAATTTTAATGTTGGACAATTTCTAAGATTGAGCTTTTGTTTCTGTCTCTCCTTGTGTTATTATTGCTGTTCTGTTTGTGGTTATAGGGACCTGCTTATGTATTATTGACGCTTATCGGGTTTGGGGCTTCACAGCTCCACTCTCGTGCGGACCTTTTCACGTCTCGCCTCCATTTTAGGGAAGCGGGGCGTGACAGGTTTTGTTGGTGGCCCATGCAGGTCCTTCTTTACCTGCGAATTGTCGGAATAGCGATAATAATATTTGAATGTCCAATAAACTAAGTTCGACGTCCGAGTCATAAGCTATGAGTCTAATTGTTTCGTTTTCTGTGTTACTAGATGGCAGGAAGACGAATCACCCGTGGTGGAGGTAGTGGTGCGCCCCCTCATGATGAGGAGCCTGAGCGGGAACCCACCAATGGGGAGATGATGCGGATGATGCTTCAGATGATGCAGGTGCAGCAAGGCGTGCTCCTGCAAGTCCAGAATGCTCCGGCTGGTCGAGCTCCTCGGGCTACTCCGGAGGCCCCTCGCTCCGAGCCGGGAGCGAAGCAATTTCGGGAGCTGGGTCCCGCATATTTTGATGGGTCTGAGGGTCCTCTGGCTGCCGATGAGTGGATTCGGAACATTGATGATAACTTGAAGATGGCCAAGATCACCCCGGCTGGATGGGTTGATTTGGCGAAGAGGCAACTCAAGGATAATGCTTGGAACTGGTGGGATGCGGAAGAGAAGATGCTGGTGGAGCCGATAGCTTGGGCTACCTTTAAGTCCAGGTTTGATGAAGAGTTCTTTCTGAAGGCTGCTAAGAAGGAGATGTTGCAGCGTTTCATTGATCTGAAGCAAGGGGGCTTGACGGTGGATCAGTACCACCAAGAGTTCACTAGGCCGAGTCGGTTCGCACCGAAGATGGTGCAGGATGCTGATGAGAGGGCTCAGAGGTTCCTGTAGGGACTTGCTTTGGAGCTCCAGAGTTTTGTGTCTTCCTCTGATCTGGACTCTTATCAGAAGGTTCTGGTCGCTGCAAGATGGCAGGAGCTGAACCTGAGTCAGAGGAGGGGACATGTTTCTGGTGCTGGGAAGAGGCCTATGGAGCAGGCCAGGGCGGTGGTTAGGCCTGGTTTCAAGCCTAATCAGCCAGCTCAGTTCAAGAGGCCCGGAGGGCCTACTCTGAAGACTTGCCATTTCTGCGGTAGGACCGGGCACGTCAAGGATCAGTGTAGGAGATTCATGGGCCAGTGTGTCGTTTGTGGGGATCCTACTCATGCCATGAAGGATTGTCCGAGGTCGAAGCAGCCTTGGAGGGCACCTGTCGCAGCACCGCCGTTGCAGCAGCGAGCCCCTGTGCCCGCTGGACGTGGAGCGCCACTTGTTCCACAGAGACATGCCTTTCGGCAGGCTGTTCCACCGAGGAGGCAGGCCTTTCTGATGACTGAGGAAGAGAGCATGGCCGTGGACGAGGTTATTACAGATAACGCTCGTTCTAGCTATTTTCTTCCTTAGTTAATTTGATTGTTGATTATGTTGGTTGCTTGCTCATGTTTGTTGCTAGAATAGGATTTGATTGTTAGACTGTTTGCTAGGTGTGGTTTTGGTTTGCACATTTCCTGCACAAGTCCTCTTTGACTCAGGTGCGTCGATGTGCATTTTGGCCCGGAGCTTCGTGGAGAAGCATTCCTTGTCGACGTCCTCTCTTCCTAAGAGTTGGAATATCGTCACAGGGAACGGTGTGGTCTCGGTGCATTGTGGGTGCAATTCTTGCCCGTTGGTGGTTTGTGGACGTGAGCTTTGTGCTGATTTCATTGTCCACGACATCATCAACTACGATGCGGTCCTTGGGATGGATTGGCTTGCGAGCTTCTATGCTACGATTGACTGTCGGAGGAAGAAGGTGGTGTTCGAGATTCCCGGACACCCAGTATTTGAGTTCAGCCGCGGTAGCAGCTCGCTTGGTCCTGTCAGGTTTCGGGCCAGGCCGGTGGAGATTGTGGCTATGCAGATGGAGTTGGAGAGGCCAGCTGTGGTGCGTGATTTCGATGACGTCTTCCCCGAGGAGATGTCTGGTTTGCCACCTGATCGAGCTTTAGAATTTTCTATTGATCTTATTCCGGGAGCGCAGCCGATTTCGAAGGCGCCTTATCGTATGGCGCCTGCAGAATTGGAAGAGTTGCGGAAGCAGTTGGATGAGCTTTTACGGAAGGGTTATATCAACCCTAGGGTGTCTCCGTGGGGAGCACCGGTGTTGTTGGTGAAGAAGAAGGATGGTTTGCATCGCATGTGCGTGGACTATCAGGAGCTGAATGCGGTGACCATTAAGAATAAATACCCGTTGTCTCGCATCGATGATATTTTTGATCAGCTTGGAGGTTCGAGGGTGTTTTCTAAATTGGATTTGAGGAGTGGTTACCATCAGTTGAAGGTGAAAAAGAGAGATGTTCCGAAGACAGCATTCAGGACGAAGTATGGACATTACGAGTTTGTGGTTATGCCCTTCGGTGTAACCAATGCACCCGCAGTTTTCATGAATCTGATGAACCTGATTTTCTACGACTTTTTGGATAAGTTTGTCGTTATCTTTATTGACGACATTCTAATCTATTCAAAGTCGGAGGAGGAGCATGCATCGCACTTGAGGACGGTGTTGGAGATTCTGAGGAAGCATCGGTTGTATGCTAAGTTTTCAAAGTGCGAGTTTTGGCTGGACAGAGTTGCTTTTCTTGGGCATGTGGTGACTGGAGATGGTATATCAGTGGATCCCGAGAAGATTAGGGCCATCAGAGAGTGGCCCGTTCCGCAGTCAGCGTCTGAGATCCGGAGTTTCCTTGGTTTGGTGGGATATTATCGGCGTTTCATTAAGGACTTTTCCCGTATTGCGGAGCCGATGACCAGGTTGACGCGGAAGGATGTTGCTTTTGTTTGGTCGGGTGATTGTGAGGATGCCTTTGGTGTTCTGAGGGAGAGGCTGACGACTGCCCCTGTTCTTGTTGTGCTTGATCGTACCGGTGGATTTGAGATCTTTTGCGATGCTTCTGGCAAGGGTCTCGGTTGTGTGTTGCATTAGCACGGGCATGTTGTGGCTTATGTGTCTCGCCAGCTCAAGACTCATAAGAAGAATTACCCGACGCATGATTTGGAGTTGGTTGCTGTTGTGTTTGCGCTCAAGATTTGGAGGCACTTCTTGCTGAGTGAGAAAGTGAAGATTTTCACAGATCATAAAAGCTTGAAGTATATTTTTACTCAGAAAGAGCTCAACATGCGACAGCGTCGATGGTTGAGCTCATGGCGGATTATGAGATTGATTTGCAGTATCACCCTGGCAAGGTGAATGTAGTGCCAGATGCTTTGAGTAGGCTTCCCGCAGTAATGATTTTGACCTCGCAATGGAGATTGCAGCAGGATTTTTGCGAGTCTGGTGTGGAGATTGTTCTTCCCGGGGAGGCTTCTTCGTTGATGTACATGCAGGTACAGTCAACGATCGTGGATCGGATTAAGGCGGTCAGGCCGGAGATCTGAACCTGGTGAGGATTCGGGAGCAGGTTGAAACCGGTCTACGGACTGACTTTTTGATTCATGAGGATGGCTCGCTGAGGTTTGGAGCCAGGTTGTGTGTGCCAACTGGGGATATTAGAGAGGAGTTGATGGTGGAGGCACACAGTTTGCCGTATTCTGTGCATCCTGGTGGGACCAAGATGTACCAGGATCTTCGTCTGAACTATTGGTGGCATGTCATGAAGAGGAGTGTGGCTCGGAGTGTGGCCAAGTGTTTGGTTTGCCAGCAAGTGAAAGCGAAGCATCAGCGTGCGGCCGGGTTGCTACAACCGCTTCCGATTCCGGAGTGGAAGTGGCAACACATCACTATGGATTTCGTGACCGGACTACCTCGGAGTCCGAGGCAGAATGACGTGATTTGGGTGATCGTAGATCGATTGACCAAATCCGTGCACTTTATTCCGTTCCGAGTAGGACAGTCCACTGAGGCGCTAGCAAGGAGATATATTGAGGTAAATTCTTTTACTCTCCGTTTTATTTCCTTTTCCTAGTTTAGATAGTGATGTAACGTGAATCGTGCAGGAGGTCGTGCGACTTCACGGGGTCCCCGTGAGTATCATGTCGGACAGAGACACGAGATTCACATCTCAGTTCTGGCAGAGTTTGCAGAAGAGTTTGGGTACGCGTCTGAGTTTCAGCACGGCGTACCATCCGCAGACGGATGGCCAGTCCGAGAGGACGATTCAGATCTTGGAGGACATGCTGAGGGCGTGCATGTTGGATTTCAAGGGTTCGTGGGAGGACCATCTACACTTGGCAGAGTTCTCTTACAACAACAGCTACCAGGCGTCTATTGGCATGGCGCCTTTCGCGGCTTTGTATGGGAGGAAATGTCGATCGCCATTGAGTTGGGATGACGTTGGTGATCGGGAGCTGTTGGGACCTGAGATGATTGTGGAGGCCGTGAATGTTGTCAGGAACATTCGGGAGAGGTTGAGGATCGCTCAGGACTGTTTTAAGCATTGGGCGGATGCTAAACGTCGTCCTTTGGAATTTTAGCCTGGAGATCATGTGTTTCTGAAGATTTCCCCGAATCATGGTGTGATTCGTTTTGGGAAGCGAGGGAAGTTGAGCCCGCGATACATTGGACCGTTTGATATTCTGGAGAAAGTTGGCGAGGTAGCTTATCGTTTAGCCTTGCCGCCATCTTTGGAGGGAGTTCACAATGTTTTCCATGTGTCGCAGCTTCGTCGGTACATTAGCGATCCATCTCATGCTGTGGATTTCTCGGAGATTACCGTTCGCCCCGATATGACGTATGACCAGCAGCCAGTGCAGATTCTGGACAGGAGTCAGAAGTCACTTCGGACCAAGGTTGTCAATCTTGTGAGGGTGATGTGGCGACACGGCTCGCCCGGAGAGTCTACTTGGGAGAATGAGGATGAGATGCGAGAGCGTTTCCCACTTCTGTTCCCGGACACGTGAGTGTTGGGAAATTCCGAGGACGGAATTTTTCTTAAGTTGGGGAGGATGTAATGACTGGTTTTCATGTATCTGGATTTATATTATATTATATATATATGTGTTTTGGTGGATATTCTCCTCGTGTGAGTTTTCGTCTCCGTAGCTTTCATTTTCGATCGTTTCATCGTGATTTTCTAATTTCTTCTTTAGAATCGTCGATTTCGGAGTAAGTCATTCGTGACGGGCTTCATATCGATCATATCTTATTGTTAGATCAAGCCTAGGAGTCTTAGGAATCGATCCCGGAGCTTCGCACTCCATTTCGGAACTTTTGGTGCACGTTAGCCGGTGTAAGAAGGGGAACCGACCGACTAGATGACGATTTAGTCGGTCGGCAAGCCTTCATGGACCGACTAGTGGGCTTTCTAAATTATTCAGGAGTTACTGTTTATCGTTAGTCGGTCTAAGAACGTTGGTTGACCGACTAGGTTGCAAACTAGTCGGTCAGCAATGCTTCTTTAACCGACTAACTCATTAACTATTTTTGACACTAGTTACTGTTTACTCTTAGTCGGTCAGAGAACGTTCATCGACCGACTAGATGTCAAACTAGTCGGTCAGTAGTTGTTCTTTGACCGACTAACTCTTAGTTCAGGTTTTCGACTGAAGCTACTGTTTACACTTAGTCGGTCTGCGTTGTTCAACCGACCGACTGTTCTCAAACTAGTCGGTCAACAGTTGTTCTTTGACCGACTAAGCAGTACAGGAAACCCTAGTTTTGCCCTAGCCGCCACCAAACTCTATAAATACCCCTCCAAACGTTTTCTTCTTCTTCCTCATGACCTAAAACCCTAGTTTCTCCCCCTATTGAGCCCCTACTACCTCAAACCCTTATTCCTTCATCCCAAGCCCAAAATCCATCATCCAAACCCTTCCTTAACACATTCTACCTCTCATCTTCCTCAAATCTCCATCAAATCCCCAAAACCCATATCAAACCCATTTCTCCAGATTTTCCCCATCTATTCCAAATCTGAACCCTAGGTTCCCCGGAGCGTTTCTTCCGTTGCCGTGCTTGCTCAGCATCATTCTTCCGCTTCCGATACGGTAATAATCGATCTCTTAATGTTTTCATAACCCGTTATGTTTTTGTGAAACCCTAATGAAATGAATGTTGTTTTGATGTTTGTTTCCCCATAACAGCGACTTCCCCGTAGATTAGCGTCCGTGGGACGAACCCTCGTTGATCGTCATCCTCGGTGCTAGGCAAGTGAAACTTGCCACTTGGGGTTTAGGCCATGTTTTAGGCCATTTGCTTGTTGTAGGCGTAAAAGAGACTAGGCGACGAAATGATACTCGCCTAGGCGCAAATTCCGGAACTAGCTTGACAACGAAGCTAGGACCGTCGTTTACCATGTTGCATAACTACCATGTCATGTTTAATTTTGATTAACGGTACGCGAATAAATTGTCATCCATGCTATCCATGTTGTATGTCGCATTCGTAGCACACGTTACAATACTTGTGTTTCCTGGCCCGTGTTCCAGAAGCGGGCTACGTGAGTTGGTTGATAGCCAATGCCCGACCTACTTGTTTACCGGCGAGGCACCTGCGTTGCAGGCATAACCCTACGTCGTACATGTTAAATACACTTCCTGGCTCATGTACCAGAAGCGAGCATTCCGTGTTCGGGGTAATTCCCTGGCTCGATACACGTGGAGGGGTAGAGATAAACGGTCACTTGAGCTTAGGAGTTGGCCCGATCAGCCACTCTAGCCAACAGGCGGAATCTCTGTGCACAACTTGTTTACTTGACTGTTCACTTGACGTGAACCACTTGACTTGTACTTGTCCGTGTTTTACTTGTTATCCGAGACATACTGTAACGACTGCTTTTCATGTATCTGGATTTTATGTATTATAATAAATGTTTTGGTGGATTTTCTCCTCTTGTGTGGTTTTCGTCTCCGTAGTTTTCATTTTCGATCGATTCGTCGTATTTTCTCGCTTCTTTCTTAGGATTGTCGATTTCGAAGTTTGTCACTCGTGACGGGCTTCATAACGGTCGTATCTAACTATTAGATCAAGCCTAGGAGTCTTAGGAATCGATCCCGGGGCCCCGCGCTCCGTATCGGTACTTTCTGTGCTCATTAGCCGGTGTAAGAAGGGCCACCGACCGACTAGATGACGATCCAGTCGGTCGGCAATCCTTCTTGGACCGACTAGTTAGCTTTCTAAATTTCTCAGGAGTTACTGTTTATCGTTAGTCGGTCTAAGAACATTGGTTGACCGACTAGGTTGCAAACTAGTCGGTCAGCAATGCTTCTTGAACCGACTAACTCATCAAATTATTTTTGTATCAGTTACTGTTTACTCTTAGTCGGTCTAAGAACGTTCATCGACCGACTAGTTTCTAAACTAGTCGGTCAGTATTTGTTCATGGACCGACTAACTCTAGAATCCTAATTTCACCTGTAGCTACTGTTTACACTTAGTCGGTCTGCGTTGGTCGACCGACCGACTAGTTGTCAAACTAGTCGGTCAGTGGTTGTTCTTTGACCGACTAACTAGTGCTGTAAACCCTAGTTTGCCCTAGCCGCCAGCCTAGCCTATAAATACCCAACCCAAACGTTTTCTTCCCCTCCAACTCGACCCTAAACCCTAAAATCGCCCCCATTGATCCCCCACCTTCCTCCAAGCTCCATTGCTTCATTCCAAGCCCTAAATCCATCATCCAAACCATCCATCTACCCTATCTACCTCTCATCTTCCCCAAAATCTCACCAAAACCCATCAAATCCCCAAATCCCCCAAAACCCTAGTTTCCCCAATCTTCTCCAATCTTCTCCAGATTTGATCCTAGGGTTCCCCGGAGTGTTCCTTCCGTCTCCTCTCGGTAAGAGATCGATCTACCGTTGTTTTTATAACTTATTTATAATTTTGGTGAAACCCTAATTAATTTCATGTGTTTGGTGTTTGTTTCCCCCTAAACAGCGATTTCCTCGTAGATAGCATCCGTGTGACGAGGTTGATCGTCATCCCCGGTGCTAGGCAAGTGAAACTTGCCACTTAGGGTTTAGGCCATGTTTTAGGCCATTTGCATGTTGTAGGCGTAAAAGAGGCTAGGCGACGAAATGAAGCTCGCCTAGGCGCAAATTGGGGAATTAGCTTGACAACGAAGCTAATTCCGACTATTAGCATGTTGCACAATTACCATGTCATGTTTACTTTCAATTAACGGTACGCGAATATGTTCATGTCATTGCATTTTGCCTGTCACGTTTAATTTAAATTAACGGTACGCAAATATCTGTTCATGTCTTTGCATAGTGATTATTCATCGTGATTGCGTAGCGCACGCTACAATATTATATTCCTGGCTCGTGTTCCAGAAGCGAGCTTAGTGAGTTGGAAACCCCAACGCTCGACACATATGGGTGGGGTAAGAGATAAGCGGCCTGAGCCCCGAGTTGGCCTGATCCGCCACTCCGGCCAGCAGGTGGACTCTCTAGTGCACAAGTGATTAATAGTGATAGAGATAAGCGGCCTGAGCCACGAGCTGGCCAGCAGGTGGACTCTCTATGCACTAAGTGTTTACCATTGACAAGTGATTAATAGTGGTAGAGATAAGCGGCCTGAGCCACGAGCTGGCCAGCAGGTGGACTCTCTATGCACTAAGTGATAAGTGATAAGTGATAAGTGATAAGTGATAAGTGTTAAATGATAAGTGATTAGTGATTTGGTAGCTTTTGCTACATTGTGCATGCTTGCTTCTCTTTTTAAACTGTTGCATCATGCTTAACTGTCATGTCATTACTTAATACTATAACTGCTAGGTTGCTAGATGCCTCACTTTCAGTTTCCTTGCCCAAGTCTTTTAGACTTGCTGACATGTGCCCCTTTACTCTTTTGGGTGACACATGTTAGATCCTGAGCCCGAGTACCTCGTTGAGGACGAGGTGTTTGCTGACGCCGAGCCCGAGCTTGTGTTTGACGGGGAGTACGTGGACACTGGGGACCAGTCCTAGTGTCTCCGTTGCGTTTTATTTTGTTAGGCAGTTGTTTGTTATTGGTGCGTGGCACCCATACTTTGTTATGTCGTTGCTTTTGTTGGCCTTGTTCTGGGCCTTTAGACTCTTTTCTTTTAGCCTGGTGGCTTTTCTGGATGTTGAACTTATTTGTGATGCTGGACAATATTTGTGAGATGTGAATTTTATCTCAGTCTCTCCTTGTGTTATTATTGCTATTCTGTTGTGGTTACAGGGACCTGTTTATGTATTGTGGACGCTTATCGGGTTTGGGGCTTCACAGCTCCACTCTCGTGCGGACCTTTTCACGTCTCGCCTCCATTTTAGGGAAGCGGGTCGTGACAGGTTTTAGTGGTGGCCCATGCAGGTCCTCTTCTGTAACTGCGATTTTTGGAATAGCGATAATAACATTAGAATGTCCAATAAACTAAGTTCGACGTTCGAGTCATAAGCTATGAGTCTAATCTGATTTGTTTTCCGTGTCACTAGATGGCAGGAAGACGTTTCACCCGTGGTGGGGGCAGTGGTGCGCTCCCTCATGATGAGGAGCCTGAGCGGGAACCCACCAGCGGTGAGATGATGCGGATGATGATCCAGATGATGCAAGTGCAGCAGGGCGTGCTTTTGCAAGTCCAAAATGCTCCACCTGCTCGAGCTGCCCGGGTTCTTCCGGATGCCCCTCGCTCTGAGCCAGGAGCGAAGCAATTTCGGGAGCTGGGTCCCGCATATTTTGATGGTTCTGAGGGTCCTCTGGCGGCCGATGAGTGGATTCGGAACGTCGAGGACAATCTGAAGATGGCCAAGATCACCCCGGCTGGATGGGTTGATTTGGCGAAGAGGCAGCTGAAGGATAACGCCAGGAATTGGTGGGATGCTGAAGAGAAGTTGTTGGTGGAGCCGATAGCTTGGGCTACCTTCAAGGCCAGATTTGATGGTGAGTTTTTCCCGAAGGCTGCCAAGGAGGAGATGCTGCAGCGTTTTATCGATCTGAAGCAGGGGAACTCGTCGGTGGACATGTACCACCAGGAGTTCATGAGGCTTAGTCGGTTTGCGCCGAAGATGGTGCAGGACGCTGAGGAGAGAGCTCAGAGGTTCCTGCAGGGGCTTGCTTCGGAGCTCCAGAGCTTTGTGACCTCCTCTGACCGGGAATCTTATCAGAAGGTTCTAGTAGCTGCCAAGAGGCAGGAGCTGCTCGTGAACCAGAGGAGAGGATCTGTGGTTGGTGCTGGGAAGAGGCCTGTGGAACAGGCGAGAGCTGTGGTTAGGCCTGGATTCAGGCCGAACCAGCCTGTTCATTTTAAGAGGCCAGTGGGGCCTGCTCGGAGGACTTGCCATTTTTGTGGCAAGGAGGGCCATGTCAAGGAATCGTGTAGGAGGTTCTTGGGGCAATGTATCGCCTGCGGAGATCCTGCCCATGCTCTCAGGGAGTGCCCGAGGTTGAAGCAGCCTTGGAAGGCACCTATTGCTGCCCAGCCGTTGCAGCAGCGAGCGTCTGTTCCTGCTGGACGTGGAGCAGCTCTTGTTCCGCAGAGGCAGGCTTTTCAGCAGGCTGCTCCGCCGAGGAGGCAGGCTTTTCTGATGACCGCTGCGGAGAGCGAAGCTGTGGATGAGGTTATCGCAGGTAATCCTCATTCTAGCTATTACTTTCCTATTTGGTCTTGATTGCTAGATTATGTTGTTTGCTTGAACTTGCTTGTTTGCTAGACTAGGGTTTGATTGTTAATTGATTGGTTAGGTGTGATTTTGGTGTGCACATTTCCTGCACGAGTCCTCTTTGACTCTGGTGCATCGATGTGCATTATTTCTCGGAGCTTCGTGGAGAGGCATTCCTTGTCGACGTCCCCTCTCCCCAAGAGTTGGAATATCGTTACAGGGAATGGTGTGGTCTCGGTGCATCGTGGTTGCAATTCTTGCTCGTTGGTGGTCTGTGGACATGAGCTTTTTGCTGATTTCATTGTCCACGACATCATCAACTATGATGCAGTTCTTGGGATGGACTGGCTTGCGAGCTTCTATGCTACGATCGACTGTCGGAGGAAGAAGGTGGTGTTCGAGATTCCCGGACATCCAGTATTTGAGTTCAGTCGTGGTAGCAGTTCGCTTGGTCCTGTCAGATTTCGGGCCAGGCCGGTGGAGGCTGTGGCTATGCAGATGGAGCTGGAGTGGCCAGCTGTGGTGCGAGATTTTGGCGACGTCTTCCCCGAGGAGATGTCTGGTTTGCCGCCTGATCGAGCTTTGGAATTTTCTATCGATCTTGTTCCAGGTGCGCAGCCGATTTCGAAGGCGCCGTATCGTATGGCACCTGCAGAGTTGGAAGAGTTGCGGAAGCAGTTGGATGAGCTTTTGCAGAAGGGTTATATTAATCCTAGTGTGTCTCCGTGGGGAGCACCGGTGTTGTTGGTTAAGAAGAAGGATGGTTCGCGTCGCATGTGCGTGGACTATCGGGAGTTGAATGCGGTGACCATTAAGAATAAATACCCGTTGCCTCGCATCGATGATATCTTTGATCAGCTTGGAGGTTCGAGGGTGTTTTCTAAGTTGGATTTGAGGAGTGGTTACCATCAGTTGAAGGTGAAGAAGGGAGATGTTCCGAAGACAGCGTTCAGGACGAAGTATGGACACTATGAGTTCGTGGTTATGCCATTTGGCGTAACTAACGCGCCCGCAGTTTTCATGAATCTGATGAACCTGATTTTCTACGACTTTTTGGATAAGTTTGTCGTTATCTTTATTGACGACATTCTGATCTATTCGAAGTCGGAGGAAGAGCATGCCTCGCACTTGAGGACGGTGTTGGAGATTTTGAGGAAGCATCGTTTGTATGCTAAGTTTTCGAAGTGCGAGTTTTGGCTGGATCGAGTTGCTTTTCTGGGGCATGTGGTGTCTGGAGGTGGTATTTCTGTGGATCCCGAGAAGATTAGGGCCATCAGGGAGTGGCCTGTTCCGTCGTCTGCGTCTGAGATTCGGAGTTTTCTCGGACTTGCTGGTTATTATCGGCGATTCATTAAGGACTTTTCTCGTATTGCTGAGCCGATGACCAGGTTGACGCGGAAGGATGTTGCTTATGTTTGGTCGGGTGATTGTGGGAGTGCTTTTGGTATTTTGAAGGAGAGGTTGACGACTGCCCCTATTCTTGTTGTGCCTGATCGCAGCGGTGGATTTGAGATCTTTTGCGATGCTTCTGGCAAGGGTCTCGGTTGTGTGTTGCATCAGCATGGGCATGTTGTGGCGTATGCGTCTCGTCAGCTTAAGGTTCATGAGAAGAATTACCCGACGCATGATTTGGAGTTGGCTGCCGTTGTGTTTGCTCTTAAGATTTGGAGGCACTTCTTGCTGAGTGAGAAAGTGAAGATTTTCACCGATCACAAAAGCTTGAAGTATATTTTCACTCAGAAGGAGCTCAACATGCGACAGCGTCGATGGTTGGAGCTTATGGCGGATTATGATATTGATTTGCAGTATCACCCTGGCAAGGTGAATGTGGTTCCAGATGCTTTGAGTAGGCTGCCAGCGGTGATGATTTTGACCTCGCAGTGGAGATTGCAGCAGGATTTTTGCGAGTCTGGAGTGGAAATTGTTCTTCCTGGGGAGGCTTCTTCGTTGATGTACATGCAGGTACAGTCGACGATCGTGGATCGGATTAAGGCTGGCCAGGCTGAGGATCCGAAGCTGGTGAGGATTCGGGAGATGGTGGAAGCCGGTCTGCGGACTGACTTCTTGATTCATGAGGATGGCTCGCTGAGGTTTGGAGCCAGGTTGTGTGTGCCTGCTGGGGATGTCAGAGAGGAGCTGATGGTGGAGGCACACAGTTCGCCGTATTCTGTGCATCCTGGTGGCACCAAGATGTACCAGGATCTTCGTCTGAATTATTGGTGGCATGGTATGAAGAGGAGCGTGGCTCGGAGTGTAGCCAAGTGCTTGGTTTGCCAGCAAGTGAAGGCGGAACATCAGCGTTCGGCCGGGTTGCTACAACCGCTTCCGATTCCGGAGTGGAAGTGGCAACACATCACTATGGATTTCGTGACTGGACTACCTCGGAGTCCGAAGCAGAATGACGCGATTTGGGTGATCGTGGATCGATTGACCAAATCTGCGCACTTTATTCCGTTCCGAGTGGGACAGTCCACTGAGGCGCTAGCAAGGAGATATATGGAGGTAAAATTCTTTTACTCTCCGTCTTTAATTCCTTTTCCTAGTTTGGATAGTGATGTAACGTGAATCGTGCAGGAAGTTGTACGACTTCACGGAGTCCCCGTGAGTATCGTGTCTGACAGAGACACGAGGTTCACATCTCAGTTCTGGCAGAGTTTGCAGAAGAGCTTGGGTACGCGTCTGAGTTTCAGCACGGCGTACCATCCGCAGACGGATGGCCAGTCCGAGAGGACGATTCAGATTTTGGAAGACATGCTGAGGGCGTGCATGTTGGATTTCAAGGGTTCGTGGGAGGACCATCTACACTTGGTGGAGTTCTCTTACAACAACAGCTTCCAGGCGAGTATTGGCATGGCGCCTTTCGCCGCTCTTTATGGGAGGAAATGTCGATCGCCATTGAGTTGGGATGACGTTGGTGATCGGGAGTTGTTGGGACCTGAGATGATCGTGGAGGCCGTGGATATCGTCAGGAATATTCGGGAAAGGTTGAGAATTGCTCAGGACCGTTTTAAGCATTGGGCGGATGCTAAACGTCGTCCTTTGGAGTTTCAGCCGGGTGACCATGTGTTCTTGAAGATTTCCCCGAATCGTGGTGTGATTCGTTTTGGGAAGCGTGGAAAGTTGAGCCCGCGATACATTGGACCGTTTGACGTTTTGGAGAGGGTTGGCGAGGTAGCTTATCGCTTGGCCTTGCCGCCGTCTTTGGAAGGAGTTCACAATGTTTTCCATGTGTCGCAGCTTCGTCGATACATTAGCGATCCGTCTCATGCGGTGGATTTTTCGGAGATTACCGTTCGCCCCGATATGACGTATGACCAGCATCCAGTGCAGATTCTGGACAGGCGTCAGAAATCGCTTCGGAACAAGATTGTTAATCTTGTGAGGGTGATGTGGCGACACGGTTCACCTGGAGAGTCTACTTGGGAGAATGAGGATGAGATGCGAGAGCGTTTTCCACTTTTGTTTCCGGACTCGTGAGTTTTGGAAATTCCGAGGACGGAATTTTTCTTAAGTTGGGGAGGATGTAACGACTGCTTTTCATGTATCTGGATTTTATGTATTATAATAAATGTTTTGGTGGATTTTCTCCTCTTGTGTGGTTTTCGTCTCCGTAGTTTTCATTTTCGATCGATTCGTCGTATTTTCTCGCTTCTTTCTTAGGATTGTCGATTTCGAAGTTTGTCACTCGTGACGGGCTTCATAACGGTCGTATCTAACTATTAGATCAAGCCTAGGAGTCTTAGGAATCGATCCCGGGGCCCCGCGCTCCGTATCGGTACTTTCTGTGCTCATTAGCCGGTGTAAGAAGGGCCACCGACCGACTAGATGACGATCCAGTCGGTCGGCAATCCTTCTTGGACCGACTAGTTAGCTTTCTAAATTTCTCAGGAGTTACTGTTTATCGTTAGTCGGTCTAAGAACGTTGGTTGACCGACTAGGTTGCAAACTAGTCGGTCAGCAATGCTTCTTGAACCGACTAACTCATCAAATTATTTTTGTATCAGTTACTGTTTACTCTTAGTCGGTCTAAGAACGTTTATCGACCGACTAGATGCCAAACTAGTCGGTCAGTATTTGTTCATGGACCGACTAACTCTAGAATCCTAATTTCACCTGTAGCTACTGTTTACACTTAGTCGGTCTGCGTTGGTCGACCGACCGACTAGTTGTCAAACTAGTCGGTCAGTGGTTGTTCTTTGACCGACTAACTAGTGCTGTAAACCCTAGTTTTGCCCTAGCCGCCAGCCTAGCCTATAAATACCCAACCCAAACGTTTTCTTCCCCTCCAACTCGACCCTAAACCCTAAAATCGCCCCCATTGATCCCCCACCTTCCTCCAAGCTCCATTGCTTCATTCCAAGCCCTAAATCCATCATCCAAACCATCCATCTACCCTATCTACCTCTCATCTTCCCCAAAATCTCACCAAAACCCATCAAATCCCCAAATCCCCCAAAACCCTAGTTTCCCCAATCTTCTCCAATCTTCTCCAGATTTGATCCTAGGGTTCCCCGGAGTGTTCCTTCCGTCTCCTCTCGGTAAGAGATCGATCTACCGTTGTTTTTATAACTTATTTATAATTTTGGTGAAACCCTAATTAATTTCATGTGTTTGGTGTTTGTTTCCCCCTAAACAGCGATTTCCTCGTAGATAGCATCCGTGTGACGAGGTTGATCGTCATCCCCGGTGCTAGGCAAGTGAAACTTGCCACTTAGGGTTTAGGCCATGTTTTAGGCCATTTGCATGTTGTAGGCGTAAAAGAGGCTAGGCGACGAAATGAAGCTCGCCTAGGCGCAAATTGGGGAATTAGCTTGACAACGAAGCTAATTCCGACTATTAGCATGTTGCACAATTACCATGTCATGTTTACTTTCAATTAACGGTACGCGAATATGTTCATGTCATTGCATTTTGCCTGTCACGTTTAATTTAAATTAACGGTACGCAAATATCTGTTCATGTCTTTGCATAGTGATTATTCATCGTGATTGCGTAGCGCACGCTACAATATTATATTCCTGGCTCGTGTTCCAGAAGCGAGCTTAGTGAGTTGGAAACCCCAACGCTCGACACATATGGGTGGGGTAAGAGATAAGCGGCCTGAGCCCCGAGTTGGCCTGATCCGCCACTCCGGCCAGCAGGTGGACTCTCTAGTGCACAAGTGATTAATAGTGATAGAGATAAGCGGCCTGAGCCACGAGCTGGCCAGCAGGTGGACTCTCTATGCACTAAGTGTTTACCATTGACAAGTGATTAATAGTGGTAGAGATAAGCGGCCTGAGCCACGAGCTGGCCAGCAGGTGGACTCTCTATGCACTAAGTGATAAGTGATAAGTGATAAGTGATAAGTGATAAGTGTTAAATGATAAGTGATTAGTGATTTGGTAGCTTTTGCTACATTGTGCATGCTTGCTTCTCTTTTTAAACTGTTGCATCATGCTTAACTGTCATGTCATTACTTAATACTATAACTGCTAGGTTGCTAGATGCCTCACTTTCAGTTTCCTTGCCCAAGTCTTTTAGACTTGCTGACATGTGCCCCTTTACTCTTTTGGGTGACACATGTTAGATCCTGAGCCCGAGTACCTCGTTGAGGACGAGGTGTTTGCTGACGCCGAGCCCGAGCTTGTGTTTGACGGGGAGTACGTGGACACTGGGGACCAGTCCTAGTGTCTCCGTTGCGTTTTATTTTGTTAGGCAGTTGTTTGTTATTGGTGCGTGGCACCCATACTTTGTTATGTCGTTGCTTTTGTTGGCCTTGTTCTGGGCCTTTAGACTCTTTTCTTTTAGCCTGGTGGCTTTTCTGGATGTTGAACTTATTTGTGATGCTGGACAATATTTGTGAGATGTGAATTTTATCTCAGTCTCTCCTTGTGTTATTATTGCTATTCTGTTGTGGTTACAGGGACCTGTTTATGTATTGTGGACGCTTATCGGGTTTGGGGCTTCACAGCTCCACTCTCGTGCGGACCTTTTCACGTCTCGCCTCCATTTTAGGGAAGCGGGTCGTGACACATACCTGCTACTTGCACTTTCCCTTTACTTGTCACTTCCATACTATACTTGCCATGCCATGCAACATACTATAACTGCTAGTTTGCTAGTTTACCTTACCTTCAGTTTCCTTGCCCAAGTCTTTTAGACTTGCTGACATGTGCCCCTTTAATCTTTTGGGTGACACATGTTAGATCCCGAGCCTGGGTCCGTTGTTGAGGACGAGGTGTTTGCGGACGCCGTGCCCCGAGTCTGTGTTTGGCGAGGAGTACGTGGACACTGGGGACCAGTCCTAGTGTCTTCGTTGTGCTTTCCCCTTTTTGTTTTAGACTGTTGTTTTGTTGTCGGTGCGTAGCACATATACTCTGTTTACGTTTGTCTTTGTTTGGCCTTGTTCTGGGCCTTTAGACTCTTTCTTTTAGCCTGGTGGCTTTTCTGGATGTTGAACTTAATTTTAATGATGGACAATTTCTGAGATTGAGCTTTTGTTTCTGTCTCTCCTTGTGTTATTATTGCTGTTCCGTTTGTGGTTACAGGGACCTGCTTATGTATTATTGACGCTTATCGGGTTTGGGGCTTCACAGCTCCACTCTCGTGCGGACCTTTTCACGTCTCGCCTCCATTTTAGGGAAGCGGGGCGTGACACAACAGGAGTAACATCATTATATTACGTAAGTACTGGAGAGGTACTGTACAGATATAGCACAGTCGTCGTCGACGGTTTTGCTTTCGCTATTGCCGTTCACGTCGCTGAATACGACAATGACGTCTACCCACTTTTCTATAGCGTAAACGCATAGATTGGCCAAAGTAGGACGAGGTAATAAGAGTAGAGCTCGACTCACTCTTGAAAAGCAAAGTCTTTGGACAAGTAGTCCATACACCTGAATGTATAAAAACCTGTGGAATATAATTCAGATTTCATAAAGAAATTGAAATGAAGGAAATGTGATCATTTCATAAGCCTAAACTTCTCTGAAAAAGCCAATACATGCAGCTCATGGACGTTGTGACTGCATATATATACGGTAATATAGATATAGAGATTTATATAAAACTTCCAGAAGGGTATACTCTACCCCTAGAGATGAAAGAGAGACGTAGAAACGTCTTCTCCATAAATGCTACAAGATCATTAGTTGATCTTAAGCAATATTCTGCCTGTGTATCTTTTTCGAAAGATCGTTGACAGAATTTGTGATATTCGCCGTATATGTGGTCGACTTAAAGCTAATAGGATCTCCTGCAGAGACCATTTAGATATCAGATAGCTTTAAGCATGCCTTGTAAATGAAAAACCTAGGTATAACAAGGTATTATCGCTTATATATTTAACACCTTCGTGGTGGAATCCTTTAATATCCTTCATACATCTGGAGTTTATGAAGAATGATGTCCACTTGCATCCTATTAAAAATGGATGCTTATTTATGACACCTTCCAGTAGCTGGAAGAGGGGGAGGACATCCTAGGTCCCGAAGAGCCTAGCTCTAGTGTACTTGTTACACTTCTTTATCTGGCCAACTGCACGTATCTTTGATAGAACGTCTCTGGTAAAGTTGTTAACCAGATACAGTGTTGTCCTGGAGAGCAACACTAGACCAAGGAAAAGCTGTTTCTGCGCAACTTCCAAGGGTCAAGGAATATATATCGCATATGCAAGTTTAAAGATCATCGCGATGTCTAAAACACACTAGGCCGGCCACCTCCTAAATATGTATACATCATCCTCCAAATGTCTACATCTTCTGAGAAGCTCATCATCCAAGAAGCAAGTATTGAAAACGCTCAGCCAGGTTCAGCAGTACCTTGCAGACACACTGAATACTAATTCAATGAATACTTTAGTGGCGTCATCTACCAACTTCGAAGAGCATTCCACTACAGAACGCCACTGCTTTACTATAGCCGCTAGATGAGTGAAACTTGTATAGATGAGTGGTGATTGTATTTTATTTCAGAACATTATGGATGTATAGATAAATAGGAGATGATTGTATAAATACATAGGAGATCTGCAAGCCTGAAGCTTGTACAGATCAGTGGGAGTCTCTCGATAGTTGTACTCTTTTCACTTAAGCTGCTGGTTTTTCCCACTGGGTTTTCCTCAGCTAAGATTTTAACGATGCAACCACAGTGGCTCTGGATCCAGAAGCATCCACCCCATTAGCATACTGGATCCTGAAGTATTTATATGCTTAACCCAAGCTAATGAAGAGATGATGGGGAGTGTTATAAGATGAGAGAGGCCTTTGGCCTCTCCCCTCAACATCTCACCATTACTCCCCACTAAGTTAGTGGGGAGTCCCTTGGACTCCTAATTCATAAGAATATATAGAGAGCCATAGCTTGTGCCATGACTACTCCTAATGGATTATAATCTTCACTTCTTCTCTAAATTCCTTCAACACTCATCCTGTTTTCAATTTTCTGTTTATTGACACTCGTTATATCTCTAACAGTTCGAATTCGGATCGCAAATGGGTCAGATTCGGACCCGGGTTCGTATCCAAATCCCACCACAGCTCTAGCCTCGGCCGCAATCCGACGACTGCCGTGAATATATTACAGTCTGCAGACACCGCAGAAGCCGAGCAGAATTAGGAAAGACTCATTCTCTCTCTTCAGCCACTCTCTCTGTCTAAACTCTTTCTCTCACAATTAATTTCTCTCTCGTCGAGTCAAAGAGGCGGGGCGAGAGTAGGGTTTCTTCTCGGGTCCGATTCGATCCCAATCTCTTTTGGATTCGTTCTTCTTTTGGGATCTAATTGGGGGTGAATTCGTTTTATTACTTGGAAAACCCCAAATTTTTGATCTTTCTTTCTTCAAAGGTTTGTTATTTTGGTTGACAGAGTGCTCGGGGCGAATTAAGCTGCCCTGTCTTGTTGAAACTGTTTGAGGCAAGGGATTCGATTTGGAGGAGAGGAGAAGAATATCAATATGGCGGATTGGGGTAAGTGAAAACTTTGTTTAGACAGTCCGTTCATCCGATTTTTGCCGGGTTTGCGTTTCTATGCATTGTTTCAAAATTGTCTATTTTTGTTGAGCTGAATCGTATATTCTCCATGCCAATGAAAATATGGTTAGTTTTATTTGCAGCAGATAAAATTTTGAGTGATTATGTTACATATTTTAAGTTAGTGGTTGTTCGGAATGTGGAGATTAGAACAAATTTGGAAGCTATACTTTTGCGTTTTTGTGTTTTGTTCATGACACTCTTTATGCACTATTGGTTTAATCAAACCTTAATTAGCGCAGAAGGTGGCGGTGAATGTTTGTTGTTTCAATTAGGAGGGGTTGTCGGTTTAGAAAACTATTACCGACCCTTTTTCTTAGCCTGATTGGTTGTAGGAAAGCAGTTTGTGGAATTTTAATAAGGTGAAATGTTGTATTTTCTAGAACTTAACTTTTTATTTGTGTTAGATGGAAAGTGGCTTGGACAGTAAAAGTTGGGAAAATATTTTGTGAGGCACATAATCTTTTTCCTGTTTGGTTGGTTGTGGAAACTTGGATCTTAGAATGAGAAAGTACAGTGATGATTTTTATTAGTTTTTAAACTAATTTATATTTGAATTTAGATTAATTAATGTGGATTAAATGAATTTATTAAAAGAGGGGAGAGATCAAGGAGACAGAGATGGCAAAGGGGGTGTGGCAGCAAGGTGGAGACAGTGATGGTGGCGGTGGCGGAGGGGTGATTTGTGGGGTTCTTTTAAATAAGAGGGAAAGAGAGATGTAGGGGTGGAGATGATGGTGCAGGTAATGGAGGAGGTAGTGGAGCGATAGGGGTGAGGTAGTGGTAGCATGTGGATGCATGGGGTTTTTAAGAGCGGGAGTGTGATGGAGGTGTATGTGTGGCGGCAGTGACGTTGGGGTGAAACTGGAGGCAGAGGCGATGGTACTAGTGCAGGTGTTGGCGGTAGCACAAGTTAGGGTTAGGAATGAGAGAGGGAGAAGATCAGAAAGAGATTAGTGAAAGAAATTTAAAAATAATATGGGGCCTCTCGCTCCTTTCTCACCCGCAATCTGTGATTTTTTTTCATAGATCGTGGTTGCGAAAAATGACTGATGTGGTGGCTGCCACATCATTAAGAATCTTTCTTCCATTCTCAAGGAAACAAATAGTGTGGGTCTAGAAAGTTGAAAAAAAGGAGCCCTGTTCACTTTTCAATCCACTTTCTCACCCACTATCAAGAACAAAAATAGGTCCTTAGTAGTGTAAACCATTGTTGAAATTTTAAGGACATATGTCCTGGTTGGGCTAGTTGACAAACACTCAGTCCTTGTCCTCGCATTCAAATTGAACAAAGTAATCATCTTGATGGAAATTTAATGAGAATTGTGTCTAGTGCTGTCTCAATGAAGATCTTGGAAACATTGAAATATTCTTAGAAACATTGAAATATATTGCTTATTGTATATTGAGTTACATCTAGGCTTATGGGATACACATGCTTCAACACAATATTGATGGTAAGCATAGGTGTACTTGAGAATCTTTAGGGGTTGATTAACTTACTGCATTGGTATGTCACTCTTTTCTGTGTTTATGTTTTATTAAGATTTATGATGGTACTGTTGCAACATATTTATGTGTAAATGGTGTTTTTTGATACATCGGAAAGCAGGAATCGAACCCTCGACCTCTCACAAGTGAGGGAGGACGAATACCACTAAGCCAATTGGCTCGGATGTAAATGGTGTTTCAGATATAATTTTCTCACAAAAAATCATGATTACAAATTAGTCCGTTACAAATATCTAGATCAGTCTCCAACAATGTTAGTCCTGGTGACATTTTCTGGCCAAAATTATATTTAACCATGGTTATAGGCTCTCCATTGTTGGGAATGTCCATCTGTCCGTTCTCACTATTAATCCCCCTGCCCCCGGCTCCCTGCCCCCGGCCTCCCGCCCTCAATGGTTTAAAACCTAACATTAGCCTTTTGATTTGGATATCTTCTTATCTTTCTCTCTCTTTATCTATCCAATTTGCATGAGCCATAATATTCTAAGACGTGATAAATAGAAATGATGGTAACAATGTTGAGTTCTTATGGGCATACGACAACAGTGAAGAGTAGTTCTGGAGTTTGCTGGGATTTTCATATGGATCTTTTTCAAGGCATTAAAAATGCAGAGAGAAGAAAGTGACAGTATAGATATTAATAAGATGTTATGTACGGTACAAAGCTGGATCACAAGATTGCATGGACGTGGAATGGAAATTAGAGGTTTGAATCATGAGATGAAGATGAATAAGGTTGAAGATAAGCATACTGTTGCAAAATAAAATAAGTTCTAGAGATGGAAATTAATCAGATGGACTTGTAACAAATGCAACACTTCATGATGAACTAATATGCAATCATGATTTTGTTTAGGAATCTTATCGTAAGAACACGTTTCTATAGATGTATATACGAGGTTTGCTGTCACATACTAAATTGATCGAGTGATATAACTCTTTTTACTAGATATTGTAGATAAGGTCATGGGTCCTCTAGTGTCAAGCATCACTATTGTTAAACAACAACATAAACCTTGTAGTAGATGACTAGATGTTAAACAGTTTGCAACACTTGGTTTTGGGAAAAACTGGCATTTTAAGGAAAAAAATAAATGATTTAATTAGGTAAGTCTGTTAGATGATCTACGTCTCGAAAGATTAAAAACTTGGTTTCATGCACATACGAAGAAAAAGATGGAAACTCTACTTAGTGAAAGTCGAAGTTTTATGCAGAAACAAGCACCAGAAATCAGAAAACATAGATATTGTAAAAGCAGGTGGGTGCTTCCGTTTCCTAGGGAAGAACTTTTGGCCACTTGCATGAAATTAAAAATAGAGGAGGTTAAAAAAGAAGAGAAAGTTTCTACTCACAGAAAACTTTGATGGCTCTGAAATTTTACAATATTGCAAGAGTTCCCTTAATGTATTTGTGCTCATATGTTAGAGGGACTGGACATATTATGCACAATTATTCAGAAATGAATTAAAATGGAAGGCAAATGGTTAGTTTGGTTTTCATATTACGTCTTGATCTTAATGATTGGAAGGTTTCTTTGTGTGACATTGCCATAGTGGATATGTTTCTCCACGGTGTGTATTGGAATGGACAGTATGTGCTCACAACCTTTTTAGGTGGAAATGGAAGGGGTATGATGTGATCGTCTACACAAGGAGAAAGCGGCGCACGGGTCAAACGGGTCCAACAACACCCGTTGGGTGACTTAGCTTCTCTTTTATTATTTTAGCTGTGTGTTTAGCAATTGGAGGGGCATATTAGTCTTTTATTATTTTTTGTGTTAGGAGGGGTTTAAAAGCCTACGAGCTGGCCCTAATTTGTTTATCGAAGATCGATCTTTTGCTAAGAATTATTGTTAGGGTTCGTGGGGGATTAGACTTGTTCCATTAACACAAGTTAGGGAGAAATCCACTCCAGAAGGGATCAATCTATCTTTTATTCCAAAAATCTATTATAAAAATTCCACTTTTATATTTCTTTTCTTCTCTTAAATTCGATTTGTTATCTTTTAGAAGCAAATCGCATCATTTTGGTATCAAAGCGTTCGATTTCATGACGAACACACGAGCGACTGCGACAAAATCTCTGGAGGAGCGGCTTGATGCAGAGATCTCGGGGTTGATGAAGGAGATGACTGATTTGAAGGACGAGTTGAAGGCGGATCTGAACACGTCCTTGGAGGCAAGCATGAAACGGATCTCGGAGCAACACTCGCGGGAGATGAAAGACGGATTTGCCGAAGTGGTGAAGATGTTCCAGCAGCAACTTTTTCAGCGAGATCCAGATCCGAAAACATCTGGACTTTCAGATCTGATCTCACAGACGACTCCGGGCAACGGCGACAGCGCGTGGCAAACCCTAAGGTTCGCAAAAGGGTTACCCCCTCCATGGAGGGGTGGTGCCATCGGAGGCGCAGGCGGGCGGCCCCATCCTGGGGCTGTTGGTGGACTGCCGCCCCCGACCGGGGGCGGTGAGGGCAGGCGGCCCCATCTGGGGGCCGCCGGAGGGCATCCGCCCCCCGATGGGGCCGGCGAAGGACAGTGACCCCTGGGGGTCGCTGGAGCAATTCCCCTCATCCGTGTGGTGGCGGAGGCTGGCGGGCCCACCAGGGGCTTGCAAGAGAATTTCCGCCCCCTTCCGGGGGCGGCGGGGCCTGGTGGGCCCACTAGGGGCCCGCAAGAGGTGGACCGCCCCCTCCGGGGGCGGCGAAGGCTGGCGGCCCCACCTGGGGGCCGCAGGAGGTTTTCTCCCTCCATGGGGGGCGTCGAGGGGTGGCAGCCCTATCGGGGGCCCACAGGAGATGTGGCTCGTTTTGGGGGCATAGAAGAAGGGTGGCTACAAGGGGACCCCGGCGAGAGCAGGTTGACGAGTGGGATGATGTAGGCGGACTTGCCAATGAAAGGGCCATGAGATGAAGCGCAGTGGAGAGCCGAGGAGCATCCTTACCAGAGGCGCCAGGCAGCAAATAAGGAGGGGCCACCACGGGGTGACGCAAACCCCGAGACTAAGATGAGAAAGTTGAAGGCGCCCCTTTTTGATGGCAAGGACCCCGTTGGATAGATTTACCAGATAGAGATGTACTTTGATGTTACGGGCTTCACCAAGGCGGAGAGATTGAGGGCGGTAGCACTGAGCTTCGAGTGTGAGGCTCTTTCGTGGTATATGTAGACCCAGAAGCAGAGACCTATGCGGACTTGGAGGGAGCTGACCGAGTGTTTCATGGAGAGATTTCAGGATATCCGTGGGGGAGAGCTGTTTGAGTAGTACGCCTTGAGGCAGGATGGGTCCGTACTGGTTTATATTGCCAAGTTTGAGACACGTTCGAGACGAGTGGAGGGTGTCTCTGAGGAGTCGATGGAGGGAAACTTCTTGAAAGGACTGAAACCAGCAGCGAGAGCTGAGCTGAGAGTACAGAACCCTCAAGGGTTGACTGTCATGATGCGAGTGGCCAGGAGAGTGGAGGACAGGTTGATTGAGGAGAAGAGGTCTAGGGGAGCTTGGGACGGAGTTGCTAGGCGCAATCAGGCCCTGCCTGCAGCACCCCGGATCACGGCAGGGGCCCCAGCGACTGAGGCCACACCAGGAGGGCAGACTCGTCGTATGACAGAGGTGGAGATAAGGGAGCGAAGGGCCTTTGCTTCAAGTGTGACGAGAGGTTCACACCGGGACACCGGTGTGCGGGGATGGCTATGCAGCTGGAGGTGGCACCAGATAAGGAAGAGGAGGAAGTTGTGTTGCTCGACGGAGGCGAGGACGAGACCGAGCAGCCATCACACTTAGACACCGTGTAGATTTCTCTCAACTCTGTGGTGGGATTTACTCCATATCACACCATGAAGTTGGCAGGAAAGATGACCGCCCAGGAGGTTACAGTGCTAGTAGACAGTGGGGCGACACAATTTTATCTCGCAGAGGGTGGTGGAGCAGCAGGACAGTCGTCTTAGTGATACAACGACCTTTGGAGTGATTTTGGGCACGGGACAGAGAGAGGAGAGCAAGTGGGTTTGCCGAGGTTTGATATTGACCGTGCAGGGGGCTCAGATAGTGGATGATTTCTACCCTTTGGAGCTGGGGAAGGTCGTGTAATGCCCTGATAGCTACTGCACAAGTACTAGAGGGGGGTGAATAGTACTTTAAAATAATCAAGAGTATAATTCCTAATTATTGTGCAAACGCAAACAACAATGCGGAATAACTACAATCAACAAGAATTAAACAATGCAAACATGCGATATAACGGGTTCGGATCCACCAAGTCTCCCCGACTTGTTCCTGGTGATCCTACGTCCCAAACACCCGGATCCCCTCCGGCTACTTGAGTTAGAATCCTCTAACCCAAGTTTGCACTATGAAATTCTTGTAGAAAACCTCTACAAGACCAAATCATACACAAATGAAAACGTGACTCCCACAACCCGGGATCACGATCTTCTCTCACAACCGAGAGATAAACTTAATAGCAAAGTAAATGAAACGATAAAACACTTACCAACAAAATTCTATGCCTTGAGTAAAACTTACTGATTTTAGGGCAAGAGGGATTTTGAGGAAGAAGCAAGCACCAAAACCTAGCTCCACCAAGATGACCAGCAATAGGTGGCTAGGGAGGAGTTGGTGACTTGGATTCAAGCTCTTGGCTTGAATGACTCACAATGAGGAGAATCTCTCTTGAGGAATTAGGGCTCAAGAAGTTGATGGAGAGATTCTTGTGAGAAGAGAGAGCTTGAAAATTAGATTGAATGGCTCTTCTCTTGGGTGTGAAAATGTCTCTATAATTAGCCTTGAATTCCTGGTTTGAAGCTCTCAAACATATATAGGGAAGTGACAAAACGGTCACAAATTTCGTGGCATTAAATGCCCCAACGGCTCTATTCTGAAGCAGCTTAATCGGTCTAAGAAGGATCACTGACCGATTAGTTTTGCAACTAGTCGGTCGGTGATTCTTCTTGGACCGACTAAGAGGTTCACAGCCAAGAAAGATAGTTCAGGAGATATAGAACTAGTCGGTCTAAGAAGACTTGCCAACCGACTAGTTTGACAACTAGTCGGTCGGTGAGTGTTCTTTGACCGACTAAGCAGTTGAAAAAACAATAAGCTGAATACAAGAGAACTAGTCGGTCTAAGAACAAATTCCAACCGACTAGTTTCACAACTAGTCGGTCGACGGTTGTTCTTTGACCGACTAACGATAAACAGTACCTCAGGCTGTGAAAATGAAAGTATAACTAGTCGGTCTAAGAAGGATTCCAAACCGACTAGTTTGACAACTAGTCGGTCGGTGAACCTTCTTGGACCGACTAATTGGTCAACGGTGAATGAGCTGAATTGGAGTAGGATATCTAGTCGGTTCAAGAAGGATTGCCGACCGACTAGATTGCCATCTAGTCGGTTGGTTCTTCTTCTTGAACCAACTAAGATGCATAAGAAGCCAAGGAAAGAAGCGATAAGCTTCGGGAAAGATTCTAATGGCTTCTATGATAATCCTAGCTCTAAGATATGAGCGTTATGAAGATTATAATGTAAGACCTACTCAAGGCTTAACATTCTACGAAAAGAAGCTAGAAGACTATAAAATAAACTTGACGAACCGTCTTCAAAGCTTCAATCCGAATCTCTTGACTTCAATAATGCTTCTAGAGCTTCAACGAAGCTTTAGGCACACGATCACGCGTTTTGAGACGTCTTTGAGACGTCGCTTTTGATGTACGAAGTAATTTGGCGACGATCTCCATAACTGCGCTCACAACGAGTTAGTTCACGATATTTATGTTTGTTCATCATCAAAACCAAATCCAGGGAATCAATACTCAACATGTCGATGTAGTGTTGGGTATGCAGTGGTTACAGAAGCTGGGCGATACCAAGTTCAATTGGAAGCTGCTCAGGATGGAGTATCAGTAGGTTGGTAAGACGGTGGTGCTGATAGATGATCCTAGCCTCTGTTGTTGTGCGATATCCCTCAGATACATGGCACGGACAGTCCTTGAGGGAGGGGAGGGCTACATGGTGCAGTACCGGGAGATGTGAGTAGTAGCCGAGGAGCGGAGGATTCCTACAGAGGTGGAAGAGCTGTTGGGCAGTATGAGCACGTGTTCCAGATGCCATCGGGGCTACCTCCCCCTCGTCATCACACCCACGTCATTGTCTTGCGAGAGGGAGCGTCGCCAGTTAGTGTCCGTCCTTACAGGTACTTACATATACAGAAGGATGAGATTGAGAGGCTCATACGGGAGATGCTACAGGTGGGGGTGATCCAGCCTAGTGTGAGCCCTTTTTCTAGCCCGGTCCTCCTGTTGAAGAAGGATGGGCGCTGGAGATTTTGTGTGGACTATCATGCCCTCAAAAAGAAACGGTGCCTAATATATTTTCGATACCAGTGATAGATGAGCTGTTGGATGAGCTACATGGGGCAGCAGTCTTTTCGAAGATTGACTTGAAGTCAGGGTACCATCTGATCAGGATGAAGGCTGAGGACGTGCGGGAGACAGCCGTCCGAACTCATGAGGGACACTATGAGTTCCTAGTCATGCCCTTCGGACTGGCGAATGCTCCCGCTACTTTTTAGGCGCTCATGAACAAGATTTTCAAGCCATATTTGAGGAAATTTGTCTTGGTCTTTTTCGATGACATCCTGGTGTATAGCCGCACGATGGAGGAGCATTTGCGAGATCTGGAGACAGTCCTACAGGAGTTGCAGGCCCATCAGTTGTACGCCAATAAGAAGACGTGTGCATTTGCACAGCAGAAGGTGGAGTACTTGGGACAAGTTGTCTCCGCGGAGGGAGTAGCAGCAGACAGAGGGAAGGTAAGGCGATGTTAGACTGGCCGCAGCCGAGGACAGTACGAGCACTGCGGGGGTTTTTGGGGCTCACTGGTTATTACCGCAGGTTTGTGCAGGGGTACAACATGATCGCCTGGCCACTGACTGGGCAGCTAAAGAAGGATAGTTTCCAGTGGAATGAGGAGGCTATGAAGGCATTCGAGGCATTGAAGCGGGCGATGACTACTGTTCCCGTACTGGCCTTACCGGATTTCCTTAAGGCCTTTGTGGTGGAGACCGATGCGTCGGGTACGGCTTGGGGGCAGTACTGATGCAGGAGCAAAGGCCGATATCCTATTTCAGCCAGGTATTGTCAGCACGAGCTAGGTTGAAATCTGTGTATGAGCGCGAGTTGATGTCGATTGTTTTAGCAATCCAGAAATGGCGGCCCTACCTCTTGGGGCGACAGTTTGTAATGCGCACGGATCAGCGAAGGCTGAAGTACCTGTTGGAGCAGCGGATGGTAGCAGAGGAGCACCAGAGGTGGATCTCTAAACTTGTGGACTACAAGTTTGAGATTCAGTATCGGCCCAGATTGGAAAAAAGGAATCGGACGCTCTTTCGCGTAGGGAGGTGGATACAGGCATTGCAGCACTGTCGGTGCCTCTATTGACTGACTGGGAACCACTGTGGAGAGAGATATAGGCAGATGAGGAGTTGGCTCGGTTACGTGAGGATCTTAGCCAGGGAACCATGGACCACCCCGGTTATTCGCTTGGTGGGAGGCTACTATTCCAGGGCCGTCTGGTGATACCATAGACTTCGGTGCAAATTCCTTTGATCTTTCAGGAGTTCCATGAGAGTGTAGTTGGGGGCACTCGGGTGTTCAGCAGACCTATATTCGGATGTCGAGGGCGCTATACTAGCGGGGCATGAAGGACATTGCGAGGTTGGTTGCCAGTTGTGACATATGCCAACGTCACAAGTACCTGGCCATGGCACCAGCAGGGTTACTACAGCCATTGGCACTTCCAGATCAGGTGTGGAAGGGCATCAATATGGACTTCATTGATGGGCTTCCGAAGTCAGATGAATACACGGTGATTCTAGTGGCGGTTGACCGATTAAGCAAGTACGAGCACTTTATTTCCTTGCGACACCCTTACACTGCGGTGACAGTAGCAGCAGCATTCATACGAGAGGTGGTTCGCTTACATGGATTTTCCACGTCTATAGTTTCAGATCGGGACACAGTTTTTATGAGCCAGTTCTGGAAGGAACTGTCCGCGTGTAGCGGACAACCTTGAGGAGGAGTACAGCCTACCATTCACAAACGGATGGCCAGACGGAGGTCGTCAATAGGAGTGTCAAGACGTACCTCCGTTGCTTTACTTCCGAGTGTCCGAGGAGTTGGCATAGGTGGCTCTCCTGGGCAGAGTATTGGTATAACACATCCTATCATTCCTCTGCTCAGACTACACCATTTCGGATTTTATATGGGCGAGACCCTCCCACCTTGGTCCACTACAATAAGGGAGCTACTCCGGTTTTGCAGTTGGAGCAGCATTTGAGCGAGAGGGATGTCATCTTGGAGGAACTAAAGAAGCATTTTACGAGGGCGCAACATATCATGAAGGTGAAGGCTGATGGGCACCGTAGGAAGGTACACTTTGAGGTTGGGGATCGAGTTTATCTGAAGCTGAGGCCGTACAGACAGAAATCCCTGGCCAAGCGGAGGAATGAGAAGCTGGCGGCCCGTTACTATGGGCCTTATGAGATCATAACAAAGATAGGCTCATTTGCTTACAGGTTGGATCTACCTTCAGGATCGACGTTGCATCCAGTGTTTCACGTATCACAGTTGAGGCGGGCTATAGGAGATCACCTGATCACATCCACTCTACCACCTACGCCGACGGCAGATTTGGAGGTGTTACTGGAGCCTTAGGATGTTGTGGAGGTGCGTCGTGAGAGCGGCCGGGGTACTGAGGTGCTGATACGATGGCGGGGGCTGCCGGACCATGAGACGACTTGGGAGGGATATGACACCGTCCTTTCGCAGTTTCCAGATTTCAACCTTGAGGACAAGATTCGTCTTTTGGTGGGAGTAATGATGTGATCATCTACACAAGGAGGAAGCAGCGCGTGGGTCAAACGGGTCCAACAACACCCGTTGGGTGACTTATCTTCTCTTTTATTATTTTAGCTGTGTGTTTAGCAGTTGGAGGGGCTTATTAGCCTTTTATTATCTTTTGTATTAGGAGGGGTTTAAAAGCCTACGAGCCGGCTCTAATTTGTTTATCGAAGATCGATCTTTTGCTAAGAATTATTGTTAGGGTTCGTAGGGGATTAGACTTGTTCCATTAACACAAGTTAGGGAGAGATCTACTCCAGAAGGGATCGATCTATCTTTATTCCAGAAATCTATTATGAAAATTCCACTTTTATATTTCTTTTCTTCTCTTAAATCTGATTTGTTATCTTTTAGAAACAAATCGCATCAGGGTAGCTTGTCATTTGCATTCTTTTTTTAAAAATAATCTCAGCATAACCAATTTTGTATCTACAGTACCTTCTTAAGATTCCATGTTACTGTTTGTATCCAAGCAGTATATGTTTCATCCCAATCAATCTCTCACTGCACATGGAAAAGAAACTTGATAGTGATACAATACCAATTGAAGGTGAAGGTTGCTTCATTAAAGTGCATGTAAAATGTCTTGATAGTGATACATGAAGAATTGAAATGATACCCATACCGCATTCATAAAATCGTATGCATGTTGTAATGTTTGTTCTCTCTTATCCCTTAGCTATGGTTGGAGAAAAATGATGTTCGGCTGTTAGTTTCTCTACCATGAATAGATTAATTTGTTTTAATTTCTAACACCTATTTGAATATGGACTTTGTTAAAATATTTCCAAAGGCTTAAGTGTATTAAATTTTTTGATTGTACTATAATGTAGAAAATGGTATTCCATAGATGAACGAAAAGAAACCGTTGAAAGAAGAGCTACAATTAACCCAAATATATGACATATAATGCTTTTCAAAGACCTGGCTATGATCATGTCACATAATGTGACCGGCTTGTAAAAAATGGCAGGACTTATTAGTCCTTCCTTATGAGTCTTTTTGCATCTTGGAGAAATTTTCAGTGAGTACCACATAGGTGCATACATTTCATTGATGTTATGAAGAATTGAATGTGCTAGGCTTGTATCTCTCTTAGATATACTTCCACTTTTTTGGGCATTGTTCAATACCATCTTTGAACTTCTGGAATTTTAACCATATGCATACTTTTTAATTTTTCAGAAGATGAAGAATTTGAACCCGCACTACCTAGTTTGAAAAAGGAGCAGCCAAAAGGCATGTGGGATGAGGAAGATGCAGAAGATGAAGATGTCAAGGAATCATGGGAGGATGAAGAAGAACCTATACAGGTGCTTTCCTTTTCGTATTAGTTTTCTGTCACTTTGGTTTTGGTTTGGGTTCACATACGATAGTTGATAATTTTCTGGTGTGTCTGCTTTTGCTATCCAATTAGTGGCAAAATACAAATGCAAAATTTGGCCAAATTGACCCTGTGCTTGGTGTATTACGATCCTCATGTAGCCACATAGCAATGTGCCATTTCCAATTTTAAAAGAAGCACATAAGCAATCTTCATAGAGGGCTTTCTAAAGTGATGCACAAAAGGCTCTATTTCATGTTATACCTTTGCTAGACAATAGCTATTTTGAACTATGATCTCAGATGCAAAGGAAAGACTACATAGAAGAGGGGATATTTTTGGCACCGTTTAAGTCCCTGTATCAAGGGGTTTCCCATTATTTTTTCCTCTCAATTCTCTTCTGGGGTTTAAATTACCTAAACACATGTCAGTTTTCTATGCATTAGCATCTGATAGTCTCCACTTTCCTATGTTTAGATAGTATGCTAGTTGCACCAATTTCGCTTCAATGGATCAGGAATGGCTAAACCTTTATGTGATGGTAATTTCCATGATGTGCAATACTTATTCTCATGCAGTGTTTTAAATATCGGACATTGAGATTGTATCAGATGGTTGATTTTCATATTATAGCAGATATCGGGAGATATATTGGGGATACACGTTAATGTCATGTTGCTTATATCGGGACATTATAAATATACAAATTTTAATAAATAAATAGTAGCTATTTAAATATTTATATTTGATTATATCACCAAAATGTCATCGATAATATCAAATAAAGTCACAATGATGTATCAAAATTAACCAGTGTTATAAAAAACAGTTTCATTATGCGTGCGGTCTAGGAGCGCATGACGCTTAAGCAGATTTTGCGGTCGATTATGCGATTTATTTGGTTTAGACGAAAAAGAATATTTTAGTAAATAAATAAGCAATAAGTTTATTTGTGTGTGTTTGTGTATATTAAATTTAAAAATCTTAAAGATAGAAACAAAGGAAAAACATATCAACTTTTAAAAATATGGATTAATTTATACTAAAACATCAACACCATCAAGACGATCAATACATAAAATAACTAAAGTCTAACGTCTAAAGCAATCTACACACAAAACATAAATATTTAGTTTTACGTCCAAATCAAAAACATGTCAAACACAAGTACTTTGAAATTAAAAAACTGATTTTTATGATTAACGGGTCGGGTTTCTTAACGGGTTGGGATTTTTTTAGTTGCTGATTATGCGCCCGCATATTCGCATATGCAGGTGCATAACATTTATGCGACTGATTATGCGGCCGACCGCATAATTCGGCCGCATATTTAATTTTTCATGCGGCCAAAGGCCGCCTTCTTATATGTGGCCGCATATAACTTGGTTTAGAACACCGAAATTAACTGTTAACATATCTATAAGTATCATACAAGCAATAAAATATAAAGTATATATCAAATATATCAATTTTTTTTCATTGATACAAAACTAAAAAAGTATACTGTAAGCCATGTGCCCAACTAAAAAAGTATGGTCAAAAAGGCTATACAACCTCATTACTAAGCCTACAAGGACAGACAAGTATCAATAGGCTCGATGCCATCGTTAACAATCATCCTAAAAGGGTATACGCTTTAGGAATCAAGTAAGTAGTTTAATATCCAGTCTAATTTCAAATCTTCATTAGTGGAACGATAACTCGCTAGCGATGAATAGCATATACAAAATGTTTGGTGATGAAACTAATTTTCTTTGTTGCCAACTCTACAGATATCATATCAAAATGATCAAGGTTAGATGTTGAGATCTCGGTTTCGGTTTTGGTCTTCTGGGAAATTTTATGTTATAGTCAGGTTCTTCATTTGGATGGTTTCGGAGTTTTGTTTTGTTTTGTTTGTATTGAAGTTTTAAATACTTAAAAAACTATTAGAAACTATCAAATACTAAAGCATCAAATACTATCAAAAAGTTCCAAAATTAACCGCTTGTCCCAAGGACCCCAGCTCCTATAAAATTCATTCAAATCCCTACAAAATCCCAATAAAACTCAAATAAACCGTACCCATCCCTCCACACTACACCATCCACTATTGCTGCTAGTCACATTACACATTTTTGCTAAACATATTGCATTTATTTACAAGTATATCGTTCTCTTTCATAAACTTGTAAGACAATGGAAACTTGTAAATAAATCTATTATGTTTAGGAAAATGTGTAATGTGACCGACAACACTTAAAATAAATGTACTATGTTTAGCAAAATGTGTAATGTGACTAGCATCATTTGAAGTGATGCTAGTCACATCACACATTTTGCTACATATAATACATTTACTTACAAGTTAGACATTCCTTTTGGTGAACTTGTAAAAGACAATGGTAACATGTAAATACATGTAATATATATAGCAAAATGTGTAATATGACTAGCATCGCTTGTACCTGCCCTCCATCTACTCACCAGTCCTCATGTGCCTTCACATGGGGCAATTTATGTCCCACTATCTTCTCTTCTTCCCACATCTCATCGTCATCTTAATTATCATCAAATTAAGAAAAAGCAGCAACAACGACATTGAGAGGATTGGCGACGACAGAAGATGAAGTGGTGGAAATGGTGGAACGGAATTATGGAATGAAGGGGGAGGAAGAGAAAAAAGTAGCGGCGTCGAAAGAAGCATTGTCGGTGGAAGGAGCGATTGAACTTGCTAAATCACATCTACGAAATCAAGGTTAGTACTTTTTTGAATTTTCTTCTGAGTGTTTTTATTTTTTTCTATGTTGCTGCATTCTCCTTTTCATTGGGTTCGTACGAAACCGGGTTCGTACGAAACCAATTGATTGAATTCCAAAACGCATTCAAACCACCCAAATTGATAAACATCCATTGTTTCATACCGCTCTTATTCGAAATCGAGACAAAACGGCCGAAACCAAATGGTATTTTGTTTCGATCGAAATCTCAATTCTTGAAAATATAATACCGCTCTTTTGTGTACCATCATAGTGTCAATAAATCATTTGGAATTATTTCATAGTTTTTTTCGCAATTGGTACAAAAGCATGTAAATCATAAAGGACTCAAAAAAATTAAAAATTTAAAATAATAGTGACTTGTTTTCAAGTTTTTCTATTTTCTTGTTGAGCAAGATTTTATAATGTGTGGTGAACTGAGTATTAATATGAAATTTGCAAATTCTAAGTGAGAAAGCTCACGTTACCATAATCTTTATAATGATTGTATCATCTACAAATCTTATAGGAAAGAAAACATTTGATGAGCAAAATTGTAACATATATTGTTTATAATCGTATTAGTATTGTTAAATATTTGAATTTATTGTTGCTTTTTCTAATTTTTGACCTATCTTACGATTCATATACCTTACTATTTTTCAATCCAAAAGTTGTATAATTATTGTCAAGAACCTAAGAAAATAAAACAATTTTGTCAGGTTAAAATATCATAGAAATGTAAGAAAATAATTTTTTTGCTTTTTCGTGTTAAAATATAAGAGAAACTTCAGAGAATAAGTTTTTGGCAATATCGGCCGATATTGACCCAGTTTATCCTGATATCGGGGCAAATTTTAAAAAACAATATAGAAGCTAATATAGTATCGTTTGTCCACCGATACCGATATATTGACTGTAGTGGCCGATATTTAAAAATGTGGTCGTCTTAAGTTTTTGATGCCACATGGATCAATATTGTTTTGAAAAAATTAAGCGTATATTTCTTGCATATACGAACAGATTAGAGAACATACCAGTTGAGAGCTTGTCATTGCTTTGAAACTCGAGACATTGATACCATAAATCATACATGCTAAACAACATAGATATAGGTACGTGTATGTATTGACCTTTCAGGAAAATTGGTCTTCGAGTATCTAGGCATGGTTTATGCCATGATCAGTATGTGTTCTTGGATTTCTTATTTGGGCTCCATCATATGTTTACTGTGGCTTAGACATTGATATGCGTACTTCACCATAGCTATACCATGATCATAGCTGTCCCCACTAGAATCAAAATCTTCAGTTGGATCGCTACCATGTGGGGAGGTTCAATACAATACAAAGCACCCATGTTATTCTTTGTAGTGTTCCCTTTTCTATCTTTCAATAGTCTATCGTGATCATCGTTATTCACGTGAGCTAATTTCGCCTGAGGACTCTTTGAGCAATCGCCTGAGGACTCATTGAACAAGATTGCTATGATTGGTGGGGACAAAGGGAGAACGATTGGCAATTGGCCTAATGACTTGATTGATGGACAGAGTACTGCCTAGCAGGATCATTAGCCATGTTCATTGATCCATTGATCCATGTGTGACCATCTTTCGTCTTCTGTTTCTAGCGTCCTTCTAGTTCGCTAAGTATACTCACCCTCTACCGAGAGGCAACAAAGGCGACCAGAGGGAGGGGACTATTCCTCCCCAAAACAAGGCTTATTATTGTAGGAGTTTGCAAGTATGAGGGAGTCCTCTTTGTCTGTCTCTTCGAGTTTTTATTACGGAGTTAAGTGGCACTTGATCACTTCAATTATAGACTTGATTCCGATCATCAGGAGAATGTGGTCCTTTCATCTATTTGCCTGCTCCATGCTATATAGCCTAATGTCAAATTTGTAAAATGTAACAGTAAGGGGGTAAGGGGGTACACTGATGATACTAGTTATAATATCTGTGCGTTATTTTACACACACAACAAATAAAACATAAGAGGTGATATCAAACGATATAATTTTTATACACATAATTTAAATAATTTCATAACTTCCTTCTATAGGTATATTTTCTAGTTGTCTTAAAACATAGTACACAAACTCACAAGTATACCAAGAAATTACATGTATGCCCCACAAAAATTCAAGTATGCTTTCCACAAATTCAATTATAGAAGTATCCGTGTCTGGCAAGGGTTAAACAGTATCCAAAACGTGTTCAAGAAATGAATAAGAAGTGCCGGTGTCTGGTACTGGTGTCCGCATATCTAATACGGGTCTGATTTCAAGTATCTGCGCTGCATAGCCTATATGGTTCAAGTCATACTTTACATATTGTGCGATTTTTGCTTTCCAAATCACCAAAATTGGACAAAGATACAAAAGTTGAAAACATGTTCTTTTCCAGTTGTGGCCTTGCGCTGTTGCATATACCATTTCCACTTGCGATTGGGACTCTGATGTGACCAGTTGAAGGCCATTATGTATGTCATATCTATATTTTGCAGAGGGAAGCATGTAGATGTTCTTTTGGACAAAAAACTATGCCATAATATGGGACATCAATTTAAAAATAAATCATGCGACCTATTTATGGGCCGAATGAGGCTTCCCAGTTTAATTACATTCTGTCATATCACATAGGTGATTTGTACTATGATTTTGTTGTTCATTTGCATGTTCTTCCGAGTAATGAATGTTAATGCCACCTATTGAATCTGTAATGATGAGTATGTATTGAAGTTCAGTGGATTTTGTGATAACAATATTTTGATTATCCATTTTAAATAATAAGTTGGCTTATTAATTTTCTAAAATCCTTTATGTTAATTAGTATATTAGGCACTGTGATATAAATTTTTTAATTCAAAAAGTAATACAATCTTTTAGGCCAAAAAAATTTGTGAAAACATTTCTAAATGTCTAAGAAATTTTTTATGATTTTTAGAAATTTTTATGATAATATAAAAGCTTCCTATACTTAGATTCCGATGCAGCAAATACTTTTGGCCCAGTAATCCCGATATTGTAGATACTGATGTCATAAACAACCAGTTGATAATGAAACAGATACCGAATTTCAAACATTGGTTTTATTTTTACACTTCAATGTTAAATCGGATGTTGTTGTTCTCTTTTTTCCAAGTACTAGTCCTTTTACGGCCTCCCCCACCCCCCCCCCCCAAAAAAAAAAAAAAAAAAAAAAAAAAAAAAAAAAAAAAAAAAAAACAAAACAAAACAAAACAAAACAAAACAAAAAAACAAAAAAAAACCCCCACATACCACTATTTTCAGGTTATTGGTGGATCTTTATATACATTGTACGCGTGTTCCTGCAAATGCAGACTTTGTTGCTGAAACTAATGTGCAAAAAAAAAAAAGGATTTCCTTGCACGCTTATAATGTTACTCTTAATTCATTAGCCTTTTGATGTAGTTGAGTTGCAAAGAGAAGTCTGCATATTACCACAATAAATTCTGCAGGCTTGTAGCTGTTTGAATTGTAGATAATTGAGCAGCCATTATTAAACAGGATGTCATGCTACCATAACTTAGCCTTGGTGACAGACCGATAGTTAGGTCTTTTTTGAGTTTCTAAGTTATTGAATCATAGGACAAACCCGTGGGAAAACTCCCCCAAATGTAAGATAGATGATTGAGATTGTGATATTTTAGTACAGGCACCCAAACAGGAGTCTAAAGAAGAAAAGACTGCAGCCAAGCCTGCTGCTAAGGCTGCAGGGAAGAAATCAAAGCAACCTGAAGCAACGGAGACAAAAGTAGCTGATGAAGTTCTTGCAGATCCTGTTGCGGAGAAGCTTCGGCAACAAAGGTACATCTATTTTGTCCCTGTTAGTGCTCAATATTGGAGTATTTGTTTTGCAGTCAAGAACTGTCCATAAGCTTGATTTGGTAATAAGATAATTGTTTATGTTCAACAACTTGTGTTCCCCCTTCTATCTTTGAAAGATGTGTTTGTTCCAAGGAAATATAGAAAGGAAAGGAAAGAGAAATTGTGTCGATTGGTTTAGTAAATTGATGTGAACGAGAAAAATGTTTACTTTCTTCTCGGTTCGTTGTTCCTTTCACATGTTGATGTAAGAAAAGCATTTAAGTGTAAATAAATAATAAATAAAAAACATGTATGAAAAGGGAAATTAAGGAATTATTTTCGTTTATTCTGTTTTCCGCATCCTTTCCTTTCCACTACATGCAATCGGACATTAAAGTCGCTGGAAGAAAACCGTATGGTAGGCGACTGTGGTGCTGTAAACACCCTTTCAGCTGATATTTGCACTTGTTATTGTAGACTTGTGGAAGAAGCAGATTACAAGTCAACTGCAGAATTATTTGCTAAAAAGGGGGATGAAAAATCTCTGGAAAATTTTATTCCAAAATCAGAAAGCGATTTCTTGGAGTATGCTGAGCTCGTCTCTCAAAAGCTCCGCGCATATGAGGTATCAATTCCTTGGAGAAGCCAGAGTAGCAACGGCGCTCATTCTTCTATCCTAGTTCTATAGACACTGACCTGTGCATCTTTCTGATTCTTTGTCATCAGAAAAGCTATCACTACATAGGCCTTCTTAAAGCTGTTATCAGGCTTTCTATGACCTCGTTAAAAGCAGCAGATGCTAAAGACATAGCTTCCTCAGTTACGGCGATCGCAAATGAAAAGATCAAAGCTGAGAAAGAAGCTAATGCAGGAAAGAAGAAGCAAGGTAAGAAATTCTCTTTCAACTAAATTGCAGGCACTGGTTCATGGAACAAGCACATGATAACTAAATGTGAATGGCTACATATCGAGTTTTGCAGGGGGTAAGAAAAAGCAGCTTCTTGTGGATAAGCCTGACGATGATATTGCCTCTGGTCATTTCGATGATGTAGACGACTATGACTTCATGTGAGCAACAGATGATTTCTTTTAATGCGTTGAGCTGAGACTAGGGTTCTGCGGCGTAACCTTGTGAGGGTGCAAATTCCAATCTTTTTTGGCTGCTGCTTGCCCTCTCCAATCTTTTGAGGTCTAATTTAATGTTTATTGAACAATAAGGATATTGTTGCGATATGGCAGATTGTTGCAATTTTTTGATCAAGTTTGTGGTTTACAGAATCAGTGGTATTTGTATTAAACATTTCGGTCATGTGACACTGTCTGGAACTGAGCTTGAAAGGTGTTCTTGCGTTTTTTGTAAGTGCAGCTATGATGTCTCCTCTCGGCACATGTAATTTGTACCTCAAGTGCAGTTATCAGGTTTACTGCTTATACAAGTTCCCTTCTGAACTTTCTCCTCTCTTCTGGCTAGATCTTCTCCTCCTAAATTAGGACATTAAGTTGATAGGTTTTATGGTTGGAAATGGTATTCTAGTTTGATTTGATTGGCCTGGTGTTCAAGACCTGACCAATGTACATAAGACTCTAGTTTTAAGGGTAAATTGCATAAAAATACCCTCACGTTTGGGCCATTTTCACGTAAATACCCCTCAGGTTCATTTTGTGACAAATTGATACCCTGTAACGGAAAATGGGCTGACGGTGTTAAATTGGACCATTTTGCCACTCTCTCTCACGTTTCGGTAAATACCCTCACGTTTGGCCTATTTTTACGTAAATACCCTGAGGTCTCTTCTCTCTCTACCGAATCTCTCTCTCTCTCTCTCTCTCTCTCCCCCCCCTCTCTCTCTCTCTCTCTCCCCCCCCCCCCCCTCTCTCTACAATTTCTATATCTTTCTCTCTATATACCGAACCTCTCTCTACCGATTCTCTCTCTCCCCCAATTCTCTCGCTCTCTCTCTCTCTCTGTCTACCGACTCTCTCTCTCTCTCTTTCTCTCTCTCTCTCTCTCTCTCTCTCTACCGATTCTCTATATATATATCTCTCTACCGATTCTCTCTCTCTCTCTCTCTCTCTCTCTCTCTCTCTCTATCTCTCTCTACTGATTCTCTCTTCTCTCTATACAGATTCTCTCTCTTTCTATATCTACACCGAATCTCTCTGTACAGATTCTCTTTCTCTCGCCTCCTAATTCTCTCTCTCTCTCTCTCAGGTGGGATGGTGCATGGGGTGGGTGAGTGGGTGAGTGTGCGTTCATGTGTGGGGTGGGTGTGCATCGGGGGGCTGGGCTGGGGTGTGTGCGTGTGGGGTGGGTGGGTTGTGTGCGCGTGGGTGGGTGGGTTGTGTGCGTGGGTGTGTGTGCTTGGGGGTGGGTGTGTGCATGGGTGGGTGGGTGTGCGTGGGACGGGTGGGGGGTGGTTGTGCGTGGGGTGGGGGGTGTGGGGGTGTGTGTGCATGGGTGTGTGGGTGGGTTTAGGGGTGTGGGTGGGTGGGTGCACGGGGAGTGGGTGGGTTGTGTGCACGGGGGTGGGTGTGTGCACGTGGGTGGGTGTGTGTGGGTGTTGTTGGAGGGTGTGTGCGTAGGGTGTGTGTGTGCACGTGGGGTGGGTAGGGTGTGTGTGTGCTTAAGGGGGGGGGGGTGTGTGTGTGTGTGTGTGTGGCATGGGTGGGTGGGTGTGGGCATTGGATGTGTGTGTATTGGGTGGGCGTGTGCATTGGGATGGATTAGTGCGCACACACCCCCCACACCCATGCACCCACCCACCCACACATGCACAGACTCGCCCACCCCATGCACACACACACACACACACACACACCACCCACCCACCCACCCACCCACCCATGGACACACACCCTCCCCTTGCACGCACACCCACCCACCCCCCAAGCACACACCCCCCAATGCGTGCGCGCACACACACACCCCACACCCATGCACCCACCCACCCCAATGGAACACACACCCAATTCAGGGTATTAACTTATAAAAGGTCCAAACGTGATGGTATTAACTTATAAAAGGAACATTCAGGGGTAAATTTGTCCAAATTTCTGTGTTTTGGACGGAAAATTAAAAAAGGGTATCAACTTAAAAGAGTCGGAAAACGTTTGAGTATATATTTTGATGAAAATAAACGTCAGGGTATTTACGTGAAAATGGCCCAAACGTGAGGGTATTTTTCTGCAATTTACCCCTAGTTTTAATTCATGAAGGTAGATGCTGCGATATCCAGTGTTACTTCCTTACGTTGAAGCATTATATATGTACGCGGATTCTCCCTCCAATTAACTAAATTCTTACAAGATGAATGGAGGCTTCCTCTTTCTTGCTGCCATGAATTGTCAAGTGAATTGGTCGGTGAGATCGAGGAAGTTGGAAATGCTTACTGACTGACTATACGATTTGGAACTAGTCAAAAGGTGCTAATTCTAATTCATAAGGATGGTGTTGCATTGTCGATGCTTCTTTCATTTCTAGTATCGTGTCGTTGAAGCGTTTGATGTACATGTACAATGATTCTTCCTCGACTTACTGAATATGTACAAGGTGAATAGAAGAATGCTTCATCTTTCTTGCTGTTATGAACTTCCGAGTGAATAGATCAGTGAGACCGAAAAAGTTTGAGATTCTTCCAGGCTTGAGGTTTTCGAATTAGTCATGCCTAGAATTGTAAAAATTGTAGATGTCTAGAATCTCCCAGAGCTTGGGCCAGACTGCTGGAGCAAGTATTCACGCAACATAGGAGCCTTGTTCGGTTCTGCCAGGCCCGAGAGAGGCTCCTTCATCGCCGCATGAAACGAAAATAAAACACGTCAGAGGAAAGGGAGGGGTGGCCCTCCGATTCGCCTCTGATGCTTAAGTCAGTATCAAGTGAAAGTAAAGAAAAAGGAGATTTGCGTAAGTGTAGCCGACACTAGGAGGTTTGGGATAATATTAGAGATCCCTGATGAGGGGACGTTTTGTAGGTTTTATAAGATTGGGGGACGATTACGCCACATCAGAAGATTTCACATTTCCCATTGTAACAAACTCATCAAAGGATTTATTGAGATCTGAGTCGTGCCTGCCGTAACCGCTCCCCTATGATAAAACGGAACACGTGCCCTCCTGATAAAGTGGGCCACACGTTCCGCTTATAAAGCTAGCTATTACGTACTTGTTGGACGTATCTCGAGAGGATGCGGCCAATCCGCTTAGAATCGTGCCGCTTTGGTCGTGTAGGCTGATCCTGCCAAGCGGGTGAGTGCTCGTACCATACATTCGAGGGGCCAACCTCGGGTGCCGAGGTCATTCTTGTACGAGTCTGCTGGTGAGGAGCCGACCTCGGTGCTGAGGTTGTCCTTGTAGGAGTCTGCTGATGAGGAGGTGACCTCGGGTGCCAAGGTCGTTCTTGTACGAGTCTGCTGATGAGGAGGTGACCTCGGGTGCCAAGGTTTTCCACATGGAGGGCCACCATTGAGGGTACGATCTCATGGAGATCATCTTATAGAGCTCTGCTACAGAGGGAGCCGGCCTCACGGAGGTCGTCCCTGCAGAGATGTGCTGCTGAATGATCCGATCTCGTGGATGTAGTTCTTATTGAGCATGGATGCTGAATGGTCCAACCTCGTGGAGTTCGTCCCTGTCGACTACTATCCGGGCTAGGTCGGTGTGACGGCCTGAACTCATCCGTAAATATCTCCGTTATTCTTTCAATATCTTACTTCATAATTTTTCAGAAAACATATTTTTTTTTAAAATTATTTAACTTTAATATTTTAACTAAGATTTTAACTATTATTTTTAAAATATTAACTATTACTAATTACATTTACCTTATTACTATTTCCTATTACCCTAACCTAATGTAATGGCCCTAGTGCCATTTACGGTAGGGTGTATATGATTATGTATTTGTATAGCGTATTGGTATACGTGTGTAGAGTGTATATTCATATGTGGTGTGCATAGTGGCATGTACTGTAGTGCATATGGTAGTGCATTATTATTTGGTATTATTATTATTACACTTAGTGATGATTACATTGTTGCAATAGTTGGTTGTGTGTATGTATAGTAGGGGTGGGTATGAAAAGTGGCACATCTAGTAATTAGTGGAAGGAGAGTGTGTGTAAAGATGTAGATATTTTGGAAGGGACTTTCCTTTTTAGGAAATGGCAAACCTGTAAATAGGTGGGCTTCAAATATATTATGTTGAGGACTTACCATAAATGGAAATGGCAAGTTAGTAAATAGTGGGGAGACTTGGGAATGAGATATTTCCTTCTATGGCCATGGCATTGTTGTAAATAAAGAGAACCTGGAATGATGAGAATGTTTCCTTTTTAGGAAGGGGTTTTTGGTAATTTAAGTGAACTCTTGTACATATTTTTCTAAGGGGATTTAATATTCTTTCTTTCCTTATTTTGTTTTCTCTTTTCTTTTCCATTCTATTTAGTCCACACACACACACACACACACACACACACACCCCACCCCACCCCCCCCCCCCCCCCCCCCGCCGTGGGTTTTCTTGAGGAAACAAAGGAAGGAAAGAAAAGAAGAATAAAAGGAAGGAGAAGAAATGGAAGGATGAGCTTGAAGGAGGCCTAGATTAGAGGAGTTTTTGGAGGAGGAGATGAGCAATTAAGGTAGGATTCTCTAATTAGTATAGTGAATATTAATTTAGGATTGTTGAACTCTCATTTATGTGTGTATGCTAATGAGCATACTAATTTAGTATACTAATGTCATTTATGAGTGTTGAACTCTCATATTGCTAACTTAAGACTATACCCTTGTTAATCGTTTTTATTAAATTTCATATTTTGGTATTGTTGTAGTAATTGTAGCACCAAATTAGTTTATAATGGTAGGTTGTTGATAAAGTTGTGACTTTTATGGAGATCCTTATGAAATTGTACTAAAATTGTCACCTTGCCTTTAATTAGATGAAAGTTGAGGTTTTTAGTTAAGATCCAAGTTAAAGCTAGCATTTTTATTAAAGCCAATATTTCATGTAAAGGTCTTTAGGTAATGGAAATTAGTTTTCTCACTAACTAGTATTTTATTAGAACTAATGCCCTGGATTTGGTTAGCATGTTAATTAGAAAGGTAGAAGCTTCATGAAATTCCCATGGAGATGTGCAAAGTTTATGTTTTCCTTGAGATCCTTAATTTAGATTCCTAAAGTACATATTTTAAGTTAGTGCTTAAAGATTTGTTTTTAAAAGCTTGCATCTTTAAGTTAAACCCTTAAGTATTATTATCAAGTTAACATTTTGAATAAAGATTTATCATTAGCTTTTGTAAAGATTGCATTTTTATGAGGGTCCCTTTTTTTGGTAAGTGAGGGTCTCTTTAAGAGTTCCACACAAGCTTGCTTTTCCATGAAGTCCTTTAAGTGATTCTTTAATTATTTCATTTAAGCTTGCATTTCCATGTATATAAATATGGGGGTTGACATTCCTAGAGTTGCATTTTGTGAAAGTTAGTAAGCGGCCAAATTAAAGTTTGTTCACACATGGTTTAACTAAACTTGTGGTTCATGGAAATTGTATGTGGCCTAAGTCAAGTTGGTAGCTTGTGGAACTATGTTTATGAAGCTATGTTTATGGTTAATTGCAAGGTGATGGTTTTGTGGCAATTTACAAGTGATCCCTAATTAGTTTCCTTAATGTTGCATTTTGATAGGAAAGCTTCAGTGGAAATTGTCATAGTTGCATTCTTAGATAATTTTCCATTTGTGGTTGCTAGTTGCTTAAAGTTGTTAAGTTGATGAAGTTGTTAATGTTGGTAAAGTTGTTAATGTTGGTAAAGTTGCTAAGTTGATGAAGTTGTTAATGTTGGTAGAGTTGCTAAGTCAACGAAGTTGTAATGTTGCAGAATAGCTAGTTACACTTCAATGTTAAATGTCTCTTTAATGTCAATTCAATGTGACATGCTACCTTTACGTCACTTTATGTTGCATGGTACCTTTACGTCACTTTATATTACATGCTACCTTTATGTCACTTTAAGTTTCATGCTCATTGCTTTTAGCTCTATGTCACTCTAAATGTTGCTTTTAGCTCTAAGTCACTTGATGTTGTATGCTAGTTATTCAGTAAAATATAGATTTAATCCTAGGTGTGTCTCGGTCCGTCATGTGGTGGGTGAGCACCCTAGGCGAGGGTTGAGGGAAGGCTGGGTACGACTAGGGTATGAGGACATGATTGTGGCTTACCGTTGGCATCATCGTTGTTGAGCTGTTATAGAGTCGTTGGTGCTCTATGGAGTCGTTGGTGCTCCTACCGTCCCACCTTGGGATGAGTGTCCTGGTCCTCATATCAGCGTTGTATTTAGGCTTTCGAAACATAGTTACATTAAATGTTGAATTGCCATGAATGTGTAATGTCTGCTTTTACTTTCTGCCTGATATAACTGTGGCTCACTTTGTCTCTTGCATTATATTTGTGTCTGTAAACATCAATATAAGAATAGTATTCTCTGTGCTAGTCGAGTTTCCTACTGGGTTACGCATTGACGTGTCCCACCTGTGGCAGTTTCAGGTAGCAGGTGTTTGGTGTTGTGAGCTGGTGGAGCTGAGTTGGGGGTGTACTTGTGCAGACTGGAGCTTGAGCCGTGTTGTGACCTTGGTGATTTGGGTGGTCGTGGGCCTGAGTTGGAGAGACTTGTACTCTTTGGTCCTTTATTGGGTTGGGGTTTTGGTTTAATGAGATTTTTAGGCATAGTTGTTGTATAAGATGGACTTTGTTGGACTTTGGTGTTTATGTATAAGTTTCTGAGCTGGCTTAGTTAGTTCTGAGTTGGTTTTGTTTCTTTCTGTGTTTTTGTTTTCTTTCTCTGTGTTTGTGATTTTAAATCGTGGAAACGTTACAGGTACTACCCCAGCAGTGCGCAGTGACCTGCTGACTCAATTGTATTTCTTTTCCATTCTTCCTTCGTAACACTCGCTACTCTGGGAGAACCTGGGACGGATTCGTACTTCCCGGGTATCCTGTGGAGTAGGGCGTTACACCTAACTACCCATCTACCTATACGGTGGATATACTCCCAATCAAACCCCAACCCCTTAAATCCTCAACCCTTGACCTAGATCCATATATGGTGGAGATCCAACATTTCCTAACCCATTGTCCTAATGATAAAACTCCACTCACTTAACACCCCAACTCTTCTCCTAAATGCATAACCCCACACTCACAGCCCCCCCGACATTACTCTATTAAGCATCCTCTCCTCTCTCTTGGAGAAACACAAGTCCGTAGCACACACATCCACCAAACCAAGCTCCCTCCTCCTCTTTGCTCTCGGCCTCAGCACCTAAGCTCCCCCACGGAAGCCCACCATCTCCCTCTCCCTCTCCCTCTTCCCCCAACCACCACAACCCCAAGCCCCCCCAACAACAGCCCCCTTTCTCCCCTCTCGGGCACAGCAGGGCTAAGCCCGAGCCCTGCCTGCCTGCAGCAGCTTGCAGCCGCACAGTCGGCTCGAAGCCCCACAAATGGCCTCCCCCTCTCCCCCTTGGTCCTGAGCACAAGCAGCAGCCCAGAGCACAGCCGGCCCCCTTTGCATCGGGCACGGCCAGGCAGGGTAGAGCCACCGTCGGCTTCCCTGCTTCCTCTTAGGCATAGGCAACAAAAACCCGCAAGGAGCTCGCTCGCACTGTAGTGCCTCCTCTTTCGGGTGATGTAGGTGTAACGACCACTTTTCGTCGTACGTTTTTCGTGCACGTGCTTTTGGCCGTGCACGTGTTTGTTTTAGACTTTGTTTGTTCGTGAACACTTTCGTGTGATATGCCGTTGTGAACGTCTCTGAGAGTATTAAATAGTGGCACTATCTTGGAACGACACTTCTCGAGTCGTTTTTCCACAATTTAAACTTATTCGCTGAGACGTGGCGATTCTCACTCTTGACGGGAGACGTTTCTATTTTTAGTCTCGTCGTCCGACGTCAAAATTGAGATACGTCTTCTTAGTTAGCTCACATTTGTCGCCACGATCACCACGATATTTATTTCATAATTTTTGGAGTTTATTTGACCACTTTTATATTTTTAACAAGTTTTATATTATTTTTAATAATTAATTTATAAATTATTTTCGGCCAAATAAAATTTATTTGAGTTTTAAACGTTTTAAAGAATTTTTGAGCCAATTTCCAGCTCATTTGGACCAAGTCAAATCCTTGGGTGAGTTGGAGAAGTTGAATTTCAAATTTTAAATTATTTTAATATTCTAATCCTATTAGATTTAGCCCTAGACCAAGTCAACCCATCTATACTATATAAGCAACCCCTAGGAAGACCTATTTTCGCAAGAAATTAACCCTAGCCTCTTCCAAAACCCAAATTGGACGTTGCGACGATTCGTCGCAACGTTGCGACGAACGGCAGCCGCACGACCGAAGGAATCGCCCCCGTTCCCCCGCTCCGACCGAAGGCCATCCCCGCACCACAGCCGCTCCGCACCCCGCTGCTGTCGCCACCCCCCGCTCCCCGCTCCGACCGAGGATTCCTCTCGGTCAGACCGAGAGGCTTCCCCGCTCCGCTCGCATCCCCGCACCGCTGCAAGCCCCCGCTCAACGCCCGCCTTGTCGCCCGCATCCGCTAGCGCTTGACCGAGCGGATCGCCCGCCTCCGCAACGTTGCAAGCTTGCAACGTTGCAGCGCCCGCTCCCCCGCATCCGCAGCGCACGACCGGTGCTGTCCCCCGCACCGACCGACCGACCTCTCCGCACCAAGGCTCGCGACCGACCCCCGCTGCTGCACAGCCCGTTCCCTAGTGCCCGACCGATGGAATCTCCCGCATTGGAGGGGTACGACCGAGAGTCACTTGTCGCAACCCCGCATCCGTCGCACCGCTTGCCACCGTGGGCCCCCCAAGTTCTCCAGAGTTATTGTTGGTCCCCCAAAGGTCCCTAGGACTACTGTGGGCCCCACCTAGGTGCGTTCTCTTCGACGACTTGCCGCGTACGACGTCGTCGCACGTCGTAGCCCGTCGTCGCACGTGCGAGCTTTGGAATCTGGAATCGTCGCCCCGGTTGAAGCTCTGAATTTTCCAGCGAGGAATATATATTGGAATCAGGACTTGGAGCGCGATCTATTATTCCAACCCCCGGTGTCGCTACCCGACGCCGGTGTAGCTTTCGCGTCGTGTTGAGGTAACGCTTTGCACCCCTAGGACCCCCAACCAAATTGCATGCTAACCAAGATTAAAAATCAGTATTTTAAAGTATTTTAAATGTTTTAGCAATCACTAATCAAGATTAATAAAACGGATGTAGGCCGGTGGACTTGTGCACGTAGGAATCGTGACTTTGGACTCGTTGGACGGTGTTTTCTTGACGTGATAGTTGCAGGCAAGTGAAACTTGCCAAATCTTGTTTAGGGCCATGTTTTTAGGCCACTTCCTTGTTCCTAGCGTAAAAGAGACTAGTCAGTGAAATGATAGCGGCTAGACGCCTACTTGATCTAGTTTGACAACGAAACTAGATCCGTCACCTAAATGATCTAGCTTGACAACGAAGCTAGATCCAACCTTTAAACTTGTTGTTCATGCATACTAAACTGTCACGTTTACTTTTCTTACCTGTACGCCTTACTACTTGTCATGTCATGTCATCCATGCATTGAATGTCGCATTGGTAGCACACGCTACAATACTTGTACTTGTACTCCCTTGACTGGCTAGGTGCACCCCTAGACCAGCAAGGTAAAACACTTCCTGGCTCGTGATCCAGAAGCGAGCATTACCGTTCGGGGGTAAGGCCCTGGCTCGACACACGTGGAGGGGTAGGGATAAACGGTCAACTGAGCTTAGGAGAGGTCTGATCCGCCCTCTAGCCAGAAGACGGAATCTCTGTGCACGAGGTGCTTACTTTCCTTGTCTTGTACTTGTCTTGTGAATGATTCATGTAATACTTGTCATCCATGCCATGCCATGCTCGTACTTTACCTCGCTTTACTTTACCTGTTGCACTCATTACTTTAACTGCCATGTCATTGCATCATGCTAGAACTTTTAGGTTGCTCTTACTTGTACTTTCAGTTTCACTTGCACAAGTCTTCCAGACTTGCTGACATGTGCCCCTTTCTCTTTGGGTGTCACATGTTAGACCCTGAGCCAGAGATAGTTGTAGCGGACGAGGTAGTTGCTGACACTGAGGCTACGTTCGTCGAGGAGTTCGTGGACACCGGTGACCATTCTTTGAGTCTTTGTTGAGCTTTATTTTGTTTTAGGCCTTTTGTTAGTTGTTGGTGTGTAGCACCGTTGTTTTGTACTTTGTACTTTTGTTGGCCATGTTTGGGCCTTTAGTCTCTTTTCTTTTAGCCTGGTGGCTTTTCTGCGTTGTTGGAAATTTATATTTATGGATATTCTGAGATTATTCTTTTGTCTCATTTCATTATTATTATCTTTGTTTCGTTCGCGTTGCAAGGACCTGCAGTTTTAAATTTGATTGACGCTTATCGGACTTGCAGCTTGTAGCTTCAAGTCTGAGCGGACCTTCTCACGCTTCGCCTCCATATTTTTGGGAAGCGGGGCGTGACAGGTTTTGTTGGTGGCCCATGCAGGTCCAATCTTACAATTGCGAATTAACGGAACAACGATAATAACGGAATGCCCATTAAATAAATTGCAACATCCGAGTCAGAAGCCCTGAGTTTAGTCGCTTCTTATGACACTAGGTGGTAAGAAGACTTAGTTAGACGTATGTGCTTGCTATTTAGAGGCCCCTGATTGATAGTTAGACCCCCTTCTAGCAATTGATTTGATCGCCGTAGGAGTTACCTTAGTGGTTCATGTCTACCCCTGACCATTTTAGACTTCTAGAATTTCCTTTAGTCGTTCGCTTGGGTTCATCGATTTCGGACCAAGCTGAACGCATTTCGTTACCGTTTAACCTTTAGAAGTCTGGGCGATTAGTTTTTAGTCTTTAGTTGGTCGACCGTAGGAGTTCCCGTAGACTCTTCTGATTCATATCCTAGGCGTATGTATGTTTTGATCATCCGACCAATTTCCTTGCCTCGATTCACGAGATCGCCCCGTGACGATCGTCGTCAATTTTCAAACATCGCCATTGCAAAACTTGAATCTTCGGAAAGTATTTTTCAATCTTCTCTTCCACTAAGTTTAATTTTGTTCAAAATTTTAATATACCTATATTTCATCCTCCTTCATTGATTTAAACTTTTAAAACGTTTGTCGGAATTTCTGAATACTAGTTTATAGTATTTCCCCAGCCTATGTTTTTCGTACTTGCGTAAATGTGTCGTTCCTTCATATAGTAATTTTATTCTGAACCGTACTTTTATTTTGCTCAGTTCGATTTATAATTTTCCCTCTTATTTATGCCATTTGAATAATACATCGTGTTTACTTTTAATATACTTTTCAAGTCACATGGAATTTCAGATTTCAGCAAGTTGGTTTTGCTCGCTATTTCAGATTTTTGCAAAATCACTATTTTCATAACTACTTCCTGATTTAGACCCTCCATGATTTGATTTTTAAGACTTGCTATTCGATTTCGATAATTCTACTACTAAGTTAATATAATTTTCCGTGCACCATACATACTTTCAACTATTTTTATATCCGTGCCAGACCTGTTGTGCTCGTATATTAAGAACTTTATGTAAATCAGCTTCTCATTTTTGGCAAACCATGGTTTTCCAAAAGAAGTTTCAAAATTAATTATTTTAAATCCTCCGAAGCCTAAAAGTTTTGAAAGCATTTAACATGAGTTTAAATTTTTCTGTTACTTGATTTCATTCTTTGACTTTCCAAAACTTTTTGACAAAATTATATTAACTTACTGATGTATAGAATTTTCTAAACCATGTCCTTAATATTCGTGTAAATGATTTTACTTCCTTTTAAATTTTTTAAAAACCAATAGACCATTTTCTTTTATTATGAATATTCGACTCAAACTCATTTTGAACAACTCGTTTTATCGATCTCCAAATATTTCTTTACAGGCGATGATTTTAACTTTTGAAGTACAAACAATTTTCAAACTCCGCGTATTTTAGCTTATGCTATTTACCCTATTTCTTTTCCCCCTCTATAAAGCATCACTACACCTCCTTTTCCCTCAAACCTAAACATCACCATTGAGCCAATGTTCGTCTAACCAAGCTGTCTCCTTGTATTCGTCCTATCTGAACTCGTGCTTATCGATCCTTCCCTCGTCTCGCCCTCGATCTCTCTTTATTGCTTAGGCCTTAGGGTCCGTCAATGTCTGTGTCAACCCTAAGTTTTAGTAGGCCCTTGGACCCTGTGAGGTGTCGTAGTGCACGTACCTAAGTTGCGTACGTGGGCTTGAATGAGTGTACCCCCCATAGTATATTGATGCTTGCCTATTGTATGGTATATATATATATATATACTCGGAGTTATTCGTAATATTATAAAGTTATTTGTGTGTTATTATTTATAGATTTGGGTGTGGCTAGCTATACCATACTAGGGATGCTTGTGTATATTTGAATTAGTGTGGGAATATCTAAGTTGTGTATGTAATTAGGGATACTTATAATGGTTGAAATAAAATGATTGGTAAAGCTATGTGTGTGCTAGGTGTGATAATAGGTGTACATATAGATAAGTAAGTAGGCTTACTGAGTGACCTATATACTAGAACGAGTGAGTATGTGCTCGTAGGTAGATATATATGGTGCTTATATGTAAGTAGTTATGTTTTGTTGCCTGAGTATATAGGTAATATGCATAGGATATTAGATTATAATTTTGATTTGGTATTGCTTGCTTTGCGGGATGTTGCATGCGTGCATACCGTGAGGTATACACGACTATTGCACATCTTAATTATGTATGTGTGGATGTGTTAGTATACTAATTATAGGTAGTAGGCTATGGTGTGAATATATATATATATATATATATATATATATATAAGTTACATGTGCGTGTGACTATACGATGAATACGTATGCATGTATTAGGGAGTGTATTATAACTATACGAGTGCTGATGTCTGTATTATTATTATTACGGTATATAAATTGATTTAACTATGTGGGTGTTATCTGACTAAATATTAAGTGTGATTGACCTATGGTATGTATATGGTTGTAATGGTAGACGTTTGAATATTGGAGTGGTATTGGTATAGGTATGAATGCCGTGTTACGTATATAGAATATTCTGATATGTGTATTGAGTCCCACTCAAGCTTGAGTGAGTATACTCTAAGTATATTGAATGTATGTTTGTAGTTTGAATATAGCAATGCTTGGTGTATGTATAGTGATAGAAGTGTTTGTGCCTGGTTGAGTTACGCACATGATTGTGGGTCGCTACGCCAGTATATAGTTATAGGTGCTGGTCTTGTGGTATAGTTACTTACTAAGGGCTTGTTGTGTGAACATATGTGTACTAGCTAAACTAGGTGTGTTGGTGTGCTAGTTATATATAATGGTATGAATGGTATGCGTAAATGAAATGTTAGCGTGTATGGGTGTGCACCATGCACGGGTAAGTATGTGCTTAGTTGTAGGTATTGATGACTACGATATATGTGGTGTGTCGTACATACAGTTATAGGACCGTATGTGATAAGAATATATGGTGAATTATTTGCATGCACTGTATGGCTATATATCGTGAAATTATAGTAGTGGTGAATGTATATTAGATATAGTGAATTTGATTTAATAATGGTATGGTGTGACTATATGTGTTGAGATGTTTGGTATTGGATGAATATTAGAGGGTAGTATACCCTTGATGTTTGTGCATAGGTAGCTATCTATACGTAGAGCAATGATTGTATTTGCTAGTATGAGATCATGCCTATATAAGTATCTGAACTATTGTTTTGTGAGTAGCAGTTATATAAGGGATGTATGTTTATATACCTGATTGAAATACATGTATGAATTTGACTGACTATAATAGGTATAAGTGTATACGTACGTGAATGTATATGTATACGTGTTGGTAGTATTAATGTTTGACTACCTAATGCATATATAAGCACTTGTAATGACTATACCTGGTTGAATTATAATATGGCTTGATTGGGGTAGTTACTAGAGCGCTTAGCTATATTAGAAAGTCCGAGGACGGACTTTATTCTAAGGTGTGGAGGATGTAACGACCACTTTTCGTCGTACGTTTTTCGTGCACGTGCTTTTGGCCGTGCACGTGTTTGTTTTAGACTTTGTTTGTTCGTGAACACTTTCGTGTGATATGCCGTTGTGAACGTCTCTGAGAGTATTAAATAGTGGCACTATCTTGGAACGACACTTCTCGAGTCGTTTTTCCACAATTTAAACTTATTCGCTGAGACGTGGCGATTCTCACTCTTGACGGGAGACGTTTCTATTTTTAGTCTCGTCGTCCGACGTCAAAATTGAGATACGTCTTCTTAGTTAGCTCACATTTGTCGCCACGATCACCACGATATTTATTTCATAATTTTTGGAGTTTATTTGACCACTTTTATATTTTTAACAAGTTTTATATTATTTTTAATAATTAATTTATAAATTATTTTCGGCCAAATAAAATTTATTTGAGTTTTAAACGTTTTAAAGAATTTTTGAGCCAATTTCCAGCTCATTTGGACCAAGTCAAATCCTTGGGTGAGTTGGAGAAGTTGAATTTCAAATTTTAAATTATTTTAATATTCTAATCCTATTAGATTTAGCCCTAGACCAAGTCAACACATCTATACTATATAAGCAACCCCTAGGAAGACCTATTTTCGCAAGAAATTAACCCTAGCCTCTTCCAAAACCCAAATTGGACGTTGCGACGATTCGTCGCAACGTTGCGACGAACGGCAGCCGCACGACCGAAGGAATCGCCCCCGTTCCCCCGCTCCGACCGAAGGCCATCCCCGCACCACAGCCGCTCCGCACCCCGCTGCTGTCGCCACCCCGCTCCCCGCTCCGACCGAGGATTCCTCTCGGTCAGACCGAGAGGCTTCCCCGCTCCGCTCGCATCCCCGCACCGCTGCAAGCCCCCGCTCAACGCCCGCCTTGTCGCCCGCATCCGCTAGCGCTTGACCGAGCGGATCGCCCGCCTCCGCAACGTTGCAAGCTTGCAACGTTGCAGCGCCCGCTCCCCCGCATCCGCAGCGCACGACCGGTGCTGTCCCCCGCACCGACCGACCGACCTCTCCGCACCAAGGCTCGCGACCGACCCCCGCTGCTGCACAGCCCGTTCCCTAGTGCCCGACCGATGGAATCTCCCGCATTGGAGGGGTACGACCGAGAGTCACTTGTCGCAACCCCGCATCCGTCGCACCGCTTGCCACCGTGGGCCCCCCAAGTTCTCCAGAGTTATTGTTGGTCCCCCAAAGGTCCCTAGGACTACTGTGGGCCCCACCTAGGTGCGTTCTCTTCGACGACTTGCCGCGTACGACGTCGTCGCACGTCGTAGCCCGTCGTCGCACGTGCGAGCTTTGGAATCTGGAATCGTCGCCCCGGTTGAAGCTCTGAATTTTCCAGCGAGGAATATATATTGGAATCAGGACTTGGAGCGCGATCTATTATTCCAACCACCGGTGTCGCTACCCGACGCCAGTGTAGCTTTCGCGTCGTGTTGAGGTAACGCTTTGCACCCCTAGGACCCCCAACCAAATTGCATGCTAACCAAGATTAAAAATCAGTATTTTAAAGTATTTTAAATGTTTTAGCAATCACTAATCAAGATTAATAAAACGGATGTAGGCCGGTGGACTTGTGCACGTAGGAATCGTGACTTTGGACTCGTTGGACGGTGTTTTCTTGACGTGATAGTTGCAGGCAAGTGAAACTTGCCAAATCTTGTTTAGGGCCATGTTTTTAGGCCACTTCCTTGTTCCTAGCGTAAAAGAGACTAGTCAGTGAAATGATAGCTGGCTAGACGCCTACTTGATCTAGTTTGACAACGAAACTAGATCCGTCACCTAAATGATCTAGCTTGACAACGAAGCTAGATCCAACCTTTAAACTTGTTGTTCATGCATACTAAACTGTCACGTTTACTTTTCTTACCTGTACGCCTTACTACTTGTCATGTCATGTCATCCATGCATTGAATGTCGCATTGGTAGCACACGCTACAATACTTGTACTTGTACTCCCTTGACTGGCTAGGTGCACCCCTAGACCAGCAAGGTAAAACACTTCCTGGCTCGTGATCCAGAAGCGAGCATTACCGTTCGGGGGTAAGGCCCTGGCTCGACACACGTGGAGGGGTAGGGATAAACGGTCAACTGAGCTTAGGAGAGGTCTGATCCGCCCTCTAGCCAGAAGACGGAATCTCTGTGCACGAGGTGCTTACTTTCCTTGTCTTGTACTTGTCTTGTGAATGATTCATGTAATACTTGTCATCCATGCCATGCCATGCTCGTACTTTACTTCGCTTTACTTTACATGTTGCACTCATTACTTTAACTGCCATGTCATTGCATCATGCTAGAACTTTTAGGTTGCTCTTACTTATACTTTCAGTTTCACTTGCACAAGTCTTCCAGACTTGCTGACATGTGCCCCTTTCTCTTTGGGTGTCACATGTTAGACCCTGAGCCAGAGATAGTTGTAGCGGACGAGGTAGTTGCTGACACTGAGGCTACGTTCGTCGAGGAGTTCGTGGACACCGGTGACCATTCTTTGAGTCTTTGTTGAGCTTTATTTTGTTTTAGGCCTTTTGTTAGTTGTTGGTGCGTAGCACCGTTGTTTTGTACTTTGTACTTTTGTTGGCCATGTTTGGGCCTTTAGTCTCTTTTCTTTTAGCCTGGTGGCTTTTCTGCGTTGTTGGAAATTTATATTTATGGATATTCTGAGATTATTCTTTTGTCTCATTTCATTATTATTATCTTTGTTTCGTTCGCGTTGCAAGGACCTGTAGTTTTAAATTTGATTGACGCTTATCGGACTTGCAGCTTGTAGCTTCAAGTCTGAGCGGACCTTCTCACGCTTCGCCTCCATATTTTTGGGAAGCGGGGCGTGACAGGTTTTGTTGGTGGCCCATGCAGGTCCAATCTTGCAATTGCGAATTAACGGAACAACGATAATAACGGAATGTCCATTAAATAAATTGCAACATCCGAGTCAGAAGCCCTGAGTTTAGTCGCTTCTTATGACACTAGGTGGTAAGAAGACTTAGTTAGACGTATGTGCTTGCTATTTAGAGGCCCCTGATTGATAGTTAGACCCCCTTCTAGCAATTGATTTGATCGCCGTAGGAGTTACCTTAGTGGTTCATGTCTACCCCTGACCATTTTAGACTTCTAGAATTTCCTTTAGTCGTTCGCTTGGGTTCATCGATTTCGGACCAAGCTGAACGCATTTCGTTACCGTTTAACCTTTAGAAGTCTGGGCGATTAGTTTTTAATCTTTAGTTGGTCGACCGTAGGAGTTCCCGTAGACTCTTCTGATTCATATCCTAGGCGTATGTATGTTTTGATCATCCGACCAATTTCCTTGCCTCGATTCACGAGATCGCCCCGTGACGATCGTCGTCAATTTTCAAACATCGCCATTGCAAAACTTGAATCTTCGGAAAGTATTTTTCAATCTTCTCTTCCACTAAGTTTAATTTTGTTCAAAATTTTAATATACCTATATTTCATCCTCCTTCATTGATTTAAACTTTTAAAACGTTTGTCGGAATTTCTGAATACTAGTTTATAGTATTTCCCCAGCCTATGTTTTTCGTACTTGCGTAAATGTGTCGTTCCTTCATATAGTAATTTTATTCTGAACCGTACTTTTATTTTGCTCAGTTCGATTTATAATTTTCCCTCTTATTTATGCCATTTGAATAATACATCGTGTTTACTTTTAATATACTTTTCAAGTCACATGGAATTTCAGATTTCAGCAAGTTGGTTTTGCTCGCTATTTCAGATTTTTGCAAAATCACTATTTTCATAACTACTTCCTGATTTAGACCCTCCATGATTTGATTTTTAAGACTTGCTATTCGATTTCGATAATTCTACTACTAAGTTAATATAATTTTCCGTGCACCATACATACTTTCAACTATTTTTATATCCGTGCCAGACCTGTTGTGCTCGTATATTAAGAACTTTATGTAAATCAGCTTCTCATTTTTGGCAAACCATGGTTTTCCAAAAGAAGTTTCAAAATTAATTATTTTAAATCCTCCGAAGCCTAAAAGTTTTGAAAGCATTTAACATGAGTTTAAATTTTTCTGTTACTTGATTTCATTCTTTGACTTTCCAAAACTTTTTGACAAAATTATATTAAATTACTGATGTATAGAATTTTCTAAACCATGTCCTTAATATTCGTGTAAATGATTTTACTTCCTTTTAAATTTTTTAAAAACCAATAGACCATTTTCTTTTATTATGAATATTCGACTCAAACTCATTTTGAACAACTCGTTTTATCGATCTCCAAATATTTCTTTACATGCGAGGATTTTAACTTTTGAAGTACAAACAGTTTTCAAACTCCGCGTATTTTAGCTTATGCTATTTACCCTATTTCTTTTCCCCCTCTATAAAGCATCACTACACCTCCGTGTTGTCAATTTTTACCATCAAGTCTAACTAAATTATTTAACTTAAGTATTCTGCTAATTACAATTTACTAATAACAAAATATTAATTACTTTAATTAATTTCACTATTACTTTTTCATTTTTACTGTTGTCTAGTTAAACTTACTTAACCCTTAACTATACGACAACACACACGTTTTAAACAACCCGATACATCTTTTGAAATCAAAATTTCATTTCTCTTTGTTTCGTTTGAGCAAGGTAGTACGTCTCTACCCTTAGTCTAAAGATGTTAATAAATTCCGTCACAATCAAATTAATACCGTTTGACAAAATGAGAGGGGTGTCTCCCTACTCATCTTCTTAAGCCAACGTCTCCTCCTGCATCTTCATCTCTGCAAAACCCAACTCTGCAAAATCCTTTCAATTTCAGCAAGCTACCCATACACAAAACCTCTTCCCAAAATCTGTTCATCAATTCTTCTCAACAAATCTTCCCCAAATCAAATCAACATTAACCTGCAAACCCAAATCAAACCCAGAAACACACTTTCTGATTCTTCTCAAATCAAGCCAAAACCCAAACTCATTCATCAAATCTGAAATTTGAATCAAAAAGAGGAAAACTTCAGATCTAAAGTTTTGAACTCAGATTCAAACACACAACAATCAAATCTGAAATTAAGATTTGAGATTCAAAAATCCAATCAAACCCAAAATCTGAAAGAAATTTCAGATCCTACAAACCCATCCCTCTTCTCTACAAAGCAAACCCCTTCTTCTTCATCTCCTTCCTCCTTTCCATAGGCCGGCCACCCCCCTCGTCCACCTTCGCGCCGCCGCCGCCCTTGCGCCACCGCCGCCCGTCGGAAACGCCAGCCACCCTCGCCTGAAGCCACGTGCGCCGTCCCGTGCGCCGGCCGCCGCCCAGCAGTGAGCCCGCCGCCGCCCGGAGAAGCTCCCGCTGCGCGCGCCGCCGCCTGCGCATCCGCCCAGCACCGCCGAGCTCCCCTTGGTGCGTGCGTGGCCTCCTTCCTCCTTCCGTCGCGCAGGTGAGAGCCTCGTTGGTTTTGGTTGCTGTAAGTTTTTAAAGCATAGAAAAAAAAGAGAGAAGGGAATGAAGAGACAGGCTGAGAGATAGGAAAGGGGAGAATAAAAATGATTAAAGAATAGAGAGAGGGTTATAAGATAACAATGAAAACATGTTGACAGCCAAGAGAAATACAAATGCAGTATGACAGCCTGTAGACATGTAGTTAAGAGGGGAAATTGAATAGGGTCAGCCTTAGCCTTAGGAATAAATAATTAACGGGTGGTTGACAGCATGTAGGTTAAATATTTAAAGAAATGAGAGAGGGTGTCAGAGAGATAATGATAGGGAGACAGATTTTTTTTAAAGAGAAAGGTAGATGTTTAAAGAAAGGGTGAAAGGCCCATGTATTCTAATCCTCAAATTCGTGGTGCATCAATTGTGGCAACTATACTTAGGGACAAGTATGAGTTTTACATATATGATTATTAGCATCTCTTGCTTTCTGAATGGCGTTAAAATGAACTGGATCCAGTTTAATAATGCCAGTTTATGTGGATATATAGTAAAATAGGTGCACTAATAATATATTGTTTAGTTGCATTCAACTTTTGTCTGTTTAGTTTCACTTTTGGCTACCATAGCATCCTGGGGGATATATATGTTGACATGTGATGGGGTAAGTGTGGAGTAGGTAATAGAATTAATTGCAATACTTAACTATTTAATTAGCCTAGGGTAAAATTAGTATTAATAGGTTGTTAATATTAATTAAGTGTTAATTTTAGCAGCTTGTTGTTAAACAATAACAGAATAAAATAAGGCATATCAGGTTAGTGTGACACAGTATAAACATCACCCTAGCCAGAGAGCACAATAAAATTAGACGAACCCACTTTAAGGATTAACTTGGTATTTTGCTTTTCTCACAATAAATCTAATTCGGTGATTTGTCTAACCAAAACAGAGAACCGGATATACCGACACGTAGTACCCGCCCAGACGAACTTACGACAACCGATACCACCGGGAACAGGCAAGTGATACTTGCCAGTAAATGTTTAGACCATGTTTTTAGGCCAATTTGTGTAGTAGCGTAAAAGAGACTAGGCGATGAAATGATAGTCGCCTAGACGCCCTATTTGATCTAGTTTGACAACGAAACTAAATCCGACACTTTACCTGCTTTCATTTATGCTGCCATGCCATGTTTAAATTTCAATTAACGGTACGCAATTTATCTGCTCATTGCCATGCCATGTCATGCATCATATGTTCTTCATGATTGAGTAGCACACGCTACAAATGTTATTGCTATTGAGGCTAGGTGCACCCCTACGCCAAATGAAAAACACTTCCTGGCTCGTGATCCAGAAGCGAGCACAGTGTTGTTGGGAAACCAACGCTCGATACACGTGGAGGGGTAGGGTTAAGTGACCACTCAGCGTAGAAGTGTGCCCGTACAGCCACTTCAGCTGTAAGGCGTAAACTCTGTGCACAATGTGAAAAGTTAATGTTTCGTGAAAATCGTGAAATAGTGTTTTCGTAGTTTCTGCTACGCCGTGCATGCATCATGTCATTTAAACTATTGCACTCTTTAAATGTCATTTCATATTGTTTAGAACTGCTAGTCATTTTCTATATTTGTATCCTTGCACAAAAGTTCTCCGCTTCCCTTGGGAGACTTTTGCTGACATGTGCCCTTTTCTCTTTGGGTGTCACATGTCAGACTTTGAGACGGAGCAGGTAGCAGAGGACGAGCAGTTCGTTGACGCTGAGTTTGAGGTCCCTGCTGAGACCGAGTTCGAGGATACTGGTGACCAGTCCTAGTCTCACCTAGAGACTTCTTTAGTTATTGCTGTTTTATAGTTGCTGTTAGATTTCGGTGTGTAGCACCTATATTTCTCGATGTTTATGTTTCGGCCGTGCTTTAGGCCTTGTTCAGACTTGTACTATTATGACTATTCTGTGATGATGTAATATTTGTTGGATGTTGTTGGTGGATGTTCTTTTATCTGCTTTATTATTATTGTTGTTTCGTCGCAATGCAAGGACCTGCTACTTTTCGAAATTTTTACAGATGCTTATCAGACTGCAGCTTCACAGCTCCACGTCTGAGCGGACCTCCTCACGTCTCGCCTTCCATATTAGGGAAGCGGGGCGTGACAGGTTTTAGTGGTGGCCCATGCAGGTCCTCTTCTTTGCATCTGCGAAATATCGAAACAACAATAATGATAATAACATCCAATTAATTATTCATAACATTCGAGTCATGATTAAGTCTAATCTGAACATTTCCTTGTTTTAGATGGCCGGTAGACGCATTACTCGAGGAGCTGGTAGTGGACCTGGAGTAGGTGGTGGAGCAGGACGTGTTGCGGATGCTGATAGAGAACCCACCACGGCTGAGATGATGAGGATGATGCACCAAATGATGCAGGTTCAGCAGGGCATGCTTCAGAATGCCCCTCGCTTCGAGCCGGGAGCGAAGCAGTTTCGGGAGCTGGGCCCGTCATATTTTACTGGGTCAGAAGGATCATTAGCTGCGGATGAATGGATGAAGAACACAGAGGATAACCTGCTTCTCTCGAAAGTTAACCCGGCTGGATGGGTTGACTTGGTGAAGAAGCAACTGAAGGACAATGCCCGCAGTTGGTGGGAGTCAGAAGAGCAGCTGTTGGCAAAACCTATCCCCTGGGCCACTTTCAAGGAGAGATTTAATGATGAATATTTCCCTCGAGCTGCCAAGAGGGAGCTGATGCAGCAGTTTATCAATCTGAAGCAAGGGTATCTGACGGTGGACCAGTACCACCAAGAGTTCATGAGACTGAGTCGCTTTGCGCCGAAAATGGTGGAGACTGCTGAGGATCGAGCTCAGAAATTCTTACAAGGTTTATCTTTGGAGCTGCAGAGTCTGATTTCCTCTTCGGACTTGGATTCTTACCAGAAGTTGTTGATAGCTGCCAAGAGGCAGGAGCTGATTGCCAATCAGAGGAGAGGACAGTATTCAGGTGCTGGAAAGAGGCCTATGGAGCAGGCCAGAGCTGTGGTTAGGCCTGGGTTCAAGCCTAATCAGTCCGTGCAGTTTAAGAGACCAGGTGGGCCTACTCCGAAGTTGTGCCATTTTTGTGGCAAGGCTGGTCATGTGAAGGAGCAGTGCAGGAGGTTTCTGGGCCAGTGCTTGATTTGTGGCGACGCTACGCATTCAGTGAAGGATTGTCGACATGCCAATCAACTTCAGAAGGCACCAGCCGGAGTTCAGCAGCAGAGAGCTCCAGTAGTCGCTGGACGTGGAGCGCCTCTCATTCCTCAGAAACAGGCTTTCCAGCAGGCTGTTCAGCCTAAGAGGCAAGCCTTTACGATGACTGCAGCAGAGGCAGAGACTGAGGACGGAGTTATTGCTGGTAACTTCTATACTAGTCTTCCTTATTCAAGCATTATATTTGATTAGTTATATCCATGTTAATCTAGTTGCATGTTACCCTTAGGTGTCATCTTAGTTTCATCTCACCCGGCCTTGACCCTGTTCGATTCTGGAGCTTCCATGTGCATCCTATCTCGGAAGTTCGTAGTCGAACACTCGATACCCACCTATACACTTCCCAAGTGTTGGAACATTACAACTGGGAATGGTGTAGTGAAGGTTGCACTGGGATGCAGACCATGCCCGTTGGTGATTAGTGGACACGAACTATATGCTAATTTCATTGTCCACGACCTACCCAACTTTGATGCTATTCTCGGCATTGACTGGTTAGGAGCTTTTTATGCCACGATCGACTGTCACCGGAAGAAAGTGGTCTTCGAAATTCCTGACCACCCAGTGTTCGAGTTTGTCGGTGGAGGACGTTCGCTTGGACCTGTCAAGTACCGAGCCCAGCCTTACCGATTGACCGTTGAATCTATGATTGCTGAACCAGAGAAGCCTGCAGTAGTGAGAGATTTCGAAGACGTCTTCCCTGAAGACATTTCTGGACTGCCGCCCGATCGAGCGTTGGAGTTCGGCATCGACCTTATGCCAGGAGCTCAACCAATTTCGAAGGCGCCGTACCGTATGGCTCCTGCAGAATTAGAAGAGTTAAGAAAGCAATTGGATGAACTACTACAGAAGGGTTTCATTCATCCCAGTGTATCTCCCTGGGGTGCACCCGTCTTGCTAGTAAAGAAGAAAGATGGCTCGAGAAGAATGTGTATCGATTATCGGGAGTTGAATCAGATCACAGTGAAGAACAAGTACCCGCTGCCTCGCATTGATGATATCTTCGATCAGCTTGGTGGATCGAGGGTATTTTCGAAGTTAGATCTCCGGAGCGGATACCATCAAGTCAGAGTCAAGAAGGAAGATGTACTCAAGACCGCTTTTCGGACTAAGTACGGGCATTACGAGTTCGTTGTCATGCCGTTCGGTGTGACCAACGCTCCTGCTGTGTTCATGAATCTCATGAACCTTATCTTTTACGACTTCCTTGACAAGTTCGTGGTGATTTTCATAGACGACATCTTGGTGTACTCGAAGAGCGAGGAAGAGCATACAGAACATCTGAAGATAGTCTTGGAAACGCTCCGTCACCATAAACTATATGCCAAGTACAGCAAATGCGAATTCTGGCTGGATAGAATTGCATTTCTTGGGCACGTAGTATCAGGAGCTGGAATCTCAGTGGATCCGGAGAAGGTCAAGGCAGTCAGTGAATGGCCTACACCTCGATCGGCATCGGACATCAGGAGTTTCCTTGGATTGGCTGGATACTACCGCAGATTTATCAAGGATTTCTCGAAGATAGCTGAGCCAATGACGAAATTGACAAGGAAGGATGTTAAGTTCAGTTGGTCAGACTCTTGTGAGCAAGCTTTTTCTACCTTGAAGGAGAGACTGACTACTGCACCAGTCTTAGCTATTCCGGACCGAAGCGGAGGCTTCGATATTTTCTGCGACGCATCAGGCAAGGGACTTGGATGCGTTCTGCACCAGCACAATCATGTGGTCGCTTATGCTTCACGATAATTGAAGGTCCATGAGAAGAATTATCCGACTCACGACTTGGAGTTAGCTGCCGTCATCTTTGCACTGAAAATTTGGCGACATTTCTTACTGAGTGAGAAAGTGAAAATCTTCACTGATCACAAAAGTTTGAAATATATATTCACCCAGAAGGAGCTGAATATGAGACATCGCAGATGGTTGGAATTGATGGCAGACTACGACATCGATCTTCAGTATCATCCAGGGAAGGTGAATGTCGTACCGGATGCCTTGAGTCGACTGCCCGAAGTGATGATTCTTACATCTCAATGGAGATTGCAGCAGGATGTGCGAAGGATGAATGTTGAAGCTGTACTACCAGGAGTCACATCGTCGTTGATGAACATGCAGATTCAATCGACGATCGTGGATCGAATCAAGACTGCTCAAGCTGGAGATGCTAAGTTAAAGAAGATCAGAGAACAAGTCGAAGCAGGGCTTCGGACAGATATTCTGATTCACGCAGATGGATCTTTGAGGTATGGTAGTAGGATCTGTGTACCTGCTGGGGATATCAGAGAGGAGTTGATGAATGAGGCTCACAGTTCGCCTTATTCTATTCATCCTGGAGGTACTAAGATGTACAAGGATCTTCGTCAAAATTTCTGGTGGCATGGAATGAAGAGAAGTGTGGCACGGAGCGTTGCCAAGTGCCTCGTGTGTCAGCAAGTGAAAGCTGAACATCATCGCACTGCTGGACTATTACAACCACTGCCGATTCCAGAGTGGAAGTGGCAGCACATCACGATGGACTTCGTGACTGGCTTACCTCGGAGCACCAAGCAGAACGATGCGATCTGGGTCATCGTGGATCGATTGACCAAGTCCGCGCACTTTATACCTTTCCGAGTTGGGCAATCCACGGAAATATTAGCAATGAAGTATATGGAGGTAATGACCTAACTCGTACCTTTATAATTTCCTTCGAGTACTAGTCATGATGTGAATTATGTCGTGTAGGAGATCGTGCGCTTACATGGAGTCCCTGTGAGCATTGTATCAGATCGTGATACGAGGTTCACGTCTCAGTTCTGAAAGAGTCTGCAGACCAATCTGGGTACCAGTCTGAAGTTTAGTACTGCGTATCACCCGCAGACAGATGGCCAGTCAGAGCGTACCATTCAGATCTTGGAGGATATGTTGAGGGCCTGTATGTTGGATCTCAAGGGTTCATGGGAGGATCATTTGCACCTGGTGGAGTTCTCCTACAACAACAGCTATCAGGTGAGCATTGGCATGGCGCCTTTTGCGGCTCTCTACGGGAGAAAATGTCGATCGCCGTTGAGTTGGGACGACGTTGGTGATAGAGAACTCTTGGGGCCAGAGATGATAGTGGAAGCAGTTAATGTTGTGCGAGATATCAGAGACAAGATTCGGATCGCCCAGGACCGTTATAAGCATTGGGCAGATGCTAAACGGCATCCTCTGCAGTTTCAGCCAGGAGATCATGTGTTTCTGAAGATCTCACCGAATCGAGGAGTGATTCGATTTGGGAAGAGAGGCAAGCTTAGTCCGAGATATATTGGACCATTCGATGTGCTAGAGCGAGTTGGAGAAGTAGCTTATCGCTTAGCCTTGCCACCGTCCTTAGAAGGAGTTCATGACGTCTTTCATGTGTCCCAGCTCCGTCGTTATATTAGCGACCCTTCTCATGCTGTGGACTACTCTGAGATTACTGTTCGGCCAGATCTGACGTACGAACAGCAACCAGTGGAGATCCTAGATCGACGTCAGAAAGTCTTCAGGAACAAGACTGTTGACCTAGTCAGAGTAATGTGACGTCGTGACTCGCCAGGAGAATCTACCTGGGAGCGGGAAGATGAGATGCGAGAGCGTTATCCATATTTGTTTTCTACTCCTTAGTTGATGAGAATTCCGAGGACGGAATTTTTCTTAAGGTGGGTAGAATGTAACGGCCGGTATTTTTAGGCGTGTTTTTGATTGTGCGTGCCGGTATTTTTCTTCAGGCAGAAGTTGACTTTTCGTCCGTACGTATCGATGCAGGCGCGTCACTGTTTTCGTTTTACCGTGTTGTCAATTTTTACCATCAAGTCTAACTAAATTATTTAACTTAAGTATTCTGCTAATTACAATTTACTAATAACAAAATATTAATTACTTTAATTAATTTCACTATTACTTTTTCATTTTTACTGTTGTCTAGTTAAACTTACTTAACCCTTAACTATACGACAACACACACGTTTTAAACAACCCGATACATCTTTTGAAATCAAAATTTCATTTCTCTTTGTTTCGTTTGAGCAAGGCAGTACGTCTCTACCCTTAGTCTAAAGATGTTAATAAATTCCGTCACAATCAAATTAATACCGTTTGACAAAATGAGAGGGGTGTCTCCCTACTCATCTTCTTAAGCCAACGTCTCCTCCTGCATCTTCATCTCTGCAAAACCCAACTCTGCAAAATCCTTTCAATTTCAGCAAGCTACCCATACACAAAACCTCTTCCCAAAATCTGTTCATCAATTCTTCTCAACAAATCTTCCCCAAATCAAATCAACATTAACCTGCAAACCCAAATCAAACCCAGAAACACACTTTCTGATTCTTCTCAAATCAAGCCAAAACCCAAACTCATTCATCAAATCTGAAATTTGAATCAAAAAGAGGAAAACTTCAGATCTAAAGTTTTGAACTCAGATTCAAACACACAACAATCAAATCTGAAATTAAGATTTGAGATTCAAAAATCCAATCAAACCCAAAATCTGAAAGAAATTTCAGATCCTACAAACCCATCCCTCTTCTCTACAAAGCAAACCCCTTCTTCTTCATCTCCTTCCTCCTTTCCATAGGCCGGCCACCCCCCTCGTCCACCTTCGCGCCGCCGCCGCCCTTGCGCCACCGCCGCCCGCCGGAAACGCCAGCCACCCTCGCCTGAAGCCGCGTGCGCCGTCCCGTGCGCCGGCCGCCGCCCAGCAGTGAGCCCGCCGCCGCCTGCGCATCCGCCCAGCACCGCCGAGCTCCCCTTGGTGCGTGCGTGGCCTCCTTCCTCCTTCCGTCGCGCAGGTGAGAGCCTCGTTGGTTTTGGTTGCTGTAAGTTTTTAAAGCATAGAAAAAAAAAGAGAAGGGAATGAAGAGACAGGCTGAGAGATAGGAAAGGGGAGAATAAAAATGATTAAAGAATAGAGAGAGGGTTATAAGATAACAATGAAAACATGTTGACAGCCAAGAGAAATACAAATGCAGTATGACAGCCTGTAGACATGTAGTTAAGAGGGGAAATTGAATAGGGTCAGCCTTAGCCTTAGGAATAAATAATTAACGGGTGGTTGACAGCATGTAGGTTAAATTTCTCGAGGGGAAATTGAATAGGGTCAGCCTTAGCCAGTCCTAGTCTCACCTAGAGACTTCTTTAGTTATTGCTGTTTTATAGTTGCTGTTAGATTTCGGTGTGTAGCACCTATATTTCTCGATGTTTATGTTTCGGCCGTGCTTTAGGCCTTGTTCAGACTTGTACTATTATGACTATTCTGTGATGATGTAATATTTGTTGGATGTTGTTGGTGGATGCTCTTTTATCTGCTTTATTATTATTGTTGTTTCGTCGCAATGCAAGGACCTGCTACTTTTCGAAATTTTTACAGACGCTTATCAGACTGCAGCTTCACAGCTCCACGTCTGAGCGGACCTCCTCACGTCTCGCCTTCCATATTAGGGAAGCGGGGCGTGACAATTTTGGTACATCTCTGCATCGCAGCATATATTATTTTGACTGGTAATCAGCAGGACCAACAAATATCTTAATTAGTAAAGGTCCCAGGAAACTGGGTCATTACAATTGGCATCCCATGTAGGTCCGCGATGTATATGAAGATCAAGATGTATCATATAAAGTACTCATACAAACATGTTGAATATAGTATGTCTTAGGTATGTACTTGCATACGACGTGGATGTCTTAGGTGTGTACTCACCTAGGACGTAGGTGATGACTTCTTCTTTGAACTCTTATACCTTTGATTCGACAACTTTGTTCCATCCATTTTCCTTTGCCACTTGCATGTTAATACCGTAATGTCACGCACCATTCTCTAAAATACATGGGAAATACAAAACTTTCCAAGACGCATATAGAGGACGGAGAGTGACAAGGCCGCGGTAGTATTCAGATCCAAAGAGACGACCCTTTGGCTCTAAATACACCCAGCGTGATACAATAATTTAATCTTGCAGGCCACTGCGAATGCTGGAACAATACATGCAATAGATAAAACGTAAATGTACATGCTCCAAAACTAGAGATTCTAGAGTCACAAAAATATATTTACACATGCAACCGTCCCAAAAAAGGTATAACTGAGAGATAAATGAAGAAATACATGAGAAACCGAAAATACAAACTACATAATAAGTCCAAACCCTAAAAAGGTCTGCATCCAAAAGGTACAACTTACACCATACAACAAAAGAAAGGAAGAAGTCTCTAACACTGGTGGCCCAATGAAGTCCCCCTCTGAGGGCTCGACCTCAAGCTCAAGGTCTGCGGCAGTCTCCTGGGAGGGCACCTGCTCGGTAGTCTCTGGTTCTAGCCCTGGGAAAAAGTGGGGTGAACACGTCAACGCGTGTCCAGTATAGAAAACACAACTCAAAGTGTAGAATGATATATTTAAGATTGTTTTATCCAACCAAGATATCAGGCATCATGTGAATAAATAAAAGAGCACCTTAAATAAATAATATCTCTATGCAGAAATGAAGACAGGCGATGAGCCGCAATGACAAAATAAAATAACATATGATGAATACTGAAAGAAATCTGCAGCAAAGACTAATGACAAAAATAAATACGAGAAAGTAAATGTGTCCCTGTAAGAGTGTCCTAACAACTCTATTGATGTCAAGTCCATGACATCACCTAGACTGTGTCTAATGTTAGTGCATGGACTTATTCTAGTAAATAAAAGCACACCCTAGTTGATCGTACAAACTTCTAGTCAGAGAGTGCAATGTGTAGTGAGATCCATCCATCATAATAACAAACACCCTCCCTCTTACGGGAGGAGAACGCCACCTGGAGTGGTATGTAATATGATAACATCATCCTTACGGGAGGAGAACGCCACCTGAAGTGGTATGAAGAACACATCCTCTCTTGGGATAGAACGCTAACTCTAAAGCCTCAACTTTTGGAAAGGTATGAACGACATGATTGTCTCATCGCTCCTGCACCCCATAAACCTTGAGTTTACCCCATTACCATGTATCGATTCATAAGGTAAAAGGCAACACATTCTAGCACAATAAGGATAATACAACTTATCACAATATCCTGACATATATGCATCGTGATCTTGGGATGAAATGGAACATCCTCATCATAGTGTCCTCATATGCACAAGGGAAGTAATATAGGATTCACATGATATAAAACATAAATATCATAAGTAGAACATCATCTCCATGCTTTAAGTCTAACATTTTAAGCATGTCAACACCACAAAAATATCATATGCCTAAAGGAAACATCATGATCTTGATGTAGAATTTATGCATAGTGTCATGTCATAAGGAAATAGGACATCATCATAATATTTTGTCATGACATAAAGGAGCATAAGTGTAGTGTCATGGCATATGTAGAAACATAAGTGTAGTGTCATGGCATATGTAGACACTACACATAATATCATGGCTACAAATATCAACATGGCTATAGATCCAATAACAACATCGCTACAATTAACAACATGGAGTGTGTTTTTACCAATAAGGACCTACTTCAAATTAATGGCAGTATGGGTACATATAACATCATACAAATATGTTTATAATGGCAACATACTACATATTGGCAACATGGCTACATATTGGCAATATACTAAAAATACATGGCCACATAAACTAACATGAAACATCAAGTTACAAATGGCTACATAAACTAACATGAAACATCAAGTTGCATGTCCACGTAAACTAACATGAAACACATCATGGTAAATTGGCTGAAACAATCATAAAGATAGTAGCCCGCTTAAGTTATGAATCCCTACCTTGCTTGTAGTGTGTAAAGAGGGTGGGGGGGGGTGGGGGGGGGGGGTGGGGGTGATGCTTCTTCCTTTAGTCTTTTTCTTCCTCCTTTCTTTTTCTCCCTCATCCTCTTCAATTACTAGGTGTTAACATACTTAATATAGGAATGGGGTGGTGGTGTGCTCGGCCAAGGGAGGAGGAAAGTGGGAAGATGGTGGTGGTGGTGATCGACCAAGGGGGGAAAAGAGGTAGGAGGGTGGCCGGCCAAAGAGGAAAGAGGGAGGGGGAAAGAGTTTGAAGAGAGGGAGAGAGGGTTAGTCTTTCTTTTCTCTTTTCTTTTTTCTCCCCTTTTCTCATTTTCTCTCTTTTATCTTATGCATGTGGATGAGAGTAAGGAGAGGGTGACATATGTGGGGTTAGGTGCCTTAAGCTAAGAAACTAAGCATAATGATAATGACAAGTGGATTATGGGTAGGGGAGGATAATATGAGGACACATGTACCGTGATGTGGCATGGTTAGAAAATTAAGATTTTTTAAAGAAAAATATTAATACAAGAATTTAATTTAATACCATGTAGTATCCATATAGTATATCATGTAGTACATAAGAAAGATACATATTATGTTTATTAGAAAAATATATAAATATAGGAATCAAATATTATTATAATGGTTTAAAATTATGTAAAAATCCCCAAAATACATGAAGAATATATGCATATCAAATATGATCAAAATACATAGTACAATACTTTGTATATTAGAAAACAGGGAGTTACACCTAATCTACACTAGCCTCTTTTGAATCTTCCAGAGTTTGAAGATTATTCCCTTCATCGCCATCACTTTTCCTTCAGCTTGTAATGGCTTTTCGATCACCCTTATTATTCTTTGAGTATTTCCAGTTGCATTTAGTTTGTCTAAACTATGGCTACCCCCTTTTGTAAGGATGGTAGTGTTCGAAATGCTCGACACCATCCGAAGTTCGAGTCCGTCAACGGGAGAAGATTGGAATAATCAGTGGAGTTCAGAGTCAGATCAACAGATGCAGTAGTGACTACCGTGGAAGCTGAGCCAGAGAAACCTGAAGTGGTACGATAATTCATGGACGTATTTCCGAACAACCTTACATGAATACCCACAGATCACACACTTGAGTTTTAATTGTTCTGGTGCCACGCACCCAACCAATATCAAAGGTACCTTACTGCACGATGCCACCTGAACTAGAAAAAAATTCGGGCTCGGTTGGATGATCTGTAACAAAAGGACTGAATACAACCCAATGTATCACCGAGTATACTCAAAGCCAGATCTAAGGACCGTGTACCAACAAGTGAAGGTCAAAAAGGAGGATATCCACAAGAATGCATTCAGAACCAGATAATGATACTATGAGTTCTTGGTGAAGTAGTTTGGTATGACCAATGCACCTGCGATATTCATGAGCCTCATGAACCAAGTATTGTGTGAGTATTTGGAAAAATTCACAGTGGTCTATATCGACGCCATTCTCATCTATTCGAAGGATGCTCAGGAGCACGAAGAAAATCTGAGGAAGGTTTTGGAAACCTTGAAGCAATGCTAACTATATGCCAAATTCAACAAATGTGAATTCTAGCTGAACAATGTGGGTTTCCTGGGCCACATAGTGTCAGGAGAAGGAATTTCTTTCGACCCCGAAAAATAGCGGCTATTCGGAAGTGGCCGGTCCCCCAGACGGTGACCGAGATTTGAAGCTTCTTGGGACTAATTGGTTATTACAGGAAATTTATTCAAGACTTCTCGAAAATCTCAGAGTCTATGACGCGACTGACGAGAGAGGACGTGGTATTTATCTGGTCGAAGGCTTGTGATGATGCCTTCGAAGAGCTGAAGAAAAGATTGACTACGGCCGTTGTTAAGGCCAAAAATGACTGAAACAAGTGTGTTGCTTATGTGGACCCTTCCTGCTGAGTTAGAGCCTCGTCAGCCGATTGAGTGGGATCCCAGGTTGGAAGAACCAGGGTCATTGATGGTTTATGGATGACTTGCGGTGTTCGATCGACCTTCAAGCGGTCCGTATATTGATCGATCAAGGCTAAGAAGCTCAGGAGCGACCCTCGCGTAGGATCGAGAATCGTAGATCTGCACCACAAGGAAGTGTCAGGGGAGTCGGATCTGGGTCCTGGCCCAAATCCACTCCAATGCTATACTTAGAATGGAACGTAAGAAAGAGAGGGAGCTTGGAGCAGCTGAGATCGACCCACAGAGGTTCGTCTCAGATCTGACGTCGCAAGCTCTTTTTGTGGAAGAAATGTACGATGGAAAATGTAGAGTCTATGTATTAGATCTCGTACCTTGGAAGTTGAAACCTCCTGTATTTATAGACCTCTTGGATCTTTTCAATGACGTTGGGAGGATAACAGTCACCAATTATGGTGCCATGATCTCCCCAGTTTAATAGGAGTAACTATAGCCCCCGTTTAATAGGAGTAACCGTATCTGCGTCATTAAATTCGTGATATTAGACTAATGGTTTTTAATCGGCTAAAATAAATTAAACTAACTTTAGGACTTACCAAGTTGGAAAATGAGAATACTGATATGAATGAGGTTAAACTTACTTAAAAAAATTAATAACTCAAACCTTAATTTCAACTCATTTACTTTATAACATTAACAAGAAACTAATATTAACTTATAACTTATTAATAGAAAATATTGGCTTTATAATTAGTTAACATTAGTTTATAACTTATAAAATAATATAACTTAACTTATTAATATAATCAACTTAACTTTATAAATACTAACTTTAAAACTTTTATAATGAATAACTTATAACACTTTATAATGAAAACTTTATAACACTTTATAATAAAATTTTATTAACATTTATAATAAAACTTCACCTCTTATTCTCTCACTCCCTTTTCTCCTTCTGTCCCGTTCTTCTCTATTTTCTTTTTTTTCCTTTTTTTTCCCTCGCAGGGGCTTACGACAACAAGGGGGTGCGGCGGCCTGGCGGATCGGCGGCAGCAAGGGGACCGGGGGGCGGCGCGGCGGCGGCCTGTCGATGTGGCCTGCGACGGCCTGGCGATGCGGCAGCGCGCGCAGGCACGGGGCGGCGGCGGCCTGGCGATGCGGCCTACAGCGGCGCAGCGGCGGCGGCCCGACGATGCGGCAGCGCGCACGGGCACGGGACGGCGGCGGCTTGTCGCGGCGGCACGTGCGCGGCGTAGGGGGAGGGCGGCCGTGAGGAGGGGGAAGAGAGATGGTTGGGTTTTGATTTGATTTTTTGGATTTCAATTTCTTTGATCTCAGACTTCCCCTCTTCTTCTCTATTTTCAGTTTGAATTGGGAAATGATTTGGATCGGATGTTGATTTGGGTTGAATGTTGATTTGGGCTGAATGAATTTTGGTGTAGATTTCTTTGATTGAGGAGCTGCAGGGAGATGGATGGGGTTGGATTTGTCTGTGAAGTTTGCAGATGGTGGAGGAAGACGATGGTGATGCTGCCCCTGTTGTTGTTGTTGTTGTTGTTTGCTGTTGTTAAAAATAGTGAAGTTGGGGGGGGGGGGGGGGGGGTAGCAGCTTGATGAGAGATGGGCTGGATGTGGGGGGAGAAGTGAAGGCGGTGTCGGATCTCACCTGTATTTCGGTGGGATGAAATGGTGTAGGGTTAGGGGTTGATTAGGGTAGGTAGGCACGGTTGGGAGGTTGAGGTTAAAAGTAACTGTTAATTAATAATTTTAATTTAGTTAATAGCAATTAGTTATGATACTGTAAAAACTAAGAACAGAGATGCCTACGCGTCCACGCGAAAAATAGAACTCGCGCACGAAAACATCCGGACGATCAGAACAAAGTACGTGCACACAATAATAAACACGCCTAGAAATATCGGCCGTTACAGAAGCCAATCCTCCCCTGGTACTGCTGACACCTCAAAGTACATCTCCATGTGGTACAACCAGCCATCAGGGTCTCCGGCCAAAAAAATGGGCATCTTCAACTTCCTCAGCCGACTCTCCCCAGCGAAGCCTCCTCTCTCCTGCGGCTGATCCTGACAGCTCGGCTGAAAAGCCAGTGGTCTGTCAGGAATGTAACCCACTGCCGGATCCTGTGTGCCTCCGTCCGCTCCATCCCACTGACAGTCTCCTCTCTCATCTCCCGGTGGGTGCCAATAATCCGCCCGATAGTCTCTAAGGGTGCCCTGAAACCCTCTCCAATCTCCTGTCACACCTCCGAAAGGTGGGGGCTGAGCCGATGGACATCCAAATTGCTGTTGTTGCCCTCCGGGCTGTTGAAATCCTCCTCCAGGCCCTACCGGTGGCTGAAAAGATGGCGTTGGCGCTATTCGTGCCCAAAACTGTGCCCCATAGGGTGCTGACAATGTCGGGGGGGGGGGGGGGGGGGGGGGGGGGGGGGGGGGGCTGTCGGGCCCCCAGAAAATTTGACAGGCCCCCATGGATGTCTAGCGGCCCTCGAAAAGCTGTGCGGGGAGTGGGCGAAGCCTCCCAAGGGGGCGGCGGGGCCTACCTGCCCCAATTTTGGGCCGGCGGCCCCTGCCGCGGCCCCAGGGGGCCGCCGAAGGGCCTGGAGGGGCGGGCTGCCCCCACCGCCCCTCCTGGGGGTTCGGCGCAGCCCCCAGCTGCTGCCGGAGGGGCGGATGCCCCCCTTCGGTGGTCAGCGCGCCTCCCTGTTGTGGGGAGGTGGCCGGGAACGCTTCCCAGTCGTCTGGATCTGCTGCGTCGGGTGGTCCGTGAGGGTATATGCATTTGTCTTCAACATTCTCAGGAACCCCTTCGTTAAAAATCACATTTTTACCTTTCCTCGTCGACAAAGGTGGCTCCTTTTTGCTTGGATCTACCTTTGGGTTGATGCTAGCTATCATCGCCGCTATATCCTTCACCATCTGAGATCTATTTGCCCCAATAGTCTTTGTCAATCGCGCGACGCTCTCCGCGGCCTCTTTTCTGACATCTCCCTCGCTAATTTTGCTCTCAAGATTCTCCACCTTCTCTTCCAACAATTCGATCTACTCCATAGATCGCATGCTTGCCATGGATCTAGTGCTCTGATACCAATTGATACGTTTCGCTAGGGTTTTGATGGTAAAAAGAGGATTTTTATTGCTAAACTCAGATCTGAAATTACAAAATGGCTACTACAAATTGAAAAGACAACTAGCTAGGAATTAATCTAGGGGATAAACTAATAAAAAGAAATTAGTCTCACAATTTTTGCATGCCATTAGGGCCGGCTCAACCCCTTTAAATAGAAAAGTTACTCTATTTGTTATTTTACTAAAATGCCCATAGCCTCCAAAGTCTCAGCCGTATCAATGCCCAACAATAATTTATAGACATCATCTTTTGATATTTTACCCAATGTTAGACTGTTATTCTTGACAGAGTTGTTTATGTTAGCATATATTGAGTAGTGTGTGAGTAAATTGGGTGTGTGTGTAAAGAAAGTGTGAAATCATATAAATAGAAGTGATAGCCTTACTTTGGAGGCTAATCACACTTTCCCCAAAAACCTACATGGTATCAGAGCTAAAAACATCCCTAAAACCCTAAAACCCAAAACCCGCCTAACCCTACACGTCGCCGCCGCCTGCCGCACAGACCGCCACCGCCGCCGCCTGAAGCGCGCGCCGCCGCCGCCGCCTGCAGCGCGCGCCGCCGCCGCTGCCGTCTGCGCGCGCAGCCGCTGACGTCTGCGCGCGCAGCCGCTGCCTCCGGTTGCTTCCGCCGCGCCTCCTGCTGCCGCCGGTAGCTTCCGCCGCCTGCTGCCGCCGCCATCTCCCTCCTATTCCCTTGCACACCACCCTCTTCTAGCCACCACAAAGCCCTAAACTAGCTACAAAAAGAGAATCCCAAAAAAAACCCTAACCCTAGATCTATGGTAGAGCCATGAAGAGGACTCCATAGATTTACGGTTAGGGTATGACCTAGAAGAGGAGAAGGAGAAGTAGATCTGCGGATCTAAGGAGGGAGAAAGGAGAGATCTGCGGATCTGAAGAGATGGGGGACAACCTTACTTCAGCGGACATGAAGGCCTTCATCGGGGAGATAACGAAGCTACTTGCTTCGAAGGAGTTGGGATCCTCGAGTGGATCGACGCCTTCACGTCCCGTGCAGAAGCTGGAATTGATGCCCAATGATGTGAAATTGGAAGGGACGAAGAATTACCTCAGTTGGTCCAGGAGGGTGCTTCTCATTCTGAGGTCGAAGGGGTTAGAAGGCGTCGTTCTGGGTTCATGCAAGGAACCGCTGGACAAGGATGGGGATGATTGGAAAGTCTGGAGCACCACCAACTCACTGGTGGCTGCTTGGTTGATGACATCGATGGTTCCACCCATTGCTGGGATGGTGGAGGCCATAGAGAGTGCTGCGGGGATTTGGAGTATGGTGGAGAAAATGTACTCTGGAGCAGGGAATGTGATGCTCATGATGGAGGTTCAGGGCAAGGTCGACACCTTGAAGCAGGGGGAGATGACTATTCTAGCCTACTCTGCGGAGTTGAAAAGGCTTTGGTCAGAGTTAGATCACTATGACCTTATTGACCTGCCTGATCCTAGGAGCGCTGCGATACACAGGAAGTGGGTGGAGCGTAGGCGTGTGACACACTTTCTGAGGAATCTGAATGGAGACTTTGAGGCCAGGAGGGCGAGTATGTGCCACATATCCTCCATCCCATCCCTGGAGGAGGCCATAGCTGCAATGGCACAGGAGGAGACCAGACTGAGGGTTATGAAGGATGAGGGTACTCAGGTCACTCGGGCTGCACTGGCTGTACCCCCAGTGGCAGTAGTGAGCGAGGATCGAGAGTGCTACACATGTGGGGTGAAGGGGCACCTGAGCTTCAACTGCCCACAGAAGGGCAGTGGACGAGGACGTGGCACTGGAGGCAGAGGAGGAGGTCGTTGGGGCCGTGGAGGCCGTGGACGAGGTCGCGGTGGCCCACGGGCCAACTTTGCTACCGCTGATGGACGACAGGAGACAGTGATGATTGAGGCTACGCCAGCTGAGGCGTCAGACCTAGAGCAGCGGAGACAGTCCAGGTCTACTACTGAGAGCTCAGAGAGCCATGCAGACCAGACTGGGGATATTGCCTCGCCATTCGGTAACTTTGCCCACTTCGCTCACACAGGCTCAGGTAACCGATTAGCCCTTTCATGTAGAGATCATAAAGAGTGGATTATTGACTCAGGTGCATCTAGTCATGTGTCAGGAGCATATAGACAATTTTCCACATATAAACCACATTCCATTCATAAAACCGTTCAGACAGCTGATGGCACATCCCAACCCATTAGAGGGACTGGTACTATTCAGTGCACTCCCTCCATACGCCTCTCTTCTGTCCTTCACGTCCCATCATTTCCAGTCAACCTCTTATCTGTTGGCTCTATTGTTGATGATCTCGACTGTAGCATTACTTTTGACTTTACTCATTGTGTGTTGCAGGAAAGGAAGACTGGGAGGAGGCTTGGGACTGGCGTCAGGCGTGATGGACTGTGGTATCTTGACAGAGCTAGTGGGGATGCTGCACTGGCTGTCGTTGGTGGAGAGAAGGAAAGGGATGTACTTTTTTTGCACTGTCAGTTGGGACACTTGCCCTTTGATATTTTGAGTAAAATGTATCCCGATATTTTGAATAGAGTGAATGAAATGAATTTGAAATGTGATGCATGTGAATTTGGGAAACACACTAGGACGTCATATCCTAGTGTAGGGATGAGGAGTGTAGAGAAATTTCATCTTATTCACTCAGATGTTTGGGGGCCCTGTCCAGTGACTTCAGTGAGTGGGTTCAGGTGGTTTATCACCTTCATAGATTGTCACTCTCGGATGACATGGCTTTATATGATGAAAAACAAAGGCGAAGCGCTGAAGTGTTTTCAGGACTTCCATAGAAGTGTCAGGAACATGTATGAGGCCAGGATCCGTGTCTTGAGAACGGATAATGGGACTGAGTATGTAAACAGGGAGTTTGCATCTTACCTATCTGAGAGTGGGATAACTCATCAAACCACTTGCCCCAACACCCCCCAACAGAACGGAGTTGCTGAAAGGAAAAATAGACACTTGTTGGAGGTAACTAGGTCACTCATGCTCACCATGAATGTACCTAAGATATTGTGGAGTGAAGCAGTGATGACAGCCACATATCTTATCAACAGGATGCCTTCACGGATCCTTGGTATGAAGTCTCCATGTGAGATTCTTATGGGAAAGAACACTTTTGTAGTTCCACCAAAAGTGTTCGGATGCACATGCTTTGTGAGGGATCATAGACCCTCTGTGGGGAAGCTGGATGCTCAGGCAATTAAATGTATATTTGTTGGGTATCCTTCAAATCAGAAAGGCTACAGGTGTTGGAGTCCCTCAGAAAGAAAGCTGTTTGTGAGCATGGATGTGACGTTCAGGGAGACTGAACCGTTTTATGGAGGACTGACAGATTCTACATCAGTATTTGATACTGGGGCCTCTCCAAGCACAGTAGGAGTTGGTCGAGAGGGGGAGACTGATGACAGGAGGGTAGTGGTTGGACTTATACCGTGCCCTGTCAGGCCTACTGGTACTGGTCCTGATAGCAGGGAGGAAGGAAGGACCTTGGTGGAAGAGGATGAAGACAGGCTGTACGGCAGGAAATATAGCAGGAGACAGAAGGATAGTCATGGCGATGGAGGACAACAAGAAGACATCTTCCCCACTGAAGAACCACTAGCTCCACTGCCCCATGTCGAGGTTGATCAGTCTATCACGCCTGCTCGAGTCCCGACCTCCTTACTGCCTTCCTCTCCTACCACGGATGGTAACCTTTCTTTGCCTTCCTCTAGTTTAGATCTTCCACTTGCATCTCGTAGGGAGCCTCGTATCAATGCCGGCAGGCCTCCTGTACGGTATGGATATGAGACTGATATTGCTAATCATGTCTCCTACGCTTCTCTTACACCTGCATATAGGGCTATCATTGCATCCTTACAGTCTATCCCTATACCAAGTGATTGGCGAGTGGCAAAGCAACATACCCAGTGGAAGAAAGCAATGCTAGAAGAACTTGAGGCACTGGAGAAGAACAAGACATGGAGACTTGTCTCACTTCCAGCAGGGAAGAAGGCTGTGGGCTGCAAGTGGGTATTCACAGTAAAGCAAACTGCAGAAGGGAAGGTGGACAGGTACAAGGCGAGGCTGGTTGCCAAGGGTTACAGTCAGACTTATGGGATCGATTATGATGAGACATTTGCCCCAGTGGCAAAGATGAGTACTGTGAGAGTACTGATATCCTGTGCAGCGAATTTTGGATGGAAATTTCATCAGTTGGATGTAAAGAATGCCTTCTTGCATGGAGACTTACAGGAGGAGGTATACATGGAGGTTCCACCTGGCTTTGGCACACAACAGACGGTGGGAAAGGTGTGTAGACTGGACAAGTCTTTGTATGGGCTGAAGCAATCTCCAAGGGCATGGTTCGACAGGTTCAGGCGTGCAGTCATCACCATGGGCTACAAGCAGAGTAATGGTGATCATACTGTATTCTATAGACATTCAGGGCAACGGATCACCCTTTTGGCTGTGTATGTTGATGACATTATTATCACTGGAGATGATGAAGAGGGACCTCTCACTTGAAGGTGAGGTTGGCGAGAGAGTTTGAGGTCAAGGACCTTGGACAGTTGGGATACTTCCTTGGACTGGAGATTGCCAGTCCAGGAAGGGTATAGTTCTCTCACAGAGAAAGTATGCACTGGATCTTCTGGCTGAGACAGGTATGTTGGGGTGTCGTCCAGCAGTTACTCCTATTGATCAGAATCATAGGTTGCATTCACAATCAGGGGAGCCAGTGGACAAAGAGAGGTACCAGAGACTTGTTGGACGCCTCATCTACTTATGCCACACCAGACCTGACATTGCCTATGCTATCAGTGTGGTAAGTAGGTACATGCATGATCCTAGGACTGGACATATGGAGGCAGTCTTCAGGATACTGAGGTATCTGAAGAATAGTCCAGGAAAAGGCATATTATTTGGTAGTCATGGTCACATGAATGTGACAGGCTACTGTGATGCAGATTGAGCCAGTTGCTTGGATGATAGGAGATCGACCTCGGGCTACTGTGTGTTTGTTGGGGGCAACTTGGTCTCTTGACACAGCAAGAAGCAGGATTTGGTGGCTCGTTCCACTGCAGAGGCAGAGTATCGTGCTATGGTGCTTAGTACTTGTGAGATGATCTGGTTGAGATCACTTCTACATGAGCTACGCCTGCTGAGAGAAGGACCATTGCAGTTGTTGTGTGATAACAAGTCTGCAATTAATATTGCCAACAACCCAGTGCAACATGATAGAACGAAGCACATAGAGATTGACAGGTTCTTCATTAAAGAGAGACTGGACAAGAAACAGTTGGAGATCTCCTACATTAGCTCTGGACAGCAACTAGCAGATTGCCTTACGAAGGGGTTGAGCTCTAAAGGAGTGGATGATGCTTGTAACAAGATGGGCATGATAAATATCTTTTGCTCATCTTGAGGGGGAGTATTGAGTAGTGTGTGAGTAAATTGGGTGTGTGTGTAAAGAAAGTGTGAAATCATATAAATAGAAGTGATAGCCTTACTTTGGAGGCTAATCACACTTTCCCCAAAAACCTACAGCATATTTAGTGTCTACATGTGAATGTTAGCAAGCTTGTCAACAAGGGTTGGGAAAAGACCCACATATTGTTCTGCTATAGGACTTCTGGAAATTTCACTAGACATGAAGTTGGAAGCTTCTCCCAATCGCAGGCCTGGACAATAATGGCAGTGATGCCCATATCCTGATATTTGGACAAGGACAAGGAAATCCTATTGATATAAGTGGTGTCATCTTCCGCAAGATTGCTCTGATATTCTTGATGGATGAAGCTACGTTCCAAGATTTTTGTGACACTTTCTCTGCTTTTATTTCTTTTTGATGTAATCATGTATCCACGGCATGTCATATATATATATAAAAGAAATAACTCATGCACACAGTGCACGTAGCAAATAATAAACCCCCACGAAGAGGATGCGGTGCACGCGTGCAACCGAAAAGGAATGAGAAATGTGGGTGTGCGTGCCAGTATCGTCAAGACGCTAAAGGTGCAAAATCATGGATTAAAATGCAAAAAATCTTGGGGTGGCAAAATGTAAATAAGTGGGCAATTTTTGGGTTTTTTGGGATGAATGGCAAACATGTAAATAAGTGAGAAGGATGGCAAACATGTAAATAAGTGGATTTGGGGGGGGGGTGATTTATTGGGTGAGGTGGAGGAGGGGCCCACCTTTGTCCTAGTCATATCTTATCTCCCTCCATCATTTGTATAAAGGATATATATATACGCGTTCAAAGGCTACTATGCTTCTACATTCTTCCGCATATCCTTTCCCCGGACTTTAGTTTGTTTCATTATCACATATAAACGAGACAAGTCTATATCTTTCTTCCAAAGGGGGGAGATGATAACACTCAATTGAATTCATAATGAATTGATTATTCCACTGAGAAATCCATCATCCATGAACACAGAATATACCAGCACAATCTACTGCCGATCTCAAGGGAAGTCTTAATGCTATATACAACTTGACACCTAAACATTAGGCACCCTACAATGCACCCAAGTAAGCCAAGGTATTGCAAAGAAATTATGAACTAAAGTTCCAGCACAAATATTAGAGTAATCTACAATAAGAAAGATACCTATCACTGTCCATAGGGATGACAAATAAGAAAATTGAACAAAGAATCGAATTTACCAACCCAAGTTCATCAATTGATGGCAGTCACCACCAAATCACTGTACATACTTCTGGATGTCATATCCATGTAACTACAGATCAATTAAAGAAAAACAGTCAGATATCGTAATGGCTAATTACTCAGTCACCACCAAACAGTCAGCTATCGTAATGGCTAATTACTCAGTATCAAGATTTATAAGGCAGTGACACACCTGAAGATAGGTCAGAAATAGAATGACACCTGAGTTCCAACATGCATGCATTGTGATTGGAGCAAGAAGATTCCGTGTCTGAGAATAAACTAATCCCAGCACTATTCCTATTACATAAACAACATTATAAATAGTACTGACCAAGATAACGAAAATTGCCAGACAAGTGCAGCCATGGGAAAAGATAGTCATTTGGTCTCTAAGTGAGAGCACATGTACCGAAGATGAAAATTTCGAGGGATTTTCCAGGGGACTGGTGTCCAAAGGTAAATATAGCAGAACTTAGAACCACTGAAAAGGGGAGAGGGAACCTGACAAGTAATGAAATTTTCACTAGTTAGGAACTAAAGTTGTACCATCAGCCAGTTTAAATGTTTACATATAAAGAATAGAAAGTTACCATTTTGTTAATGAAGTCAATAGGAACCCTCGATACAGTGTTTCTTCACAAATTGGAGCTAAGATTCCTAGCACGCCAAGAAGGCAAACAGTACTGACAAAACAAAATATGACCATATATTAAATAGTGTACAATAAAAGCATCTGACGAAACAAAAAATTCAACCCAAATATTTGAAACACATAGGTTTTTTTAATTTAGGAAGAATGACCTGACATTCGATAAACCAATCAGAGGGAGAAACCTCACTAAGACTTCTCTCTGCAAAAATTAAGGAAAGACATTATCTCAATCTCTAAAGCAACAAGAATGAACACCATAGAAAGTGCCAAAAGCATATATAGTTTGAAATTTCTTAACCGCTAAATGGTTCAACATTATGGAAATTATCCCTGCAATGCAAATGCTAAGTCAGTTGAATGAGTAACAATCCTTTAATTTAGTCACATAACATTACTTGCAGAATGAAGTAGTTCATGTTTGATTCGAAATGTAAGGGTGTGGCTTACGGAAATAAAAACAGTTGGTATGGGTTTGGAATGCCTAATGACCATATGGAAAAAATGCATTAATTGATGTTTTAGAAGACAGGTAACATAACGACATTAAAAGATTTCTGAAGAAGAAAGCTAACTCCAACTTGGTTTAGGAGTTGATAACCCCTCAGAATGATTGAATCATAGTTTTTAAAAATACCCACTCTACCCTTTACCTTACCCTTTATATGTTTGAGTGTTTGGGTTGAGAAGGTGTTATCCTTGATCCCATCCCTCATCACGCTGAAGAGGCACATAGTGTTGGTAATGTATGAAATTTAACAATCAGACATCTATTATACCACTTTAGAAAGAGTGAGTATGGCTCCCTTGATTTGTCTCATTTGGGTCTGTTCAAGAGCTCCTTCGATAAATATGACCTATATATGTTAGACATAGTTGTATTATTGGTTATAATGTGCTATGTTTAATAAATGACCATTGATGTGAATCTCTTTAGCTAGACTACTTTTTTTTCCTTTTATTGCCTCTTTTAGACTTATTTTTGTTCCTTAAAAAGGAAACTGGACATGTTGGACTTAGATCATGAATTTTATCAACTTTCCAGATCGATTATGATTGACTAACTTTACAGACTTTCATGATGAAGGAAACTTTTTCAAATTAGATTCAAATTTAATAAAGATTCGTTATTTGATCAGATTTGCTCAAACAATCTTTGTAAGTAGCAAAAATTTATTAATTATGACTTCTTAATTGCTTAATTGATTAGAAGACTGATCAAATGAGAATTCAACTGTAATTAAAATTTTGATTAGGATTTATATAACTAGAATCATTACACGATTAGAACACCTATTAACTTAGAGGTCAAGTATAGGTTGATAAAATCCTTAAATTGATTAATAGATCAGTTCAGAATTCGTAATCAATTAAAAAAACCAATCAATCCTTAGTAAATTAGCTCTGCTAGTAAAATTTATGTTTAGTGAGGGTTTTCTACATTTCTGAAAGGAAACAGATCAAGAATTTTTAATAATTTAAATTTTATTTTGAGTTTTAGAATTTTATTTTTTGGAGTCTTTTATTTATTTTTTTAGAGTTTAAGTCTTTTAAGAGTTTAGTCCTACATCGGATGGGAATGAAAAGATTGTAAACCTATAAAAGGCATAGACTTGTTTTATTTTCAAGGACCACAAGTCTGGGAAAGGTCCCATAAGCCTCGGAATTCTTGGTGAGCAATGAAGAAACCATAAATTAATCAATTCTTCCACAATCTTCCCAAATTCTCCACCAATTTCCTAGATCTATCATGTCCTACATCAATTTACTATCAGAGCCCGAAGATCCATATGCACTCTTACCAATATTATATCTTCAAAAAAATTCTGTCAAAGTTCTCCGCTGCCACCAAAGCTCCACCGCTACCAAAACCCTACCGCCACGCCACAGTACGGCCTCCACCATCACCGCCTCAGTGACCACTACAACCCACACTCTTGTCGAAGTTTTATGCAACCGATGACATCATCAAGCCATGTCTTCCACCGAAGATTCAAGCTGAAGTCTCCGTGACTCTTACCGATCAACATCGCCCCTTTCAAATCACAGTCTATGACTATCGAAGACCTCTCATACCTTATATGACTGCTACAATCACGCCTCATCGCTGTTTTCTACAAACGAAAGCAACTTTTCTGTCGACAAAATCCTCCTGAATCGTCGCTGGGTTCGTCAAAATTTGGCGTCGACGCCGATCGGGACCCCGACGACGAGCAGATCCGGTAATGTTCAACGGCTCAGGCGCTCTGACACCAAGCCGATTGGAGCCTGCTCAAGCCGATCAAGCCGGCGAGCCGATCCACGAGCCGGCTCAACCGAGCCGGTTGACCCAGTTAACGGCTCGGCCAAGTCGTTGGCCAAAACGTAGCTCGGAACAGAAAGCTGTTTGATTTTCATGAATTTTCAGCTATATTTTTCTAGATTTTCTGTGTAGTCCCACTATTTTGAAGATTCTACTTCTGTTTGAAGTTCAAATTTAAGGTTGTTTACGCCAGTGAATGGCTGACTCAATCAACTACACATATACCCCTCTATACAAGAAGATTTGCTCTAAATTATGGGATACTATGATGATTATTCTCTTCTTAAAACTGCTGATCTTGATATGTTCGGACGAGTAGCAATCTTTTATGGCTCAATGGTATACGGATATGATAACTTGGAAGAATACCACCTAAAATATTTCCTCCCAATATGAATTTTAAAATGAAATAAAATATAGTATGCATATCTCAAGTTGGGTGGAGAAGCATGATCTTGGTGTTTGAATCAACAAGTCCCTTATCGTCGATGGTCTACATTCAGAACCATTCTTCAATATCTATATTTTTCCAAGCAATAGAGAATTCTACAGGCACCCCAGCAATACTCAAGTCTGAAGTTTAAGAAAGATCGAATCGAACTGATACGTGAGCTCTGCAACTTTTGAAAACAATTGGAGATAGAACAACAGAATAATCTCAAGACAGAACCAACAATAGAGATTGATCCAACTCCTGAGGGCAAAGTGTGAGCTTGAACATAAGCTAAAGCCAGATCCTGACCAAGAGATTAAGACACGATTGGGGCCTGTGAGCCTGAATTGGAGCATGAATTGGAGTCTGCACCCTACTTGGAGTTTGATCCAATATTGGAGCTAGTAATGGAGTACCTGCAAGAGCCCAAGCAGAAGCCAAAGTCAAAGCTCGAGTTAGAGCCAGAACCAGAGTTTGATCCAGTGTTGCATTCTGATCTAGAGCAGGAGCTTGATTCGATACCATATTCAGAGCCAGAGCCATATCTAGCACCACCTATTGAATGCGCATCAGAACTGTAGATAGAAGTGACATTGAAGCTGATCGAGGTAGTCCCACGTCGGCCTGACAAAGATTGTCATCAATTTCTATTTAAAACGCACAGACCTAATTATTTTTAACACATATTAACTTATATTACATATATAATATTAACTTATATTACATAAATTAATTAAAAATAAGAAATGGACGAAACTGAAACGAAACATAAATTTTCAGAAGAATGACACCGAGACCGAAACCAAGACCTCAAACCTTTCCTGACAAAGGTCCCCCCTCCTTGGTGGGAAGCCTCGGAATTCTAAGTGAGAAGCCAAGAAACCCTAAATTTATCAATTCTTCCCCAAATCTACCCTAAATCATCTACCAAATCCATAGATCTATTCCATCTAGGATTCTACAGGCACCCCAGAAATCCTCTACCAAATCCCCAAATCTATACCCTAAATCCTCTACCAAATCCAAATCTACCCTAAATCCTCTACCAAATCTACCCTAAATCCTCGGTATTTCTCGTTTTATCACTAAATCCGTTTAGATCTATTCCGTCCTACATCAATTTCTCCTGAGAAAATTATTTGATTACAATTAGTTAATTAAAATCCATTAAGTAAAAAGAGAAATACCATCATCATCATGCCACGATTTTAGTGATAAAATGGATAATTAGATTATAATAGGTCGCATGTTCAATCAAGCTACATCACTAAATCTGTTTACATCACTACATCACTAAATATATCAATTCTTCCCCAAATCTACCCTAAATCCTCTCCCAAATCCATAGATCTATTCTGTCTAGGATTCTACAGGCACCCTAGAAATCCTCTACCAATTCCCCAAATCTACCCTAAATCCTCGATATTTCTCGTTTTATCACTAAATCCGTTTAGATCTATTCCGTCCTACATCAATTTCTCATGAGAAAATTATTTGATTACAATTAGTTAATTAAAATCCATTAAGTAAAAAGAGAAATACCATCATCATCATGCCACGATTTTAGTGATAAAACGGATAATTTGATTATAATAGGTCGCATGTTCAATCAAGCTACATCTTATACCCCAAATCAGTATTTTGATGTGTCACGCCTGCTTCTCATTGTGTTGGAAGGCAAGACGGGGCAATCCTGCTCATAGCTAGAGTGAGTTTTTTTCTCTTTTGAGAATCTGAGATAACTACGATCAACGTTAATGACCATCACAATACAAATACAGAGAATCTCAAATAAACAACACATATATAACATAAAACTAAACTATTGTAACCATTGTCCACAATAGCAAATTAATTTATATAACATTATCAAAAGTTTCGAACTGAAAGATAAAAGGGGCCTTATGATAAAAGGGGCCTTATGGCCCATACATCACGATGTCCATACATATGATAATAAAAGGAAAATGACAAATAACAACCTAAACTAATCTTCTGAAAAAATCATGTTCCTCGATAAAATTCTATAATGTTTGATCATAATCTGTGAAGTTACCCCTAGGACCTAACAAACATTGTCATAGAACACAAATACAATATCTATCAGTGAGGCACTCATATAGGTTCCCAAACTGCCATTTAAGTTAAGGAATTATTTAAAAGACTAACAATAGTATCAATATAATATTGCAGCAAGATACCGAAAATCTTATAGTCATGACATGAAGAAACGTAAATAAATACTAAGAAAACTATCATGTCCATGATACAACCTAGGGCTTTTGTGGGAAAAGTTGGGATTTTTGGTAGAAAAACAAATAAAAGAGAGGTTTTTATAACTTTTCAGATCTGAAAATAAAAAAGATAATACCTGATTCGAGATGAGGCAATCTCCTAACTTTCTATTCGAGACGAAAGTTTAAATCTCCAAGAAGGTGGCCGTGGACACATTGGCCATGGGTTACAAAAGTCAATAAAAGCATGAAAAAAACACCATTAGGGCAGGCCCAAACTAATAAACACAATAAAGTGCAATTTTTCACAAAAGCCCCCAAAGTTCAGATTTGCATAAAACCCACCGAAGGTCAGAATTTACGAAACACTTCTCGAAGGTCAGAATTTACGTAACGCCCCCCGAAGTAGACGAACTTGCCGCCGCGCGCCTCCTCCTATAGGTGATGATCGTATCAGTGCAGTGGTGAACTAATCATAGTCAAATCCATGTCTAAGTGGTAATAGGTAATCATGGGAACGTTTAATATGTATTAGTACGGTGACATTGTGATATGGTGATACTAATCTAACGCTTAACTCATGTCTAAGGGCACAATATGCAACTATCGGCGTACATCCTACCTTGGGGCGCTGACTTGGGTAATCACTACCCCCATCTCCACGTCTGGATGACGGTAACACTCAATCAATAAATCCCAGCTCCATTACTCCAAAGTGGTGACAATAAATAATGGATGACCCCAATAGCTCCCACACCCTCTATAACTATGAGTCTTTTCCATTCCCACGTGTCTATCCTAGTTTTCATTGCAGTGTCTATAACGCTACCAATTCATTATGGTGGCTGTATTCAATCGTTATGGTGACTATGCCACCTTAATAAAACCATTCGTTCATTAAGTCTGTTTTGTTCACGCGGTCTCCTGTATTCATTATTCATTCCAATTAGTACACTCGTCATGAGATTTTTTGGATGTTATTATGAACATTACCAGAATCTTCCTTCACAGATGCGGTTTACTTTCTATTCCAGTTCAATCACATCCAGTATTATGCATTTATAGTATATCAAACTTACCTTTTATCTTATACAGCTGAGTCATCGCTTTAAATTATAATACTCAGCCAAGCTACTATTATGCATTTATAGCATATCAAACTTACCTCTTATCTTATATCTAGTTCTAATTTGTTTCTTGCAGAGTTGTCATGAATTGAAAGGCATATATATACAGCTGAGTCATCGCTTTAAATTATAATACTCAGCCAACCTACTATTATGCATTTATAGCATATCAAACTTACCTCTTATCTTATACCTAGTTCTAATTTGTTTCTTGCAGAGTTATCATGAAGTGAAAGGCATATATATATATACAGCTGATTCATCGCTTTAAATTATTTACTCAGCCAAGCTACTATTATCAAAGGTGTATGTATGTGGCAGAAACGGGACATTTCGACCAAACAACTCATGCAATCAAAAAAGTTATTGTGCGTGTATTGTAATCATAAAGTTCTGTAAATATGTGGATGCACAATGGACGTGAGCATTTGTAAAATATTAAGCTTCCTAATCATCTTATGAGGTTTACATATTTCTATAAGAATTGACATCAAATATCTATATAGCAAATGAGGGACATTGCCCTGGCTTTGTCCCATGTGGCAATGTCCCATCACCCACTACCCTAACAATCACCCCCACTCACATATTTACATGTTTGCCACCCCCTCATCCCACTTTGCAGAAACCCAAAGAAACCCCAAACTCACTTAATCGCACCTTTGCCATATAGGATTTTCCCCATATAACCCCCAAGGTTTTTGGGTTTACCCTTTTACCCCCGACGATACCGACACACACACACTCAATTCTAGCTCCTTTTTGTTTGCGCGCGTGCACCGGATCCTGTTTGTGTATGTTTTTTTTCTCTGTGCACTGTGTGCACAGGTTATTTCTAGTTCTTATTATGTGTTAAGCTTATAATTACAATTCATTTTTCAAAAACCTATTTGAATCAACGTTTATTAATTAGTGTAATATACTTCTCTTACTAGTGATTTAAATTTAAAATTATTTATAGTATATTATTACAACGAAATTAACTATTTATGTTCAATGTATCTATTGTGTGTTATTGTGTGTGTGTAAAGAAAAGAGAGAGTTGATATAAATAAGAAGGGATAGCCGTCATTAGTGGCTAATCACCATTTTCACCCAAATCTAACATGGTATCAGAGCCAAACCTAAACCATACCCCAAAAAAACCCTAAAACACCAAAACCAGCCTCCCCGCCGCGCCGCCCTCCCACGCGCCGCCGCCGCTGCTGCGCGCCGCCACCCGCCGCTGCTGCGCGCGCCGCTGCTGCGCGCCGCCACCCGCCGTTGCTGCGCGCCGCCAACTGCTGCGCGCCGCTGCTGTCGCTAGCCCCTGCCGCTGCTCCCCTTCCACGTCCTCTTCTAGCCGCCACAAAGCCCTAACTAGCCACAAAAGAGAACCTCAAAAAACCCTAACCCTAGATCTATGGTAGAGTCATGAAAAGGACTCCATAGATTTACGGTTAGGGTATGACCTAGAAGAGGAAGAAGAGAAGTAGATCTGCGGATCTAAGGAGGGAGAAAGGAGAGATCTGCGGATCTGGAGAGATGGGGGAAAATCTTACCTCAGCTGACATGAAGGCCTTCATTGGGGAGATAACGAAGCTGCTTGCTTCGAAGGAGTTGGGATCCTCGAGTGGATCGACGCCTTCACGACTAGTGCAGAAGCTGGAGTTGATGCCCAATGATGTGAAATTGGAAGGGACGAAGAATTACCTCAGTTGGTCCAGGAGGGTGCTTCTCATCCTGAAGTCGAAGGGGGTTAGAAGACCATGTTCTGGGTTCATGTAGTGAACCGGTGGATAAGACTGGGGATGATTGGAAAGTGTGGAGCACCACCAACTCACTGGTGGCTGCTTGGTTGATGACATCGATGGTTCCACCCATTGCTGGGATGGTGGAGGCCATAGAGAGTGCTGCAGGGATATGGAGTATGGTGGAGAAAATGTATTCTGGAGCGGGGAATGTAATGCTTATGATGGAGGTTCAGGGCAAGGTCGACACCTTGAAGCAGGGGGAGATGTCTATTCTAGCCTACTCTGCGGAGTTGAAAAGGCTGTGGTCAGAGTTAGACCACTATGACCCTATTGATCTGCCTGATCCTAGGAGTGCTGCGATACACAGGAAGTGGGTGGAGCGTAGGCGTGTGACTCATTTTCTGAGGAACCTGAATGGAGATTTTGAGGTCAGGAGGGCGAGTATGTGTCACTTATCCTCTATCCCATCTCTGGAGGATGCCATAGCTGCAATGGCACAGGAGGAGACCAGACTGAGAGTTATGAAGGATGAGGGTACTCAGGTCACTCGGGCTGCACTGGCTGTACCGGCAGTGGCAGCAGTGAGCGAGGATCGAGAGTGCTACACCTGTGGGGTGAAGGGGCACCTGAGCTTTAACTGCCCACAGAAGGGTAGTGGACGAGGACGTGGCACAGGAGGCAGAGGAGGTGGTCGTTGGGGCCGTGGAGGCCGTGGACGAGGTCGTGGCGGCCCACGGGCCAACTTTGCTACTGCTGATGGACGACAGGAGACAGTGATGATTGAGGCTACGCCAGCTGAGGCGTCAGATCTAGAGCAGCGGAGACAGTCCAGGTCTACTACTGAGAGTTCGGAGAGTCATGCAGACCAGACTAGAGATGTTGCTTCGCCATTCGGTAATTTTGCCAACTTCGCTCACACAGGATCAGGTAACCAATCAGCTCTTTCATGTAGAGATTATATAGAGTGGATTATTGACTCAGGTGCATCTAGTCATGTGTCAGGTGCATATAGACAAATTTCCACATATAAACCACATACCATACATGAAACTGTTCAGACAGCTGATGGCACATCCCAACCCATTAAAGGGATTGGCACTATTCAGTGCACTCCCTCCATATGCCTCTCTTCAGTCATTCACGTCCCATCTTTTCCAGTCAAACTTTTATCTGTTGGCTCTATTGTTGATGATCTTGACTGTAGCATTACTTTTGACTCTACTCATTGTGTGTTGTAGGAAAGGAAGATTGTGAGGAGGCTTGGGACTGGCGTCAGGCGTGATGGACTGTGGTATCTTGACAGAGCTAGTGGGGATGCTGCATTGGCCGTCGTTGGTGAAGAGAAGGAAAGGGAGGTACTTTTATTACATTGTCAGTTGGGACACTTGCCTTTTGATATGTTGAATAAAATGTATCCTGAGATTTTGAATAGAGTGAATAAAATGAATTTGAAGTGTGATGCGTGTGAATTTGTGAAACACACTAGGACATCATATCCTAGTGTGGGGATGAGGAGTGTAGAGAGATTTCATCTTATTCACTCAGATGTTTGGGGGCCCTGCCCAGTGACTTCAGTAAGTGGGTTCAGGTGGTTCATCACTTTCATAGACTGTCATTCTCGGATGACATGACTTTACATGATGAAAAACAAAAGCGAAGCGTTGAAGTTTTTCCAGGACTTCCATAGAAGTGTCAGAAATGTGTATGAGGCCAAGATCCGCATCTTGAGAACGGATAATGGGACAGAGTATGTAAACAAGGAGTTTGCATCTTATCTATCTGAGAGTGGGATAACTCACCAAACCACTTGTCCCAACACGCCTCAACAGAATGGAATTGCTGAAAGGAAAAATAGACACTTGTTGGAGGTAACTAGGTCACTCATGCTCACCATGAATGTACCTAAGATATTGTGGAGTGAAGCAGTGATGACAGCCACCTATCTCATCAACAGGATGCCTTCGCGGATGCTTGGTATGAAGTCCCCATGTGAGATTCTTATGGGAAAGAACACTTTTGTAGTTCCACCAAAAGTGTTTGGATGCACATGCTTTGTGAGGGATCATAGACCTTCTGTGGGGAAGCTGGATGCTCAGGCAATTAAATGCATATTTGTTGGGTATCCTTCAAATCAGAAAGGCTATAGGTGTTGGAGTCCCTCAGAAAGAAGGCTGTTTGTGAGTATGGATGTGACGTTCAGGGAGACTGAGCCTTTTTATGGAGGACTGACAGATTCTATACCAGTATTTGATACCGGTGCCTCTCCAAACACAGGAGGAGTTGGTCGAGAGGGGGAGACAGATGACAGGAGGGTAGTGGTTGGACTTATACCGTGTCCTGTCAGGCCTACTGGTACTGGTACTGATAGCAGGGAGGAGGAAAGGACCTTGGTGGAAGAGGAGGAAAGGCCCTTGGTGGAAGACAGGTTGTACGGCAAGAAATATAGCAGGAGACAGAAGGGTAGTCATGGCGATGGAGAACAACAAGAAGACATCTCCCCCACTGAAGAACCACTAGCTCCACAGCCACATGTCGAGATTGATCAGTCTATCACGCCTGCTCGAGTCCCGACTTCCTTACTGCCTTCCTCTCCTAACACGGATGGTAACATTTCTTTGCCTTCCTCTAGTTTAGATCTTCCACTTGCATCTCGTAGGGAGCCTCGTATCAATGCCGGCAGGCCTCCTGTACGGTATGGATACGAGACTGATATTGCTAATCATGTCTCATTGGCTTCGCTATCTCTTTGGATGTGGTTCCTAATCATTTATTAGAAACGATTTATGCCTCTATTTTTCTTCCATACATGAATTGAGATGATGGAAATTGTTTGCCATTCTTGAGCAAGAAATTCTTGTTAAGTTGATTGGATTTTTGTTGGTCATGGGGAGTGATGATGACTAGGGATTTATCGAGGGATTTTATTCCCTTTGAAAATAGAGACCTTACGGCCAACAGTGGTGTGCAGCGACCCCTGCTGCTGCCCCCCCAGTCACTGGGTTGTATGGTTTAAGGGTTTCGGCTCTTTGGTTGGCTTGGAATTGTGGTGTTGATTACCCCCTTGGTGTTCTTTGGCTTGGTTGTTTCTTTGGATGTGATCCTATGGCCTTTCGGCTTCACTGTCTTGCTTGACTGAAGCCATGATGTTCCTCGTGTTGCTTGACCTGCAACCTTGAGTCCTTGTTTACTAGATATGTAGTCTTTGGGTTTCCTGTTTGCTTGACTTGAAGCCTATGGCTTACCATTTCTTTGCAAACTTGAAGCCTATGGCTTACCGTTTCTTTGTTGTTTTAGGGTTTCAACCCTGTTTTCTTGCTGGAAAGGAGTTCGGATTCCTATTTACTACTATTGGGAAATTTCAGTTTGACCTTTTCATGTCAGCCGCAACGTTAATCCATAAGATCTAATCTCATATTCGCATAAACTTGATTTCATGTACCTAAGCATTTTTTAGAATTCAATTAATTTCAACTTTGATTTAAATCATGTGTTAAATCCGAAAGTGTTTCACTTCGTAGTTGGAAAATATAATTATATCTTTTTCTTTTCTTTTTGCAATATATTTAAATGTCGGATTTTAAATCGATTTTCAAAAATATTTAAATACCAACGGGAAACTCACGAGAATAAACTATATTATTACTTGAATTAGTCGTGGAATTACTTGACATGCATGCAATGATTAGAATTGCTAATTATATCATTTAAATTGCATAGTTAGGTTAAGGGCAGTGCATAATGATACTGGAAAAATTGTTCTTTGATTAGACATTGGAATTTGACCCTTGACATTGGACTTGACACCAGACTTGTATAATTGCTGAAAACATGAATTGACAGACACAGTGAATTGATGCACAAAACACCTAACTGCGTACTTTAAGATGATATGAACATTGACTACTTTTTGATAGCTATGTTACATCCTAACATTTTATGATGCATGCTAACTAATCATCACATCTTGATACTGAATGATACAAGACTTGACACATCAAACGTATGATATGAAGAAAACAACATGACAATTTAACAGCAATTACACGTCCCTACAAAATACTACCATTAACACTAAACTAAATATTCAAAATGAGGACTCACGGGTTTTGGGATAACTTATATTAGAGTACGCGGGAGTGATTGGAGCCATGCTTTCGAACCATATCTGATAAGATCACATTTTTGTTTCTTGTTCCGACCCGAGGCCCTTCCTGTTTTCGATTTTTGGACTTGGCCCGAGGTAATCTTGTGTGGTATAAGGTGGTCTTCGGGAATGCATATCCGATATGTTCCATGTGATGTTTTATCTTATGCTTTCACCTCTCTCACAACGCTTATTTTTCACGCCATGCTACTTAGAGAGTTTCATAATCCCTATAAGTACTTGAAAATATTCTTTTGATGATCTCTCTAGTGCGAATGCATAAAGCTTTATTGAAACTGAATATGTAGAGTAGTATTTAGTATGCTTTCATTGGAAACACACCAAGATTCACGCATCACTAGAATATCTGAAGCCATGCTTTCATCTCTTATTCGCATTCTTATTGCATGCTTGATATAATTGAAAATATTACTGCTTGACTTCACTACTCATTGGTATGATTAAGGATACCCATGCTATTATACGAGTTTAGTTGATGTATTATTTTACAGAACCGTTTGTGCACACTTTTGAGTGAACCAAGCGTTATATCTATTCCTTCTCCACTTATATCTTATATTCTCTACATGTCACTTGATTTCACTCCCCAAAACTATTTCTACTGCATCCATTCCCAAAAATTCAATACAAAAGAAAAGCTTGCTCCAAAAGTCCAAAAAGCCAAAAGGGGCCAAAAACCAAAAATACAAATACTATTTCTCCTACAAAAATCCAAAAAGAAAAAAAAGAGGGAAACAAAGCTCAAAATTCAGAGAAGAGCTCAATTTTCATTACATGGAGCAATACATATACTATTGGGAAAACCAAAACAAAATTCCAAATCCACAAATACTTTTTTGGATGTGGCGCCTCAATTCAAGCTTGGGGGAAATCTTTTGACCACATAAGTGAGCATGACATTAGAGTGGAGTTGTGCACGAACGGGAACGTTTGATAATGCTAAAACTTAATGAAACAATTTAGTTACGGGGATTTCTTATGATTTGATATGAGGATGTATATGTCTTGATTTTTATTCTATTCTTTATTGCATGCTTTGTGTGAATTTCCACGCTTCAGTTATATCTTCTGATTGAAAAGTGTGTCGCCAATATTATGCATATTCGATGCTATGAAACATAGGATGTCGATATAAACTAAATGTATGAATACCATAAAGACCCCTTTCGTTCATTCTTAACTCTCAAATACTTCGTTTATATAAGATATGAAATCTCTGTGGTAGTGTGTGATTTACTTTCTGAGTCATTGTGATATATGGTGAATGTTGATGAGACAATAATCTAGCGACCCTCTTTTCTTCGTATTCCTTTTTGTTTTCTTATTTTCACCTCCCGGTGAGCTTCGTATACGTCTTCCTCGAGGACGAGTAAGAGGTAAGCTTGGGGATTTTGATATGCTCCTATTTTACATGTTTTATCGCATATCTTCATTACACATTTCACCCTCCAAACCCCCATTTTAAATGCTTTTGTGCTATTATTTGGAACAATATGACTTTCGAAGCGTTTATTCCATTTCAGGGATTTGGAGCGATATTGGAGCAATTTGGAGTCAATAAGACGATCGACGACGTGAGAGCACCAATGAGACTCATGATGACATGCTCGAGGTGCCAAAGAAGAATACTGGAGCAAGGAAGAGGCAAGAGAGAAGGTCGCTCGATCGAACTATGATGCGGCGGAGGAATCGAGCGACCCGAAGTGCTGGAAACAGGACAGCCGTGCACTATTTCTAAATCTGCTATCACCTGGGATTTTTCACTATTTTCTGATATTTTTTCCAGATAGTAGACTTCAAGACAGTTCCAACACCACCAAGAACGCGCCAATCGGAGGTCGGATGAGCCCTGGGAAATTTCTGCAAGTTGATGGTGCAGTGCTGAAATTGTTCTCAGCAGCCTACTCGGTCGAGCAGTACACTACTCGGTCCGAGCAGTGAACTACTCGACCGAGTAGTGTGCAAAATCGGCTGAAACATGTTTTTTAGCTCCTAATCGGCTGGACATCAACCTGCTCGATCGAGCAGTTGATTACTCGACCGAGCAGGGTGATTTTTTGAGCTCCTACTCACCTCCTTTTCGGCTGTGCTCGACCGAGCAGTTGAGTGCTCGACCGAGCAGCTGTATACTCGACCGAGCAGCTACGTTCTCTGTCCGGGTTGGCAGAGCGACATATTTTGGAGAAACTCGATTTCCTGTGCAATCCGACCGAGCAGGAGGGCTGCTCGACCGAGCAGCCGGACTACTCGACCGAGCATGCCTTACTCGGCCCGAGCAAACATTTGGACGACATATCTGACTTTTTGACGGCTCGACCGAGCAATTTCCTGATCGGACCGAGTCACCGTGGGCCCACGCGTGCGTCCAGATTGCGATTTTGTTTGGCGAGGGTTTCGGAAGGAAAGTGGGCAGCCGTCACGGGGGAGTTCTGTACAGAGTTCTGAGAGACTTTTTTAGAGAGATTTTGAGGGACTTTTTGTATACTTTTTAGAGGAGTTTTTTGATCTTTTTAAGGCTTTTTTGGAGACGATCTTTTAGGGAGTTTGGCTATGCCCTAAGCCCATCCTTTGTATCAAGATAAGTATTTTTGCCCTTTTTAATTCTAGTATTATTTCTTTGTGATTTATTATTGTGTATCCTTTTTTGATGCATACAATGAAATCTTTGTGCGTTATATTATCTATTGATATTGCTATGCTTGAGTAGTCTTTTCTAGGGCTAAGGGATTAGCCCTAGGATTTTAGGATTTAGATGCAAAGTTGGGATTTTTATGATGCATTGGTATAAAAGGGGTTGTATTTTAGTTGATCTAGCAAGATCCCTAGGAGAATTCGTATTGAGATCGTGCCCACAGTCGGTGGAATCGATTAGTTTAAGGAATATCCTACGGATTTAATTAGGGAGTTAGTGGATTCAACCGAGGCACGTGACCATGCCCGGCTCGTGCATTGATGGGATCCACCGACGAACTATATCACTAATTGACGGCTACTGCCATTGCGTCAATAAGAGCCACCAAAATACCTCGAAGCTCTAACCCACGAGAGTGGTACGAGTTGAGAGTGTTCGAACCACGAGAGTGGTGAGAACTTTGTAGATCCTTAATGCACGTATCGTATGCGCCTATCGCGAGAGCGGGGTTAATGTGATACGTTAGATTCATGATGTCCAAACACATGAATTCACTTTCCAGATGCTATAAATCCCCAATTAAACCAATGCAACGTAAGAGTCCTAGCCTAGTGTCGACATCCAACGGTCCTAGTGACGAGTCCCAAGCCCTAATCTTTTGTATTTTATTTATTTCTTTCTTTGTGTGGACCCCTTTGTTTGCGATATCGAGTGACACGACTTTCGCATCCACCATCATTACGACACTCCATACTCCACATTCACCAATAAACCCGCAAGTCTAACTCAACCTAGGAGTAGATAGGTAGTATAGCACCGCTTTCCCGTGTTCAATACCCGCTTGCCACTATACCGTACACTTGCGGTAAACGACATCGTTTCGGAGTCAATTCTGGCTCGATCAAACGCCCCTTTTCCAGGTATCATTAATTTTTCTGTTATTTGTGCAGGTCCTGCAAAGTTCCAGTGAAGCCAACATAGAGCAAATAGAGAATTTCATAAAAGGGATAAATTTATTCATCCTTTGAAAAGGGGGTACAAAAGCATAACAAAAGATAACTACTAGTCTTTATTTCTAAACAAGAAGAATGCAACTAAACAATAGAAACACACTTTTCTTACTAATCCTTGTCTCAGAAATCAGCAATCTCCACTGGGAATTCCGACTTATTGAAAGCTGGAACCTTCTCATACTCTGGTTCAGTTTCTGTTGAGAAAACATTTGAAAGGATAAAGTAAACGATATTTACAATAAACAACAATTATAACTTTCATGCAACCCTAGTCCTAAACAACCAACAACACTAAACACCAGACTGAACCTTTCTAGCCAATACATTCCAATATTTTATTATGCTCATAATGTAAAGGGAAAGAGCGAGCTAAAGAACAACCTCGGGTTTCACAGGCGGGCTCGCATGTGTCCTAAATTTATTGGTCCAAGATATTATCAAGGGACCCAGTCAAGTCATTCAGTTCTGTCGATGAGCGTAGTCTCCGCCACTCTTTCTAACTTTAATTATGAGTTCCCAACCCTATGGCATTCTAACTATCTATTTCAATTGTTCACTAATTCTATACTTTATAAACTTCGTAGGAAGAAAAGTGCACAAAACTAATATGTCGTTAGAAACAAGTCCAATGTAACATTATTTCACAAATACTGAATAATTGCACAATTCTAACAAGTTTATTTGCTAACTGTAACAATTCCATACATCAATTTCTACGGTGAAGGAAACTATATTTAATATGTTCTAAAACAGTTCTAAAGTAATTAATTCATTCAAACATTAAAACTAAAATGAAATTGTTTATAAAATGAAATAATTTAATTATAGGATCAGATTCGTATTTATTGGCATCCATGAGGGGTTCTAGGTCTACCTAGCTCAGGGAAAGTCTCCTCAAATTCTGAAATAAAGGCAGCAATCCCTTTCTTTAAAATCCCACAAAGAGTCCACATGCAACCGTACCAATAAAGAATCAGCCACATATAAAGGACACGTTATAAGATTCAGTCGCAATTTAATCTAATCTGAATAATAAACTATACAGAGTCGAGCCCTAAGGCCCCAAGAACACAAGTGGCAGTAAGTATAGTAAAAGAGCAGCCATCAGTCCAAGAAAACCAAACAAAGGGGCTGAAAACAGCCACATCAACTTTTACAGAAAAGGAAATGTGCATAACCGAACCCCTCTGTTGAGGGAGACTCCCGGCGGCAAACCCTAGAACCCCAAAGGCCCTAAAACAATTGTACGGGGCTGCGGCGAAGTTGCCGCCTCGCCCTAAAGATGCCATACAATCAAAAGGGAGGAGAATCCCTTCATATGAACTCGAATCATCATCTCATATTCCCCAAAATTTCCGAAAACCCTAGTCTTTCACAAATCGAAATGAATGAAGGAAATAATTGAGGTTCAAAGCACATAAGGTTTACCGATTGCGCAGAAAAATCAAATCGAAAGAATCCCAGAAACCAGAGAATAATCCGCACCTAAACAGAAGCTTAATTGAAGAACTTGAAGAGAGAATCAATTTTTTTTTCGCAAGAGAGAAACCCGAAAAACCATAGCGTATAAATAGAAGAGAGAGAGAGAGAGCTAGGGAGAGATCTTATCGGGGTCGGAAATCCCGAAGAAGAGGGCGCAGATCACGGCTAGGGTTTCGAAATCCCTGGCGACGACGACGTCGTCCGCTGCTTCATCGCGTACGTGAGGAAAGAGGGCATCGGTTCGGATGAGGGAAATTAGAGAACGGGTAAAAGAAATAATGAGAGGGGAGAGAGAGAGTTAGTGGAGGGGGAAGTCATTAAATGGATTGGGCCGTGAGTGGGCCTGGGTTCTTTTTTAAAAAATGAATCGTTACACTTGTATAGAACACAATAATGTATATTGTCTCACCGAGTATCCAACAATCTCTTCACGAACCACTTTTGGTATGACTGGTAAGATTTGTCGGAAGTCCCCATTAAGAACAACAGTAATACCATCAAATGTTGTGTTTTTATCATAAATATATCATAAATAATGAGAGGGGAGAGAGAGAGTTAGTGTAGGGGGAAGTCATTAAATGGATTGGCCGTGAGTGGGCCTGGGTTCTTTTTAAAAAAAATGAATCGTTACGCTTGTATAGAACACAATAATGTAGATTGTCTCAATGAGTATCCAACAATCTCTTCTCGAACCACTTTTGGTATGACTGGTAAGATTTGTCGGAAGTCCCCATTAAGAACAACAGTAATACCATCAAATGTTGTGTTTTTATCATAAATATATTTTAAAGGTCGATCCACAGCCTCAACACAAAGCCGATATTGCTTAGAAACTTCATCCAATATTATCAATTTTGCTTTTCTGAATAATTTGCATGTATGGATTCTTTTTAAAAAAAAATGAATCGTTACACTTGTATAGAACACAATAATGTAGATTGTCTCAATGAGGATCCAACAATCTCTTCTCGAACCACTTTTGGTAATGACTGGTAAGATTTGTCGGAAGTTCCCATTAAGAACAGTAATACCATCAAATGTTGTGTTTTATCATAAATATATTTTAAAGATCGATCCACAGCATCAACACAATGCCGATATTGCATAGAAACTTCATCCCATATTATCAATTTTACTTTTCTGAATAATTTGCATGTATGGATTGCTTACTAATATTACAAATTGAATTATCAAGTACATCTAGCGGGTACAAAATGTCGCCTCAACACAATGTCGTTACATACGAACTTCATCCCATATTATCAATTTTGATTTTCTGAATAATTGTGCATGTATGAATTGTTTACTAAAATTACAAATTGAATTATCAAGCACATCTAATGAGATACGGAATGTTGAATGTACAGTGCGACATCCGATAAATAGCAATGATGCAATACCAGATGATGCAACGGTAATAACTATATTTCCAAAACTACGCAACGTTGTTGATATTGCATTGTACAAAAAAGTCTTTCCAATTCCAGCACCTTCGCTCAAGAAAAATATAGTATCTTTATTTTCAAATACGGATGAAATAATGGCTGAATAAGCATTGCGCTATGCATCATTGAGGCAATCAACAGCTTTTAATACATCCAATTGTTTCGTTTTATTTATGAGTTCCACATGTTCATGCAATATTACCAACAATTGAATTCCAATCTCCCGTAGGAAGTAGCATTAGTGAAAAGTTAGCTAAACACTTACCAGACTCCTCAAGCAATTTATTGAGAAGGAATAAGCCATAATCTTCAAGTAGGCATTGAGTTGGGGTAGAAATTGCAAATGAAGTATGGATTTTATATGGAAGATCGTTACAAATTGCAAGTGTGTTAATCGACGAACATTCGATAAGAATAACATTAAACAGTTTTAGTAATTAATATCCTATTTTTATAATTGAAGCCTCGTAAAGACATTGTTTCCATTCCGAATCATCTTCAAGAAGACCTCTTACAACACATGTTGCTTTGAATATACAATACTAAATATTATTGACTGTGCGAAATTTTCCCTTGGTGTTGGCCCTTTAACAACTATTAGTAGCAACCATAGATAAAATCGCTCACCTAAATTAGGTGATGCAAAATACATTCTGCCAATTTCATATTCCGATTGTCTTGGAGTACATACCTTTGTTGATGGATTCCACACAAAATTTTGAGGAAATTCTCGATATGTAAGATCATTTACAGACTCATGTAAAGCACAACATGAAAAAAAAATCAGTCAAAGTTGTCTTCTCATTTTCAGCTCTAGATCTTATTGTATCAGGATCTTCATCTGGATCAAAAATATCATGGTGTTGCCCTGTTAAAGAAAGTACCAATCTTTGAACTGATGGAAACTTTTGATGTAAAGGATGCTCAAATATTCGCCAAGCTGCCTCAGGTGGTCCAACGTATCTAGCATCAAGGTACTGTTGAATCTCATCTACTGCGCCCAGCACCATTGTCATCACATCCTCACCTTTATAAGTGTACTTATATTTGACGCATCTTAACCCAACACCAACTTCGGCATTAATATGATAGTTAAAGCATCGTGAGAGATACATGTTGTATGGAACATCTCGATTATCAACCTAATATCCCCTTACAGTATATAGATTTTTACGACGATGCTATGTACGATATCCATCATGATCCATGATTGTTGAATCTGCATAAGTTCTAGGATACTTCTTAGTATATTTACCATTTTCCATACATGAAGCATTTGGATTTCGAGCATCACATGGTCTGTGTACCATACATTTTTCACGGTATAGAATATGCATAATCTTGATTAGGATCAGGAAATTCAGCACAAATAATGATATCCACTTGATCACATGTATGAATCGTATCTGGACCACGAAAAAGAAAAGAGTGGAAGCCCTCTTTTCTGAAATTCAATTTTGAAGACATGTGTTACTTTCTTTCCAAATGCATTATTAACATCAATCTCCTTCATCAAAGACTTTCTTTTTAACTCAAAAACACGTGAAACCAAATCTAGACGTGAACTAAAGCTGGACGATTGATAGTAGAGCCCAAGTAATTGCAGGCCATTTTGGATTTGCATCATGGTAAGAAAAATATCTGGGTATGGGTTATACCGTGTGATATCCATCGAGACTTGAAAGATTTTAAACATGTGACGTGTACTTCCAGTGATAGATAATGGAAGTACCATGCACTGACCAATTTAGTTACCTCTGACATATGCATCGATATATGCCAGATCCTGATATAGTTCTGAACGGAGTTTTTCGCCGATTAAGTTTGATGAATGTGAAACGATTTTACTCAGATGCTATCCAAGCATCAACTATGAACTCTTGTAATAATTTTCCAGCTCTCAAAATTGAAGAATACTCATTATGTCTTTCAAACAAACGATAGCTATAAAACTTACACATGGTAAGGCATCTACTTGAATATTGATTTTGAACATGATGCATCAACTATGAACTCTTGTAATAATTTTCCAGCTCTCAAAATTGAAGAATACTCATTATGTCTTTCAAACAAACGGTAGCTATAAAACTCACACATGGTAAGGCATCTACTTGAGTATTGATTTTGAACATGATCCTACTGCTTCAAATCAGGTTCACATCCAAGCTGACCATGAGGAAATAATAAGATGCAGTGTAATGGTAAGTATGCAGGATGAGCCTATTGATTTGCATTGGTTGATTATTTCATCGTAGATGTAACACATCTCGCATCCCAGAAGGTTAATAACCATCAAATACTGTAATCTCATCTACGGTTAGGAGGTTATAACAGCAACGATCCTTTTTTGAATTGTAATGCAGATATACAGATAGATCATGACCAGCTAATCTGCTTGAGTTAAAGCAGAATAAACTTGACAATATAGACAGATAAATGTGTTTATGCCTGATAAACAATTTTGAATAATTTGTAAAACATCCTTTCACAAATGAGGGTTTCTATTACTTCGAAACTCAATAGCAGAATCCCGATCATATATGTAAAGTTGACAATAACTTGATGTTTGATTCAATTGTAGCAGAAGTGATACTGTTCGATGGCGTAATTCTCCACGAATATTAAATATTGCCGGGCATTTGCCAGAAATCAATCTTTGATCCAATGTAGCACCAAGACTGGTAAATGCATTAGCTGCATTACACTCCCGAGTATACTTTTGAAATGACTTTGATTGCTCACTGTTACCATCGTATAATTCTCAAAGTGCTGGAGGTGATTCGATAAGTGTATCTAATTTTACTTTTCCTTGAAGACAACATGTTCCAAAAAGATGTGTTGTCAAAATTGACTACGCAACTGTTCATCCAACAAATGTAAGGTGAACAATGAGGGCACGGAATGTTCATTAATCTAAGATAGTGCCAAACAATCTCCACCTATGTTGGTGGACCAACTCTCGTTGAGTTGGCCTATATAGTAACAGCGAAGCTGAGCCCTCATCTTCTTGTTCAACAAGAGATGTTAATGCATGTGTTATTTGAGGTATATCAAACATGCTGTCAGGAGTCATATATCGAGGTTTATTTCTTTGTTCTTGTTCTTGTTCTCTCCTTCTGCAGTGAGCTAAAGACCTATCCAAATAAAACCCAAAACTAAATACAATTAAATTACACTAGAGTAGATTAGATTTTATGTATAGTCAAGTAGATAATAACCTGACAAATGGTTCAACATCTTGTTCATAAATGTATCATTGCACGCGGCTGATCTTTCATCTTCATGTTCAGTTGGAGAAGTTGTTAATGCAGGTGTTATTTGAGATATAACAAGTATATTGTTAAGAGTCATATCATAAGATATACTTCTTTGTTCGTGTTTTTGTTCTCTCCGTCTGCATTGAGCTAAAGCTAAATTAAACCCAAAAACCAAATATAATCAAATTAGGTTAGAATAGATGTCAAGTGAATAATAACCTGGCAGATGGGTCAGCTTCTTCTTCAGAAATTGTATCATTGTGAGTCCTTAAATTTTTCCATCGTTGCAAGGCTGCATGCGACGATGGTTTGATGGTGAAGAACCAAACACATGTTTTCATTATTGTCTTGTCTCTTCAGTGATGCCAATATTCTTTTTGGTAAGCCACTATAAACAGATGCCAAAATTGAGTGTATAGTATATGTTTGATTAATGATGGTAAATCAAGTATATAATACATTGCTTTCTATTAACAAAATCTATACCGGTCGCATGTTGGTGTGAAGCAAATGGGTATGCTTAAATATTTAGGTTGGTCAAATAATGCCAACGTACAACTAAATCATTTAAACTAACTGTTAAAATAATATTACAATCCAAATGGTAACAAATATGTATGCAAGACAACCTTAATCATGTACAATACTAAACAAATATGTATGCAAGACCGCCCTCCTCTACTTCTCCGTGCAATCCGTACGGGCTAAATTAAACAGAGAATTAATAAACAGAGTAAGAATTAAACAGAGGAAAAATGTGTGCAAGACCACCCTCCACTCCCGCTACAGCTGTTCCTGTCGCCGGAGCCATCGCTCCCTGATTCTTGTCCCCGATTACAAACCTACGTTGCAGATTCCCACCGATGAAAATCATCATCATCAAGGTGAGGGCTACGGTTCTTGATGTTTTTTGCATAATTTTTTGGGTGATGTAGTTGTTGATGAGCTCGTTCAAAATGTTTGAAAAAATTGATTTTTTGGAATTTTTGTTAATACAGCCTTAATGTTACAATCTATGATTGACGACGGAAAACCATCGCTCTCGCATAAAATGGATTGATGATTCTGTGAAAGGTGAGAGGAACATCTACGAGTATATATGTGTTGTATTTTGGGGAAATGGTGATTAGCTTCTAAATGAGCTAACCCCTCATATATATAATATCCCTTGATTTGCTTTACACACACACCCTAATACAAATAACACTCAATACTCCCCCTCAAGATGAGCAAAAGATATTTATCATGCCCATCTTGTTACAAGCATCCTCTACTCCTTTAGAGTTTAACCCCTTCGTAAGGCAATCTGCTAATTGCTGTCCAGCGGTAATATAGGAGATCTCCAACTGCTTCTTATCCAGTCTCTCTTTAATGAAGAACCTGTCAATCTCTATGTGCTTCGTTCTATCATGTTGCACTGAGTTGTTGGCAATATTAATTGCTGACTTGTTATCACACAACAACCGCAATGGTCCTTCTCTCAGCAGGTGTAGCTCATGTAGGAGTGATCTCAACCAGATCATCTCATAGGTACTAAGCACCATAGCACGATACTCTGCCTCTGCAGTGGAACGAGCCACCAAATCCTGCTTCTTGCTGCGCCAAGAGACCAAATTGCCCCCAACAAACACACAGTAGCCCGAGGTCGATCTCCTATCATCTAGGCAACTGGCCCAATCTGCATCACAGTAGCCTGTCACATTCATGTGACCATGACTACCAAATAATATGCCTTTTCCTGGACTATTCTTCAGATACCTCAGTATCCTGAAGACTGCCTCCATATGTCCAGTCCTAGGATCATGCATGTATCTACTTACCACACTGATAGCATATGCAATTTCAGGTCTAGTATGGCATAAGTAGATAAGGCGTCCAACAAGTCTCTGGTACCTTTCTTTGTCTACTGGCTCCCCTGATTGTGAATGCAACCTATGATTCTGATCAATAGGAGTGACTGCTGGACGACATCCTAACATACATGTCTCAGCCAGTAAATCCAGGGCATACTTCCTCTGTGAGAGAACTATACCCTTCCTGGACCTGGCAATCTCCAGTCCAAGAAAATACCCCAACTGTCCAAGGTCCTTGACCTCAAACTCTCTCGTCAGCCTCACCTTCAAGTGAGAGATTCCCTCCTCATCATCTCCAGTGATAATAATATCATCAACATACACAGCCAAAAGAGTAATCCGATGTCCTGTATGTCTATAGAATACAGTATGATCACCATTACTCTGCTTGTAGCCCATAGTGATGACTGCACGCCTGAACCTGTCAAACCATGCCCTTGGAGATTGCTTCAGCCCATACAAGGACTTGTCCAGTCTACACACCTTTCCCACCGTCTGTTGTGTGCCAAAGCCAGGTGAGACCTCCATGTATACCTCCTCCTGTAAGTCTCCATGCAAGAAGGCATTTTTTACATCCAACTGATGCAATTTCCATCCAAAATTCGCTGCACAGGATATCAGTACTCTCACAGTACTCATCTTTGCCACTGGGGCAAATGTCTCATCATAATCAATCCCATAAGTCTGACTGTATCCCTTGGCAACCAGCCTTGCCTTATACCTGTCCACCTTCCCTTCTGAAGTTTGCTTTATTGTGAATACCCACTTGCAGCCCACAACTTTCTTCCCTGCTGGAAGTGAGACAAGTCTCCATGTCTTGTTCTTCTCCAGTGCCTCAAGTTCTTCGAGCATTGCTTTCTTCCACTGGGAATGTTGCTTTGCCACTCGCCAATCACTTGGTATAGGGATAGACTGTAAGGATGCAATGATAGCCCTATATGCAGGTGTAAGAGAGGCATAGGAGACATGATTAGCAATATCAGTCTCATATCCATACCGTACAGGAGGCCTGCCGGCATTGATACGAGGCTCCCTACGAGATGCAAGTGGAAGATCTAAACTAGAGGAAGGCAAAGAAAGGTTACCATCCGTGATAGGAGAGGAAGGCAGTAAGGAAGTCGGGACTCGAGCAGGCGTGATAGACTGATCAATCTCGACATGTGGCAGTGGAGCTAGTGGTTCTCCAGTGGGGAAGATGACTTCTTGTTGTTCTCCATCGCCATGACTATCCTTCTGTCTCCTGCTATATTTCCTGCCGTACAACCTGTCTTCCTCCTCCTCCACCAATGTCCTTTCTTCCTCCCTGCTATCAGGACCAGTACCTGTAGGCCTGACAGGACACGGTATAAGTCCAACCACTACCCTCCTGTCATCAGTCTCCCCCTCTCGACCAGCTCCTCCTGTGCTTGGAGAGGCCCCAGTATCAAATACTGATGTAGAATCTGTCAGTCCTCCATAAAAGGGTTCAGTCTCCCTGAACGTCACATCCATGCTCACAAACAACCTTCTTTCTGAGGGACTCCAACACCTATAGCCTTTCTGATGTGAAGGATACCCAACAAATATGCATTTAATTGCCTGAGCATCCAGCTTCCCCACAGAAGGTCTATGATCCCTCACAAAGCATGTGCATCCGAACACTTTTGGTGGAACTACAAAAGTGTTCTTTCCCATAAGAATCTCACATGGAGACTTCATACCAAGGATTCGTGAAGGCATCCTGTTGATAAGATATGTGGCTGTCATCACTGCTTCACTCCACAATATCTTAGGTACATTCATGGTGAGCATGAGTGACCTAGTTACCTCCAACAAGTGCCTATTTTTCCTTTCAGCAACTCCGTTCTGTTGGGGGGTGTTGGGACAAGTGGTTTGATGAGTTATCCCACTCTCAGATAGGTAAGATGCAAACTCCCTGTTTACATACTCTGTCCCATTATCCGTTCTCAAGACACGGATCTTGGCCTCATACACATTTCTGACACTTCTATGGAAGTCCTGAAAACACTTCAACGCTTCACCTTTGTTTTTCATCATATAAAGCCATGTCATCCGAGAATGACAATCTATGAAGGTGATAAACCACCTGAACCCACTTACTGAAGTCACTGGGCAGGGCCCCCAAACATCTGAGTGAATAAGATGAAATTTCTCTACACTCCTCATCCCTACACTAGGATATGACGTCCTAGTGTGTTTCCCAAATTCACACGCATCACATTTCAAATTCATTTCATTCACTCTATTCAAAACATCGGGATACATTTTACTCAAAATATCAAAAGGCAAGTGTCCCAACTGACAATGTAACAAAAGTACATCCCTTTCCTTCTCTCCACCAACGACAGCCAGTGCAGCATCCCCACTAGCTCTGTCAAGGTACCACAGTCCATCACGCCTGACGCCAGTCCCATGCCTCCTCCCAGTCTTCCTTTCCTGCAACACACAATGAGTGGAGTCAAAAGTAATGCTACAGTCGAGATCATCAACAATAGAACCAACAGATAAGAGGTTGACTGGAAATGATGGGACGTGAAGGACTGAAGTAAGGCGTATGGAGGGAGTGCACTGAATAGTATCAATCCCTCTAATGGGTTGGGATGTACCATCAGCTGTCTGAACGGTTTCATGAATGGTATGTGGTTTATATGTGGAAAATTGTCTATATGCTCCTGACACATGACTAGATGCACCTGAGTCAATGATCCACTCTATATGATCTCTACATGAAAGGGCTAATCGGTTACCTGAGCCTGTGTGAGCGAAGTGGGCAAAGTTACCGAATGGCGAGGCAATATCCCCAGTCTGGTCTGCATGACTCTCTGAGCTCTCAGTAGTAGACCTGGACTGTCTCCGCTGCTCTAGATCTGACGCCTCAGCTGGCGTGGCCTCGATCATCACTGTCTCCTGTCGTCCGTCAGCGGTAGCAAAGTTGGCCCGTGGGCCCCCGCGACCTCGTCCACGGCCTCCACGGCCCCAACGACCTCCTCCTCTGCCTCCTGTGCCACGTCCTCGTCCACTGCCCTTCTGTGGGCAGTTAAAGCTCAGGTGCCCCTTCACCCCACATGTGTAGCACTCTCGATCCTCGCTCACTGCTGCCACTGCCGGTACAGCCAGTGCAGCCCGAGTGACCTGAATACCCTCATCATTCATAACCCTCAATCTGGTCTCCTCCTGTGCCATTGCAGCTATGGCCTCCTCGAGAGATGGGATGGAGGATAAGTGGCACATACTCGCTCTCCTGGCCTCAAAATCTCCACTCAGGTTCCTCAGAAAATGGGTGACACGCCTACGCTCCACCCACTTCCTGTGTATCGCAGCGCTCCTAGTATCAGGCAGATCAATAGGGTCATAGTGGTCCAACTATGACCACAGCCTTTTCAACTCCGCAGAGTAGGCTAGAATAGACATCTCCCTCTGCTTCAAGGTGTCGACCTTGCCCTGAACCTCCATCATAAGCATCACATTCCCTGCTCCAGAATACATTTTCTCCACCATACTCCATATCCCCGCAGCACTCTCTATGGCCTCCACCATCCCAGCAATGGGTGGAACCATCGAAGTCATCAACCAAGCAGCCACCAGTGAGTTGGTGGTGCTCCAGACTCTCCAATCATCCCCCTCCTTATCCACCGGTTCCTTACATGAACCCAGAATGACGCCTTCTAACCCCTTCGACTTCAGGATGAGAAGTACCCTCCTGGACCAACTGAGGTAATTCTTGGTCCCTTCCAATTTCACATCATTGGGCATCAATTCCAGCTTCTGCACAGGACGTGAAGGCGTCGATCCACTCGAGGATCCCAACTCCTTCGAAGAAAGCAGCTTCGTTATCTCCACAATGAAAGCCTTCATGTCAGCGGAGGTAAGATTGTCCACCATCTCTCCTCAGATCCGCAGATCTCTCCCTTCTCCCTCCTTAGATCCGCAGATCTACTTCTCCTCTTCTTCTTCTAGGGCATACCCTAACCGTAAATCTATGGAGTCCTTTTCATGACTCTACCATAGATCTAGGGTTAGGGTTTTGTGGGTTTTCTTTGTAGCTAGTTAGGGTTTTGTGGGGTTAGAAGAGGACTTGGAAGAGAGGGGATCACGAGGCGTGGAGAGGCAGCAGCAGGATCCGGCGGCGGCGCAGCAGCAGCCGGCGGCACGCGGCGGCGCAGCAGCAGCCGGCGGCGCGCGGCGGCGGCGGCTAGCGCAGGCGCAGGCGCAGGCGGCGGATGCGGGTCCTGCTGCGGGAGAGGGTAGGCGGGTGAGGGGCTACGGGTGATGCGGGGGGGAGGCGGGATACCGAGGGGGAGGCGGGAGGAGTTTAGGGTTTAGGCGGGTGGAGGCGCAGGTGGAGGCGGGTGGGTTTAGGGTTTAGGCTCTGATACCATGTTGTATTTTGGGGAAATGGTGATTAGCTTCTAAATGAGCTAACCCCTCATATATATAATATCCCTTGATTTGCTTTACACACACACCCTAATACAAATAACACTCAATAATATGCATGCAAGAGTAGCTGTATTATGTACAATATGTTGAGGAATGTATGCCCTCAGATCATTTGTATTTGATGCAAATGATAATTTTAAGCTTAGATATGGACTATTTTGCATATGATGCAAAAGGTGTTTAATGTGTCTTAAATTGTTTAAAACAATATTTAAATATAATAAACGCGAGGAAAAGCTTACCTATAGGACAGGAATGTCCCGGTGTAAACGCAGGTTCAAACCGCGCTCAAATCGGAGTTCAAAAGAGCCCAGTAAGTCTATTTAAAAGTGTTTTAAATAGAAGCACAAAATCAGGCCCAAAGAATAAATCCAAATGCTTTAATTGTTAAAGCAATTTTTTTAAACATTAATATTTAGTAAATTATTTAAAAACAGTTTTAAATAAGTTTACTTTAAATATTTAAAAAAAGGGAAAGTGGGCAGCTGGCGCCCCTGATTGGGCGCAGCGCCCAAAGGGCCGCTGCAAGCAGCGCCCCAGAATTTGGGGCGCTGCTTGCAGCACCCCTGTTGGGGCGCGTGTGTCAGCACGTGCCCGTTGGGGCGCGTGCTGCATGCGCCCCAATTGGGGTTGTGCATCAATTACAGCAACGGGGTCCACTTGTGGGCCCCAGTCTAGGGTTTCGAACCCTAGCACAAATTTCTGCTGACAGCTGCTTGTATTTGCGAAATACAATTTTTGGGCTGATCTTTGGGCAATTGTTTAAGGGGTCAAATGGACTCGAATTGACGCACCATTTTTTCCTACGCGTTCACTGTTGAACGCCCTTCTATTTGATAGGTTGTATCAATCGTGAAGCTCAACGATGAGTGAGTTAAAATTCATGGAAGTTTGGCCTTTTGTTAAGGCAAACTAACTTGATTTATTTTAACTCTAAACTTTAGTCCCACATCGGAAGGGGAGTAAAGGGGAGGGGTCAGCCGCTTATATAAATAGGGGTCTGCTCTCCTCCTCTAAACTCGTCCCAAGTTCTAGATCTGAGCGGCTCCCAAAAACGTTGGAGCACGCTCGGATCTAGGCTTAAATTAAATATTCTCTTCTCCCTATAATTTCTGCCTTACTCCTTAAGGGCTCTAGCAAAGCCACGAAGGGGTTCGGATCCGATCCGAAATCTTGGCAAAGGTTCACACTCGGGTGAAACTTTCTTCGGCGCGTGGTTGGCTCGACGACAAGAGGATTGCTCGCCTTGGAACGCGGAGCGGTTCGAGAAGCGGTTCGGCGCGGGACGGGGAGCGGCTCGGAAGACGGTGCAGTACACCTTGCCTGTACCAAGGCAAGGTTCCGGGTATGTGAATTTTAATTAGCTTTCTTTTAATTTAATCGCAGTAGTTAGATCCTTCTTGGGGTGGTCAAATCCACGCCAAGCCGGCAAAGATCCTGGCTAAGGGTCTTGAACCTTAGTGCTTCGTTAAAATAGTTTAACGAATCTGATTTTTCCGCTGCATTCTTTTCTCTCTATAGTCCGTCCGACTTAGGACGGGCATAGATTTGTGCCACGAGGGTCTATAAAACCCAACATTGATATCAGAGCCTTGTTTGCATGATCTAGGACTGCGATTAAATTATTTGAAATGCTTTTTAAATGAATTTTTTAAAAATGTTTTAAATTTATGAGATATTTTTTAAAATGATTTTAAATGCTTTAAAATTTTATGCGATAAAAATTTTAAAAGTAGCATGCAAATTTTATGATCCTTTTAAAACAAGTTTTTGAAACTGTTATTTTTATGAGATAAAAATAAAATGTTTTAAAATCATAATTTTAAATTTCAGAATGCATGCTAATGATTTATTAGATAAATATTTTTCTATTTAAATTGTTAAATAGTTGGACACTTATTTTATGTGTTAAAATTAGTGTTGTTTATGATTAATGGCTATGTTATTCTTGTCCCTCATTTGATAACACAAGACAACCCTGTTAGGTTAGCCATTAAGAACTCGTTAAAATTTATGAAATGAATTTTAATGACATGCTATGGATTTATTAACAACCTTTTTGAGACTTAATTCCTGATTAGGGTAGTCCCTTTAACGACGATTATTATTTTAATCGTTATAATAATAATTCTTATTAAAAGACTACGCTTAAAGCGTTGTAAACGAATTTATTAAAATCCTAATAACGATTAGGATAGCACGTGAACCTTATAGTTGATAAGGATTTAATAAAAGTTATTAACAAATCCTAAAATTTTGAATTTAAGGATTCAACTAGTTGATAGGATTAATTAGTTGTTAATAAAAGCCTTTTAGTCTATGGCACGCATATAAAAATGACAAGCTTCATTCAATGGACCATGATCCAGACAATGTGCTTGGCTAAGTTTGTTGGATCACCCTAGTTAGTCTAAGGGATAAGTGATCCTGGCTTAGTCAATTCCATGGTTGTGTTCCGCTGGACCGCAATGACGCGAATCATGATTGTATGATACCCTAGACTATATCTAAGTCAAATATGTTAATAATCTTCTTCAAGATTAGCCATAGCCCTCCTTGTTTTAGGGGTTGACAACTATAGGACCCGTGTTCCAGTTGTTAAGCTACACTCAAACTGTGACATGGCAACCTTGTAGGAACCAACTTCTTAAATACATATGATGAAATCTTGACTTGACCCAAACCGTCGTGTCGTAAATACACTGAGCACCGACGTAAGTTAAGCCAATGATGTAGTCTGGCTAGACTTGACCCAACCCGTCGTGTCGTGAATACACCGAGCGCCGGGGTAAGTTGAGTCTATGATGTAGTCTAGTCCTGACCCAAACCGCGTCGTCGTGAATACACCGAGCGCTGGCATAAGTTAGGCTAGACACGAAAACAAGGGTCCGACTAGACTAGACATTGTGATTTGGATGAGCACACCCATGATCACAAATGGCTATGGGTAAACACCAATAAGGAAGTCATATCTGATATGATTGATGAAGAGTCATCTACCGATTGCAGAGTCAAGCAATTTGTTGAGCTACACTCAAGGTTGTTAGGCTCAGGGTGATTGGATCTCTTACCCATTAATTTAATTTGATTAAATCATTCATTATTAAGGCTTAGAATGATCGCAAAATTACTAGGAGGATATAGATAGATAAAAGCCATTCTACATATATTTAAAAACCTGAACATATGCTAAACTATGGTAAGTTCTAAGTTTATAGACGGTATCCAAACATAATATTCTAAAAGAATAAGCTAACTGGTCATATAGGTTGATTAATGTAATATCAAGTTAAATTCTGATCGATAGTATAAACTATATTCTCATTGACATTAAAATGACCTTCTTAAGGACAGACTTAAGAAATATGATTTCATTAAAGTTCTGAGTCCAACAAAATAAATGCACGCTACATGTCACTCGCCTCTATATGAGGCAGCTCAAACATATCGATGTTCAATAGCAAGTTTCTCCATACAATTTGTTGAGCTACACTCAAGGTTGTAAGGAAAACAGGTTCGATCCGTAAGGTTCGAAAATTCAATCAAACTGTTTGAATCGAATATGAGTGCATAAGCGGTGCAAGACTATGTATCCCAACCGGATCTTGAGTCGAGCAACTTGTTGAGCTACACTCAAGGTTGCAAAGCTCAGGCCTTTGGATACATGAGATGCTTGCATAGCTATTTAAATTTTTCGTTGAGACGTTTAATATCTAAATGAGATTTAGAAAAGGAAGAAGGCATTAAAGAAAAGTCAAATTGAGAAGGATGGTTTTATTTATCATTAGTAAAGGCATAAATAGGATGGACTGAAAATGTAACATATTTGATGTCACGATTTCAGAATAATTGTTATATAAAAGACGTCTAACACATTTTGACGAATGTCGTCACCTTGCTTCTGAAGCAATGTTTTGTGATTAGTAATTTGTAATAACTATAATATATTAATTGTTACTATATGAATACGCAAGATAGTAATTAACTTATATGGCAAAATAGACTGAGCCGTACCAAAGAGACTAAGCTTCACAAGTCACATAAAGAGGGGTCTGACCTCTTGTATTATGAAGTCTACGGACACTTGTGAACCTTATTCTCAAAGGTATGATGGCCGAAACTCCTTCTGTAAGACAGTGGAAGAATGAGTTGTTGAACTCACAGTCTCGTACATACTGATGTACCCGGACACGAGTCTAAGTTAGCCATAATAAGTTGTTCTTATTATTATTACGACATGTGTTCTTGATGAAACACAACTCTGATAAAATAGAGAACAAAAACACAGAAGTATTTGAACTGATTCGATTAGATCGAAAAGTCGAATACTTAGCTGTATAAATCTTGCATAAATAAAAGAAAATGTGATTTTCTCTCAGGTTAAGTCTCTTAACATATTGGATGTGTTTGAGAGCATGAATCATATTTTGTTAGACATAATGTGATTCATGGCAAGTTGACTCTGAGTTACGATCCTCCCTCTGGGTTAAGTCCCATATTATAATGCCTTGATTCTTGATAAGGTTCTGTAAGGACATTGTCAATAAGATATTCATTAAATCAATCATAAGGAAGTTATAGAATTACTCGAGTCTCGTAAGACGAAGAGTCGAGTTAGACATCATAGTCAATGATGGCTTAGTCAACTTCCAGGTTGAAATTCGGAGTAGTGACTCCGATTAATAACTTGATGTAATCACAATAGGTCCGTGCACGTAAATAAAGTATGGACTTTAGTTTACGTGCCCAAAGAAATTGTTTCTTAATATCTGCAAGTAAATCTTCAAGTTAGAAGATTGGTGCAGAACGGAAAGTAGTGAAGTACAGCTTACGTTGGTTGAGAACCTTTTCATCCTGATTCCTATAAACGGATTATGATGAAACTGTCTCGCCAGTAAATGCGTACAGATCTACGCGGACCGAACTCGGTGTAAACGCTCATGAAAACCATGAAAACTGGAGCATTCATTTATAGTTCGTTTTCTAAATATGATTTAGAAGAACGAACTTATATGAATTAGCCAGAGAGTTTTCAAGGTCGGTGGGAGCGAATAAAACACATGTGAGGCATCAAGGGGATGGAACATATTTTAATAAAGTGGTCAAAAGAGTTTGACACTTTTAAATATGAACCGTCTAAAATGACCAATAACTTGTTAAAAATTATTGTCGTAAGGTACGATGAGCTCGATGAGATCCAGGAAAATTAAATGGATTCCGAAGGACCAAAGTAAATTATTTGGATGAGATTCAAACGAATTGTCTAAGATAAACATAGAAACCCCCCTTAAGTCTAAACAGTAGACGGCTTAGCAGATCCACTCACGAAGGCTCTACCACATGAAGTCTGGAAAGACTTATGTGTAAATACGGTATGAGATACATGGATAAATGGGCCTGAGTGCAAGTGGGAGATGTTTGGAGACGTATGCCCTCAAGGCATACATCTCTATGTAATTGTACAAATATCTTGTTCAAAATAACAGTAAGCTGTTTGGTATAAATTTATCTAAGTTAATCATTATGTAGTTATCATTAGATATTAACTTAGGTAAAGTCTTGAGACTTAATGCAAGGTCAAACATGTATCGAGATGGGCATCTCGATCATGGAGAAATGTTTGACCGTCTGTAGCATAAGTCTAAAAGGGTTCGTGGTTGTAGATGTTTCGAGAAAAGGATATCGAAACATCGGATAGACCATTGTGTCTTAGTCTTCACCGTATAGCGGTGACGATGATCTCATGATCGTTTGACTTGGCAAAGCCAAAGACGAGACATAGGTACTCATTGGAGAATGAGTTCACTGAACGACCTACAAGAGTTATCATATGGTTATGACTGACAAATCTGTCAATGATAACTTTTAGTGATGATTGACAAGTTGGTCTTTGACTTGAGGTTATTGTACGAACCTGTGCGTGAACGGTCACTTAGATCACTGACCTAGCTTCGAGGCTAGGCCTGACGAAAGGTCTTTGATTGGGTGACATTTTGAAATGTGCGAGGAGAGTAATGAACAAGATAGGATTCGTCTCTCCCGGTCAATGGGAGTTAGTGTCGTAGTGTTAGTTTGGTCTTTAGTGAAAACTCTGGCCAGAGTATGTTGGAAGTTGTCCAACATTATTTGACTAAATATCGATGGAAACTAACCGGATTCGAGTTATTGGGGTTGACAGTTTGACCGCATCCTAGACTTGAATTAAACGACATAGTTTAGACGAAGAGACTATAACTGCGGAATTCATCACGGACACGGTCAGGGTGGTCCCGATAATACTCATGTCGATGATTTAACCACATAATTATGATACTGAAACAGGGACGACAACTGCTGCTCGTGGTCACTGCCGTATAGGGCTTCAAGCCCAACCTGTAGTAGGGTCAGGCTGTAGCGTCTCACACAGAGTGCGACCTTTGTCTAGCAATAGGTAGAAACATTAGGGAGAATATGCATTTGATGCAAGGGATAGAAAACTGCAAAGAGTTTGCAATTATCTTCTACATTCATGATAAATGATCCTGAGTGCAAGTGTGAGATGTTGAGGGATGTATGCCCTCAAATCATTTGTATTTGATGCAAATGATAATTTTAAGATTAGATAGGGACTATTTTGCATATGATGTAAAAGATATTTAATGTGTCTTAAATTGTTTAAGACAATATTTAAATATAATAAACACGAGGAAAAGCTTACCTGTAAGACGGGAATGTCCCGGTGTAAACGCAGGTTCAAACCGCGCTCAAATCGGAGTTCAAACGAGCCCAGTAAGTCTATTTAAGAGTGTTTTAAATAGAAGCACAAAACCACACCCAAAGAATAAATCCCAAATGCTTTAATTGTTAAAGCAATTTTTTTAAACATTAAATATTAAGTAAATTACTTAGAAACTGTTTTAAATAAGTTTACTTTAAATATTTAAAAAAATGGGAAAGGGGGCAGCTGGCACCCCTGATTGGGCGCAGCGCCCCTGTTGGGGCGCATGCTGCATGCGCCCCAATTGGGGCTGCGCATCAATTACAGCAGCGGGGCCCACTTGTGGGCCCCAGTCTAGGGTTTCAAACCCTAGCACAAATTTCTTCTGACGGCTGCTTGTATTTGCGAAATACAATTTTTGGACTGATCTTTGGGCAATTTTTGGTCTGATCTTCTGACGGCTGCTTGTATGTTACAGTAGAGCATGGGCTATGAGGGGGTCGTAATACTTAAGGGGGTCGTAATAACTGTAACATAAATAATAACGGGAACACAGTAGAGCATGGGCTATGAGGGGGGTCGTAATAATTGCATACTAAGTCTGAACAATTTAACTTTGTGCCTTGATTATTGCATTCTGTTTGCTGTGTTGAGTATGCCAATATTTTCATGATTTGGACTATCCTTTCAATGATTTACAATTCTGTATTTTTATACAACATGCGTTATAGTTTCAGATAATATGATGGGTGGATGTTTATTGTAAAATTATGCATTTTCATTACCATAATATTTATGTTGTAGGGATGGAAGGCTCTTCAAAATCAGGGCATGGGGGTGATGCATACCCGGATGGGAGTGATACAATGCATCAAATTTATGAAAATGTATATGGCACACAACGTGGATATGCAGAAAGGAGGGTGGATCCCCTTCTCAACCGACCAATTCCCATGAGGATGCCTCATATCCCCTACCACATGCATGGATACCCAGCTGGTGGGCATGGAATGACATATCCACAATATGGCAATTTCAACTTGCCAATGCAAATGCCAATGTCAATGCCATCGCATAGTGGCCATGGGTATATGAATATGCTCCAAGGGGGAGAACTACCCACTTTCAGAAGCCCATCGACTCATGGTGCCTTCGTTATGCCAACGCCACCAAGTGGCAATGAAAGAACTCCCGGCAGTGACTCCTCGAGGAAGTCGAGCCGGTGTAGCGAGGATGCCGAGGCATCGGTATCAAGTCCCAGTAAAAAGCAGAAGCAATCTTCCTCTTCTTCACAACACAACAAACTATGGAAGCCCGAGCACGATGCCACCCTTATTCCATTTCTAGCTGAACCTGCCCGGCAGGGCCTTAAAGTCGATAAGGCTTTTAAAGGGGCCGCCTTCAATGCCGCTGCAGCCGAAATCAATAACACTCATGGGACGTCGTTCACAAGTGGTAATGTGAAAAATCACATGAAAGCATTGAAGACACGTCTCAAGGATGTTTACGAGTGCATGGAAATGAGCGGGGCGGGATGGGATGCGGAGAAGAAGGTAATTGAGCTGGATCCGGAAACGTATGACACGTGTGCGGCGGTAATTACTTCTATCTTATACATAGGTTAGGTGCTAGTACATTAAATGTAGATATGAATGGTATGTTCATATATGATCTGCTAATCGTTCAGGCAAATCATCGGAAGCGCGCTTATGTGAACCAACATTTACCATGGTTTGACGATCTGGTTGTCATCATTGGGGATGACGCTGCACGGGGCTATGACACGTGTGCGGCAGTACATTAAATGTAGAATGTGAACCAACATTTACCATGGTTTGACGATCTGGTTGTCATCATTGGGGATGACGCTGCACGGGGGGATTTGTCAAGGTCCTTATTCGATAGCTTTGGTGGCCCATTTTCTGGAGGGGAAGGAGAGCCCGTAACGCCTGATCCGACACAGATTCCTACTCCACCCCACTATGTCCTTGATGACATACCCACACAAGCGTCGACAGGAGAGTGTCCACAATAGAGGAGACAAGAAATGCTACCCCACCATCGCTGGGGAAGAAGAAACAGCGGAGACGCGCCTTGAGGGAAGATCCGGATGTAATGCGGGATATAGCCAGTAATGTGAAAGAGGTCGCGGATGCTATACGGAGTATCCTCCCTCCCACTGGACCGAAACTCTTGCACAGCGTGTGTACGAGTTTACGGAGTATCCTCCCTCCCTCTTGTTGAAGTTGTTTAAAGACCTAAGCATGAATGAGCTGGCGGGGTGACAATTTTTGGCCGTGCCACAAACGGGTCGGAAGCTTATCCTTGAGGATTTAGTTGCTGAGATGGAAAGGGACTTGCATGACGCAGGTTATGAAAAAGGAGATGGCTACGGAAAGATATAAGGATGGTGGGTGGGCCCTATGGCATTTCGGTTGTGCGGGGATGAGTGGTGGTTGGGTTGGGGATGTGTTGTATGGGTTAGTGTGAAACATATTGGCATGTCTCTTTGGTGCAGTTTTTGGTGCATGTCTCCTTTTTGCTGGGTGTGATAAGAAGAAACATATGTGCATGGCTCTGTGGTTCACTTTTCTGAAACATATTTGCATGGCTGCTTGATTCAGTTTTTTGGTTCTTTTCTCAATATTAATTTTTGTGTTTATGTGATACATATGGGCATGGCTTCTTGGTGCAGGTTTTGGGGCATGGCTACTTGTTTCAGTGTGTGAGTTTCTGACACATATTTGCATGGCTGCTTGGTTCATTTTTTGGTGCGTGTCTCCATGTTGATTTTTGTGTTTATGTGATACATATGAGCATGGCACCTTGTTTCAGTGTGTGATTTTCTGACACATATGTGCATGGCTCCTTGTTTCAGGTTATGTGGTATGGATCCTTGTTTCTGCTTGTGTTTTTATCATACATATGGGTTTGGCTACTTGGTTCAGTTTTTATGGGCATTGCTCCTTGTTGATTTTTGTTTTTATGGTGCCTTCACATATGGGCATGGATCCTATTTTCAGTTTTTGTTTATGGCTCATTGTAGCTGGTTCCCTATAGCCCAATGATGAAAATAGTTATTTGATCCCTTTGTCCCTTGGTTATGCAAAAATAGTTGGTTATAGGCTTGATGGTTCCATTACCTATGAGGGGGAGATATGTGATGGAGCAACTGCTTATGACCACCATGATTTATTGATAAATTAACTTTCTTCCTGGGGGCTTATGTATCACATAAACACAAACAACAACAATGAGCCATGCCCCAAAAAACTGAACCAAGGAGCCATGCCCATATGTTTCAGCCCTATGATGATGAACATATATTGATCAATTTGTCCCTCGATTATGAAGAAAAAGTGGTATGTGGCGAGAAGGTTCATTCATAATGAGCAACCGCCTAATACATACTTAATGCTTAAAAACATGTTTGCCTGAGGGGTGAAATTTTGTAATATTCTAATTATGTGCATGTCACCTTGTTTCAGTTTTTTGGGCCATTGCTCAATGTTGCTGCTGGAGTTTTTTTTTGAGACATATGTGCATTTCTCCTTGTTTCAGTTTTTTTGGGGCATGTCTAACTGCTGCTGCTTGGGTTTTTTTGACGAAACACATGTGCATGGCACCTTGTTTCAGTTTTTTGGGCCATTCCTCAATGTTGCTGCTGGGGTTTTTTGAGACATGTGCATTTATCCTTGTTTCAGTTTTTTTGGGCCATGTCTAACTGCTGCTGCTTAGGTTTTTTGAAGAAACATATGTGCATGTCACCTTGTTTCAGTTTTTGTCAACTTGTTTCATTTTTTTGGGTCATTCCTCAATGTTGCTGCTGGGGTTTTTTGAGACATATGTGCATTTCTCCTTGTTTCAGTTTTTTGGGGCATTGCGCATTGTTGCTGCTGGGGTTTTTAAAACATATTGGGATGTCTCCTTGTTTCAGGTTTAGGGGCATGTCTAACAGCTGATGCTTGGGTTTTTTAAAGAAACATATGTGCATGTCACCTTTCTTAAATTTTTTTGGGGCCATTGGTCAATGTTGCTGCTGGGAGTTTTAATACATAAGTGCATGTCACCTTGTTTCAGTTTTTCGGGCCATTCCTCAATGTTGCTGCTTGGATTTTTTGATACATATGTGCATTTCTCCTTGTTTTAGTTTTTTGGGGCATTGCTCATTGTTGATGCTGGGGTTTGAAGAAACATCTGTGCATGTATCCTTGATTCAGTTTATTGGGGCATGGCTCATTGATGCTGCTGGTATTGTTTGAAACATATGTGCAAGGCTCTTTATTTCAGTTTTTGGGTGCATTGCTCATTGTTGATGCTGGGGTTTGAAGAAACATCTGTGCATGTATCCTTGTTTCAGTTTATTGGGGCATGGCTCATTGATCCTGCTGGTATTGTTTGAAACATATGTGCAAGGCTCTTTATTTCAGTTTTTGGGTGCATGCCTCATTGTTACTGCTGGGGTTTTTTTAAACATATGGGGATGTCTCCTTGTTTCAGGTTTAGAGGCATGTCTAACTGTTGCTGCTTGGATTTTTTGAAGAAACATATGTGCATGTCTCCTTGTTTCATTTTTTGGGGCATGGCTGATGATGCTGAAGGGGTTTTTTGAAACATATTGATGCGGCTGGAAATTAAGAGGAGGGGCGTTTTCGTAAAAGAACAAATAGGTGTGCTTTGCCTATTTAAGGGGGGTGAGCCGGCCCTAATGAGAGATGCGAAAATTGTTGAGAGAAGTTTCTTTTTATTAGTTTATCCCCTAGATTAATCCTTAGCTAGCCGTCCTTTTAAATTGTAGTTGTTATTTAGCGAGTAGTTGATTTGTAGTAGGTTTTCATATAATTTCAGATCTGAGATCCAATAAAAATCCTCTTTTTATCATCAAATCCCTAGCGAATCGCATCAATTGGTATCAGAGCACTAGATCCAGGGCGAGCACCCGATTCATGGATCTGATCGACGCATGGGTAGAGAGAAAGGAAAGGGTGTACCGTCAAATAGTGGAGGATTTGGCGGAGATCAATCGTCGCTACAAGGAGAAAGTGGCGGAGATCGACCGTCGCTATCTTTCCTCTGCAAAGACAAAGATAGATCTGAAGCCTACGGCTGTCGGCGATCCAGATCTGAAATTTTCAGATCCAGATCTGGAAATTTCAGATCCAGATCTGAAATTTTCAGATCCAGGTCTACCAGATCCGGAGCCAGATCCACCAGATCCGGAGCCAGATCTGAAGAAGTCAGGGTATAACGACGCAGATCTGTCGTCGGAGAGGGACGACCACGCGCCGCCACGACACGAAGACAGAGGGGCCGACGGGGTGATTCCAGCCCCCGACAGCCCTCTGGGAAGCCGCCGACCCCCCCAGGGAGCTCTGGGGGGCCCGGCGAACCCCCAGAGGGGCGGCCGCACCTGCCGCCCCTCCATGCGCAGGCGATCCAGATCTATCGCCTGCGCATGGAGGGGCGCACCGGCCGCACCTGGCTTCAGATCTATCGCTATCTTTCCTCTGCAAAGACAAAGATAGATCTGAAGCCTACGGCTGTCGGCGATCCAGATCTGAAATTTTCAGATCCAGATCTGGAAATTTCAGATCCAGATCTGAAATTTTCAGATCCAGGTCTACCAGATCCGGAGCCAGATCTGGAGCGTCCAGGCGTAGATCCACCAGATCCGGAGCCAGATCTGAAGAAGTCAGGGTATAATGACGCAGATCTGTCGTCGGAGAGGGACGACCACGCGCCGTCACGACACGAAGACAGAGGGGCCGGCGGGGTGATTCCAGCCCCCGGCAGCCCTCCGGGAAGCCGCCGACCCCCCAGGGAGCTCTGGGGGGCCCGGCGAACCCCCAGAGGGGTGGGGGAGGGCCGCCAGGCCCCCGAGAGGGGCAGCCGCACCTGCCGCCCCTCCATGCGCAGGCGGCGGCCCCAGGGAGCACCGCCTGGGGGGCGCCGACCCATTTTCAGGGCCGGCCGCCCCCGGCGACGCCCTGGGGGGCTTCGGCCGACCCCAGGGGGGATCCCGAGGGCCGACGGACCTCTTGGGGGCCCCACCGACCTTCCAGGACGACTGACAGGCTTTTTTCGAGGATTTCCAGGCCCCCGAAGGCCCCGCACGAAGTCCGTGGAGCACAATTTTCAGGATTTCAGCCATCTATGGAGCCCGGGGAAGGATTCCAGCAGTGCATCGATGACGACGACCATCCAAAGTACTTGTGGGGGCCCGAAGACGTTTTTTTGAACCCGCCTTGGCCCGACGATATTTCTCCGGACGTCGTTGAAAGCGGTGGGGACCACTCTCATTCGTTTGACCCGGGAGGAGTGCAATCGACCGGGTAGGACGAATGGCCCACAGACATCATGCACAACCTTGAGGACAAGGTGGATTTTCAGGGACGGAGTAGTGATGCGGCTGGAAATTAAGAGGAGGGGCGTTTGCGTAAAAGAACAAATAGGTGTGCTTTGCCTATTTAAGGGGGGTGAGTCGGCCATAATGGGAGATGCGAAAATTGTTGAGAGAAGTTTCTTTTTATTAGTTTATCCCCTAGATTAATCCTTAGCTAGTCGTCCTTTTAAATTGTAGTTATTTAACGAGTAGTTGATTTGTAAGGGGATCCAATAAAAATCCTCTTTTTTTTTGAAACATATGTGCAAGGTTCCTTGTGTCAGTATTTTGGTCCCTGGCTCATTGTTCCTGCTGGGGTTTTTTGAAACATATGTGCAAGGCTCCTTGTTTCGGTTTTTGGGTGCATGCCTCATTGTTGCTGCTGAGGTTTTTTTATACATATGGGCATGTCTCCTTGTTTCAGTATTTTGGTGCATGGCTCCTTGTTTCAGTTTTTGGGTGCATGCCTCATTGTTGCTGCTGGGGTTTTTTTATACATATGGGCATGTCTCATTGTTTCAGTATTTTGGTGCATGGCTCATGTATCAATGTTGCAGCTTGTGTTTTTTTGAAGCATTTGTGCAGCTGTTATGTTTATGGCTCCTTGTAGCTGGTTCCCTATAGCCCAATGATGAAGATAATTATTTGATCCCTTTGTCCCTTCGTTATGCAAAAATAGTCGGTTATAGACTTGATGGTTCCATTACCTATGAGGGGGTGATATGTGATGGAGCAACTGCTTATGACCACCATGATTTATTGATAAATTAACTTTCTTCCTGAGGGCTTATGTATCACAAAAACCCCAGCAGCAATATTGAGACATGCCCCAAAAACTGAACCAATGAGCCATGCACATATGTTTTAGCCCGATGATGATGAACATATATATACTGATCAATTTGTCCCTCGGTTATGAAGAAAAAATTGGTATTTGGCGAGAAGGTTCATTCATAATGAGCAACCGCCTAATACATAACTTATGGCTAAAACCATATTTACTTGAGGGCTTTAATTTAGTAATATTTTAATTGTCTCTTCTTTATTCTTGCTTTATCTTTGTTTCGTTTGGGTTTTTGCGTTGTCTATGTTACTATATTTTCTTTTATCTTTTACTTCTGAATTAAGCCAGCTGATGTCATCTTTCGCGGGTGTTGTAACTGTCCGTAGGTATGCTGCTTCACCCATTTTTCATCTAATTATTATATCTCTTTACATCAGTATTCATTCTAATATTTTTTATTTCATGCTAGGTTCAAATGAGCACCGGGTCCAGCTCTTCTATTCAATCCAGACCTAGATTTGCTGCAGGTGGTGAGTTGGCTTCTTCTGATGATGACTGCAAGTTTTGCTACTGTGGGCTGAGGGTTGACAGGCGGACATCATGGACCCGAAAAATCCCGACAGGCGCTTTTGGAGATGTCCCTCCCGCGTGAATAGATGCAACTTCGATGAATGGAAGGATCCACCACACTCGGACTGGTCCACCTATGTGATACTGCAGTTGCTGGATGAGATTGAAATATGCCCCACCAATGCTGCCTCTTCCATTATGTTCTCTGATCGGCGACTTTTAGAGATAGAGGGTCGGTTGGCCACGCTCGTGGGGCGATTTGAGCGGACACCGTGAAGTTAGTTTTGTTTACGCTTCTAGGTTTGATGTTAGTTTTGTTATTGTTGATTATACACAAGAGTGTTTGATGTTAGGTTGGGTACAACGTAACACTTTATAACTGGTTGTTTGTTATGCATAATGAGATTATATTATGGATACTATAAGTATTTGTATATGCTGGATTAATGTGTTCTGTTAAATAGGAATGTGATTTGGTTGCATGCGTTCTCTGCCTTCCATTTGTTCTTTTTATAATTTATGAATGTTGAAAATGCAATGGTCTAAGTTGTTCTGGTGCTTGCTTTGCCGGGATTGCCTTCGTTTATATTTAATAGCCCAATAATGAAATTAATTAATTCTTTTTAAATATTAAATTCGGTATTTTAATATTTATTTTCGATAAGTGGGATTTAATTATGCGTATTTAATAGATATTTATTTAATAGTTAATAGTTAGTTAACTAATAGTTATTAGTTTAGTTAATTAAATGATTTTTCTACTGCATATGTCCATAGGGGTTATTCTCACCTCATAACACCATAACCAAATCCCAACAATCCTCATCCAATAATCCCAAACACACTTTAACCCAAAGAAACACAAAACTTTAGTGTGGGACCCACAAACAAATCTCAAACCAACTTTCCAACCCACTTTCCTCCAAAGAAACACAAAACTCTATTTCTCTCTCCTCAAGAATCCAACTTGGATTTACTATTCATAACAGTAAATCCCAATCCAAAGTCACCAAAAGAAATAGGCCCCAAGGGAAAATTGAATACACCATGTTGTGGGCCCAACGATTTAATGAGCAAGTGGTAATTTGCAGTTGACATCCCCCAACATAAGAGAGCCCCCAACTGTTGCATTTAATGAGCAAATCCCAGATTTTATGCCTTCAAATTAAAGTCTTCCATATGCTGCTCTTTCAAAGTTCTCTTTCAAATTAAAAAGCTAAAGCAGAGTAAGGGTTTCCCCCCCAAGTACAAACCATCACGACAAATTTTCAACCAACACTCATCTCAACCGTTGATTCCAAGATATATCAACGGTCTTTCTATCAACTTGTCCTATTCAGAAAACCAATTCAAAAACATCCCTCAAATGTATAATAAATGTATATGTAAATATAGATATTGATTATTAGAATCAAAGAAACAAAACGGGAATTTGTTTGTGATTGTCAAAGTCTTAGTATTGAAAGAAAATTTTTAAAAGATTTTCATATCATAAATGTTGGAAAACTAAAACCTTACTTAAGCTAAGTTATGATAGAAAAAATAAGGAATTATTTCCAGGACACATGGTCTTCTAACTATATGTCCAACGCTAAGTTCAGCCCACAATATGAAGCAATGTTGTGATGGTTGAAGCATTTGTACAAACAAGAATAAAGCAAAATTTAGCTAATTATTTTTCTTTATTAATTTTTACAATAACAACCAAAAAACAAATTAAGTGTTTTCTATAACGTTGGTTGAAGTGTTTAACCAGTCATACAAAATTACAAATCACACAGAATATTAAATTCTTTCTATAATAAACTCTCAGTCAAAGTTGAAAAAAAAATTGAAATTGAAGTAAACAGAAACTTAAACCATTGCATTATTAAAGCAAAAAAACTAAGTTACAGAGCTCATAATTATGCTTGTATTTCTAATAAGCAAAAAAGACAAAAACACAATACACCCTTGATTCTCAAATCTAAGATGCAACGTAACGTCCTTAACCTATTTTCATATATTTTTAAGCAATAAAATATTTTTAAAATATAAATATTTTTTCTATAATTTTTGGTAATTTGTTGTATTTTTTCAAATTTTCATGAGCTCACATTATTCTCAAACCCTTTAACCCGCAACCCGCTAAAAACACAGACCCATTTTCATATTAAACACAAACCCGACCAGTTTACACAGATAAATATCACCTCTCTTATCTTTTCTCTTATTTTTTTCTTTTATCTTTCTTTACTTTTTTCCCCTCTCCCGTCACTTCGTCACTCCCCCCATCCCACACATGTCGCTGTGTGTTCACGATGGCATGAGCGACGATGTAGCCCTTGCAGTCCATTATCATTGTATTTAAATAATAAAATCAGTTCTTGACCTATTTATAGGTTTACAACAGGAAGCAACTCCTTTCTCTTATTCAAGTACTAAAAAGAGAAAAATAATAAAACAAAATGCAGCATAACAAGTGACTCCACTCAGGCTTGAACCCAAGCATAGTAAACTAGGTTGAGTCTCATGTCTCCCATGTCGCTGTGTGTTCACGATGGCATGAGCGACGACGTAGCCCTTGCAGTCCATTATCATTGTATTTAAATAATAAAATCAGTTCTTGACCTATTTATAGGTTTACAACAGGAAGCAACTCCTTTCTCTTATTCAAGTACTAAAAAGAGAAAAATAATTAAACAAAATGCAGCATAACAAGTGACTCCACTCAGGCTTGAACCCAAGCATAGTAAACTAGGTTGAGTCTCATGTCTCCTCCTATTGTGCAAACTCGGATGTCCCCATCAAGTCTCATATTCATATGTAGAAAGTAGAGATCAACACTGCAGAATATGGTTGCGCACAAACGAGGGTCTAATTTCCAAATCTACTATGTTTTTAAGTTTCACACTAGATTTCTTCCCCCCGTTATGTCAAATAGAAAACATAAAAGGTATGGGTAGAAGAGAAATTGCTTGTCCAACATTACATATGACTCAAAGCCCTAGAACGTCAAGACCTTTGAAAAATAGTTAATAAATAAGAATGCCATTTAGATCATTGCTCTAACGGCCTACGTGACGCAGTTGACATGCATTTTCGCAATGTATAGTAAAGCTAGCAGATGATTTTGGACTATTTCATTGCACCGATTTAGTGCGATCTGGAGTCATTATTAATTAATGTTGACCACTTCTACTCTAGATCATTGCTCTCATTGCATGTGTGAAGCAGTTGACATATGCATTTTCGCAATGTATAATAAAGCTAGCAGATGAATTTGGACTATTTCTTGGCACCGCTTTAGTGAGATCTGGAGTCATTATTAATTAACATTGACCACTTCTACTCTAGGTCAGCCAGACGTTCAAAATATGTTGAAGCCTACTGTTTACCAGCATTCATGCTTCCTAATTTATAACAAAGGTTTTGTTTTTAGATGGGATAACACATCATTATTGCAGTTAAGAAACTAGGGTACATGTGTTATATTGTTCTAATCTCTCCATTGGCATACTCTTCTAATTTTATTAAGTAGAATTTCGAGCCTCATCTTGCTATCTATTCTGAGAGCATTCATATGAACTTGCGAGTTTCAAATATTCAGTGTGAAGAGTAAATCCTCACAAATCGTGGCTTCCCATGAAGCAAGTTCATGTGATAAGGCTATTAGTTTAATGATGTAGGACGAGATAGATCTAGGGATTTTGTAGAAGATTTGGAAAAGAACTAATAAATTACGGTTTCTGGGCTTCTCACCAAGGGTTCTCACGAAGAAAGGAGGAACCTTTCTGAGGTTTGAGAAAAATTTTCCATTAACAATTCATTCATTGGCTGATTGAAAACAAAACAAGTCTATGGCCTTATATAGGCTTACAACGCAACATCTTCTATATTCCCATCTGCAGTGGAACTAAACTCTTTAAAGAATAAAACTTTTAAAATAAATAAAAGACTCCAAAATAACTAAAATTCTAAAATTCTAAATAAAATAAAAATAAAAATAAAAACCTCTTGATCTGATCCCTACCATCCTCTCTGGCTTGAAAAATTCATTTCTGGGTAAATGACAGCAAAAGTAGCACAGTTGGGAAGTAATCAATAGTCACTTGCAGTTAGAAAAGACGTATCCACGAACTCTGAAGTATAACAAGATACAGATTTACAGATGGACATCTCTAAAAATTTCCCCCAACTCACAAAAGATAGAAAAGCATGTTTGATCTGTTTTGTTGGTTAAGTGGGGAGGATCGAGGATAATAAACTTGATATGCTCGATCAACTTCAGTGGCGCTTCTATATGCAGTTCTGCTGTGTGTTCAACTGATGATTCTAGATAAAGCTCTGGCTCAAAATATGGTACTGGATCAAGCTCTGGCTCTGTTTCTGGCTTGAAACGTGACACTAGAGCAAACTATGTTTCTGGTTCTGACTCTTGCTCAGACTCAGGCTCTTGCTCAGATTCATGCTCTTACTGTGACTCCAATACTTGCTCAGTCTCCAAGTCGGGCTCAGGCTCAATTTTTATCGCAATCTCTTGGTCAACATCTGTCGTCAACACATGTTCAAGCTTATGCTTTTCTTCAAGGATTGGATTAATGTCTATCGTGGACTTCTACCTTGAGTTTACTCAGTTCTTCCCTCCATCATTGTTCTATCCCTTCACGAATTCTTTTGTTGCTCTTTCTAATCTCTTCTTCTAACCACATCTTTACTTTCGAACTTAGAAATTGTTGGGGTGCCTGTAGAATATATTAATGCTTGGAAGAATAGCGATTTTGAAGACGGATTTTAAACACTGTCTATCGACGAATGATGTGGAAGGTGCCTATACCAGGACCTACTCCTTTGAACGTGTAATATGCATATGTATATTTATGTTGTTCTAAAAAATAAATTTTAGAGAAGAAATATTCTAGATGTGACTCCCAATCATCATATACATTGTAACGTCCCGTTTTCCAAAATACGATGGAAGCGAGAACGTTACAAAGGTCCGCATGAGCTCGAGTTCACAAAGCGTCTATGATAACAACCTTGCAGGATTCTTGCATGCAGTCAGAACAATAAATACATTCATTAATTTCAAAGCCACATCCAAAAGTTCGTACACGAAATAAAAGCAACACTGCCTCAGCATGGCCAACGGAAAATAAAACATAGAAACATACTCCTACTATAAGGTGCTAAATCAAATCTGAAACAACAGAACAAGTCTCTAGTCCTCCGCAGGGAGCGACTCTGGGTCAACAAACTCCTGGTTCTCTGGGTAAGCCACCTCAAACAACTCCTCCTCCTGGTAATCTGTCTCGCAATCTGACATACATTTCTAAAACATAAATGTATGTCAGCAGCAATGGTCTGGTAAGTAAATAGTGAGATGATCCAAGTCAAGATGTACGAATTATTAAACAGATTAAATGATGATAATAGTTCTAAAACAGATTAAATGATGATATTAGTGAGCGACTCTGGGTCAACAAACTCCTGGTTCTCTGGGTAAGCCACCTCAAACAACTCCTCCTCCTGGTAATCTGTCTCGCAATCTGACATACATTTCTAAAACATAAATGTATGTCAACAGCAATGGTCTGGTAAGTAAATAGTGAGATGATCCAAGTCAAGATGTACGAATTATTAAACAGATTAAATGATGATAATAGTTCTAAAGTTGCAGTTATACATTTATTCAACATGCAGTTATGAACATGGCAAGTCTAAGTAATTAAAGTAAAAGCATTTATGATCATGGCAGTTCTAAAGATAGTACAAGACGATAGTCATAGCAATTCTAGTGTGCAAGTAAAGTGACAATAAATGATTTAAGTTCCATGCCATATGATTTCTATCTATATAGGGTTCTCGCCTTTAAGACGTGGTGAGTAAGTCAGTCCTTCTCACGGGGGTATAATCGTAATTAACGCCACCCACCGCATGCGGGTGGTGCTCTTGAAGGGGACCCTTGCACACGCTTAGTGACCGCTCAACTCTAACACCACCCAAATGTTGTGCTGGAACACGAGCGAGCCTAATCAAGTTGCACGAGTTCACGAATTCAAGATTTTTCCTTTGAAGCGCACGAATCCACGAATTCAAGTTCATGCAAGTTATTCCATCAATGTCCATTCAAACAAGTGTGTATAAGCGTGATGTGAGCATGATACCATATTAATCATTAGCATTTTCATATTTTCATTTTGACATTTAACACAATCTAAAACAAGGCAATTTATTGGTTAATTAATAAACGTGATGTGTACAAGTTTTTTTATTAACAAGTCAAAATGCGATTAGTGTATATTAAACTGCAACAATTCGGACACTTGCCTGACTGGGACGGTTTTGGGTGTCCAAGCAATTGTATGGAAAGACGCGACGAATCTGCGTCATTAAATATACGATATTAAGCTAGTCGATCATAACCGATTAAAATATTATTAAACTAATAACTTATAATACTAACATTTATAATAACTTAGGTTATGAAATTAACTTACTAGCTTTAATAAACCCAGCCCAATGACTTAAATAAACCAACAACCCAAATAACCAATTAACTAAATTAAATTCATTTAAATTCTAATAGGTTAATAATCTCATACCCAATACTCAAGAAGCTACTTAAAACCCAATAAGTAATAACTTACCCAATCAAACCCAATACCCAATAAAATTTATTTGAACCCAAAACCCAATAAGCTTAACTCATCTAAACCCACTAAAACCCATACCCAATAGCAATAACTTAAACCCAAAACCCATTAAGTATATACCCATTCATCTTCTTCTCTTCTATCTTCTATCTTCTGTTTCTTTTCTTTCTCCTTTCTTTTTCTTTCCTTTTTTTTGCAGGTGGCTCAAGAGGACGGCGGCTAGTGCAAGGGGGCGGCGGCCTGGCAAGGGGGGCGACGGTCTGGTGCAAGGGGCGGCGGCCTGGCAGGGGGGGCGGTGGCCTGGTGCAAGGGGGCGGCGACCTGCGCAATGGGGCGACAAACAGGCAAGGGGGCAGCTCAGCAGATCTGAGGTGAAGGGATTGGTTTCTTGTGGAGAGGATGATGGGGTGATGATGTTGTAGGAAATTGGGAAGATGGGAGAATGAATTTGTTGAATTCAGCTTCAAATTCTTTGTTTTCCTCTATCTAATTTCTGATTTCTGATTTCAATTTTGATTTGGGTTGAATTGGAGTAGGGGATGACGAAATTGGGATGAAAGGATGCTGAATTTGATTTGGTGAATTGATTTGGGCTGAGTTTCAATTTGGGTATGGAATTTGGTGAATGGTTTGCAGATATTGGATTTTGGGCTGATTAGAGAGGGGAAATTTGGGAGATGAGGACGTCGTCGTTGTTTTTTCCTGCTATTGTTGTTTGCTGTTGTTATTATAAGAACAGTGAAGAGGGCAGCTTGATGAGGGAAAGCTGGATGTGGGGGTGGGAATGAAGACGGATGTTGGATCTCATCGATATATTTCGCTAGGATTCAATCTGGTAGGGTTTATGTTAATAGATAATTTAATTAGTAATTTAATTAGGGTCCATAAGTAATTATTTACGACACGGTAAAAACTAAAAACAGAGACGTGCTCGCGTCGACGCGTAGAAGAAAGGAACATACAGACGAAAAATCACTCGGATGACTGAAATAAATTATCGGTACGTACGAACTTAAACAATCCTAAAATACAGGCCGTTACATTCTACCCACCTTAAGAAAAATTCTGCCCTCGAAATTCTTATCAACTAAGGCGCATGGAACAAATATGGATAACGCTCTCGCATCTCATCTTCCTGCTTCCAGTGGACTCTCCTAGCGAGTCGCGACGCCACATCACTCTGACTAGATCAACAGTCATGTTCCTGAAGACTTTCTGACGTCGATCTAGGATCTCTACTGGTTGCTGCTCATACGTCAGATCTGACTGAACTATAATATCTGAGTAGTCCACAACGTGAGAAGAGTCGCTGATATAACGACGGAGCTGTGACACATGAAAGACGTCATGTATTCCCTCTAAGGATGGTGGCAGTGCTAAGCAATAAGGTACCTCTCTAACTCGCTCTAGCACATCGAATGGTCCAATGTATCTCAGACTAAGTTTGTCTCGCTTCCCGAAGCAGATCACTTCTTGATTCGGGAAGATCTTTAGGAACACATGATCTCCCGGCTGAAATTCTAGAGGACGCCGTTTAGCATCCGCCCAATGCTTGTAACGGTCATGAGCGATCCGAAGCTTATCCCTGATATTCCGCACAACATCTACAGCTTCGACTACCATCTCTGGTCCTAATAGCTCTCTATCACCAATGTCATCCCAACTCAGTGGCGATCGACATTTTATCCCGTAGAGAGCAGCAAATGGCGCCCTACTAATGCTCGCCTGATAACTGTTGTTGTAGGAGAACTCCACCAGGTGCAGATGATCCTCCCATGAGCCTTCTCAGCATATCCTTCAAGATCTGTATGGTACGCTCTGACTGTCCATCCGTCTGCGGGTGATATGCAGTACTATTTCAGACTGGTATCCAGGTTGGTCTGCAGACTCTTCCAGAATTGAGACGTGAATCTCGTATATCGGTCAGAGACAATGCTCACAGGAACTCCATGAAGTCATACGATCTCCTACTCGACATGTTACACATCACAACTTATACTAGAAAGAATTATAAAGGTATGAGTTAGATCATTACCTCCATATACTTTCTCGCCAGTATCTCCGTGGATTGTCCCACTCGAAATGATATAAAGTGCGCAGACTTGGTCAATCGATCAACTATGACCCATATTGCGTCGTTCTGCTTGGTGCTCCGAGGTAAGCCCACTCGAAATGGTATACGACATGTTACACATCACAACTTATACTAGAAAGAATTACAAAGGTATGCGTTAGATCATTAACTCCATATACTTTCTCGTCGGTATCTCTGTGTATTGTCCCACTCGAAATGGTATAAAGTGTGCAGACTTGGTCAATCGATCAACGATAACCAATATTGCTTCGTTCTGCTTAGTGCTCCGAGGTAAGCCAGTCACGAAGTCCATCGTGATGTGGTGCCACTTCCACTCCGGGATCGGCAGAGGTTGTAGCAGTCCAGCAGTGCGATGATGCTCTGCCTTCACTTGCTAACACACAAGGCACTTGGTAACGCTCCGTGCCACGCTTCTCTTCATTTCAAGCCACCAGAAATTCTGACGAAGATCTTTGTACATCTTCGTACCACCAGAATGAATAGAATAAGGTGAACTGTGAGCCTCATTCATCAATTCCTCTCTGATATCCCCTGCAGGTACGCATATCCTACTATCATATCTCAGAGATCCATCCCCATGAATAAGAAAATCAGTCCAGAGTCCTACTTCAACCCGCTCTCTGATCTTCTGTAACTTTACATCTCCAGTCTGATCAGTTTTAATCCGATCCACAATCGTCGACTGAATCTGCATATTCATCAACAATGATGTGACTCCCGATAAAATAACTTATATAACCATCCCCTGCAGATCCTGCTGTAACTCCCACTGAGCTGTAAGAATCATCACCTCTGGTAGACGACTCAAAGCGTCTGGTAGACGACTCAAAGCGTCAGGTACGACATTCACCTTCCTCGGATGATACTGAAGGTCGATGTCGTAGTCAGCCATCAACTCCAACCATCTACGATGTCTCATATTCAACTCCTTCTGAGTGAATATGTATTTCAAACTTTTGTGATCAGTGAAGATTTTCACTTGCTCACTCAGTAAGAAATGTCGCCAGATCTTCAATGCAAAGACGACCGTAGCTAACTCCAAGTCACGGGTCGGATAGTTCTTCTCATGAAACCTTTCTGCAATAGCTCATCCAACTGCTTCAGCTCTTCCAGCTCTGCAGGAGCCATACAACAAGGCGCCTTCAAAATTGGCTGAGCCCCTTGCATAAGATCGATGTCGAACTCCAACGCTCGATCGGGCGGCAGTCCAGAAATGTCTTCCGGGAAGACGTCTTCAAAATCTCTCACTACTGCAGGCTTCTCAGGTTTAGCAAACAAAGATGCAACAATCAAATCACTCGGCTGGGCCCAGAATTTGACAGGCCCAAACGAACGACCTCCACTAACGAACTCGAACACCGGGTGATTAGGAATTTCGAATACCATCTTCTTACTGTGACAGTCGATCGTGGCATAGAAAGCTCCTAACCAATCAATGCCAAGAACAACATCAAAGTTGGGTAGATCATGGACAATAAAGTCAGAATATAACTCATGTCCACTAATCACCAACAGACATGGTCTGAATCCCAATGCAACTTTCACTACACCATTCCCTGTAGTGATATTCCAACACTTGGGGAGAGTGAAAGTGGGAATCGAATGTTCAACTACAAACTTGCGGGATAAGATGCACATAGAAGCCCCAGAATCAAACAGGGTCAGGGCTGGGTGTCATGATACTAAGAAGACACCTACGATATAATATAACTAAGTTAAGTATGGCGATCTAACTAAGCAAGCATGAATGTATAGACAAAGTAAAGACTAGGTCTAGATGTTACCTGTGATCACATCATCCTCAGCTTCAGCTTCTACAGATGTCATGGTGAATGCCTGGTGCTTTGGCTGGTTGAACTGCTGAAAAGCTCGAATCTGCGGAAGACTAGGTCAGGGCTGGGTGTAATGATACTAAGATGACACCTAAGATATAATATAACTAAGTTAAGTATGGCGATCTAACTAAGCAAGCATGAAAGTATAAACAAAGTAAAGACTAGGTCTAGATGTTACTTACGATCACATCATCCTCAGCTTCAGCTTCTACAGCTGTCATGGTGAATGTCTGGCGCTTTGGCTGGTTGGCCTGCTGAAAAGCTCGATTCTGCGGAACTAGAGGCGGTCCACGCTGTCCAGGTGTAGGTACCATCCGCTGAACAGGTCCAAGTGCTCCAGCAGGTATAAGTCGAGTGACGCGGGGCAGTCCCTTGCAGTATGATCAGGCGATCCACAAACTAGGCACTGGTTCAGCAGCCTCCTGCAATCCTTCTTCACATGTCCTGACTTGCCGGAGTAATGGCAAGTCAGCTGAGCTCGGTTGGGGACGAGTGCAGCTGGCCTCTTGAACTGAGTAGTCTGAACTGGACGAACACTGGGCCTAGATACACTCCTCTGCAACTCCATCGGGTGCTTGCCTGCCTGACGCACCTTCTTCTGATTCACGATCAGCGCGTACTTCTTTGCCGCCACCAGGACTTCCTCAAGAGTAGTAAAAGATCGAGGACATTGAAGCTTGAATGTCCAGATCCAAGCCCTGCTGGAAACGGTGAGCACAGTCCTCCAGGTATGGCGAACTCGGCCTCATACTCATCAACAGTCATGGTGTCCTGGACCAAGTTGATGAATCTCTGCTGCATCTCTCTCTTCGTAGCCTTGGGAAAATACTGAGCGTCGAACCTCTGTCGGAAGGTAGCCCATGGAATTGGCTTGATGAGCATGATCTCCTCAGAATTCCACCAGTTGCGGGCATTATCCGTCAATTGCTTCTTGGCTAGCTCCACCCGCTTGATCGAATTGACTTGGGAAATACCGAAGTCCTCAGTGCTACGAATCCACTCCTCGCCCCCCCCAGTGGACCTTCTCTTCCGGAGAAGCTCTTCGGGCGCATTTCTCGAAATTGCTTGGCTCCAGGCTCAAAGTGAGGGTGAGGTGGTGCAACTAGAGCAGCCTTCTGTCCCTGCTGAACCAGATGGTGCTAAACCTCTAGCATCTCTCTCATGACTCCAAGCATCTGGTGGAGGTCACCATCTCCAACTCCGGCAGCACCGGCTCCAGGTCGAGCATTACGTCTTCCTGCCATTCTGAGACAAGAAAACCCCGAATTAATCTCGTGTACGTGATTGATTACTCTAGATATTTGGCTAATAATAACATTTTTATTGTTCTGACTGCATGCAAGAATCCTGCAAGGTTGTTATCACAGACGCTTAGTGAACTCGAGCTTCATCTCTCCAGTTCATGCGGACCTTTGTAACGTTCTCGCTTTCATCGTATTTTGGGAAGCATGACGTTTTAGTGGTAGCCCATGCAGGTCATGCATTTACGAAAATTCAGAACAATACGAATGTTATTATTAGCCAAACATCTAGAGTATCACGTACACGAGATTAATTCGGGGTTTTCTTGTCTCCGAATGGCAGGAAGACGTAATGCTCGACCTAGAGCTGGTGCTGCTGGAGTCGGAGATGGTGACCTCCACCAGATGCTTGGAGTCATGAGAGAGATGCTAGAGGTTCATCACCATCTGGTTCAGCAGGGACAGAAGGCTGCACCAGTTGCACCACCTCAGCCTCACTTTGAGCCTGGAGCCAAGCAATTCCGAGAAATAAGCCCGATGAGCTTCTCCGAAAGAGAGGGTCCACTAGGGGCCGAGAAGTGAATTCGTAGCACCGAGGACGACTTGGGTCTTTCCCGAGTCAATCTGATCGAGTGGGTGAAGCTAGCCAAGAAGCAGTTGACGGATAATGCTCACAATTGGTGGGATACAGAGGAGACCAGACTGATCAAGCCAATTCCATGGGCTACCTTCCGACAGAGGTTCGACGCTCAGTATTTTTCCAAGGCTGCGAAGAGAGATGCAGCAGCGATTCATCAACTTGGTCCAGGACACCATGACTGTTGATGAGTATAAGGCCGAGTTCGCTATGCTGAGTCGCTTTGCCCCTACTCTGGTGGCAGACCCGGAGGACTGTGCCCATTGTTTCCAGCAGGGCTTGGATCTGGACATTCAAGCTTCGATGTCCTCGAGTACTTTTACTACTCATGAGGAAGTCCTGGTGGTGGCAAAGAAGCACGAGCTGATCGTGAATCAGAAGAAGGTGCGTCAGGCAGGCAAGCGCCCGATGGAGTTGTAGAGGAGTTTACCTAGGCATAATGTTCGTCCAGTTCAGACTACTCAGTTCAAGAGACCATGTCTGTTGGTGATTAGTGGACATGAGTTATATGCTGACATCATTGTCCACGATCTACCCAACTTTGCTGCTATTCTCGGCATTGATTGGTTAAGAGCTTTTTATGCCACGATCGACTATCACAGGAAAAGGTGGTATTCGACATTTCTCATCACCCGGTGTTCGAGTTCGTTAGTGGAGGTCGTTCGTTTGAGCATGTCAAATTCCGGGCACAGCCGAGTGATTTGATTGTTGCATCTTTGTTGACTAAACCTGAGAAGCCTGCAGTAGTTAGAGATTTTGAAGACGTCTTCCCAGAAGACATTTCTGGACTGTCGTCCGATCGAGCATTGGAGTTCGGCATCGATCTTATGCCAGGGCTCAACCAATTTCGAAGGCGCCTTATCATATGGCTCCTGCAGAGCTGGAAGAGCTGAAGAAGTAGTTGGATGATCTATTGCAGAAAGGTTTCATTCATCCCAATGTATCTCCCTGGGGTGCACCTGTCTTGTTGGTGAAGGACGGATCGAGGAGAATGTGTATTGACTATCGGGAGCTGAACAAGGTCACAGTGAAGAACAAGTACCCGTTGCCCCGCATCGACGATATCTTCGACCAGCTTGGTGGATCGAGAGTATTCTCGAAGTTGGATCTCTGGAGTGGGTACCATCAGGTGAAAGTCAAGAAAGAAGATGCATCCAAAACAGCCTTTCGGACCAATTAATTATGAATTTGTTGTTATGTCATTCGGTGTGACCAATACCCCTGCTGTGTTCATGAATTTCATAAATCTTATCTGAGCTGCTGCTAGTGGTTCTACTCGGCTCTGGCAGCTCGAATTGGCTATGGTCGGCTCAGGTCGGCTCTATCCGAGCCGATGAACATTACCAGCTAAGCCGGTAGCATTGTTCAGTTGGCTCGACTGGTCCTCAATGTCAGCTCGACCGAGCCAACACTGTAGCATTGTTGGCTTGGTTGGCACCAACACCAATTTTAGAAAATTCCGACGATTTCTTTACTGATATTGTTCATGTAGCTTCGTCGAAGAACGGTGAAGACTTCTGCAGGGTCAATAACCCGGTCTTCACCAGCGATGACACCGAGTCTTCAAAAACTTGACGGTGACGGCGATACATCCGTTGTTCACTGGCGATTTTGAAGATGTCGACTGCTGATGGTGACGACAACGGTGTGTGGTAAGGTTTTGTGAGGGCCACCGTCGATCAACGATTCAGATCTGGGCAACGGCAACTTCGAGTGGTTTTGGACGATAAGGTGGTAAGCTCTCGTCGATGGCATGATTCGTGTTGGGTGCAAACTGAGAGCCCGAGTCTGACGGCAAGTCATCAGAGAAGCTTCCAAAGGCAGCTGTGTGGATTTCGGTTATTTTTTATGAAGATCTAAAATAAAAAAAGAGCGAAGATGGGATCTTCGGCTCTGATACCAAATTGATGTAGGATGAGATAAATCTAGGAATTTTTGTGAAGAATTTCAGGAAGGTTTGAGAAAGAACTAATAATGTAGGATTCATTGGCTTCTCACTAAAGGTTCCAAGACTTCTCACCAATGAGGGTGAACATTTCTCAGATATGAAGAAAAGTTTCCATTAAACTATTTATTCATTGATTAATTGATTGAAAATAAAACCAGTCTATGAACTTTATATAGGCTTGCAACTCAACATCTTTCCTATTCTCATCTGATGTGGAACTAAACTCTTAAAAATAAATAAAAGACTACAAAATAACTAAAATTCTAAAACTCAAAATAAAATAAAAATAAAAACTTCTTGATCTGATCCACAACCCTTAATAGTGGAAAATTCTCATAAGAGGCATGAGGAATAACAGCTTTCATGCCTTTAACTGCATTCTCGTTTATATATGTACAACTCTACTCAATAATTTCCCAGAAGCACCACTATTCAGTTGCAACTCCTTAAACCCAGGATGCTTATCAACACACCAATTATTTGTAACAGAGCGGGGCGTGTCTACCAATTTTCTAAGCATCAATTGTTGAACAAAAGTTTATACGCATTAGTGAAGAAGATATCGAATTTATTATAATGTGTCATCATATTAAGTATTCTCTCAATCATATATGTAATAACCCATATTTCTTTGAGAATTTTCTGACATTTTCCCCATAAATTTTAAGGTAATCTTTAGATTTAGGCAAAAATTTTAAATTAATATCAACTTTCGACCAAGTTTTAAAATATTATCAATTTTCGACCAAGTTGGGCCACGTCAGCGGCCTCGCGCCGTTGGCGGTTATTTCTCCATCTGGACGCACTTGGCAAGTGCGTTCATTCTGGCCGCACTTGCCAAGTGCGGCCTGTTTGAGTAGGAGACAAACAGGCCCGTGACTTAAAGTTAAGTCACGGGCATCTAAACTGGCCGCACTTGGCAAGTGCGGCCAGTGATCCCTATTTCGGCTGACAACCAACCCGATCACTCATAACTTATCTCAGTGCGGAAAGAAAAAAACCCTAGGGTAGGGCGCGACGGCGGAGGAGGCTTCCCATCCCCATTTGCGTTGATCCGACGGCGAGGGTTTCTCCATTTCTGTTGATCAGATAACGAGATCCACAAACAGGTACGTGAATCTCTCCATTTGATATCTCCATTTGATGAACTGATCCACAAACATTGTATTCTTACTCTATCATATGCCTTTGGGGGTGTGGGTGACTATTTTCCATACGGATGCATGAACTTAATTAGTCTTAACCCCCATAAGTTGATTTTTTTTAACTATATGATCAATTTTTTCGATTTTAGTAAGTACCTGCAAGGTTTCCTATTAAATCCATTTTTTTGGGATACACATAACTTAATTGAAATTTTGGATATGTGTCAAATTCATACTAGGGTTGGTTTAATAAGATTGTTGATATACATTTCCGTGATTTCTAATGCAGTATAAAACAATACTTTTGCAACTTGTAGGATAAAATAGCATGGAGGCGGCGGGACCAATAACTGACGATGTCTTGTATGATCAGGCGCACCATCGGTCTGCGCAGATCCAGTATGGACAGGTATGAATATTTGAGGTGGAAAATTCTGAAAATTTAATTATAATGCCAATGCAGGAAAATAATTAACGTGATATTGTTTGCAGGAGGCTGTGATAGGAATTGTTGATCACGCACGCAGACATTCAGAATGGCAAATAGATGAGCGTGTGGAGTTGTATATTATAATGTCTGGGTTACATGTATGTGCGTAGTTGAAGTGGATACGATTGGACCATGCACTATTAACAGCATTGGTTGAGAGATGGCGGCCCGAGACGAACACATTTCATATGAGCCAGGGGGAGATGACGATCACTCTACAAGAAGTGGCTGTCATCACCGGCCTACCTATATCCGGGACCCCCATTTATCAAATTGGCCGACGACATAGTACATGGGCCGATTTGATGGAGCGTCTTCTAGGCCAGGCATCCATGGAAAACCAAGGAGCAAAGGTGAAGCTTGCTTGGTTGCGTGAAACATATATGGAGTTGCCTGATGAAGCCACAAATGAGGAGATTCAGCAATGTGCACGGGCGTACTTGCTGCATATGATCGGAACCTTATTGGTTCCAGATCCAAGCAAAGGATCGGTCCATCTACGGTGGTTGGAGAAGCTGGAACATTTTGAGGAAATTGGAGGGTATGCGTGGGGAAGTGCAGTGCTGGCACATATGTATTCTGAGCTAAGCAAGGTGGCAAGGATGCAAACATCGGCTATATATGTATGCGGCACCTTGTTGCAGGTATAAAACTATTAATTCTGCAATAGTGAGAAGTGTATAAATATGTTTTATAAATAACTGACAAATTCATATTTACAGGTATGGTCCTGGGAGAGATTATATATATGCCGTCCTACATACAGCCAAAATGTATTGGACGGCAACGGCCCCTTAGGCTGCAGGTGGAATGTGCCAAGATCATTTCGTGAAAATCCCCAAGGGAACCTCGAATTGTATAGAAACGAGCTTGACTCGTTAGAGAGTACACAGGTTTGAATTTGTAAATTTTGAATTAATGATATATATGTAAATAGCACGTCGTCTAATTATGTATTTCTTTCATTCATGCCTATTAGGTTATCTGGGAGCCATATGATGCGCGGTTGGAGCATCTTCATCCTTCATGTTTAGCATTTCCTGCGATATAACGTGCACGCGTACCATTATTTTGCTGGGAGGAGATTGAAATGCATGTACCGGACCGTGTTATGAGGCAATTTGGGTTAGCACAGCACATTCCAGTAGCGGTCCCAGTAATGCCGGGGAAGTCAGGTATGACCCCTCAACAATGGGTTGCTGCCATCGTGGAGCCTCGAGCGGCATGGGATAACAGATTTGCCAATGTTGTGGAGGAGGAGGATGCCGTGTCGGTAAATGATTATATGCAATGGTATTGGGGGATCACAAGACGATGGATATATACTAGGCAGGAGCCCCCGTTCTCGTACATGCCACGTGGGCCCCTCGAGCGTAAAATGGTAAATAATAGTCATATACACTTTTAAGATTACAAATTTATTTGATTCATATATACTAAGCGTGTGATTTGTTTTACAGGGTGATACTCTGCTTAACATCTACAATCATTCGGTCATTGGTTTACAGGAGGATCCGTATAACACTCACTTGCTAGCAATCCAGCAAATGATCGATGATGTGATGGGGCAGACATGACATCGTCCTGAAGGAACAGACACCAGCTATCTTCGGCGAATTTATAGGAGGGATGTCGCCGAAACTTCGCAGCAGCAGGAGCAACAGCAGCAGCAGGAGCAGGAGCATCAGGAGCAGGAGCCGGAGCCGGATCAGCAGGAGCAGCAGCAACAGACAGTGGATGAAGCTGGGACCTCGCAGCCTCAGTATACACAACCACAAATGGAGGGGGACACCGCTACACAACAAGCACAGTTGCGGACATACAGCCGTACCCGTCGTGTGAAATCTGCACTCCAACGATTTTGGCGGCCGTAGTTTTTTTTGATGTTGAAATGACTTTTGGAACATAATTTATTTTTCGGTAATTTGTAGGATGACATTGTGTTTGACATTTATTTTTTGGAACTTAATGTTTACCTCATGTAATTTGTGTCATGTGTGGTATGGACATGTGAGATATATGAGTGAGATGTGATAGGTGTCAAATGTCACCTCTCATCAGCTTCTTCATTTTTCAATGGCTTTCTGAACGAAGCGGTCATCCAAGGCTATCAAGAGAAATAAAGCTACCCAACCGGCCCCCAATGCTCTAAATAAGCACGTAGCTGTTATCAGCATGTATCACCCAAGCCGACACTTACACTTATAGTTTTGGATGACACTTACACTTACGTGCTTCTTTACAGCATTGGGGGCCGGTTGGGTAGCTTTATTTCTCTTGATAGCCTTGGATGACCGCTTCGTTCAGAAAGCCATTGAAAAATGAAGAAGCTGATGAGAGGTGACATTTGACACCTATCACAATTATCTCACTCATATATCTCGATCATATATCACACATGTGGAGCGATATGTAAAACTTGCAAGAATTGAAATATATGTCATTTGTGCTGAAAATGTTGTGATATATGAGAAATCGGTGGTTTTGTATATGTATCGGGTGTTTATGTATATGATGATGTGCGTATTGGGTGTTTGTTATGTATTAGTATATGTATCGGTTTTGGTATCGGTATATGTGTATATGTATCGATATATATGGATATGTATCGGTTTTGCATATGTATCGGTATTCTGCTGCTCAGTTCTCAGCAGCAGCTGAGAACTGAGCAGCTGCTGCTCAGTTCTCAGCTGCAGCTGAGAACTGAGCAGCTGCTGCTCAGTTCTCAGCTGCTGCTGAGAACTGAGCAGCAGAATTGGGGTTCTGGGGGTGCACTAAATGGCCGCACTTGCCAAGTGCGGCCATTTCAGTGCACCCCAACACAGACAAAGAGCTCTCTGTCTGTCTGGGTGCTGCACTGAAATGGCCGCACTTGCCAAGTGCGGCCATTTCAGTGCAGAAATGGCCGCACTTGCCAAGTGCGGCCATTTCAGTGCAGCAACCTCAGCCACAGCCCAGACAGAGAGCTCTCTGTCTGTCTGGGTGCTGCACTGAAATGGCCGCACTTGGCAAGTGCGGCCATTTCAGTGCAGCACCCACACAGACAGAGAGCTCTCTGTGTGTGTTGGGGTGCACTGAAATGGCCGCACTTGCCAAGTGCAGCCATATAGTGCACCCCCGGCTGCAGCTGAGAACCCCAATTCTGCTGCTCAATTCTCAGCAGCAGCTGAGAACTGAGCAGCAGCAGCTGAGAACTGAGCAGCAGCTGCTGAGTTCTCAGCTGCTGCTGAGAACTGATACAGAAAAACCACCCAATTCTTTATGAATTCCTATACATAAACACCCGATGCATATACAAAACACCGATTTCTCATATATCACAAAATTTTCAACACCGAATTTTGGGACATCACTTATATATCAATACGCACGATACATACACAAAATATTTCAACACAAATGACATATATCCTATACATTCCAACTTGAATTTAAATTACATCATATAAATTTAAATCACAGTAGATTTTCCAATGTCCATCAACATTCCAACTTGAGTCCACGTATATACATCAGACACGTAAACCGCCTCTTCCATGTGATGAAGACCTACAATATTGGAATGGCATAAATTAATATACAATTTATATGAAAAGCTATATGAAATAACCCAATTGTATACTATACGTACGCTTGATTATGGGGAGGATTTTGGCAACGCGATTTGTAATGCCCGACCTGATGACAGTCGCTACATCTATTGTGCCCGCTGCCCTCACGAGGAACATCCATTTCCCCACGAATCCTTGTCGACCGCGGCCTACCAGGCGCTCTTCTTTTCGTGGGGGATTTATAATTGGACCATCTCAAACCTTCCAATACCGTTCATCAGGTATAGGGTTAAATTCAGGGGTATATGAAAGGTGATATTTGTTCGCACTATACCATGTAGAACAAAACGGCCACCATGATATGTTTGCACCATATTCTTGCCTGGACGTTGCGGCGATGACATGGACACATGGCATGTGCTGAAGCATAGGAATATTACAATTACAGCTGCAACTCTCTCCCTGTATCTTCACGGCGTACGCTTGTCCCTTATTATCCAAAACCTCCCATTCATAATCACCAAATCATGTGATGTAGCAAGTCCGTGCTTGTTCCACACGTTTCCCCAAAATATCCTCTGTGTTAGGAGTGAAATTTGTAGTCCACCCATGTCCATCAATCCGACGATGATAAAAATATTTAATTAACCTGTAAAAAGTTCTTGCAATTAACGCTTGTATCGGTAACGCTCTTGCTCCTTTGAAAACGCCATTGAAGCTCTCCGAACAATTGGTTGTCATGACACAATAACGTTTCCCCCAATCTTCATGCATAGCCCACCTTTTGGTCTCTCCTGCCAAGTCTTTAGAAATCCAATCATCTGCTGCAACGGACTCTGCTCTAATACTTGCACGGTGCTCATTATATTTAAGAAAGTCCGATGCAGTACCCGCACCCCAGAAGTTCCTTTCCAATGTGACTGTTCGGTGCCCTTTCTTTTTGAAGTTTGCGATGATATGTCGTAGACAATACATGTGATGCCTCTTTGCCGGCCATCCCCTCCCTCAATGCTGTATGAATTCCTTTGAATCTATCAGAAATGAATGTAATTGTTCGGTGTCGATGAGCGCTGGGTATATAGTGAAATATACAGCTGAAAAACCACTTCCAATTATCTTGGGTCTCAGCCGCCACAACAGCAAAAGCTAAATGAAACAGCCCACCGTTGCATCCACTCCAGTGGCTACAAGTAAACAACCTGCATATTTCCCATATAGATGTGTTCCATCAATGCTCAATATCGGCCTACAATGCTTGAAACCTTCAATTGAAGGTCAAAATGCCCAGAACACACCGGTAAACTCTGCAACTCCTGGCCCGAGAGTGTCATACGTGATCTTGTAAACTGTTCCAGGGTTGCTTTCTGAAATTGCTTCTAAATACTGTGGCAACCTCTTATAGGACTCCTCCCAATCACCAAATATCCTGGATAATGCATTACATCTAGCCCTCCATGCTTTTAGATATGAAATTCTAATTTTTAAAATGGTGTGTACAACATCCTGGATTGCTGCCGGTGTCATGTCAAGCTTTGTCTTCACCATTGGCATAATCGAGTTACTAATGAAACGTGCTGTGGCTTTATTGTGATCAGTATTCAAAGTGGGATTATTGCATGTATGATCTGAACCAACTTTTGATAGCTTGAACCTCCCATTGGTTCTTTTTCCCACTGCTGCATGAATGCGCCATGGACAATTCCGGCTCGCCTCATCTTGGCTATGCGGATTCACCTCAGAATTAAGGCCACATATCACAGAATAGCATGTCTTGTTTGATTTGATTGGTTTGAATGTCACATTGTGCTTGATGCTCCACTCCGTTATTGTCTTAATTAAGTCCACCTTTGTTTCAAACAGATCACCGACTTTAAACACTCCGGTATCGCTATAAATTCTTCATTCTTCCATACACACCTCTAGAGTATTTCTCATAGCTGATGCCGTTACCCATTGATCCTCTGCCACTTCATCTGGCAATGGCTCTTCAAAAGCCACATTTGTGTTCACAGCAACAGATTGTTGGATCCATGTGTTATCATCCTCATTTAAATCTGCAGCATAATGCATGTTATCATCTCCTGGACCATCATGGTCGTCATTATCAGTGCCTTCACTATCTACATCCACATTTCCCGTCATATTTTCAAGCATCACATTTGACTGTGTTGGCATCGACTCCGGTACACATGGACCTTGCATGTATGTGGAGTATGTTCCGTGCACTCCACACTCAGGAATTTGATTGCCCTGCCCCGCAATATTCCACCTGTTACAAACATAGTACCACATACAATTTTTAAAAAATCACATTTATATTGGGAAAATATCAGACATAAGTTCACATTACTTAACCGATATCGATACTTACGCATCTATATTCATCTCCTCTTGTGGATAGTACGAACAACCTTCTCCTGTCTGTCTCTCGTGCTGCTGATACTCTTGGGTTGGAGAAGTAGACCTAAATCCCGCGGAGTTGTTATCCAAATCAAGCATTCGTCCGACTGTTCCTTATTCTTGAGTCATTCGTGTGGTGCTAATTGCATCAATCTCGACATAAATTTCAACTGACCGTTGAGTTGACCCCAAGCTAAATAGCCCCTCCATATCGCCGTCATCTGAGATCATCACAGCTGTAGTCCTGCCCTCCATTACCGACCAGTTGCACACCAATTTCAAATCATACTCATGACGACTGATCTTTGTCGCCTTGTATATCCGATCTACTAGATCGGTATACGTTGACCCGTTCCTCAGTATAATAGACTTAACTTTTCCTCCGACATATGTAGGTTCGTGATTGTCACCAACCCTCAAATTTCCTTCATAATAACATAAGATGCAAATATGCACACTTGACATTGTTATCACCCTGCAAAAATTAGTTGATTCCATGAAATCTCAACCTCTATGATGCACAATCAAATCACTCCTAGCCCTAACCCCATATTATATTCTGCCAAATTAACGCAGTACGCACACGATTAATCACAAGGGACTGATGGCTTACCTATTGCGACGTCGTCTTACAAATGGGAGGCCAAGATGTGGAGATCTTCTCCAGATCTGTAGAGTGGGAACGCTGTCGGATGATAAGTTGGGAGAAAATGAAAATGAGTTGTCAGCTGAGTGGTATAAGCACCAATATGGCCGCACTTGGCAAGTGCGGCCAATAGCTGGTCACGGGTCTCTTGCAATGAGCACCAAACTGGCCGCACTTGCCAAGTGCGGCCAATAGCTCATCTCTGAAATGGCCGCACTTGGAAAGTGCGGCCATTTCAGAGCAGACCACCCAAGCTTTAAAATTCCACTTACATCACACAATTCCATTACATCACACAAGCTTAAAAATTCCATTTCAGTGCGGCCATATACATCAACACAATTCCATTACATCACACAATTCCACCACACAACAAAATTCAACTGATAACAAAGTTCGATATATATAGCGATGATACAGGAAACTAGACACATCGCTCTTACATACACAACAAAATTCTACTTCAATATTACAGCGATGATACAAACATGAAACCAGACACATCGCTCTTACATATTCCTTACATCCAACCTCCCACTAAACTCTCCAACAAAATACGAAAATATATTTACTATTGTCACTCCTAAACATCAGCAACCTATATCGACGGCGGCGGCGGCGATCGTGCCCCGCTTGGTCCTGCAGCATCATGCGGGCAATGTCTCGAGGCCCCAAAACAACTAAATCCAATTTCTCTTCGATCCGTCGAAGAGCCTCACTCATTTTAGCTTGTTCGTCCTCCATATCCATAACGCGACACGCGACTTTTCGAATATCATTTTGGTTCTCAATCGCTCGCTCTTCAATGCGATTAATAGCTTTTCGCATCCAGTAAAGTGTGTTGTCGATGTTCGACAAAGTTTGATTATCACCTTCTGGGTTCGCCGTTCGTTGCGGCGATAAGGGTTGACGACTTGAAGATTCGTGGTCCTCTTCCCGCGAAGCATGTAGCGCATTTGCTTCTGCAAAGGTCAGCATCATTGCCTTAGGTTTGCGACCCTCTCCTTTCTCCATCTTGATTTCGGTTGCTTGTGAGAATGGCCCTCTCCTCACTATTTTCAGATGCTTGTGAGAATGGCCAGCTCTCGGATGAGAGTTGTGCCTTATACTCAGACAGGCCGCACTTGCCAAGTGCGGCCCGTACACTGCCACGACAACTCAAACAGGCCGCACTTGGCAAGTGCGGCCAGAATAAACGCACTTGCCAAGTGCGTCCAGATGGAGAAATAACCGCCTGCGGCGCGAGGTCGCTGACGTAGCCCAACTTGGTCGAAAATTGATAATATTTTAAAACTTGGTCGAAAGTTGATATTATTTTAAAATTTTTGCCTAAATCTAAAAATAACCCTAAATTTTAAGTATTTTTTCCTCTTTCCTTCCTTTTTGTTTCTTTCAGCAACCCCTCTTCTCTTTCTTTTGTTTCTTGCTTTCTTTAACAAGCCCGCAAAGCCCAGGTGCTTATTCCCCCTTATTCTCCCATGTTTCTTTCTCTATTTACTTCTTACTTCGTTCTTTTCTTAAGTGAGCCCAGAAGCTCAAAGAAAAGCCCAGCCACCCCTTATTCATACTTTCTTTTACTCAATTTATTCCCTATTTCTTAAAGCAAGAGGCCCACTTCGTCCACTTCTCTCCAACACCTCAGACGAATGAACCCTAGCAGAACGCCTCCGAGCCGCCGTTTCTATCTTCAATCGACAACCACCGAGACTCCAAACCGGGAACCCACTTTGATTCGAACTCCCTCGCCTACACGCTCTCTTCTATATAAGAGTCGCTATTTTTCTTGGGGTTTTTCAAACGAAAAATCTTCTTTTCTTTTCTTAAAATTTCTGCTTTTGGATTTGGGCTTGAGGGTTTCTGGATTTCGGATTACTTTGGATCTAGTAATCGGTATATTATTTCTTTTCTAAGCCTTCGGTTTATTATTTCTGTTTAATTTCTGAAATTATTTTTGAGCTTAATTGATAGTTTTTATCGCATGATTGATTGTTTGGATTGTTGAGTATATGTAATGACCCATATTTCTTTGAGAATTTTCTGACATTTTCCCCATAAATTTTATGTATTTTTCCCTCTTTCCTTCCTTTTTGTTTCTTTCAGCAACTCCTCTTCTCTTTCTTTTATTTCTTGCTTTCTTTAACAAGCCCGCAAAACCCAGGTGCTTATTCCTCCGTATTCCCCTGTTTCTTTCTCTATTTACTTCTTACTTCTTTCTTTCCTTAAGTGAGCCCAGAAGCTCAAAGAAAAGCCTAGCCACCCCTTCTTCATACTTTCTTTTACTCTATTTATTCCCTATTTCTTAAAGCAAGAGGCCCACTTCCTCCACTTCTCTCCAACACCTCAGACGAATGAACCCGCCTCCGAGCCGCCGTTTCTCTCTTCAATCGACAACCACCGAGACTCCAAACTGGGAACCCACTTCGATTCGAACTCCCCTGCCTCCACGCTCTCTCTTTTATATAAGTGTCGCTATTTTTCTTAGGGGGTTTTAAACGAAAAATCTTCTTTTCTTTTCTTAAAATTTCTGCTTTTGGATTTGGGCTTGAGGGTTTCTGGATTTCTGATTTCTTTGGATCTCGTAATCGGTATATTATTTCTTTTATAAGCCTTCGGTTTATTATTTTTCTTTAATTTCTGAAATTATTTTTGAGCTTGATAGTTTTTATCGCATGATTGTTTGTTTGGATTGTTGGGTTAATGGAGATGATGATTCATGTTAGTCTAGGGATTTCTTCCCCATGCGATTTCTTTTTGGCAATCCCCTTCTCTGGGATTTCGGCAACTTCTACCGATGCTTTATGTTCGATAAATCATTGAGGTCGGTCGCCAGAGGGGGATGCCGCAGCCGTGCCCATGGGCATTTCTGATACTTTCTTGCTTGGGTTATTTCCCGGTTGCTAGGGTGACGTTGATGCCCCTTTGAGGGTTTCCATCACTTGGGGTTGTTTGAAGTTCTTTGGCCTGTTGGTTTAATTGAAGGGGGTTTTTTGTGCTCCTAACTGAGGAAACATGTGGGCTTTGCCCACTGTAGATTCCATGGGATCAAATCTGTTGAGTTTTAGTTTGTGCCTGCTGACCTCTTTATAGTGTGATCTGGATTTGTCCTTGTCTCTGGGCTAATTGTTGTTTTAGGAATTTACTTCGGCATAAATCTCCCACTAGGCAGGAGACCATGAAAATAATTTAGAATTGTCGAACCATGAATCTAATATCCATGCTAATTATGCTTTCCTGCCAATATTGTTTTTCATGCAAATTGTTTAATTTTCAGTTTTAAAATAATTTCTGATTATAAATAATTGATTCTAATTTCTCCTTTTAACCATAGTTAAATTGTTATAAAAAGATTTATCTTTAGACATGAATTTGATAGCTTGAACCATGAATCTGATCCAAATTAAGTTTTCCTACCAATAATGTTTTTCATGCAAATTGTTTAAGTTTTCGTTTTAAAATAATTTCTGATTACACATAATTGATTCCAATTTCTCCTTTAGCTATAGTTAAACTATTATACAAAGGTTTATCTTTAGATATGAATTTGATTGCTTCTGCACGCCAATTTTGAATCATCGAAATACAATATTAACTTATGTAATTAGAGACTGTGCATAATGATACTAGAATAACCATTCATGAATCATGACTCAATACTAAACATTGACACATGACTTGCTATAATGTTGACATCATTATTGGAACATTGACTGATGCACGAGACTCCCTAATTACGTAGCATGAATCATGAACATTTTCCGGGGACTACAAGTACCGACATTGACACTTACGACAATAATAACCCTTGGGAACTTCTAGACAACTAGAAACAACCACAATATCTGGACATCACATGTGACATCAAACCAATATCTAGAATGACATACAACAAGCTCACTGTCTAAAAGGTGCAGTTGTGATAATGGTTTAATGCATTCGTTTTCCACTATCCTTTGCAAAAGTGGAGGGTATGATAAAAGTTTTCCATTTCCTCTTTCTTTTACGAAACGAGGGGTCATATACAATTTTGCTCTTCCTTGCCGAATGAGGTTTTACCATGAATCATGAACATTTTCTGGGGACTACAAGTACCGACATTGACACTTAAGACAAATAACCCATGAGAACTTCTAGACGACTAGAAACACCCACAGTTTCTAGACATCACATGTGACATCAAACCAATATCTAGAAACAAGCTCACTGTCTAAAAAGTGCAGTTGCGATAATGGTTTAATGCATTCGTTTTTCCACTCTCCTTTGCGAAAGTGGGGGTATGATACAAGTTTTCTGTTTTTCCTCTTTCTTTTACGGAACAAGGGGTCATACATTTTTCATCTTCCTTGCGGAATGAGGTTTTACTATATGCATTTTTCTGCTATTCACGCTGATAATGGGTTATACACTACAAAACCTATTATTGTACATCGCCCCCTTGGACATGAATTACGACCCAAAATGGTTAGTTAAACTTTAATCAACACTAAAAACATGCATAACTTGTTACATTTTCAGTTCATTAGATCATTTTTCTTGATATGCGATATTGATACTGCTTTTGTTTAGTATATAAATTGTTAGCTTGGTTTAAATCAAATCTATTTTTAAATTCCATAGTATATTTTCTTCTTCAAAATTAGTAGGAGATTTTTCAGCGTTTAAGATTAGCTTTCGTCTCTTTGGACAATGTACAAAGTTTCTAAGATTGTTTGTATAGGTATGTTTCTAAATTTGGAATTATTTTCTACCTTTCTATTCTGTTTTCTGATACGCAGCAGGACCAACATATGATTGTAATTTGTGATGATCTTTAGAAACCGGGTCATTACAATATATGTGAACATGAAGACATTATAAGAAGGATGATTCATTATATCTCCAAACACCAATTACCATGAATGTTTAAGAAAATGACATATGAGTGCAAGCAAACGTAACCATTGCCCGTAAAGAACAAGTTTACCCAAAACGGGAAAACTGTTAAAGGGAACAGGAGAGAAAAAGACAAGAAAGCATGCGACCAGCATTCCTGCATCTGAGATACATGCAACTATAACAGAGGAAACTAACCAAATTGCGGGTACATGATTAGTTTATTAATCAAATTGCATCAGAGGCGTCATCTTTAGTAAATTCTAACGTTCAATGTATAACATAGGGTTTACAAAAGCAAATGTAAATCTACCTCATTCTGTGTCTGGCCGGAACCTGAACTAGAGATAAAAAGCTTGAGAAGAAAAACAGCTGAAGAAGCAACAAATAGACCACTGCATGCCCACAAAATCCAGCCTTTATGAGGATTTAATGGTTGTCTCCATTCTGTTGAGAAAACCAGAGCAAATCAATGAGTATCAAGTCATCACACAATGAAATTGGCAGCACAACATCAAAACATTAACTCATGGTTCCAATCACCAGGCCCCCAACTTACAATGCTTTAGGAAGACTACCCATTCAGTACATAAAAACACCCCCACATGAAAAGCTTTTAAATACAAGTCACTAGTAGATATTAAATCCTTCAAACAAGTTAGAAAATATGAGAGAATGCCCTATTTTATTATCAGAGCATAGATTTAATTGTATCTATTCTATAACACATGTAGGAGGTTGTGGGCCAAACGTTGACTATTCCAAGTATTCAAGAAAACTAATGCTTTGGAAACTGGAATTCCCCTAATAAATGGCATAATGAACCAGATAACTGTTGACTGTTACAATATCACACAATGTATGTGATAAGGATATGGCTACAACAAGATACATGTACGTTGGTATGAATAGTATCCTAGAAAGTTAGGATACAAATACATCATGGATACAACAAAAATTAAAATGTATGCATGCTTTAGTATTCATTATTTGTGGCATGAATTTCTAATGGAAGTATCTTGGATATTGTGATAAATTTGCAAGATATATAATCAATAATTATGTGGACAACCAGATTGGATAAGGATATGGCTACAACAAGATACATGTACGTTGGTATGAATAGTATCCTAGAAAGTTAGGATACAAATACATCATGGATACAACAAAAATTAAAATGTATGCATGCTTTAGTATTCATTATTTGTGGCATGAATTTCTAATGGAAGTATCTTGGATATGGTGATAAATTTGCAAGATATATAATCAATAATTATGTGGACAACCAGATTGCGAATTTGACTAGGCCCTACCAGGAGGATTTAGAATTAGAACCAAATCCCCCCTATGGAAATTAAATGATATGGAGATCCACTTGAAGATACATTCCATTGAAGTTTATCTACATTCTCTGGAATGCCTTAAATAACAAAACTTAGATAGCATCAAGTATCCATAAAATGTGCGACCAGAATCATTGACTTATTTAGGTTTTCAATCTAGAATATTTCAAACCAAACAAAAATTGGTATCCAAGATGTTAAAGTGAGATGACGATTGATTTTTGTTTTCCAAGCTATAGATAAAAAAACTCTACCACTTGACCCAAGTATTAGAAATCATAAAAACATTTGAATTTTGGTTTTCAGACATTCTAAATGAATAGTACACATTGTGTATGCACCAAGTGCCCGTAGGATAACAATTTTGTCCGATTTTCATTTTTGAATCATTAGTGATCTTTATGTAATATTACTTAAATTTAATTCTATGAATTATGCACTCATAATTGTCTAAAGCTATGGCATTTGATCCTAACAAAGTGTGTTTAGAATGCTACAAAATTTTTCCACATGAATATTTTCTTGCGGAAACATGTAGCATTCCAAACAAAGGCCAAACTAACAATTTAATTGAGTGTGAGCACATAACATAAATATTGTAGAGTGTTCGATCGAATTATTAGTAACCATTACTATTAGAAGAGGTTTGTTTTTAAATCTAATCTCTTAATTTTGCACAAAATAGTGATCATTGGTGAATGCGCATTGATATCCAATATGTCTTGTGAAATGAAAATATTCAAATTGTTCTCTTCACTGTATTTTAACCCCTTCAAGCTTATGAAAAAAATACCTACTCACTTATCCGGATGATGTGTATCATCCTTTGGGCGTTCAAAATCAAATCTACATGCCTTTTCCCATCCTTTAATCAAAAAATCTACATGTCTTTCTCCCCAAAAGAAGGAAAATATTTAAAAAAATGTTCAGTCGCTTTGAATTTCTCCATAGGCTTTTTTTACCGCTCTCAAACAAGCTCTTTTTCCCTTGGCCTCACAAGCAAACTCTTGATGTACTATATAACTGATTGTTCACCTAATTTCATTCCCATTCATATTCCTAGTAACTCCTTGATCCTCCCTATTCTACAGAATCCATCAAGCAATTACTCATATTGAACATACGAAGGTACATCCCTCTTTTTCATCTTAAACAGCTCAGGATGAAAACATGACTACCTCATATTACTATCCCTTGACAGTCGATGGGTCTCGTCAATTGGCTTATCCTAGCTGCATTTCTTCAACAATATAACAAAACAGATGTGCAGCAGTGGTAGGTTTTATCTTTCTCTGACGCATTTCATCAAACATGTTAAGAGAAATAATCAATTCCTTGTGTTTAAGCATTCCAGAAATTACAAGGATGTGACCAAAGAGGATTTGAAGGATGGCGATGGCAGCCGAGAGAGAGAGAGAGAGAGAGAGAGAGAGAGAGAGAGAGAGGAAAGTGGAAAATGTTTTGCTAACCATGGATGGATGGACAGTGACGGACAAAAGATGAGAAAAAGAGAGAAAAATCCAGCGAGATGTCTGAGTCCATGTAAAGAAATAATAGAGACGGGCGGTGAGCTGTACTCGTTTAGATGAAGACATGAAAGAGAAGAAGAGAAGGGGGAAAACTCAGTGTAGCACATTGGCGAGGGTCGAGTGCGACGACACAACAAATGATTACGAAAATAAATCAGCACCGCAAACACCTTGTATTTATGAAAATGATCTAGATTGACTTAACAGATCAAAGGATGTAACTGCTTGAAAGAAAATGGATGGTGAGAATCAATAATAGAAGACCTGATGGTCAGAAATCGTTTTGGACAGAAACCACTTTAACTATCGGTGCTTTTATAGTATAAAAGATTTTGATCAGGTTGAAGGCATATATTTTCCAATCAAGTTGCAAAACATTCACCATACATGCAAATCCTATCGACAGGATCGTAGCCAAACTCATAAGTGCTTTTTAAAAAACGCAAGGAGTTGATTGAAATCATTTAGCATTGTGAACCCAATTATGTTTATGATTGAAATCTTAGTCCAAGATAGGTTTCTATCGAAATGTTTTCGATGTGGCTAGAATACATTGCAAGATCAGACTACATCAAAATAAGTATCCGATGCATGTCCATTTAGTATCTGAGTATCCGAGCTTAGATGTTCTGGTACAGATCCGTCTCCTTTATCAAAATATTCATGCAACATATAATATAAGTATCCATACCATTTACATCATTCATTGTATCATGAAATAGTTTGCTAAAAAAGTTGAAATTAATTCAAACAAATACAGGCAAATCACAATAGCAGGGAAATGTGTATACTTATTGAGAAAATATCATCCGGAAATGGTTGATGTGGACGAATAAACATGTAGAGAACTGAAAGCTTAACCACCGACTTTATCCTGCACAAAAAATGTAGGTAAAATGAACAAAAGACACAGTAATGTATCACCAAAAATGTCCATAGTGTAAAGGGTTTACAGTTGGTCCATAAAGATTTTAATTGCTTGTTCATCGGTGCTGTCGAGCTGATCAAGCATATTCTTAGAGTGCTGAACTCCAGCTAATCCTAATGATTCAACAACTCCTGCCAAAGAAATGCTGATAAAATTGTCTTTAGCATTCTTAAAGAATCTGGAGAGACTAGTATTCCCGTCAAAGAAACTGGATTTTTATGCCATAATATGATTATTATCAAATAGCACGCATAAATGGAATGTGTGCATGGGGGAATTGTCATCATCAAATGCCAAAATATCGGTGAATGTCAGTTGAATGCTGGTCAAACGGACAAAAATCTTGGATGTTAATTCATTTTACAAGAATTGTTTCAGTGTCTACAGCGAGTATTTCATGATAGTTCTATTAGTTCTTCAAGTAAAACTCAATTTCCTATGAATTGGAATGTTAACGGAAAAAAATAACTACACCGCATAACTCTCGAGCCCAATGTATCCCCCAAAAAAAAAACAAACAAACAAACAAACAAAAAACAAAAAACAGGTACCAACCCTCCCGTTGTTCTTTCTCAAGATTTATATTTTTCTTATTTTTTTATTCTCTTGACCATTGGAATTTTGGAATGATATTTTTTTCAATTCTATTCTAGATGGTATTATTCACCATCAATCCTTTTTGTGGTAGTACAGTCAAATTAAAGAATTTAGGTAAGTGTGGAAATTGGGTTGGGTTTTGTTCAGGTTCACTACCCTAACACGCATATATGCTGGTCAACTCAGGTTAGAGTTAGGTTCATGGATTGGAACTTGTTGACTCACTTAACCCGGATATATTCACATGGGGGTCATCTGGATGGGTTTGGGTCATTTACCCAAAACCATCCTAATAATATTTGGGTCAGGGATCCTCATCACACTTGATCGGAAGTTCAAATAAAGTTTATCCAACTCACTTGACCCAAACCCATCCAGATGACCCGAGCCCAAGTACTACCACAAAAAGGTACAAGTATCATCCGGAAATGGTTGATGTGGACGAACAAACATGTAGATAAAATGAATAAAAGATACAGTAATGTTTCACCACAGACTTTAGCCTGCACAAGCACAAAAAATGTAGGTAAAATGAATAAAAGATACAGTAATGTTTCACCAAAAATGTCCATAGTGTGAAGGGTTTACAGTTGGTACATAAAGATTTTAATTGCTTGTTCATCGGTGTTGTCGAGCTGATCAAGCATATTATTAGTCCGAGACCTCCCTGTTGAGTTAGAACATTGCGCCTATTGGAGAATCAAGAAACTCAACTATGATTACAAGAGCACAGGGGAACGACGTCTTCTAGACATAAACATACTCGATGAGATCAGGCGGGATGCATACGAGAGTTCGAGCATCTACAAGGAGAAGACAAAGATCTATCACGATTCTCTGATCACGGTGAATCATTTCGACGTCGGGGATCAAGTGCTCCTTTTCAACTCAAGACTGCGGCTCTTCCCCGGAGAATTGAAATCCGGCTGGTCCGACCCATTCAAAAATATGGTGCCTTCAACATCAATGGGCAAAGCCTGAAATCCTACGCAGCTGGCGAGCCAATTGGTGGCAGAGATATCCACACCGTCGCCGCGTGCTGCCCCATCATGTGACATCATCCGAGGTCAAGCCACAAACGACCATATCCGTCAAGCCTGGGGGAGAGTAGATCACCTAGCTTCAACCTGTGGTTATCACAACCAAATTGGGTATTCCAACTTCACGATATTATCCTACCCAATTTTATAATCGGGTGGTGCTGCTGTCTGAGATTGATTGATTGATTGCTCCTCTCTTCCCCTACCTTTTTTGTGCCCATCTGTCCACACCTTCAGGGCACCGTCTCATATAGCTTGGGGGAGAAATTTTGTTGTGTCCATCTCGTCATGGCATCATCTGCATGTTTGTTGCAGTAGTCACTAGGTCATGTAGTTACATTAGAATTTTGTCTCATTATTTTTTAGGATTTTACCCACCCCACCCCACCCTTCCCTTATTCTCATTTGCCTTCCTTGCATGTGTTCTCCGTAGTGAGGGCACTGCTCGGTTTAGCTTATGGGATGAGCGCATCGGCTTTTTATTTATTTTTTTTCTTATTATTTCTATTTTTCACCAATTTTCACCCCATATTTTTCTTTTTTAGAATCATCATGTTTTTCTTTTTTGTGTGCTTGCATTTGCATTATGCATGCATGATAAAAAGAAATAAAAATAACAAAATGAAAATATGATGCGGATGTGATGCATGCAAGGATAAGAGTGATGCAGATATGTGTGTGTCACCAAATATACTCTTCATCACTCCCGAAAAAGGATATAGAATGATATGATCAAAATGGGGACAAAAATAGTGAGGGGAGGAGGGGTGGGCAAAAATCATCAGGACCAAGCAGAGAATGGGCAGCATGACGGCAAAAAATATCAATGGCATCAAGGGTGTGCCTAAGCTGGTGGTGCTGCGCCATCTCCGTCCTGAGGCGGTGGTGGTGGTGGTGGTGGCTGGGTAACAGTCTGCTGGGTGGGTGGTGGTGGTCGTGGCTGGGTAACAGTCTGCTGGGTGGGTGGTGGTGGTCGTGGCAGTCGCTCGAGAATCTGGGTCAGGCAAAAGTGAATGCCGGGAAGTAGCTCGAGGCGGTGCTGCATGGCGGTGACGGTGGAAGACAGAGCCCTAAAATCGCCCCTGAGTCCACTCATCGCCCCCTCAAGAGCACAAATGCTCTAAACTAAGGCGTCAGGGGGTGGTGGAGCGGAGGGATGGACAGGTCTAGGCTGAGCAGGTCGGGGCTGTCGGACACTGGCGGTGTAAACGATCGGGCCAGCAGGCATGTGTGGAAAGGGGGCTGTGCTCACTAGTGGATGCCCAGCCTCAGTGCGAGGCTGGGACGCAGGCTGGTGTGAGGTGGAAGCAGCAGCAGTGGAAGTGGAAGACAAAATCGGTGACGAGGCAGCAAGAGAGGTCAGTGACACAGAAGAAGGGACAGACGTCACGACACTCTCAGATAGGACAGCTATGGTGGAGACAGAAGGGTCGACCGTTGTGGAGGAAGTGAATGGACCAAAAGGTGGTACCCCAGCGGAGATCAAAGTGGATAGGGTCTCCACGATGGAAGCGAAGGAAGACTCGCCGCTCTCAACAATAGAAGGTGGACGCTCGGGTAGCAAAAAGGTGAGGGGCTCAACCGACAGGGGCACAGCAGTGGTGGGGGTGGTGGTAGACGTGGTGGAAGTGGAGGACGACTCAGCAAGTGTACTCCCGACACCGGCAGAAGTGTGGCAGAGGTGTCGGGAGCGGCAGAAAATGCAGGCTCAGGCTGAGGGATCACAGGGTCTACAAGTGCAGGGGTGCCTGCTCAGTCTCCTCGGCCTCAAGCACGTAGGCGGCGGGGATCAGGAGATCCATCGCCGGAAGCCAGTCCTCGTGTGCCGGTCCTATGTGTGTCCGAGCGGGGCTCAGGAGGATCATGTAGTCAGCACCGAAGGGACCGTGCAACCATACCCAGTGCCGCTGGCCGTGGGGACGAAGCATCTTCATCCGGACCATAACGTCTATCGAAAGTGAAGTGGGGCCCGAATGTCTACGCAGGTCGGCCGGAAGGTCCTCGCCGGTCATCAGGGCTAGCAGGGTGATCAGGCCGCCGCAACATATCGGGGAGCGAGCGCTCACCGATACTATGATGCGGTCCAAAAACCAGCTAGCGACGTCAATCTCAACGGCGGGGACCATCGCAACACCATCCCTATCCAGAACTCTGGGGCGAGTCATCGCGTAGAGCATATAGAGCTCAGGTGTAGACATCGTCCCAGGCTCGTACCTCGCTAGAAAGGTGGTCGCCATAAGGCGTTGGGCTATGCGGAGGCAGGGGTGGACTATGGCCGAGGCCTTGGCCCTACTAGGGTCAAAGGCGTGTGGTAAACCCGTGATCCTGGCACAAAAGGCGTGGGAATCGAAAGATGGTGGAGGGATGTGTGTGGGGGCGTAGGCTCGGTCGGGCGCGGGGACTGCGGGCCACTGAAAGAATGCTCTAAGCATATCGAGAGTGATCTGACACTCTCGATCCATGAGTCTAAAGGAGCATCCCTCAGCGGTCCGGGCGATCGAGCTAAGTACCTCGAGTGTCGGACGGACGTAGGTGTCCGCCGACACAGACAAAAAATCTCGCCAACCCACGTTGTCGTACAACGTGAGCATCCCCTCAAGTACCCACAGGCGGTCTAGGTCTGCTAAATGAGCGAACCTGGAGGGTACTACCGGGCGGTGGGCGATACGCTCAAATCGGACGCGATATGCGTCGTCTCTGAACGTGATGCCCAGCGGCCCGACGGCAGGAGCCGGTGGTGGCTGTGGGTGAACGGGATCGGCTGGAAGTGGCTGCGGATGGATGGGGTCGGCTGGAAGTGCCTGTGTGGGGTGGGGTGGTGAATGTGGAGGGGAGTCCTCCCTAGCGTGGGAGGGGCCGGGCTCATCCTGCCGCTTCCGCTTGGCGGAAGCTCCCCGAGTGTGTGGCCGTGTACGGGGCGGCATGTCTGCCCCAAGTGCTCACCCAACTAATGAAAAATGCGGCGTGCTAAAAAATGGAACGATGGTACCTGAACACGCCGCGAGAGCAAAACAGCGGATAAGTGCGAAGACGGCCGCCACCACGAAGCCAATAGCGCGTCCGAAAGCTCCCCTAAGCTCCCCCAAGATAGCCTGCGCATCAAACAATGATATCAGCGTATAAAATTCAAAATACATGGGGGAGATGGGGTATAACAGATAAGTAAAGAAATCGTTTTGAGTTAGGGGCTCAATGGGCGTACGGATCGTCAAAAATAGGGGGAAAAGGAGAATTTTGCGCTAAATGGGGGATCACCGGAGCTCGGCCGGCGGTGGGGAAGTCGCCGGCGGTGGGGGGGTGGTCGCCGGAGGTGTCGCCGACGGTAGGTCGCCGATCGGGGCCGGCGGCGGCTTGCTTCGAGCGAGGGATCGGCGATCGCGGGCGAGTGGGAGACGAAGGGGCTCGGCTCAGGAGAGATTTAGGAATAAGTCGCTTGGAAATTCGCGTCAAGCCCGTTCGCAATATATAAGTGAAGTTACGACTCGGCCGAGTGACTATGTCACTCGGCCGAGTGATCGTAACGAAGAAGTTTTTAAATTTTCTCCCCCCGCTTACGACTCGGCCGAGTGGCTTTGCCACCCTCGGCCGAGTGGAAAAAGTCCATTCGGCCGAGTGGCACAAGCTACTCGGAAATTTTCGCCCTAGGAGGGTATCAGTTTCACTCGGCCGAGTGAAGAAATATACTCGGCCGAGTGGCAGTTTATACTGAAATCACAAAAAAAGACAGAGAGTTGGGTACAGCAGACTTCCCTTGTTCGTGCTCCGCTCGGCCGAGCGGAGTCCTTGCTCGGCCGAGTATCATATACTGCTCGGCCGAGTGATACTCTGTTTTCTGCTTTGGTGCTCCGTTTTGGCTCTACTCTCCGTTTTTCTTCCTCCAGGTTGTTTCTTCCTCCTCCTAAGCCTTAAGCGCATTCCTGGAGCGCTCTTCTTCGCCTCGGTCATCCTCCATATGATGGATATCCTTTTCTCCTCCTCCTGTCAAAGAAAATAGGACCCGTTGTCACAAATTTTCGGGCGAACGACTCAAAAACACTAATAAAGTCTAAAACAAAAATAAAAACTAAAATAGAAATAATGCGATAACCGTCGGGTTGCCTCCCGACAAGCGCTCGTTTAAGGTCTTGAGCTCGACCCCTTTGAATTTTCAATTTAGCGCGGGATGTTGGGTGCATATGAGATGCACTCGTCGAATTTTCCGGGAAGACCGCTCGGATTTGGATCATGGTGGTGTGTGGTCTTCCTCGCCCCTTCGGCACGGGCAATATTGGGGGTGTGTGGTCTTCCTCAGCGCCCCTTCGGCACGGGAATGCGCTCGGCCGAGTGATACTCTGTTTTCTAGGACCCGTTGTCAGCGCTCTTCTTCGCCTCGGTCAAATTTTCGGGCGAACGACTCAAAAACACTAATAAAGTCTAAAACAAAAATAAAAACTAAAATAGAAATAATGCGATAACCGTCGGGTTGCCTCCCGACAAGCGCTCGTTTAAGGTCTTGAGCTCGACCCCTTTGAATTTTCAATTTAGCGCGGGATGTTGGGTGCATATGAGATGCACCCGTCGAATTTTCCGGGAAGACCGCTCGGATTTGGATCATGGTGGTGTGTGGTCTTCATCAGCGCCCCTTCGGCACGTGCAATATTGGGGTGGTGGCTCCCCCAAGCTAGAGCTTGTTCCGGTCTTCGACTTTGCCGGTGACACCGATCGTCGTATCGGTGGAGCTTTCTTCGGAGTCCTCAACTTCGAGAGCTTGCAGAGCTCCCGTATTCTTGCGACATCAGCGTCGCCATCATCAATCGCCATGGAGATATCGGGGGAGTGCTCCATCTTCTCTTCCTCGGCCAAATCTAGGCCTTCTTCGAAGCTATCTTCGTGGGGTGCGCAGATGGAGTGGGGGATCGCCTCTTCGATGACCTCGTCGAGGAGGTCCATGTAATCTAGCTCCTCATGATACGGCATGTGCTTCATTGCCTTCGGTATATAGAGCTCCACTTCGATGTTGCCAACGTTTAAGGTAAGAGTCCTCTCCCGTACATCGACAATGACACCGGCGGTGGCGAGGAATGGGCGTCCAAGTATGAGCGATGTATCGCCCTCCTCCTTGATGTCCATTATCACGAAATCGCATGGCAAACATATGCCTTCCGGAACTTGTAGTGGGATGTCCTCTGCGATCCCAACCGGCCTTGTAATCTGATCGTCTGCTAGTTAAATCCGCATGTCGGTAGGCTTTAAATCCGTGCCGGTATTCAACTTCTGGAACATGGAGAGGGGCATGAGGCTAACACTAGCCCCCAAATCGCATGACAAACATATGCCTTCCGGAACTTGTAGTGGGATGTCCTCTGCGATCCCAACCGGCCTTGTAATCCGACCGTCTGCTAGTTGAATCCGCATGTCGGTAGGCTTTAAATCCGTGCCGGTATTCAACTTCTGGAACATGGAGAGGGGCATGAGGCTAACACTAGCCCCCAAATCCACCAATGCTTTTTGTAGGGGGACGCCGCCTAGAGTGCAAGGAATCCGGAAACTCCCTGGATCTTTAAATTTGGCGGGCTCCTTTTCCCTCTATGTGAACCAAGTCCCTTCCTCCGCGAGCATGATCTTCTCCTTCCTCTTCCTTCCCGTAATCAAGTCCTTTAAGAACTTGGCGTAGGATGAGATTTCCATTATAGCGTCGAGGAAGGGGATATTGAGGCTCACCCCTCTCAAATACTCGAGAAACTTGGCTAGCCGTTTCTCCATCTTGGCTCTAGCTAGCCGTTGCGGGAAGGGCACCGGTGGCATAAATCGGCGCTCATCAATAAGCTCCTCCATTCTAGATTTCACTTCTCCTTGCGGCTCCCTTCTCTTTTTCAACTTCAATTGTCGGCTCGCTCTCTTGTAGAATCTCCACCACGGGCTCCTTAATTTGGGTCATGGGGGGTGGTATCCTTTCCTCCTCTTGTAGTAACTGCAACCACGGCGTTGATATGGCCGGTGTTGCCCCGTGGATTTTGCTCGGGTTGAGCCGGCAACTGTTGATTGTTTCTATTGAGCAACGCAAGTTGCTCCCCAATTTGAGCGACGACGGTGGTAAGAGAATCTTGTCCCGCCTTCAACGAAGCATGATTTTCCTCTGCTCCACCATAAACTCCTCCACCTTAGCTTCAAATTCCGAGCGTTGTTGAGCTTATGGAGGGCTGGGATTTCTCCAACCTTGATTGTACCCGGGTGGCCTATAAGATCACACTTGTTGCCTCGGTGGGAAGTTTTGTTGCGGTGTGGCCCCCTTGGTGGATAATTCGGTTGTGGTGGTGGAGCTCGAGCTTGAGGAGGTTGTTGCGGGGGGTTCAATGCACCATCATTATTAGCATATGAGAAACCCGGATGGTTTCTAGCGGCCGGATTGGCCCAATATCCAGAATTCCCAACGACATATTGAATTTGCTCCAACGCTCCTTCTCCATGCTCTCCTCCTACATACATGGCTTGGGATTGGTCTTGTCAATCGCTCATATGATTTGTCGGCGTGAATGTAGAAGGGGCTCCTTGAGGCTCCGTAATGTACTTCTCCAATCTCTCCACTACCTTGTGGAGAGAATCAAATTTGTTGGCTAGCTCCGCGACGGCCTTGGCCTCATAAATGCTAGACGGCTTCAAGGAGGACGAAGTCTGTCCTCGCTCGTCGCCCCACTGTTGGTTGTTCGAGGCCATCTCCTCAAGCAAGGCCGTAGCTTCATCGGGAGTCTTCGACAAAATGGCTCCATTTGCGGTGGCATCGATAATCTGCTTCGTGCCCGGTTGGAGTCCATTATAGAAACTGTGGACAAGCTCCCAATCCTCAATGCTATGATGGGGGCATTGATGTTGCAAGTCCTTGAAGCGCTCACATGCCTCATAGAGAGTCTCCTGTGGTCCTTGCTTGAAGGACATGAGAGCACTTCTTATCTTCACCGTCTTGGAGGGCGGGTAAAATTTGTCGACGAAGGCACTCGCCAATTCATCCCAAGTGGTGAAGATTTCTTCAGCTTGCGTCCTCAACCAATATAAGGCCTTGTCCTTGAGTGTGAAAGGGAAGATGCGCAGTCTGATAGCATCTACGGAGACGCCCGACATTTGGAAGGTGGCACATTTTGATAGGAAGAGCTGGATGTGGTAATGAGGGTTTTCATGGGAGTTCCCATGAAAAGGATCTTGTTGCATAAGAACCACCAATCCGGTCTTCAACTCGAAATTTTTGTCGGCCGCCAACTCCGGCATGGCTATGGACGAGGTCGTGGAAGAAGTCTTAGGCCGAAGCCTATTTCTTATGGAAATGATCCTCGCCATTCGCTCCGCCAATTCTTCGGGTGTCTCAGGATGGGTCATAAAATTTCCTTCCGTAACGGGTCTCCTCTCCGCTCGAATCCTCCTCAATGTACGATCGATCTCCGGATCGTATAGTATTTCTTCGGGGTTCGCCGAGGATCTCGTGTACATGCAAGGGAAAACAGAGTTTCAAAGAAATAGTTAGCACAACGGAAGGGCAAAATAAAAATAGAAATAATAGAACAAAAAAGAAAAATAGCTAGGTAGGTAGAATCAAACACTATTGCCTCCGCGGCAACGGCGCCAAAAACTTGATCGGAGCCCGGATACACGTCCCGAGCACGCGACTCGCTAGTCTTACCGCAAGCGCACGGTGTAGTGACGAGCGGGTATCGAACACATGGAGGCCTAATGACAGTGTCTTCTTCAATCCACCTGGCTATAAGGATGGTAGAGAAATGTTCGCAATAATGCGGTCACAGTCGTTCAATTGTATAAAAAAATAACAAATAAATAAGGACGCCTAGGGGTAGGGAATCCCCGCTACTTGCCGTATCTCGTCATTATGATTCGTAGGTTTCACAATTGCTAGATTTGAAATTTGGGTGAACTAGTTACAACTAAATGTAGAACCAAGCTCACGCTCTCGCGCTATTGCCGGTCTATAGCAAACCTAGGGTTGGGTCCAATCTCTTGCAAACCCTAACCTAGTCAAACTAGCGTGAAGAACAACATCATCGTTCAATCGTATCTCAAGCCCACTCTCGTGCAAACTCGAGCTACGACCTAGGTTGGGATAGTTCCTACATGTCCAATCTCTTGCAAACGGGTATTGGTATAGAATTACAATCGAAAACCCTAGTTTCGGTCCAATCTCTTGCAAACCGATTCCGAAGAAATTCAATTGCAACCCAATTCGAATTTCTAGGGCTTCCTATCGAGTTGGGATCCAATCTCTTGCAAATCCCAATCGGTATGAATCCCTAGCTATTCGTATTAAATCAATCTCAAACTAACCCTAATCAATTCTAGCAATAATTTCACCAATTCATCACAAATTTGAAATTGGGCTCGTAAGGTTCGTCCCTACACCCTAAGACGATAGAACTACTCACAATTCATAATGAAATTCAATAGAAATTCACAAATAAAATCAATAGAATTCATAGCAATATTCAATATATCAATAAAAATGGAGTTTTTGATAGGGAAAGAGACAAACCAATGAAGAACAAAAGAGCATCCAACAAATTAACACTTTTTCTCTCCTCCCTAAAAGCTAAATCTAATCCCTAAAAAGTAATCTCAAAAAGGCTGCAAAAAGTTCTGAAAAAGCTCTCTAAACTAGGTTAAAAACTGGGGTTAAATACCCCCCAAAATCGCTCAAAAAATCCTGACGAAAATGCCCCTGCGCAGTCTCAAAATCGCAGTTTACTCTACAGGCAGCGCGGCTCACTCGGTCGAGTGACAAATGTCACTCGGCCGAGTGACAGACCCTGACGGATTCCAGAGAGTTGGGGGGTCTTGGGGGTCGTCTCCTCGGGAGTCACTCGGCCGAATGACTTTTCTTCACTCGGCCGATGGGCGTTCTTCACTCGGGCGGACGGTCGTTCGTCACTCGGCCGAGTCGGTCTTTGGGGCTGACTGACGGATTCCAGAGAGTTGGACATTTTTGGTTGCCGTCGTCTTGGCTTCACTCGGGCAAGGGATGACTCGGTGCTCGGCCGAGTGGTATGGCGATGCTCGGCCGAGTGCACGCTGATATTAGCTCTATTGCGTGTCCGATCTGGCCGGCCGAGCGGGCTGTCTATGCTCGGCTGAAAATGCCCATTCTTCGTATTTTTGCCTCCTCGTCGCTCCTACGACGTTCTTTCTTCTTCCACTCCTCTCCAATCGCAGAATACCCCTCAAGAGAGTCGTCGGTAACACTCCAGAGTGGGTGCATCTCAGAATCACTCCAAATCGATCCAAATCTCCTGAAATACGACAAAAACAACAAATCGTGAAAAGCATCGCAATATTGTCGAATAAACGTGAAAAACACGATTTGAGCGATCTAAATGGCATGCAAACATGCAGAAAAAAGGTATAACATACGGAGTGATCACCCGTCAAGCCCAAAAATCCTCGCAACGCCATCAACGTAGTCGGCTGCGGCCAATCTAACATGGCCTCAATCTTGGTTCTATCCGCTGCCACCCCATCTGTCGAAACTACGTGCCCCAAATACTCCACCTTCTCCTGAGCAAAAGTGCACTTCTTCCTGTTGGCATAAAGTTGGTGAGCCTGTAACTCCTGCAACCCGTCTCCAGATCTCGTATGTGCTCTTCCATCGTACGGCTGTACACCAGTATGTCGTCGAAGAAGACTAAGACAAACTGCCGAAGGTATGGCTGAAATATCTTGTTCATCAGCGCTTGAAAAGTAGCGGGCGCATTCGTCAGCCCAAAGGGCATGACAAGGAACTCATAGTGCCCCTCATGAGTCTTAAAGGCAGTCTTCTGCACATCCTCTCCCTTCATCCGAATTTGATGATACCCCGACTTCAGGTTAATCTTCGAAAAGATCGACGCCCCATGTAGCTCATCAAGCAGCTCATCTATCACGGGTATAGGAAAGCGATCTGCCACTGTCTCCTTGTTGAGGGCACGGTAGTCCACACAGAACCTCCAGCTACCGTCCTTCTTCACTAGCAGCACTGGACTGGAGAAGGGACTAACACTCGGTCGTATTACTCCAGCCTATAACATCTCCCTGATCAATCGTTCGATCTCATCCTTCTGAACATGTGGGTACCTGTAGGGCCGAACGCTGACCGGAGCCGCTCCCTCACGCAGCACAATGACGTGCTCGTGGTCTCTCTGAGGTGGAAGCCCCTGTGGCATCTGAAACACGTGCACATAACTGTCCAATAACTCCACCTCTGGTGGCGTCTGCTGCTCCTTCGCCTCCACCCCTAGCTCCTGATATGTCACAAAGTATGCCTCTCCTCCCACTAGTACTGCCCGAGCCAAGGACTTCAGGGATGCCGCGCGGCAACACAAGCTGGGATCCCCTAACAAAACCACGGTCCTCCCGTCCTCCCGATACTCCATCCGACAGCACCTTCCAGTTGAACTTGGTGTCGCCCAAGGTCTGTAACCACTGCATCCCAACACCACGTCCACCTTCCCCAACTCCAGGGGTAACAATCCGCCACTATCTGAGTGCCTTGTACTGCCAGAATCACCGCCCTGCAGACACCTCTGCTCTCCTCCCTCTGGCATGTGCCCAAAATCACCCCAAAGGTGGCTGTCTCACTCACCGCAAACCCCAGCTGCCCCACCAACTTCCTTGAGATGAAGTTGTGGGTTGCCCCACTGTCTATCAATATCGTCATCTCCTGATCCACCACCTTGCCTGCTAGCTTTATGGTGTGATATGGAGTAAATCACACCACGAAGCTAAGGGACACCTCCACGGTCTCCTCTGTCACCTCGTCCTATACGTCAAGTATAATCGTGGGGTCTCCCTCTTCCTCCTCCTCGGCAGCCACCTCCAACTGCATGGCTCGTCCCGCACACCTGTGTCCCGGTGTGAACCGCTCGTCACACTTGAAACACATCCCCTTAGCCCTGCGCTCTCGCATCTCTGCCTCTGTCATCCTGCGGGTCTGACCCCCGTACATGTCTCCGGGCCAGTCCCTCTCGCTGGCGGTAATGCGCCTGTAGGAGCCTTGGGTGCCCCTGTCACTGCCGGGCTCCGCAAAACAGATCCTCCCCAAGCTCCCATCGCCCTTCTATCCTCCGCCAGCTTGTCCTCCACCTTCCTGACTATCCTCATCATGGCAGACAATCCCCTGGGTTCTTGAACCCGCAGCTCGGCTCGGATTTGCGGCTTGAGCCCATTTAGGAAATTCCCTTCTAGGGACTCAGCGAAAACTCCCTTTACTCGGCTCGCAAGCCGCTCAAACTTCTCCACATATTCCCTCACGGTCCCCTCCTATCGCATTGTATACAACTGCTTAAATAGGCCACCGGCCTGTGTCTCCTGAAATCTCTCCATAAGGCACTCCGTCAACTCTATCCAAGTGCAGATAGGCCGCTGCCGTTGGCTCGAGCGGAACCACCCCAAGGCTTCCCCCTCAAAGCACATCGCCACCGTCTGCATCCTCTCCGCCTCAGACAACCCCAACACATCGAAGTACCTCTCCGCCTTGTAGATCCAAGAATCAGGATCCTTTCCCTCAAAAAGGGGCATGGTCAGCTTTCTCAACCGGCTATCTGGTCCACCATCACCAAGTGGGCCTCCCCCCGCTGTCCCTCCTGTTATCTCGAACGAGCAGGCTCCTCCAACCTCCCTCTGGCTCGATCTGGCTGCCCATACGCTCCCCAAATCTCCTCACGGGCCCTCTCAGCAGCCCGCTGCTCCTCGGTGTCCCATGCATCTCCATCACCCCATGCCTCCTCTGCATATGGGTCGTCGACGTATCGCGCATATTCCTCGTACTCCGGCCTCCATCACCCCACATCCTCTCCGGTCTCTTGAAGTCTCCGAACATTCTCCTTGGCGCGCCCTCAAGGTCTCTAACGCCCCTTCCATGCCCAAGGGAAACCCCACGGTAGCCTGTCGGCCGTTCATCAAGCCCCCGGGGGCTGTTCGGGCTGCACGGGGCCCCTGGCGGTGCGCCAGGGCCCCGTCGCCCTCTCCGGGGCCTCGCCGGCCCTCGCCTGGGGCCTGGCGGGCCGCCAGCCCCAGCGGGTGTCGACGCGGCCCAAGACAAGGCCGCGCGGGTCTGCGCGGCCCAGATCTGGGCCGCGCAGGTCCGCGCGGCCAGTTTGGGGGGCACGCAGCCCCTGACCACGCGGCCAGTTTGGGGGGCGTGCGGCCCCTGCCGATCATCAGCCAGGGGGCCGCCCCCCCAATAGGGCCCTCCGCTATCTTCCTTTGTGCCCCTCGAGCGTCCTGGAAACGCACGACTCGTTGCTCTGGCCCTTCGTTCGCCAGATCCTCTCCATGATGCCCTAGATCCGATAAAAAATTCAGATTTGTCGATGTCGATGCCCTAGCTTCAGTTTCGGATGATTTGTGTTATTGGCGAAAGATCTGAAGTAGGTCTTGGATTTCGGAGGATTTAGCGGCCCCCTTCATCTCTTGATGGATGCCACAGATCTCGTCTTGAAGCCCATCAATCCTCTTGCTCATCTCTTCAAGTTTACCGTCGACTTCTCTTCTACGAGTTCCGTCGCCGTCTTTGCCCTAGTCCCCGCCATCGGATCTTAATGCTCTGATACCAAATTGATACGAATAGGGTTAACCGTTTCAAAAGCTCAGATTTTTAGTGAAAGAACGAAAAGAAATTTGAAGTGGAAATTGGAATTTGATAAATAAAGAGACAATTTTGATCTAAACTGGAGTAGATCTCTCCCTAGCTTGAAATAAATCCCCCGAACCCTAGCCGTCAAATGACGATTGTCTCAATATTTCGATAACCCACACAACTATGGCTAACCCCTTTAAATACTCTCCTAACAAATTACAAAACACACAGACAACTTAAACACATAAAGGGTAGTGCATAAAGCAAAACTAGGAAAATACCAAGTCGATCCCGCGACCGCTCCCACACCCGAGTCCTTGCGCCTTCTGCGGTACACGACCGCATCATACTGCTGAGTGCATATCTAAATACTAGTAAAGATTCCATTATTGGTACATATCAATCTGCCTCATGCTTCTGGAAAAAGGTCGTAATGTACTTCGACGCGTACAAAAGTGGAGGAGCCATTCGAGATGGAAAAGTCTTGCAAAAATCGGTGGCATCTTGTAAATGGTCCAGTTTGTAAGTTCGTAGGAGCCCACAATCAAGCAAAGGCACGCAAGAAGAGTGGTGAGTCTGAAAGTGATGTTCTTCTTGCTGCCCACAAAATTTATGAAAGTGGCACGTTGAAGAAGTTCAACTTAGAGCATGCATGGTACATGTTAAAGGAAGATCCAAAGTGGATGGTGCTAGGTGAAGGGAGCTCAGACAAAAGACTGAAGATGAATGAACGTGGTAATTATCCATCATCTTCTTCGACGGGTACACCTTCTATGCCAACTACACCAGTCGGGCTGGGTACACCTAACACCCTAACAACGGCTACTAGTGATAGTGATTACACACCAGATGTGCCTGTTCTAATCCATCCCATCAGGGTGAAAGATGCAAAAGAAAGTCGAAGGAGAAGGCAAAGGCAATGCCATCGGTCGCAGAAGGAATACCCAAAAGCGTTGCAACCATTGTTGAATCTGAAGCACATCGACTGGGTCTTATGAATGAATACATGAATACACAAAAGATTATGGCCAATGCGATGATGTACATTGCCCGCACGAAGAAGTTAGGCATGTATTCGAAGCTAGCATTGAAGGCAAATCTTTACAGTTCATGAAGAAAGGTATAATATGCTGAGCTGTTTACAAAATAGGGTTAGCCTAGATATAATATGTGTTGTATTTTAATTTCAAATTGGGCATGTAATATGTAACCTATTTATATTAATTTGAAGAATATTTTGTGTTTTTAAAATTTGACGAGGCAATGGAATAGAGCCATTGGAAAATAGCCGTTGGAATAGAGTCGTTGTCATTTGGACTCATCTATATATAACCTACAAACCAACCCTTAACTACATACATACATAAAACATTGATAAACATATTGTAATGTCTTCATCTTCTTCATCTACCGAATCAATTGAATTTGATTTCGAAGCTATGGTGAACATGAATGAGTTCGTGTTCAATGAGTTACTCCGGAACCCCTTCGTTCAGCCAACCACTTCTGAGCAGCCAAGGCGTAGTAGTGCAACCATCGATAGAGACAAGGTTGATGGTCATAATCGGCTTTACAGAGACTACTTCGCGCGCTCTCTTTATTGTGTTCATTTGATTGCTCGGTCCTCCTCTTTCACCACCATCGATGTTTCTGACGATCCAAATCTTCCGCACCAAGGCGCACAACACAGAGCTTAGGTCATTAACCTTATTGCTACCCGTTTGGAGCATTTCGGGGGAAGAATTTTTTCGGCAATTTCCGGGTTAGTGAGTTGCAGAATTTGCTGCACACAAGCTGTTTGACAAATTGTCTCTAAGAGAACTTCCACTTCTGGCGAGGCAATGGAATAGAGCCATTGGAAAATAGCCGTTGGAATAGAGCCGTTGTTATTTGGACTCATCTATATATAACCTACAAACCAACCCTTAACTACATACATACATAAAACATTGATCTTCTTCATCTTCTTCATCTACCGAATCAATTGAATTTGATTTCGAAGCTATGGTGAACATGAATGAGTTCGTGTTCAATGAGTTACTCCGGAACCCCTTCGTTCAGCCAACCACTTCTGAGCAGCCAAGGCGTAGTAGTGCAACCATCGATAGAGACAAGGTTGATGGTCATAATCGGCTTTACAGAGACTACTTCGCGCGCTCTCTTTATTGTGTTCATTTGATTGCTCGGTCCTCCTCTTTCACCACCATCGATGTTTCTGACGATCCAAATCTTCCGCACCAAGGCGCACAACACAGAGCTTAGGTCATTAACCTTATTGCTACCCGTTTGGAGCATTTCGGGGGAAGAATTTTTTCGGCAATTTCCGGGTTAGTGAGTTGCAGAATTTGCTGCACACAAGCTGTTTGACAAATTGTCTCTAAGAGAACTTCCACTTCTGGCGAGGCAATGGAATAGAGCCATTGGAAAATAGCCGTTGGAATAGAGCCGTTGTTATTTGGACTCATCTATATATAACCTACAAACCAACCCTTAACTACATACATACATAAAACATTGATAAACATATTGTAATGTCTTCATCTTCTTCATCTACCGAATCAATTGAATTTGATTTCGAAGCTATGGTGAACATGAATGAGTTCGTGTTCAATGAGTTACTCCGGAACCCCTTCGTTCAGCCAACCACTTCTGAGCAGCCAAGGCGTAGTAGTGCAACCATCGATAGAGACAAGGTTGATGGTCATACGGCTTTACAGAGACTCTTTATTGTGTTCATTTGATTGCTCGGTCCTCCTCTTTCACCACCATCGATGTTTCTGACGATCCAAATCTTCCGCACCAAGGCGCACAACACAGAGCTTAGGTCATTAACCTTATTGCTACCCGTTTGGAGCATTTCGGGGGAAGAATTTTTTCGGCAATTTCCGGGTTAGTGAGTTGCAGAATTTGGTGCACACAAGCTGTTTGACAAATTGTCTCTAAGAGAACTTCCACTTCTGGAGGGATCAAGTTTGAAGTGTCAAAGTTTGATGGTCGTATTTACTTCGGATTATGGCAAATAAGGCAAAGTATATAGCCCTGACTAAAGCTGTGAAAGAGATGATATGGCTGCTGGGATTGATGGATGACTTGGGGTTGTACCAAGAGAAGTACCACCTGCATTGCAACAGTCAGATTGATGTGCATTTGGCGAGAAGCCAAGTTTACCATGCTCGCACCAAGCATATCGACGTGAAATAACACTTCGTTCGAGACTACGTCGGCAAAGAGGATGACGACATCAATCTATTGAAGATTGGCACTGAAGATAATCCAGTGGACATGTTGACGAACGTCATATCGGGCGTGAAGTTCAAGCACTGCTCGGACTTACTCAACATTGAGCCGAGATGATGTTTGAAGTGTTAGATTATGGAAGGCAAAGTATATGGCCCTGACTGAAGCTGTAAAGAGATGATATGGCTGCTGGGCTTGGTGGATGACTTGGGGTTGTACCGAGAGAAGTTTGACCTGCATTGCGACAGTCAGATTACTGTGCATTTGGCGAGAAACCAAGTCTACCATGCTCGCACCAAGCATTTGGAACATTTTGGGTGAAGAATTTTTTCAGCAATTTCTGGGTTAGTGAGTTGCGGAATTTGGTACACAAAAGCTGTTTGACAAATGGCCTCTAAGGGAACTTCCACTTCTGGAGGGATCAAGTTTAAAGTGGCGAAGTTTGATGGTCGTATTAACTTCGGATTATGGAAAATAAGGCAGAGTATATTTCTCGAGTCATTATCCTTATTGCTACTCATTTGGAGCATTTTGGCTGAAGAATTTTTTCGGTAATTTCCTGTTAATGAGTTGCGGAATTTGGTTCACACAAGCTGTTTGACAAATGGCATCTAAGTAAACTTTCACTTCTGAAGGGATCAAGTTTGAAGTGGCGAAGTTGATGGTCATATTAACTTCGGATTATAGAAAATAAGGCAAAGTATATGGCACTGACTGAAACTTGGGTCATATCCTTATTGCTACTCATTTGGAGCATTTTGGGTGAAGAATTTTTTTCGACAATTTCCAGGTTAGTGAGTTACGGAATTTGATGCACACAAGATATTTGACAAATGTCCTCTAAGGGAACTTCTACTTCTTGAGGGATCAAGTTTGAAGTGGTGAAGTTTGATGGTCGAACTTCAGATTATGGCAAATAATGATAAGGAATGTTCGTATACAACAAGGACTCACGGTTGCTTTGTTAGGGAAGACAAAGAAACCAGAAAAGATCGATGATGGTGAAGTCTTGTACACTGTTAGTGAAGAGTAAATGGTTAAAGATCTATGCTATCAATCGGAGTGAAGGGGTATAAGCTTTGAGATCTGATCAATCGGAAGAAATTGACTAGTAGGGATGTGGTCTTTGATGAAGCTTCTATACTATAAAGAGATCTTGAAGGAGATCAAGATGGCAAAGGCAAGAAAGTGGCCGAAGAAGTCTCATTCGAATAGGATGACTTGGGAAGATCTCAAACTTCACAATTGGAAGAGCAGAGTTCAAGTCATGTTCCGGAGCAGGAGAGCCCTCCACATAGCATTGCCAAAGAAAGGGCAAGAAGGACCACAACTGTAATGGCCTAGTTTTAGTATACTGAATTATATATGTATATTGTAATATGTAGTGTACTTGCTTGCGTACATGTGTGTATATATGTGTTTTGATGAGTGTATATTGTAATATGTGCATTTTGGCTGAAGAATTTTTTCGGTAATTTCCTGTTGATGAGTTGCGGAATTTGGTTCACACAAGCTGTTTGACAAATGGCATCTAAGTAAACTTTCACTTCTGAAGGGATCAAGTTTGAAGTGGCGAAGTTGATGGTCATATTAACTTCGGATTATAGAAAATAAGGCAAAGTATATGGCACTGACTGAAACTTGGGTCATATCCTTATTGCTACTCATTTGGAGCATTTTGGGTGAAGAATTTTTTTCGACAATTTCCAGGTTAGTGAGTTACGGAATTTGATGCACACAAGATATTTGACAAATGTCCTCTAAGGGAACTTCTACTTCTTGAGGGATCAAGTTTGATGGTCGAACTTCAGATTATGGCAAATAATGATAAGGAATGTTCGTATACAACAAGGACTCACGGTTGCTTTGTTGGGGAAGACAAAGAAACCAGAAAAGATCGATGATGGTGAAGTCTTGTACACTGTTAGTGAAGAGTAAATGGCAAAAGATCTATGCTATCAATCGGAGTGAAGGGGTATAAGCTTTGAGATCTGATCAATCGGAAGAAATTGACTAGTAGGGATGTGGTCTTTGATGAAGCTTCTATACTATAAAGAGATCTTGAAGGAGATCAAGATGGCAAAGGCAAGAAAGTGGCCGAAGAAGTCTCATTCGAATAGGATGACTTGGGAAGATCTCAAACTTCACAATTGGAAGAGCAGAGTTCAAGTCATGTTCCGGAGCAGGAGAGCCCTCCATATAGCATTGCCAAAGAAAGGGCAAGAAGGACCACAACTGTAATGGCCTAGTTTTAGTATACTGAATTATATATGTATATTGTAATATGTAGTGTACTTGCTTGCGTACATGTGTGTATATATGTGTTTTGATGAGTGTATATATGTAGTGTGTATAGGAAATAAGTGGTGTGTACATTAATAGTTGACTGGCTACTTGTTTGACTATGTATGTATCTTAGGTGTATTCCTTGTATTAGTATATTGTGTATAAATGATTGGTTATTAATATTAGTAATAGTGTGATTGTGGAGTAGTGTGTATTATATGTGGTGTGTAAAGGAACTACTGGCTGCCTATTTGGATGACTATATGGATGACGGTAGTGCTTATGTATGGATGAATATGATAGGATATGGGTGCTTAATGGAGTGCATGTGATTGCTTACATGAGAGTGTTATTGGTTAGTATATGGTTGCTTTAAGTGTAGTTGCATGTATAGTAAAATAATGCTACATTCTTGGACAATTTCGAAATGTGTGTATGATTAGTAGTATTCTTATGAGTGATTGTGTGTTTAGTAGTAGTAGTAGTAGTATTATTATTATTATTATTATTATTATTATTATTATTATTATTATTATATGGATAATCCCTTTATGTAATTATGTTGGGGTGTGATTGTGTGTATGATTAGTAGTATTCTTATGAGTGATTGTGTGTTTAGTAGTAGTAGTAGTAGTAGTAGTAGTAGTAGTAGTAGTATTAGTAGTAGTAGTATTATTATTATTATTATTATTATTATTATATGGATAATCCCTTTATATGTATGGCATTGTTGTAATTATGTTGGGGTGTGATTGTGTAGTTGGGGGATGTGTGTAGAATAGGGGTATAGTTAGTAATAAGAAAGGTGGTTGTGCTTAAGAAAAGGGAAGTGTGCAAATAGGATTCCTCTCTTAAATGGAAAAAGACAAAAAGGATTTATCATGAAAGAAAAAGAAAAAAAAGAGGATAAAGACATATGAAAGAAGAATAGAGAAGAATATAGATGGGGAGAGAAGAGTGGAGATGTGTGTGGAAACACCCATTCAATTAAAACTTTAACACTCTTTTCTCCCTCACTCTCATTCTCTTCCATTTCTCTCTCCCTCCTCGCTCTAATTCCCACGGCCAACCCCCTCACTCTTTGCTTCCATTTTTTCAACCAAAAATCCCACAACATCACCCTCTTGGCCTCTTATGCAACATACTAAATATTGGAATTCCTACTGGGGCACACGTTGACATGCTCCATCTTGTGGTTTTTCAGGTGTGGGCTGGAGATAGTTGCAGGAGTTGGAGCTGGAGTTATGTTTGAGAAGTCGAGGGTAGGATTGGGTGGTGAGGGGAGAGGAGAGTGACATGTACTCTTGGATTGCTTGTGGGTAGTGTTGAGCTGGTGTATGAGATGTATATATGATGATGTACATGAATAGTGGATGTATATAGAGATCAGTGTTTCTTTTCAGTGTTTGTCGCTGGTTGTCTCTGTTGTTTAGTTCTCTGGTTCTGTATTTTTGGATGGATGTTTGTGTGAGAACAATACAGGTACTATCCCAGCAGTGCGCAGTGGACCTGCTTTCGTCTCTCTCTCGTCTTCACCCTTGACTCCCTAGGTATTCCGGGGAGTGGGACGTGACAGTGGCCATGCTAGCAGGTGAAGCTGAGTTCTAGCCAGGAGCAACTCTAACCGTAGAGGTCAATATCAGAGTGCGAGGACTCGATTGACGTGCCTCGAGTGGGTCTTTCATGCGAGTTCCGACCCAGCAGTCTAGCTTCCGAGGTAGATACATTGGATAAACTATTGTCCAACGAGGCGGGCCTAGCGGGTGAAACCGAAGCGAGGGATGGCATGAATAGTGGATGTATATAGAGATCAGTGTTTCTTTTCAGTGTTTGTCGCTGGTTGTCTCTGTTGTTTAGTTCTCTGGTTCTGTATTTTTGGATGGATGTTTGTGTGAGAACATTACAGTTACTATCCCAGCAGTGCGCAGTGGACCTGCTTTCGTCTCTCTCTCGTCTTCACCCTTGACTCCCTAGGTATTCCGGGGAGTGGGACGTGACAGTGGCCATGCTAGCAGGTGAAGCTGAGTTCTAGCCAGGAGCAACTCTAACCGTAGAGGTCAATATCAGAGTGCGAGGACTCGATTGACGTGCTCGAGTGGGTCTTTCATGCGAGTTCCGACCCAGCAGTCTAGCTTCCGAGGTAGATACATTGGATAAACTATTGTCCAACGAGGCGGGCCTAGCGGGTGAAACCGAAGCGAGGGATGGCATGAAGTCCCTCAAGGCGCACGTAAAACCGAGGTCCAGCCAGCGAGGAGTCGACCTATAATCCGTCGAGGCGAGCCCAGCGGGTGAAACCGAGGGCCGGCCAGCGAGGGGGCGACGCGAAATCTGTGTGAAGCAGATTGGTGTAGGTTCATACCACCAACATCTCCATGTCAACTCAACCCGACAACAACGACGACCACCTCCGCGATGACCAGCCGATGGTCATCATTGCCAAAGGGGCCTTAGCACCGACGGATCCAGGTCCTTCCGACTGGAGGCCCCTAGCCCCGAGATGGTCCATCCGGATCCTCCTTCGGTGTACGTACCCGTGGGATGGCCCATAACGGTCCACTCGGATGCAGCCTCGGCCTATCCACGTCTGAGCTGGGCCCCTGAAGATCCAGAGTCTTCATATCCCAAGTTTCCAGCGCCATAACTGGTAACTCTCGACCAATTTAATCAATTTTCTCGAGACATGAATAACCGTCTCCAGGAGATGCCGAGGCTAATCGCGCTGATGATAAACTCCGGCGAGCCAAGGGCCGCGTATGGACCGAACGCGGCGAGACCCGCTCGACGACCTCGAGCGATGCCCTCATTATCCCGGTATTTCAATGCCGGCCAGTCATTACCTCGGTACACAAGTCATGAAAGAAACTTCGATCACATGTGGATGCATTTGTCGATTATTTATTTAGTTCATTCGGGAGGGAACTACAATGCTTGAAAAGAAAAGAAAAAAGGAAATAGCACGAAAATAAATGAGCAAGCTTTATTACAACGCTCTTTCGTTGCTGTTCTTTTGGCATTGCTCTCCTTAATCGATCCTCCCCATGGGAGAGGTCTCGTCGAATGTCGGGGCCCCGTGTATTATCTTGACGACCATGTCATTGAGATTGACAGTCGTAGCCGTCTGTCTGGCCTTTCAAAACTGGAGCCTTGTCTGCTCTCTTGATATCGGGCTAGTCGATGAACTGACGGAGATGCCCCCGTCATATGCGGCCTTCGATGTCCTTCTTGAGCTAAAGGCAATCCTCAGTGTCGTTACTGCTGTCCCGATGATATTGGCAGAATTTGGACCGGTCCCTTTTGCCCTTCATCTTTGGGCGTGCACGTTGGAGGAAGCCGTCCTTCTGGGACTGCATTAACACCATGCATCTCGGGGCATTCAGCTCGGTGAAGGTGTCTATTCGGTTTCGCCTATCCCAGGTATATTGATTGTCCGTTCTCAGGGGGCCTTCGATCAAGTTGATCTTCACCGTGTGGACGGGGCTCCTTCTTTGGAGTCGGTCCCTCTCCTCCTTCGTCGATAAGTTCCTCGACGGCCATCAGGAATTTTGCAGCTCGGCTTATGCTGGTCCATGTTAGTGGGTTGCTGATGGTGCAACGACTGACACAGGCATTTGTGGGTGACTCCCCTTTTGAAGGCGGCGATCACGAACTCGTCGCTGCATCCCTCCACGTTGAGCCGTTCCTGATTGAAGCGCATGAGGTAATCGCAGAGCATTTCCTCTTTCTGCCTGATGAGGAGGAGATGATCTGCCTTCCACTTCCTTTTCCTACTGGCCACAAACTGCTTGCAGAAAGCTTGGGATAGAGATTCAAAGGAAGAGATCGACCTGTCGGGAAGACCGTGATACCGCTCTTGAGCAGAATTCATCAACATGGTGTGGAAGGCCCTGCAAAGGAGCATGTCGTCTGCGGCAGGGATCTCCATCACTCCTTGGAAGCACTGGACATGATCCTCCGGATCGCCGGATCCGTCAAAGATGGGGAGCATGGGCATCTTGAACCACCAAGGTAGCGGAGCTTCCACAATGCTCTACATCAGGAATTTCGCAGCTCCTCGTCTTATGCTGGTCCACGTTAGTGGGTTGCTGATGGTGCAACCACTGCCGTAGGCGTTTGTGGGTGACTCCCCTTTTGAAGGCGGCGATCACGAACTCGTCGTTGCATCCCTTGTCGGCCATCAGGAATTTCACAGCTCGGCTTATGCTGGTCCACATTAGTGCTTGCTGATGGTGCAACGACTGCCGTAGGCGTTTGTGGGTGACTCCCCTTTTGAAGGCGACGATCACGAACTCGTCGCTGCATCACTCCATGTTGAGCCGTTCTTGATTGAAGCGCATGAGGTAATCGTGGAGCGTTTCCTCCTTCTGCCTGATAAGGAGGAGATGATCTGCCTTCCACTTCCTTTTCCTACCGGCCACAAACTGCCAGCAGAAAGCTTGGGATAGAGATTCAAAGGAAGAGATCGACCTGTCGGGAGGCCCGCGATACCACTCTCGAGCAGACTTCATCAGCATGGTATGGAAGGCCCTGCAAAGGAGCGTGTCGTCTGCGCCTGGGATCTCCATCACTCCTTGGAAGCACTGGACATGATCCTCCGGATCGCCGTATCCGTCAAAGATGGGGAGCATGGTCATCTTGAACCTCCAAGGTAGCGGAGTTTTCACAATGCTCTGGATCAAGGGATTACGTCTCTTGTACTAGTCGGGGACAGGCGAGGGAGATCATGGCGTTTGCTTGGCTCACCCATCTTCGTGGTGCCTCGTCGAAGAGGAGAAACTCTCGTTCTCCCGGGGGGAAGTTGGTTTCCCTGGCGACCCGTTTCCAGCGGGCATGGAGGATCGCACCTCGGGTCAGGCCGACCACGGCCCCTTTCCACTCTCGGAGTGGGATCCTTGCGTAGCCTCTGCGATTGCTAACGGCTAGAAGAGAAGTATCAGGTCGACCTCGATGACTGCTGGAGACTGGATGCTCATCATCGCTGACTTGGAACTCTCTCCGCCGTCGATGTTAGGCGGGACACGGAAAGGTACCTCGTCCTGAGGGGGGTCTCAGAGGCTCGACCCTCCTACCCGGATGGTTCACCGGTAGTCCCCCCCAACCGTCATTGCATGGTCGTGAGTGCGTCGCTCGAGGTCGTTGAGCGTGTCTCGCCAGCATACGCGGGGCCCTTGGCTCGCCGGAGTTTGTCATCCGTGCGATTAGCCTCATCATTTCCTGGAGACAGTTATTTATGTCTCGAGAAAATTGATTAAATTGGTCGAGAGTTACCGGTTGCGGCACTGGAAACTCGGGATATGAAGACTTTGGATCTTCAGGGCCCCGACTTGGACATGAATAGGCCGAGGCAGGATCCGAGTGGACCGTTATGGGCCATCCCACAGGTACGTACGCCAAAGGAGGATCCAGATGGGCCCTCTTGGGGCTAGGCATCCTCCAGTCGGAAGGACCTTGATCCGTCGGTGCTAAGGCCCCTTCGGCCATGATGACCACTGGCTGGTCAACACGGATGTGGTCGTCGTCATTGCTGGGTTGAGTTGACATGGAGGTGTTGGTATGAACCGACACCAATCCGCTTCCCACAAATGGTGCCAGATGTTTAGGTGTTTTCTCACCGTACGTTGACGTGGATGCGGACGTGGAAGGAGGCAACAAGGTGGCGAGCTTGGAGCTGGCGATGGACACTGAAGAGTGAGGCAACCGGTGAGCTCTCCACGATGGTTGCCGAGTAATCCAGAGTCGGCCCCGAGTGATATGAACGAGGTAGCCGGGTGATCCACAAGCCGCTAGCGGGTAGCCTACAACAAGGATTTGGGTCACGTCCCCAAATCCCTTGTGATGCTTAAGCGAGTTAGATATTCAATGAGGAAGTCGGGAGCAGCTGAGTGATCTGTTCACAGATATTATGGGGCTTACTCCGTGACTTATGTATATAATGCAGGAATTTAAGTGGAATAGGGCTTCTGTTGTAGGTCGACACATCGTGCCGTTGTGCCCTCGGCTTCCCCGCCACGATGGCATTTTCCCATGTTGGTGGTTGAGGCTCCGAGTTTTCTGCGGCGGGAATAGCTCCCGCGTGTGATGAGAGGCAGTGCTCCCACGTTGCCTAACGGCTCTCTAGTGTCTGGGCCTTTGAACTAGTCGACGCGCCGCTATAACGGGCTAAGCCATTTGGGCTTGAGAACTAGTCAAACCCCTCGCGGTAGGCCGAGTAGGCAGACGGGCTTCGTTGGTTTCGCGCGGCCCAGCATTGAAGTGGGCCTTATGGCTCAACAGTTCACATGTTCAAGTTGCTAACTTTACGTAGTTTCCTTGTAAAGTTAGTATCTTTGTGGCAATATTCATGTTCTCATGCTAAAGGAGTTACCTTTCACATGCTTGTGCTTGTATATACCAAAGTTGTCGCCTTATTGGAAATACATATATTAAAGTGGTTGCCTTTAATGTTGTGTTATGGGAAAAGGTGTTACCTTTAAGCAAAAGATAGTATCTTTCTTACAAGTTATGTGTATGTCCACTTATGGCAAGGAGCCACAAAATAAATGAGACATGATAGAAGAGAATATGATACATGAGATACGAGGCACTACATGAAGCAAAGTGGCACGGACACGTCGTGGACCACCTCTTAAATCCATAGTAGCCGATGTGGACATGTGAAATGTGATGCACACACGGATATAGCACACGAGTGGCGCTACATGGAGCAAGAGCCATAGTAGGAGGCGTGGGAATTCGCTGTCGAGCCATCTCTTAACTTCATTGGTAGTTGCCACCAATGTTCGAAAACAAGTTTTATGTGGCCACATATGCGTCCGCATATAAGGAGGCGGTCTTGGACCACATGAAAAATTAGATATGCGGTCGAATTATGCGGTCAGTCGAATATAATCGATCGCATAAATGTTATGCGTCCGCATATTCGCATATGCGGACGCATAATCGACAACTTAAAAAATCCAAACCGTTGAGAAACCCAACACATTAAGCATAAAAAATCAGTTTTTAATTTTTTTTTAAATTTTGAAGTGTAGAGATAATGTTTTTAATGAGATTAATAAAGTTCCTTCTGATAAAAGTTAGATGATGATGCTATGAAAGATGACGAAGATGAGTAGATATAAAATGGATTATAGATCTTTTGTTCTTTCAAAAGTACTTGTGTTTCATATACTTATGATTTGAATATAAAACTAAATTTTTATGTTTTGTATGTTGATTGCTTTAAACTTTATAGACTTTAATTATTTTATGTATTGATCGTCTTTGATGATACCGATATTTCATTATGAATTAATCTGTGTTTTTAACAGTTGATACAATTTTTCCAGTGTTCATATTTTTTAGGATTATTAAAATTTAATATATACACAAAGACACACACATGCATATATATTACTCTTATTTATTTACTAAAATATTCAGTTTCGCGTAAACCGCATAATCCGCATAAGTGGCCGCATAATCCGTATATGCGTTATGCGTTCCTTGGCATCGCACATAATGAAACCATCTTATAGAACGCTGGTTGCACTAGTGGAAAACGGGCTTTCGCCCACGGGACAATCGGCCATGGGTAAATTTCTGTTGGAGGTAGTCGACTATAGGCCACGGATAAGTCTGCGAGTCGTAGCCGACATCGACACTGCCGGAGTCTCCGTCGGAGACGTTGATCTCTGTCGACGAACTCCCAAGCTACGCCTCCTCTCTCTATTCCCCCCTCCCTCTCCCCTCTCCCTCTCCCTAAAACCCAAACCCTAGCCCTAGTTAATTTAATTAAGAAGGAGGGCGGCGGCCCCTTATGACACCCCGTCCTCAAGATCGTGAATATTGACCTGAAGCCCTCCCCATCATAACCCCTCTCTCTCCCTCTCCACCTCGCAATCGTCCCTTCCAACCATCGCGATCGTGAAATTTTTTCTGTTTTCATTGCCATATAATGATAAATAAGGGCTTAGCCTCTAAAGGCCTTGGCCTCTAAAGGCCTTGGCCATATGTTTGCTGCCTAAATTGATCATACTGTTTGTGTGACAGATCATATAAAAACTATAAACCTATGGTTAAGTCCTGTAAAACGATCAATGATGAAAGTTAACTGAGATCACCACCGTAAACCTTTCCCATTGAGAATTCCACCACATTTTCATGAAGATACACTTATATTGAAATTCACACTGTTTTCATGTTGGATGGATACAATGGAATGGTTGGTTTGGTTCTGATCTTTATCATGGATGTAGCCTTGTTGTTTTCATTGCCCTATGATGATAAATGAGGGCTTGGCCACTTAAGGCCATTGGCCATATGTTTGCTGTCTAAATGATCATAATGTTTATGCGACAGATCATATAAAAACCATAAACTTATGGTTAAGTCCCGTAAAACGATCAATATGATGAAAGTTAACAGAGATCACCACCATAAACCTTTCCCATGGACAATTCCACCACATTTTCATGAAGATACCCTTCTTGAATGCATACTGTTTTCATGTTGGATGGATACAATGGACTGGTTGGTTTGGTCCTGACCTTTATCATGGATGTAGCCTTGTTGTTTTCATTGCCATATGCTGATAAATGAGGGCTTCGCCACTAAAGGACATTGGTTGTATGTTTGCTGCCATTGATCATACGTTTTGTGTGAATGATCATATAAAAACCATAAACCTATGGTTAAGTCCCGCAACACGATCAATGAAGAAAATTAATTGAGATCACCCCCATTTTAAATTTTTGCAGAGACGCATTTGAGTTCGGAATGCCATTAGGATAGGTTACCGAATCAATTTGGAAGGATTTGCCTTAGTACTCGTACATTGCAGTCCGTGAAATACCTCACGTGTGGTTCTTCGGGAATCCGAGTACCAACTCTACCTCGTCTGGGTCGACACTCGAGAGGGGCGACCTTGTTGTGTCCAATCCACACGAAGTGTGGATTCAACTCAACAAGGTTGCACCTCTCAAGAGTCGAGCCATACGAGATAGAGTTGCTAATCGGATTTCCAAGGAACTCAAAATAGGCATTCCGTGTCCGATAGGTACGACACAACTCCTTCCAAAGGAGTTCCCTAAGGAGTCTCATACCTTTCGGTCGCGTTATGCCTCGTGTGTGGTTCCTTGGGAATTCGAGTAACATCTCAACCTTGTCTGATTCAAGAGGTGCTACTTTGTTGTGTCAAATCCACATTAAGTGTGAATTCGACACAACAAGCCGCTGAGCCAAACAAAATTGAGATGTTACACGAATTCCCAGGGACCACACGAGAGGCATTTTGCGGCTAAAAGGTACAAGAGTCCTTAGGCAACTACTTTCAAGTTGATACGGAAGCCTGGCTTCTGGCCACGACCGGTCCGACTAGGACGGGACGAGGTAGCACATGGGTATCAAATCAGGTTGTGAACGGAGGGCAACGGGTAAAACAAAGGAGAGCAGAGTAGACTAGAATTTTTAGAAATTTGTAACAATTCTCTATAAGATATGAAATATGTGTTTATGATAGCAGTTATTTTTATGCCTTTACTTTTTTGGGTAAGTGCCTTTATCATAACGTTATGTGACCTTTGTGATGATATTTTGGTAATATGAGCAATAATGGATAATTATGATATCAGTCTTGTCTGTTTGCTTTTTGATGTTGTTCTGCCTAAAAATTTCAGATAATGTGTGGGTGGGTGGGTGGGTGGGTTTGGGTCTGTCTGTCTGTCTGATATGATTTTTGTTAGAATTGGCGTGGTGATGTGTGATGTCTTGCAACCATGCAAACAGCCATATTGCAACCATTATTTGTCAAATGATGACAATGTGCATAACTGAGCCCATATGTCTATGTTTGTTTGGGTGTCTCGTTTTTTGTCTCTCTCTTTGTGTGTGTACATGTCCTTCAAAACTGACAAGTGATATGCTACGGTATCAACTTGGAAGGATTTGTACCTCACTATCAGTTAAATACCTCACGTATTTATGCATAGTCATGGGATCCCTTTTAGGTTGCATATGCATTCATATGCATCTCATGTGCATTGTATTCATGTTTGCAGCATGAGCATCATCTGTTGCTTGGCATCGTATGCATTATGTGTGATGTGGTGCATGTGTATTGTTTGTGATATGTGTCATTGGTAATATGTGTTTGTTGTTTTGCGTGATATGTATTTATTTATATTCCATGTTTACTTAAATTATTGCAAGCACTCTTTGTGTGTTGTTTTTATTTAGATTCTCAAGTTGTTATGTTTATTTCATATGCTTCATTGTTACACACTATATGTTAAGTAAATGCCTAAATGGAAGAAAGTGATGAATTGATAATGGCTGTCATATTGCGGCCATGGGCCATGGTATAAGATTTGAGGAGATGGTAGTGGGCATGTCACATAGATGCATGACCTCTTTCTATGAAAGAAAGAAAGAAATGATAATGAAAAGGGAAGATATTAAACCTTTAAGTTATGCTAATAAAGAGTGGATAAGGAAAGTGTGAAGAGTAATTGAATTACATGCATGACATTGTTATTGATCTTCAAAAGAAAGATGTACATTCCAAATGAGATTGTGGTTAGTTCTTTCCTTTACTTTCCGCATGATAGTGGTTTATCTTACTTCATTGGCTACTTACTGTTATCACTTACATGTACACACTTATGTTGCTTATAGTACCTTCAAGTTGTTCTAGTAGTTGTTGTTACCTACTTATGTTGCTTATTGTACACACTAATATCATATTCTAAACACAGTTATATCATATTCTGAACACAGTTGTATCATATTCCGTACACAATTGTATCATATTCTGTACACAGTTGTATCATAGTCCGAACACACTTGTAGCATATATTATACACAGTTGTATCATATTCTGAACACACTTGTATTATATTCTGAACACACGTGTATCATATAATGTACACACTTGGTTTATATGATATATCTACTTGTTTTATATGATGTACACACGTGTTTCACAAGTTGTACCCACTTGTTTCACATATATACATACTTGGTTCACATTATGTACACATGTAAACACATGTGTACACACTTGTTTCACATATGTTTCACATGTAGCCTCCTTTCCTTCAGGTTATTATCCTCTTTTTACAAGATCACTCTCTCAAGATGAAACCCCCTAAAAACAAAGCGACTACTTATATGGGCTAACTAGGGCTACATGCAATTACAAGTATACCCTTTACAAAGACCCATATTTACAACTTGGAGTTTTTGGGCCAACTCCAACCGAACCCATTGTGGGCCTACATCCAGAATTAATCCTCGAGACAAGGTTTCAATATGATCAAGAATTACTCAAAGTAATGAACTCGGATATGGTTCTTCCTCAATCTCTCAACCTCACAACTACATCAATGATGTGACTTGGCACCAACTATCAACGGTAACTAACATTTATCGTTGGTTATTGGGGGGAATTTCTTTCTTATTGTTAGTTTTTGTCCATTGGGTTCTGTTGATGTAAGGTTCTGGTTGTGCCTTTTATGTATTATTTAGTGGTATTTCTTTCTTTCTGTTTCTCATTTTATAATTCATTGGGTTTAAGTCAAAGAAATGAATTAGTCTATTGAAAATGAGAAAAACTTGGTGCTTGCTTCAGATTGTAGGTTCAATTTTCTTCCCATTACATTTCCATTATTTATCATACATGGAAATTTTCATGCCACATGGACATGGGTCTGTTCAACTCCACACCTACCAGGATTATGTTAAAAGTTTTAAACAAAAACAGAACAGCAATACTGATTGATCATGTAGGACCGTTTGAGGGTATTTTCAGAACAATTTAGGACAAATCAGAGAGAGTGGTGTAGGAGGAATATGTAGTATAAAATCTACAAAATGGAATGGAGGCAATGGTTCTCAATATTATTCATTCATTCGTGAAGTACAAAGGCTGGTATATAGCATAATGACCAACTGCAGAAGGAAATAATTCGCATTTCTTATATGGTAAGTAAATGCTTATTATTATTGGTGTAAATCATTACATATATAACTCAAAATTCGAAATGAAATAACTAAGATAATGTTTGGTGGATAATCTTGATATTAAGACTAAATTATTCCCACACACTCCACCTTAATTCAGTCTTTCTTTAATGCTAAATAGACTAGAGTCTAAACTTTAGAAATTTAGCTTCATTGAGTGGCTTGTGAAACCATTAGCCAATTAATCATTTGTACTATAGTGCTCGAGTTTAATCTGACTTGAGATCACCAACTCTCCAATAAATAGATGACTGGAGTCAATGTGCCAAAGAAATTGATGACTATTTGTCAAAGCAAATTGCTGATTTATTGTCACACTTAATTATAGTTTTAGATTCTTGCACCTGCTTGAGATCACATAAGATTCTTCTCAGCCAAATTATGTGACAAGCAACTTATGACAGCGCCATGCACTCTGATTCAGCAGTAGATAAAGCCACAGCTTGATGCCTCTTTGTTCCACACGTCACACTTGCTCCGACTTATAAAACATAACCTGCGAGGCTTTTTCTATCCTCCTCACTGCTACATCAGTCACTATTAATATAGGCCAAAACTTTGCATGAGTCATTTCTCTCATAATGCAGTCCATAAGAGCTATTCCATCAACATATCTTAAAATTCTCTTGGCTGCTCCAAGATATTCATGCCACTTGATTCAAAGCAAAGGAAATGTCTATCCTAGTGTTGGTTAAGTACATCAGCCCTCCCACAATGTTCCTGAAATATTTCTTATCTGCCTTTTCAAACTATCAACTACTTCTATTTTGTGTTGTGAGTGGAATTGATAGTTCTTTGCATCAAGTGAACTTAAATCTTTCCAACATCTGCTTTACATATTTTTCTTGACTAATAAAGATTCATTAGTCTGATTGATGGATGCACAGACCTAAGAAATAATGGAAACCCCCCAAGATCATTCATCTCAAACTCTTTCTATGTGCTCCTTTTGAATTCACTTAACCATTCATTGTTGTTGCTTGTGTAGATTATATCTCCTTTTGACTTAACATACAAAGATGCTTCTGAATCACTTCTTTTAAACCCATTTTTGGTCAAGAAGATCATTCATCTCAAACTCTTTCTATGTGCTCCTTTTGAATTCACTTAACCATTCATTGTTGTTGCTTGTGTAGATTATATCTCCTTTTGACTTAACATACAAAGATGCTTCTGAATCACTTCTTTTAAACCCATTTTTGGTTAAGAAATCATGAATTTTGGAATTCCAAGCTTTTGGACCTTGCTTCAAAACATAGAGCGCCTTATGAAGTCTATACACCTTTTCTCTTTGGTCAACTACTTCAAAACCCGGAGGTTGAGCAACATATATACCTTCTTGCAATTCTTCATTCTAGAATGCAGATTTAACATCTAATTGTCTCACTTTCCATCCATTAGAGGCAGCAACATAAAGAATAGTTCTAATTGTTTCAAACATGACGACTGGTGCATATGTTTCTGTATAATCAAGGCATGTAATCTGAGAAAGTCCCCTAGCCACCAGACAATTGATCCATCAGCATGATACATTGTCTTAAACACCTACTTCACATCTATAGCCTTCTTTCCATCTGGAAGTATCACACTGGTCCTGTTTCTCTATTGAATCAATTTCTTCCACCATGGCTTGTTTCCATTTGGAATGTTTGCTGGCATAATCATAGTCAGTTGGTTCTAAACTCACGGCTGAATTCATTCGGTTGAATTCATTTGCACCAAAGTGTTCCACAAATGAAAGCAATGTTATATCATTTATGCTAGAATCCGACCTAGAAGAAGACCCGCATGATTCCTTTTAACAACATTAGTGGTTCTAGTGTTTAGGTTTTCCTCGTTCGTTCACTTTGTTGCTTTATTTTCAGGGTTGATTTTCAATTTTTTTCTTTTATTAGGCAATGTCGTTGGATTTTTTGGGTACAGAAATGGCACTAACAGAATGGAGTAAGAAGGCAATCATTGTGAATGCAAATGAGAAAAGGGATATGTTTTTTACCATGCGAAGACTAACCAATATGTGACATTAATAAAGCGCTCAGCGCAAGAAAGCCGATAGAGATACAAAACGTAGGCTTTGGTGGCCTCTTGACATTGCAAATGGAGCAAATTCCAGCATGGCCTATACAGATGCTTTGCAGAAAGTTCAACACCAACATAAAGGGCTCGTACTTAAACAATGGCCAATCGATTACGATGTGTGATGAAGATGTTAACGGAGTGTATGGTTTTCCGTTAGGGGAGGGAAAGAGTCAAGTTATCAATGAAGTCCGGACTCCCAAAAAACTGAAGGCCATTGTAAAGAGTTTTGCAAGGAGAACTGGCCTTAAATGCACGAAAAAGTTATCTGAAACAGATTTCTGGAAAAAGATGGATGAGATTGATGACCATGATGCTGCGACCTATGCACATTTTTATATTCTGTATGCATTGTCAACACTGCTGGTCCCGAGGCCCACTAAGTCTATTGAGTTGTCCAGTATCTGGAGCCAGTTTCCAGTGCAAGGGATTACAATTGGGCAGCTTACATTTTGGATTATTTGGTGCATTCGCTAATGAATTTTGTAGGGAGAGCCCACAAGGCGACATACCCTAGACCTTCTGAATATATGCACTTGAGGTTGGTAAGTTCTTTGTTTTCATCCAATTCTCCGGATTTCAAAGATTGAAATTTTCCCGAATACCTAATAATGTAGTTGACTCATGCAGCATATTTTTTAGACAACCATTCGTCAAGGTACTACAAGAAGAGCTGTCAGCTGCTCTATACCTGTAAAGGACCAGCTCTTGCCAATTGCGGATTTGGCATTGGAAAACCCTAATCCAAAGCCATTAGTGTGAATGAAAAACGTTGCAAATGATGTTTTTCTAGAGGAAGACGATGCAATGGAAGAATGTCCCAATGTTAATTTTATACAGTTATGTCAGGTCGAAACCCCTTCCTCTACATTGGAATGCCTTCTGTTTTAACAGAACATTTTTTGTGAAACTGAACCTGCTTTAGTAAAATTGAATGGCCTTTAGTCATGCATTGAACTTCTTGTGTGTTTTTCATTCAGGATAAGTTAATTAGGGAGCATTGTATTAAACAATTGGATGCTAATAATAAAAGAATTAGTGATTTGAGTGCTCAGTATGCTGAAGCCCTTAAGAGGTCTGTCCAGTCGTGATGTGATCGTTGAAGCTGCAGAGCAAACAGAGAATATGCAGAAGACGTGTAAGAAGAGGGATATGGAGAGTAATGATGTGTAGATGCCTCTAGAGCCCTCTAAGGCTGTTGACGGAGATGAAGAGCAGTCCACTTCCTCTATATTTTGCGCTCCAGACAATAAGAGGAGTATGTCTTTATTTCCAATTGGTGAAGAGGAGGAGGAGGAGGATCGACAGGATGTTCAGAAGAAAGGAGGAGAAGAAGAAGAGGCTATAAAGGAGAAGGAGAAGAACCGAGGAGGAGGAGGAGAAGAAGACGAAGAAGAAGAAACGGCTGGAAAGTAGGAGGAGAAAAATGGAGAATGAGAAGAAGAAAAAGGAGAAGAAGTGGTTGGAAAGGAGGAGAAGAAGAAAAAGGAGAAGAACATTCTGGAAAGGAGAAGGAGAAGAACGGGGAAGGAGTATGGGTCTATTTGGAGAATCATGAGCAGGAAGAGCAGGAAGAGGAGGATGTGAATGAGGTGGCGCTGCAACCAATTTCCCAGAACATTAATATTGTTCTTAGTGATTATGATGAAAAGATATATAAATGGGCGGTGGATGCTAAGTTGCAAAGGAACTCATATGTATTTAATGATGGTATCACTCAAGTGACTAGGGTAGAAATGCAGTCCTGCAATAATGGCATGGAAATTGAAAGCTCTGTAGTGGATTGTTATTCCAATCTACTAAATAGAAGATAGTTTGCAAACTGGCCAATCAAAAGATTTTATTTCACTACACTTTAGTGGTGGGTAAATTTGTATTATACCTCCCATGTGAAATTTGATTTTCATTGCATTCTCTTAACTAATCTTTTTTTGTATGACCATGTACAGTGTTGCTATGCATGCAACGAATGGAAGGAAGAAGAAAAAAGTGGCCGCACAAATAATAGCGGAAGATTTCGATGAATGGATGCAATCACACTTTTCTCTTCCTTTTTTCCCTGAAAATGAGATTCCTTTGTATCAATGTGAATACGTAAGTTATTCATAATTGGCATCAAATCGTTTATGTTATTCACGCAATCTATTAACTCAAACTATTCCTGTGTTGCAGTACTTCTTCCCCCATGTCCGGTCCCAACACTACGTTTTGCAATGTATAGAGATAAAATTGAAATAGTACGTCTAAGGTGGATGAATTCAGATTCAACTTTCCCAGATATACAACACAGCCAGACGGAACCGGTTGTGGGGATCTTTATGATCTGGGCCATGGAGTTTTGGGATGGCAAGTTTGATGATGATTTCTTAAAACAGTAGTCAATAATTGAAAACATCAAGGACACTACGTTTTGCAATGTATAGATATAAAATTGAAACAGTACGTCTACTTTAGTGGTATACAAAATCCCAAAGGCTCTTTCAAGGCTTCAGATTGTCCCACCTTTGTGTTTCTGTTAGAGTATTGGAAGATGTGCATGCGTACATATAGGCCTGAAGTGAAGGTCGATGAATTCAGATTCAACTTTCCCAGATATACAACACAGCCAGACGGAACCGGTTGTGGGATCTTTATGATCTGGGCCATGGAGTTTTGGGATGGCAATTTTGATGATGATTTCTTAAAACAGTGGTCAATAATTGAAAACAGCTGTTGAATCTGAATTATTACGTCTAAGGTGGATGAATTCAGATTCAACTTTCCCAGATATACAACACAGCCAGACGGAACCGGTTGTGGGGATCTTTATGATCTGGGCCATGGAGTTTTGGGATGGCAAGTTTGATGATGATTTCTTAAAATAGTGGTCAATAATTGAAAACATCAAGGACACTACGTTTTGCAATGTATAGATATAAAATTGAAACAGTACGTCTACTTTAGTGGTATACAAAATCCCAAAGGCTCTTTCAAGGCTTCAGATTGTCCCACCTTTGTGTTTCTGTTAGAGTATTGGAAGATGTGCATGCGTACATATAGGCCTGAAGTGAAGGTCGATGAATTCAGATTCAACTTTCCCAGATATACAACACAGCCAGACGGAACCGGTTGTGGGATCTTTATGATCTGGGCCATGGAGTTTTGGGATGGCAATTTTGATGATGATTTCTTAAAACAGTGGTCAATAATTGAAAACAGCTGTTGAATCTGAATTATTGACCATTGTTTTCAATTATTGACCACTGTTTTAAGAAATCATCATCAAAATTGCCATCCCAAAACTCCATGGCCCAGATCATAAAGATCCCACAACCGGTTCCGTCTGGCTGTGTTGTATATCTGGGAAAGTTGAATCTGAATTCATCGACCTTCACTTCAGGCCTATATGTACGCATGCACATCTTCCAATACTCTAACAGAAACACAAAGGTGGGACAATCTGAAGCCTTGAAAGAGCCTTTGGGATTTTGTATACCACTAAAGTAGACGTACTGTTTCAATTTTATATATATACATTGCAAAACGTAGTGTCCTTGATGTTTTCAATTATTGACCACTGTTTTAAGAAATAATCATCAAAATTGCCATCCCAAAACTCCATGGCCCAGATCATAAAGATCCCACAAACGGTTCCGTCTGGCTGTGTTGTATATCTGGGAAAGTTGAATCTGAATTCATCCACCTTCACTTCAGTCCTATATGTACGCATGTACATCTTCCAATACTCTAACAGAAACACAAAGGTGGGACAATCTGAAGCCTTGAAAGAGCCTTTGGGATTTTGTATACCACTAAAGTAGACGTACTGTTTCAATTTTATATCTATACATTGCAAAACTTAATGTTGGGACCGGACATGGGGGAAGAAGTACTGCAACACAAGAATAGTTTGAGTTAATAGATTGCGTGAATAACATAAACAATTTGATGCCAATTATGAATAACTTACGTATTCACATTGATACAAAGGAATCTCATTTTCAGGTGAAAAAGGAAGAGAAAAGTGTGATTGCATCCATTCATCGAAATCTTCCGCTATTATTTGTGCGGCCACTTTTTTCTTCTTCCTTCCATTCGTTGCATGCATAGCAACACTGTACATGGTCATACAAAAAAAGATTAGTTAAGAGAATGCAATGGAAATCAAATTTCACATGGAAGGTATAATACAAATTTACCCACCACTGAAAGTGTAGTGAAATAAAATCTTTTGATTGACCTGTTTGCAAACTATCTTCTATTTAGATTGGAATAACAATCCACTACAGAGCTTTCAGTTTCCATGCCATTATTGCAGGACTGCATTTCTACCCTAGTCACTTGAGTGATACCATCATTAAATACATATGAGTTCCCTTGCAACTTAGCATCCACCGCCCATTTATATACCTTTTCATCATAATCACTAAGAACAATATTAATGTTCTGGGAAATTGGTTGCAGCGCCACCTCATTCACATGTGCCTCCTCTTCCTCCTTCCCCGTTCTTCTCCTTCTCCTTTCCAGAATCTTCTTCTCCTTTTTCTTCTTCTCCTCCTTTCCAACTTCTTCTTCTCCTTTTTCTTCTTCTCATTCTCCATTTTCTCCTCCTCCTTTCCAGCCTCTTCTTCTTCTTCTTCTTTCTTCTGAACATCCCGTCGATCCTCCTCCTCCTCTTCACCAATTGGAAATAAAGACATACTCCTCTTATTGTCTGAAGCGCAAAATATAGAGGAAGTGGACTGCTCTTTATCTCTGTCAACAGCCTTAGAGAGGGCTCTTGAGTGATACCATCATTAAATACATATGAGTTCCCTTGCAACTTAGCATCCACCGCCCATTTATATACCTTTTCATCATAATCACTAAGAACAATATTAATGTTCTGGGAAATTGGTTGCAGCGCCACCTCATTCACATGTGCCTCCTCTTCCTCCTTCCCCGTTCTTCTCCTTCTCCTTTCCAGAATCTTCTTCTCCTTTTTCTTCTTCTCCTCCTTTCCAACTTCTTCTTCTCCTTTTTCTTCTTCTCATTCTCCATTTTCTCCTCCTCCTTTCCAGCCTCTTCTTCTTCTTCTTCTTTCTTCTGAACATCCCGTCGATCCTCCTCCTCCTCTTCACCAATTGGAAATAAAGACATACTCCTCTTATTGTCTGAAGCGCAAAATATAGAGGAAGTGGACTGCTCTTCATCTCTGTCAACAGCCTTAGAGAGGGCTCTAGAGGCATCTACACAGCCTTAGAGGGCTATAGAGGCATCTACACAGCCTTAGAGGGCTATAGAGGCATCTACACATCATTACTCTCCCTATCCCTCTTCTTACACCTCTTATGCATATTCTCTGTTTGCTCTGCAGCTTCAGAGATCACATCAAAAGGGCATGACTGGACAGACTTCTTAAGGGCTTCAGCATACTGAGCACTCAAATCACTAATTCTTTTATTAGTAGCATCCAATTGTTTAATACAATGCTCCCTAATTAACTTCTCCTGAATGAAAGACACACAAGAAGTTCAATGCATGACTAAAGGCCAATCAATTTTACTAAAGCATGTTCAGTTTCACAAAAATATGTTCTGTTTTAACATAAGGCATTCCAATGTAGAGGAATGGTTTTCGACCTGACATAACTGCATAAAAATGATGAGTGCATCAACACTGGGACATTCTTCCATTGCATCGTCTTCCTCTGGAAGAACATAATTTGCAACGTTTTTCATTGATACTGATGACTCTGGATTAGGGTTTTCCAATGCCAAATCCGTAATTGACAAGAGCTGGTCCTTTACAGGTATAGAGCAGATGACAGCTCTTCTTGTAGTACCTTGATGAATGGTTTTGTCAAAAAAATATATGTTGCATGAGTCAACCACATCATTAGGTATTCGGGAAAATTTCAATCTTTTAAATCATTGGATGAAAACAAATAAATTAGCAACATCATGTGCATATCTCCAGAAGGTCTAGGGTATGTCGCCTTGTGGGCTCTCCCTACAAAATCCGTCGGCGAATGCACCAAATAATCCAAAATGTAAGCTGCCCAATTGTAATCCCTTGCAATGGAAATTGGCTCCAGATACTGGACATACCTCTACTCAATAGACTTTTAGTGGCCTTGGGACCAGCAGTGTTGACAATGCATACAGAATATAAAGCTGAGCATAGGTCTCAGTATCATGGTCATCAATCTCATCCATCTTTTTCAAGAAATCTGTTTTCTCTACAGACAACTTTTTCGTACATTCAAGGCTAGTTCTCCTTGCGAAACTCTTTACAACGGCCTTTAGTTTTTTGGGAGTCCGAACTTCATTGATAACTTGACCCTTGCCCTCCCCCCATGGAAAACCATACACTCTGTTAACATTTTTCATCACACATCGTAATCGATTGGCCATTGTTTAAGTACCAACCCTTTATGCTGGTGTTGAACTTCCTACAAAGCATCTCTATAAGCCATACTGGAATTTGCTCCATTTGTAATGCCAAGAGGCCACCAAAGCCTGCATTTTGTATCTCCATCTGCTTCCTTGCGCTGAGCGCTTTATTAATGTTACATATTGGTTTAGTCTTGGCATGGTTAAAAACCCTATCCCTTTTCTCATTTGCATTCACGATGATTGCCTTCTTACTCGATTCTGTTAGTGCTATTTCTGTGCCAAAAAATTCCAACGACAGTGCCTAATAAAAGAAAAAATGAAAATCAACACTAAAAACAAAGCAACAAATTGAATGAGAAAAACCTAAACACTAGAACCACTAATGTTGTTAAAAGGTGCGAATGAATTCAACCGTGAGTTCAAAACCAACTGACTATGATGAGGCCAGCAAACATTCCAAATGGAAACAAGCAATGGAGGAAGAAATTGATTCAATAGAGAGAAACCGGACCTGGACTTAGTGTGATACTCCCAGATGGAAAGAATGTAGTATATGTGAAGTTATTGTTTAAGACAAAGTATCATGCTGATGGATCAATTAACAAACACAAGGGTAGCCTGGTGGCTAGTGGACTTTCTCAGATATCACACCTTGATCATGCAGAAACATATGCACCAATCATCAGGTTTGAAACAATTAGAACTATTCTTGATGCAGCTCCCTCTAATGGATGAAAAGTGAGACAATTAGATGTTAAATTTGCATTCTTTAATGGAGAATTGCAAGAAGATAAATATGTTGCCCAACCTCCAGGTTTTGAAGTAGCTGACCAAAGAGAAAAGGTATGTTTTGAAGCAAGCTCCAAAAGCTTGGAATTCCAAAATTCATGATTTCTTAACCAAAATGTGTTTAAAAGAAGTGATTCAGAAGTATCTTTGTATGTTAAGTCAAAAAGAGATCGTGATGTTGTGTCGTTATGTAGATGATATAATCTATACAAGTAACAACAATGAATGGTTAAGTGAATTCAAAATGAGTACAGAGAAAGAGTTTGAGATAAGTGATCATGCTGGTCTTCTTCTAGGTCGGGTTCTAGCATAAAGGATATAACATTGCTTTCATTTATGGCACACTTTGGTGCAAATGAATTCAACCGTAAGTTCAGAACCAACTGACTATGATGAGGCCAGCAAACATTCCAAGTGGAAACAAGCAATGGAGGAAGATATTGATTCAATAGAGAGAAACCGGACCTGGACTTAGTGTGATACTTCCATATGGAAAGAAGGTAGTATATGTGAAGTGGTTGTTTAAGACAAAGTATCATGCTGATGGATCAATTAACAAATACAAGGGTAGCCTGGTGGCTAGGAGACTTTCTCAGATACCAGACCTTGATCATGCAGAAACATATGGACCAGTCATCAGGTTTGAAACAATTAGAACTGTTCTTGATGTAGCTATCTCTAATGGATGAAAAGTGAGACAATTAGATGTTAAATCTGCATTCTTTAATGGAGAATTGCAAGAAGATATATATGTTGCCCAACCTCCAGGTTTTGAAGTAGCTGACCAAAGAGAAAAAGGTATGTTTTGAAGCAAATTCCAAAAGAGATCGTGATGTATAAAAGAAGAGATCGTATGTTTTGAAGCAAGTTCCAAAAGTTTGGAATTCCAAAATTTATGATTTCTAACCAAAATGGGTTTAAAAGAAGCGATTCAGAAGCATCTTTGTATGTTAAGTCAAAAAGAGATCGTGATGTTGTGTCGTTATGTAGATGATATAATCTATACAAGTAACAACAATGAATGGTTAAGTGAATTTAAAAGGAGTACAGAGAAAGAGTTTGAGATGAGTGATCTTGGGTGTTTCCATTATTTCTTAAGTCTATGTTGTGTGTACATCAATCAGACTAATGAATCTTTATTAGTTAAGAAAAATATGTAAAGCAGATGTCGGAAAGATTTAAGTTCTGTCAATACCCCTCATAGCACAAAATAGAAGCAGTAGTTGATGATGGTTCTAAAAAGGTGGATGAGAAATATTTCAGGAACATTGTAGGAGGACTGATGTACTTAATCAACACTAGGACAAACATTTCCTTTGTTGTGAATCAAGTGGCCTGAATATCTTCGATCAGCCAAGAGAATCTTAAGATATGTTGATGGAATTAGCTCTTATGGACTGAAGTATGAGAGAAATGACTCATGCAAAGTCTTGGCCTATGCTGATAATGATTGATGTATCAGTGAGGATGATAGAAAAAGCCTCACAGGTTATGTTTTGCAAGTGGGAAGTGCAAGTGTGACATTGCAAGTGTGACATAGGGAACAAAGAGGCAGCAAACTGTAGCTTTATCTACTGCTGAATCATAGTGCATCGTATTGTCATAAGTTGATTATCACGTAATTTGGCTGAGAAAAATCTTATATGATCTCAAGCAAGTGCAAGAATCTGAAACTATAATTAAGTGTGACAATAAATCAGCAATTGCTTTAGCAAATAGTCTTCAATTTCTTTGGCACATTGATACCAGTCATCTATTTATAGAGAGTTGGTGACCTCAAGTCAGATTAAACTCAAGCAATGTAGCACAAATGATCAATTGGCTAATGGTTTCACAAGTCAATCAATGAAGCTAAATTTCTGAAGTTTGACTGTATATTTAAGCAAGGAATAAAGACTAAATTAAGGTGGAGTTTGTGAGAATAATTCAGTCTTAATTAATATCAAGATTATCAACAAAACATTATCTTAGCTATTTCATTTTGAATTTTGAGTTATATATGTAATGATTTACACCGATAATAAGCATTTACTTACCATATAAGAAATGCTGATTATTTCCTTTTGTATCTGGTCATTATGCTATATACCAGCCTGTGTACTTCACGACTGAATGAATAATATTGAGAACCATCGCCTCCATTCCATTTGGTAGACTTTAAACAACTACAGATTCCTCCTACACCACTCTCTCTGATTCCCCCTAAATTGTTCTGAAAATACCATCAAACGGTCCTACATGATCAACCGGTATTGCTGTTCTGTTTTTGTTTAAAACTGTTAACATAATCCTGATAGGTGTTGGAGTTGAACCAAACCTATGTCCATGTGGTATGAAAATTTCCTTGCATGATTGATAAATAATGGAAATGTAATGGAAAGAAAATTGAACCTACAATCTGAAGCAAGCACCAAGTTTTTTCTCATTTTCAATAGACTAATTCATTTCTTTGACTTCAACTCAATGAATATCGGCAGATAATATTCCGTATCGGGTTTCTCCTCTCTTGTTACAAGCATAACTGGGGTCTGAGAATGTAATCATGTCCTAGACAACATATATATGTATGTTTGTACATGCACATGATATTGTGTCTACAGATTCCTCCAACACCACTCTCTCTGATTCCCCCTAAATTGTTCTGAAAATACCCTCAAACGGTCCTACATGATCAACCGATATTGTTGTTCTGTTTTTGTTTAAAACTTTTAACATAATCCTGGTAGGTGTTGGAGTTGAACCAGACCTATGTCCATGTGGCATGAAAATTCCATGCATGATAAATAATGGAAATGTAATGGAAAGAAAATTGAACCTACAATCTGAAGCAAGCACCAAGTTTTTTCTCATTTTCAATAGACTAATTCATTTCTTTGACTTCAACCCAATGAATATCGGCCGATAATATTCCGTATCGGGTTTCTCGTCTCTTGTTACAAGCATAACTGGGGTCTGAGAATGTAATCCTGTCCTAGACAACATATATATGTATGTCTGTGCATGCACATGATTGTTGTGTCCACCGTTATTTGTCTTCTAAGGACTTTAAATTTTGTGGATCGACAAATACGTGTTACTTTACATATATTCGTGTCTTGTGACTATGCAACATAGGCTGATGGTAGGTGACATAAGCTAAAGTCTTGTAGTTAAGAGTAAATTGTATTCAATAGATGACTTCCCTTTTACTTAACGAAATTACAAGTCTGGTTCTTTCACCTATTGTTAGATGGAAATGGCAGAAGTTGCTTCAAACTAACATTGATCGGGTCATGGTTAGTGATTTCATGTGAGCTTTGTGCATTCTAACTCAATCTGTCAGGGAAAACTACTGGTCAATGTGTTAAACGTAATATTTCAAAGTATTGTACTTTTGTCAAGGTGACATAAGCTAAAGTCTTGTACTGAAGAGTAAATTGTATTCAATAGACGACTTCCCTTTTCCTTCACAAAACTACAAGTCTGGTTTCTTTCACCTATTGTTAGATGGAAATGGCAGAAGTTCAGGCTTCAAACTAACATTGATCGGGTCATTGTTAGTGCTTTCATGTGAGCTTTGTACATTCTAACTCAATCTGTCAGGGAAAACTACTGGTCAATGTGTTAAACGTAATATTTCAAAGTATTGTACTACTGGTCAAGGTGACATAAGCTAAAGTCTTGTACTGAAGAGTAAATTGTATTCAATAGATGACTTCTCTTTTCCTTCACATAACTACAAGTCTGGTTTCTTTCACCTATTGTACTTCAAACTAACATAATATTTCAAAGTATTGTACTTCTGTCCCCAAACATGGAGTGTTTCCACATAGAAAAATAACATAATGTCATTTAGTTGCCCCCAATCCCTGTAAGTTACAGCTACAGTTTACACCTAGCAATTTCTCGAGGTGTTTAATGTCATATTTCAAAGCATTTTACTTCTTTCCCCAAACATGGAATTTCTACAAAGAAAAATAGCATAATGCCTTTAGCTTCTCCTCTATGGGAGTTAAACTACAGTATACCTTGACCGGTTTACTCTGCATTCTCCCTCACATGCTACAGTTTACAACTAGCAATTTCTCGAGGTTTTTACTGTCATATTTCAAAGCATTTTACTTCTTTCCCCAAACATGGAATTTCTACAAAGAAAAATAGCATAATGCCTTTAGCTGCTCCTCTATGGGAGTTAAACTACAGTTTACCTTGACCGGTTTACTCTGCATTCGCCCTCACATGGAATTTCTACAAAGAAAAATAGCATAATGCCTTTGCTCCGCTATGGGAAGAGTTAAACTACAGTTCACCTTGACCGGTTTTCTCTGCATTCTCCCTCACATGCTATTGTGAATGTGTATTGACCCTATACTGATGAACATGGTTTAACAAATTATAGCAAGTTTAAACCCCAACCTGGGCGTTGGACAACAAACAATAACAATCAAGATAACAATAACAACAATTAACAACAATCAAGACAAGGATGTAAAAGCAATAAATAATTCTAGTTATTACTCTAAACTTTCTACTGATTTCATCATCTACCAACCTAAATTGCAAAGTTAGAGCTTCGATGAGCTAAAACAAACAGTAATAGCTGACCTCGATAATCATATTGAACATGCATTGGGAACACCCTTACATTTGGAATGTGCTCAATGATAGTGACGTATGTATATTTTATTATGATGCGGCTATGCATGTTACCTTTTTGAGAAATTTACCAAAATGATTTCTTCCATCTTGATGGACGAACATTTATTATGATTATCATTGGATGGGAATATTAATAAACACACTAACATTAGTTCCTTCTTATTTTATTTATGCTTTCTGATACACCAAACCCTAAGCCCCAAATTGATTTCTTGTTATAGGTAATGGATGAAATGGACAAAGAAGCTTCTTCGCTTTAGGCTATGATAAAATGTGGGAGTTGAATTTTTGGAGGACATGGAGTTCCTTATTTAGGAAATTCAATATGTAGCCGAGAATTAAGTAACAAGAAATCCGTAGCAGTCCAGAGGATGGCTTTTGTATTGGCCCATTGGGTTTTGGCTACATGTACCCATAGTTTTTTTCTTAACAATTTAACCGAAGTATCATTATTCAACCATTCTAGAACGCATATGGGACATTATGTCTAGTATTGTGCCATTTTGAAATAGAAAAAAGTTGTAGTATGTTTTATAATGTTTTATCCAACCAAGTGCCATTTTAATAGTAGTCTCGTTTTGTAGTATCAATTTTGCTTTTCTACTTTCATATTATTGTAGAATTAGATAAACAAACATCAATTGTGATGAGATCATAACCTTTCAGAGGCAGCGGCACAACACAGATCGGTTTGGGGAGTGGCTACCTAGACATGGGCATTTTTGAAAGTTTTAGGCATTTCTTGCAAAATTTTGTAGGGGGTTTTGTAATTTTGGATAGATTTGTCATATTTATGTTGTTGGGGGAGAAAGTAATATTCGCATGTTGAGATTGAAGAAAGAAAAAACCCCTAGAACCCTAGTTTTGTAAGAGTTAAGCTTTGTCTCTTAGATCTAAAGCTTAGAGAGCCGTTTTTCTCTCGAAAAAAACCCGTATCTTTGTATTTCTCATTCCCATGTATAAGAATGCAGTCTTTAAGTTATGTCGTCCAGTCTAGTTTTTCTTTTGTACTTATACCAAAACCCTAGAATTCCTATCAAATTGCAAACCTTGTTCAGTACTTTTATCACAAGAATGTAGTCTTTAAGTTATGTCGTACAGTCTAGTTTTTCTTTTGTACTTACACGGTCCTATTTGCTCTCTGTTGAATGTGGTTTATGTGGAAGGTGTCACCATTTGATGTGGAATGTAATGTCTCGTCGTGATGGATGTCTATGCTAGGACTTAACTATATGGTCCGTGCTAGGTCTTAACCATATGCACTTGTAATTTTTCCCAACAGTTCGATTACGTTTTCTTAGTAAAATAATTCTGGCATGCAAATGATTTCTGTCAAGTGTTTTGCCATTTACAAGTGCCAACAATTTCGAGTATGTTTGGGATTTTTAATCGAATCAAGTTCTAGGCTGTTAGCATTGTTTGGTAGCTTCTGTTTTGTTCCATGTGTCCAGTCTAGTTTTTCTTTTGTACTTCTACCAAAACCCTAGAATTCCTAACAAATTGCAAACCTTGTTCAGTAATTTTATCATAAGAATGTAGTCTTTAAGTTATGTCGTCCAGTCTAGTTTTTCTTTTGTACTTGCACTGTCCTATTTGCTCTTTGTTGAATGTGGTTTATGTGGAAGGTGTCACCATTTGATCTGGAATGTAATGTCTCTTATGATGTCCGTGCTAGGACTTAACTATATGGTCCATGCTAGGTCTTAACTATATGCCCTTGTAATATTTGCAATTCTTATCAAATTGCAAACCATGTTCAGTAATTTTATCATAAGAATGTAGTCTTTAAGTTATATCGTCCAGTCTATTTTTTCTTTTGTACTTGCACTGTCCTATTTGCTCTTTGTTGAATGTGGTTTATGTGGAAGGTGTCACCATTTGATGTGGAATGTAATGTCTCGTCGTGATGGATGTCTGTGCTAGGACTTAACTATATGGTCTGTGCTAGGTCTTAACCATATGCACTTGTAATTTTTCCCAACAGTTCGACGACGTTTTCTTAGTAAAATAATTCGGGCATGCAAATGATTTCTATCAAGTGTTTTGCCATGTACAAGTGCCAACAATTTCGAGTATGTTTGGGATTTTTAATCGAATCAAGTTCTAGGCTGTTAGCATTATTTGGTAGCTTCTGTTTTGTTTCATGTGTCCAGTCTAGTTTTTCTTTTGTACTTCTACCAAAACCCTAGAATTCCTATCAAATTGCAAACCTTGTTCAGTAATTTTATCATAAGAATGTAGTCTTTAAGTTATGTCGTCCAGTCTAGTTTTTCTTTTGTACTTGCACTGTCCTATCTGCTCTTTGTTGAATGTGGTTTATGTGGAAGGTGTCACCATTTGATGTGGAATGTAATGTCTCTTGTGATGTCCGTGCTAGGACTTAACTATATGGTCCATGCTTGGTCTTAACTATATGCCCTTGTAATATTTTCCAGCAGTTCGACTAGCTTTTCTTGGTTAAATAATTTTGGCATGCAAATGATTTCTGTCAAGTCTTTGGTCATTTACAAGTGACAACAATTTTGAGTATGTTTGGTATTTTTTATCGAACTAAGTTCTGGGATGCTGTTACCATTGTTTGGTAGCTTTTGTTTTTTTACATGTGTCCATTTTCATTTTATCGTGAACTTAGTAGAACAAAATCGAGAAGTCCATCCAGCTAGGTTTAGTTTCTTGGTTAAAAAATAATGTCTTTAAGTTATGGATGTTGCTCTAGTTTTTCTTTTTGTATTATGCATTCCTATATGTTTTTTGTTGAATTTGGTTTTATGTAAAAGGCATGGTCTTAACTATATGTCCATACTAGGTTTTAAATATATGCACGTGTAATTTTTCCCAACAGTTCGACTAGGTTATCTTAGTTAAATAATTCTGGCATGCAAATGATTTCTGTAAAGTGTTTTGCCATTTAGAAGTACATTCATATATGTTTTTTTGTTGAATTTGGTTTTATGTAAAAGGCATGGTCTTAACTATATGGTCCATGCTAGGTCTTAACTATATGCACTTGTAATTTTTCCTAACAGTTCGATTATGTTATCTTAGTTAAATAATTCTGGCTTGCAAATGATTTCTGTCAAGTGTTTTGCCATTTAGAAGTGCCAACAATTTTGAGTTTGTTTGGGATTTTTTATCGAACCAAGTTCTGGGATGCTGGTAGCATTGTTTGGTAGCTTGTGTTTTGTTCCATGTGTCCATTTTCTTTTTATTGTGCACTTGGTAGAAAAAAATCGAGAAGTCCATCCAGCTAGGTTTAGTTTCTTGGTTAAAAATAATATCTTTAAAAGTTATGGATGCTGCTCTAGTTTTTCTTTTTGTATTATACATTCCTATATGTTTTTTTGTTGAAATTGGTTTTATGTAAAAGGCATTTGATGAGGAATCAAATATCAGGAAAATAGGAAGACAACTCAGAGGTGTGCAATAATAAAATTATAATCAGAATGGAGGCAACTCTTCATTTTTTATACTTGTATAATTTATATATGAACTCAAAATGATTATGATATATGCACATTTGGACATTTGGTTTGTCTTCTTGTATTTGTGATTCTCTTCCTAGAAAGTTTGACTTGCATGTTATGAAATATTAAAGGTGCAGACACCTATGTCGATTTCTCTCTTTGCACCCATGACTCCCAGTAGGCACTTTTCGTTCAACATAGTTTAAAAGCTTTTGATTAATGATTGGTTGGTTAGTTTTACTTATGCTTATACTCGTGCTTATTCTTTCTTGTATGAAGGCAATTCTTTGTATGTCAATATATGGTTAAAGTATATTTTTAGTGATCTTGTATGAAGGCAATGGTTTTCATGCTTAGGTACCTGATACGTTTAGATAACATGGTGTACCCGAGCCCATGTGAAAATATATGCTGGTCAACTCAGGTTAGAGTTAGGTTCATGGGTTGGAACTTGGTTGACTCACTTAACCCGGATATATTCACATGGGCTCGGGTCATCTGGATGGGTTATGGTGATTTACCCAAACCCATCCTAATAATATTTGGGTTAGGGATCCTCATCACACTTGATCGGAAGTTCAAATAAAGTTTATCCAACTCACTTGACCCGATTAAGCAAATTGTTCAGGTTCACTACCCCTAACCTGAATTTATTCCGGTCAACTAAGGTAAGAGTTAGGTTCATGGGTTGGAACTTGGTTGACTCACTTAACCCGAATATATTCACACGGGCTCGGGCCATTTACCTCAACAAGAAGCTGACCGACCTGAATATTATTAGGTCAAGCAAGTAGACCCGAATGCGATGTTAGCCCGTTTAACCACAAAACTTCCTGCACTTGACCCGAATATATTCACACGGGCTCAGGCCATTTACCTCAACAAGAAGATGACCCGAATATTAATCGGTCAAGCAAGCAGACCCGAATGATGTTAGCCCGTTTAACCACAAAACTTCATGCACTTGACCCAAATGCAATGTCAGGTTTTGGTTTAACAAAAACAGAATTATTCATGTTAAATACATGACTTGAATGGAAAATATATGAAAATGTCAAAAGGTTAGGTAGTTAGTAAATCATCTTCCAAAAATCCACTATAAACGAATATAAATAATATTACATGTGTGTCAAATTTTATACCCAATTATATTATTCAAAACTACCTTTGACTTTAATTACTTTTATCAAAACTACAATTATGTGTTTAAATTATTCAAAACTATCATGAAAGTTTATGGTAGTTTTGACTAAAGTTCAAGATGATTCGGCTAAAGTTCGATATATTTTTAAATAATTTGGAATATAAATATAGCTCTAACGGAAGTAGTGAAAATTAAAGATATTTTTTTTTTGAAGTAATGAAAATTAAAGGTAGTTTTGACTAATAGATCAATTATACTTTAATCACCAAATTAGGTTTCACATACACTACACATGTCCAACCGAATTCTTTTGCTTTTAATAGAAGTGTGGTTCACCCTTCAATTTAAATTTTGGCTTGTTTTTATTTAATTTTATTTAATTTTGAAATTTATTGATACTATTTGAGCCGTGCATTGCTGCATGGGCATACAGACTAGTAATACAACCAGAAAAACTCTGTATCCGCCTCATCCTCTAAGAAGGATCAGAAATATATTATGTAGTCCTTTTCCCCCCTGTGACCAACCTAATGATCAATGGGAAACTTGATGCACGGCCATTCGCTAGAAAAGCGACCTCCAAGGATCACATGTGCTCATTCACTGCTCTATTCATTATTTATCACTCTTTTAATCATCTATAGCCTAACACTTTCCACCCAATAATTTCAGGCATGGTTAGTCATATAAAAGATTAGGCAATGGATTAAGGAATTGTTACATGCGAAGAACATCACACAGAGTCCAAGCATAACATATGAATAATTGAATTGTTACATGCGTCACATCGATTCTCAATGCACGATATCAAACTCATGAAACAATCATCGAAATTCCTCCGATATGCCTAATTTCATGTAATTGCACTTAAACCTTTTCTCGTGCTAAAAAAACATGTTAAGTTGTTCAATCAGTATAATCAACCAAATGAGTGTATAACAAACAAACGAATAGATAAATATCTCGATGAGGGATCCCAAAAAAAGGGTTTCGTCTTTAATCTAAAAGCAACTCACCTCATCAGATACGGCATCATGACCAAGGCAGTAACTTTCCAATCCCACGGGACGTCCCATGGCCGAAAAATCGGCAACTCAGTCTCATCCGAAAACTAACAAGAAACACCGTAAAATTGTCTTTAAGGTAAGATATTTTAGAATAAAACGAGCCCTTACAACACGTCCTTAAACTCAATTACCTCGTCCGAGATCGTTTCTTTCGAGGGATCGGAGCACGAAACCCTAGAAACCTCCCTCCTGCAACGACAGACCGCGGGGTTTTTAATCCATGGCGTGGAGATTTTAGGGGAATGGACGAGGTTTAGAGCTAGAAAGAAGGATTCCATGGGGTTTACCAGCGGGAGCAGAGACATTTCTGAGGGCTGGAGCTGAGAGATAGAAGATGTCGTGAAAAATATCTATGGCCGTATTTATTGGTTAAAAAATAGCCGTTGCAGATATCGTATATACCCGTTTCGTTGATTTTCTGTCTCTTGTGCTTCGTCCACGTCAACAGATTATTTGCAACTTAATCCAACAACTTTTGGACATATTTTTCGGAAAAAATGAGTTTATAACGT